>JAVIWB010005093.1:0-682537 GCA_031893035.1 Dermolepida albohirtum
TTCGTTGCTACATCACTATCACATCCTGTCAAATTAATCTTCAGTTTTGGATTCAAGTATAATTATGTCCGAATAAAATTTTTACTTTGGTTGTTTATTGTTTATTTACTATATTAGATACCACAATTATTGCTAGCTTCCCTTGCAATTAATTACAATCTTAGTTAATATGTTTACTACATCAGTTGAAAAGTGTTTTCAAAAGTAGATTTTGATTTTCCAATTGATCATTATTTATATTATCTACTATTCCAACGAATTATGCATTATCTTTGTATGAAATATAATTTATTCTCCTGTTTCATTTACTTCTGCTTTTGAAGAATAAACAAAGGTGAACCTTTTGTCATACTCGAACAAGTATTTCCTGAATTTTTCTGTAATTGCATTTGGTAGTATCCTATTCATTTTTTTTAGAAATTTCATTTGAAGTCCAAAATTTTTTCCAGAAACTCCTAATTAAAGTTTTAATGATTTAGTGTGTCTGAAAAGTTTTGTTAATAGTAGCATCTCCATACTAAAGAGACCACATATTTTAGAGAAATTATATCAGTTGTAATTTCCATTACTTAAAAATCAGTTTTGTTCCCTTTTCACTTTTTACTCAGTATTATATGTTGTTTTGTTATAATTAGCGACTTTTCATCCATTTTATTTTGAATAATTTTTATTTATATATTTATAAAGTAATTAAACAATTTTCTATTGACTTTTCAGATTTTGTATCCACTTGACATGAAAAATTCAATAAAGTTTTTGCGTACTCTTATTCATCATTTCATATGTGGTTGTATAGAATCTTATCTCCCGTTTTAATACTACATAACGCGAGTATTTAAAATGTTCATCGAAATCATTATGTTTAAAAGTGTAATTTTAGAGAACGAATTTACAATATTTTGTAACTGAATTTTATCTTAATAAAGGACGAGAATAATTTTCTGTTCTTGTTCGTCAAAATCACGACAATAATTAACAATGTAATAAATTTTATAGACTTTGTTTAATATATGATTTCAACCATCAAGGAAAAATGACTTGAGTCCCAAAATTTCATACCTTTCAAGACATAAAATCTTGTAATATTTCATGCTTTAGACAGTCTGTACATATTATCAAAAATAGTACTCATATGAGGAAATTGTAATCTTATGGTGTCTTTATCTTATAGTATAGTTGCAAAATACTTTAGCATAAAATTTAAGTGATATATTTTATCTAATTTAAAAATTGCGGTATGCAAGCGCGCACTAAATGAATGATGACATTTGTAAATAAAATAGATATTTACATAACATACATTAGAATGAAAAAGTACGTATATACGTATATTAATTTCCGTTTAACAGGTTGTTAAAAGCAACTAAAGAAAATGTTACTGTTATAGTTCTTTTTTAATTTGTTTGAAGAAAAAACATGATATACTGATATACATAAACACGATGAAGAAACACAAAGATGTGATTAATTTTCACGTGGCTTTCTGAACAAATAATAAATAAAATTATTAAGTGATAAAGAAATATATATATATATATATATATATATATATATATATATATATATATATAATTTAATATTTTCCACATTTCAGCTTTTAGGATACTTAGACATTTTTGTTACATTATTTTTATTTAACACGACAGTCTGTTAAAATCTATGTATCGCAAGCTCCACTTTTATGTAATTTTTAAATAGATTTTCACGTTGTGCTCAGATTTGTGTACTTTTTTCCTAAAATAACTTTAGTTATTCTTCTACTGCGATATTTTTCTGGATAAATTATATCGATTGTAATAATGATATTAATAGAGCTGAGATTTATTTAATCCGGGCATGTGGAAATAAGATCCCGGACGTGGCTTAGTCCATAGTCTGAGTGTTATACAGTCACTTTGATAGGCGAAATATTACAAAACATTAAATAAATATTAGTTTTTTTTTAAATTTTTGCCAAACTGTCAGAATATCTTTATTTAAAGTATACAATTTATTTCTCTGTAGTTTAGTTTTAATTTTTCCTTCATTGTGTTTATGTATTTCACGTCTTTAACCATTTTGGCTTTTAGTTAGAATCTTTATTTCTAAATGGATATAAAATTGGATGTATTTTAGTTTTATCGTTGACATTTCATTATTATCGATTATTAACGACAATCAAGATCACTAGAAAAAGTGTATATTTTGAACAACAAACATATTTTGTGTAACATGCTCAAAGGGAATACTCGTGAAAACGAAACAAGGCATTGTTTAACATATTCCACTAAAACTGCCTATTTTGAAAAAGTTTTTGTTTATGTGAACATCCTACACCATGTTTTAAATTTAACTGGCTGCGATGTAGAGATGTCTTTTGTAAAATTCAAAGACACATTGTCCCATAAGCAACAAAGCTTTACTAATATAAATTTAGAACATTTACTTATTAATAGCAACAGTAAGATGATATGGAACGTAGCCGAATCATAGAATAATTTAGCATGAGATTATTTTTTAGGATAAATAGAAAATTTACTTAACTATTATTTACAAACACTATTAAATAGGTACTATTGTTGTGACGCCTATGTTCAACATACAACTTACCTTAGTCGAAGATGTTTCGAGTAAACTATTGTTATTGGCTAGCAGATTACAGCATGATTTATCGGCATAATTTGCGCCGAGACTAGAATCTTTTCACCTGTATTAATTAATAACACTAAATATTAATTTATTCAGTTCACTCTAGTAATTATTTTCTCATTCCTAAATTTCGACATGTTCAATTATTTATTTAAACTCTTTGCCATTAGAAAATATTTTGAATATAGATTCATATATGTTAATATTCTAATAATTTTTTTGAATTTTAGTGTATTTTAAAATTATTTTATTACCATTGAAAGGACGAATATGATTATTTTATATAATCTGCAGAAGTTAAGCATCAAAAGGCAACTCAAATCAGGCTTAGGAAAAACATTTAAATGAAAAACTATCAAATAAAGAATACTTTTAGATAGAGACGATCGATTTCCCCGCTATTTCGAACAGCGATTTTTTTTATTTTTGAGTTAATGTTCTTATTCCCTTTAAATATTTATGTTTTTAATACTATTATATAATGCTTGATATATGTATATGTACAAATATTTCATTTACACTTTAATTAGGCAGGAAAATATATATCTACACATATCGAAAGTAAATGCCAAGGCTGTTTATTGCATATACAAATTGTTATTTGTATATTTATATTTCATACTCATAAGGAAATATTAATTTGAAACTCTGTGTAAGAAGTGCTTTACAATACTTATCCATAATGTTTCTAATTTTTTAAACCGAGCTGGGGATGTTCACTTGTGAATAATTCATACTAGTTTATAGTTTATAATTATAGTTTCATTGTTTTGATTTAATTTTACTTTATTAGCTGACACCAAAAAAAGACAATGCCATAGCTCTTGTCGATTGTGCTTGTCTATACTCTATATTTGATTCCACTAGCCAAAAATTGTTAAAGGGTGCTTTTATAAGAAATTGATATATTTTTTGATAAACACAAAAAGTAAATTTTCAGCTCATGTAACAATTACTTTGTTCCTAAGTAGTTATTTTTTTAATTTTTTACTAATTATAAGTACATTTTGAAATGATATTATATCTGGATAATAAGTCTTTGTGATAATATACTAAAGTAGAATGTGTTTTTATTCAGTCAGGGTTGTTGTGTTTGTTGCTTATAAAACTAAATATAGATATTTAGTGCGTTTGGTCGAATTTCCAGTTATTTTAAAATAAATATTGCTGTGCAAGCATCACATTATTTAAAATATTCTAATATCAAGTACAAAGATATTTTGTTTAGATTAGTTGTAAATATTTGTCCCTTTTCTTGATCTGTACGATTTCTTATGTCAAGTGTATTACGATTTCAGTCTTGATATTTTTTATATAGACTGTAGATAAGAAAGTTGCTGTTATTGTTTTAAGTACATAAATGTGTTTGTAAAATTGAGGTGTTAGTTTTAAGAAATTATAATGGAAGAGTAAATTGTTCTATATTTTTAAGTGCGTAGAGAGAAAAGATAATTACAAGTACTTATTGATATTTAAGAATTTTTAGAAACATAATGATGCTGATACAATTTTGGATTCCTAAATATGTATATTTTGATTATGATAACATATGTACTTACACTTTCAGATTATAATTTTAAAGTTTAGAATTTTGACTCTATTTAGACAGAAACACGATACAAAAGGAATCATTGTTGTTGGAATTGTTGTAAGAATACAAAAAAATTGAAGTTTACGATGTTTAAATTAAATTCTTTTCGAATATTCACTTTTTCATAATTTTTGCACAAACAATTATTATTATTGCTTTTTATCGTTAGTTTGATTGGACTTGTTAGATATTTTAGTATTTAGTAACTCAAGTGGATTTATTATTATTTGAAATTGGATCAGGTTGCTACACATAGGATAAAAAAAGTTGAGCTCATAAAAGAAACATATCAAGACCAAAGATTAAATTTTTATACTAGCTTTTCTCTAATCAGTATAGTATTCAAATGTATCTACCTCTTATATTTTAATATTTACTTGATCTGTGGGACATCTTTCGTTTTTAAATGTCAACCTGGTAATTTGAATATATAACTTTTTCCTAATGTTAATTTTGTCTAACGTTTTTTCTCGATATTCGAATATATATTTTTCTGACGAACCGCTTGGAATTATTTCTCAACTAACTTTTAATATGCAATCTGTGGTTTTCTAACACATAATTGATAGTGATACAGAAAAGCTCATTGATTTTATTTTTTTTTTTTGTTAAGATTATTATCAGTTACAGTATAACATTTTTTTCAAGCAAAATTGTTGACAATCAATACGAATTAGTATATTGTATAATAAATGCAATCTGTGGTTTGTTAACCCTTACGGTATTTGATAACGATACAAAAGTTCATCGATCCTAGTTTTCTTGGTAAAGTTAGCAATTACAGTATAATAGAATTACATATTCAAATAAAATCGGTAACTACCAATATAAATTAGTATATTATATAATGAAACGAATTGATTAATAAGGGGAGACAGTTTAAAATTAAGGTTTATAATGCTCTCAAGACTCCGTTTGCGTATGGGAAAACAACGTACTTACTATAATTTACTGTTCGAGAACAATAAGAATGACAAAAGGCTACTTACTCAAATTTTATCATTGTTATCTTTTGGTGTAACGTATTCAAGTTACTCGTCGTCATTTCTATCACTTTATTATTTATCCAATCCAATAGTCACACTTCGATACTTGTTTGCTAACTTGCTTTTTTGCGCTTATGCTACCTTTCAAGCCCACAAGTGTACGTTAGCTTTGCTTTTTCTGTTTCTTTAACATGTGCTTCATTTTCTTTCCGCAAAAATTGTTTTTATTGAGATAAATATGTTTTAGTCATTGGAATTTTTCGATTAACTTCATCTTTTATTGTGTCTTCTTTAGTTATAATAATGAAGTCCTAGATATTTAAATGTTTTTTTTATTTGTTCCAGTTTCTCATCCTGAATGGATTTGTCCTGTTTCATTTCTGATTTGCCTTTTAAAGTTGTTTACTTAAAGGTTTTTGGAAATATAATTCCTATATTAACATATTGTCGGAATTACTTAACTTTGATTTTCAATTGCCAATATTTAACTTTATTTTTCACTAAATTTTTTCTCTACCACGTCATCCAGAAATAGATTAAGCGTTAAAATATATTCTTATTTCAACCATTCTCGACTTGTAAATTCTTCAAATGTGTCATTCTATATTTTAACATAGCTTCTTATACAAAATGTTTACACTTTTTGTCAAAAACTTTCTCCGCGTCGATAAAACATGTATTGGTCTGCATTTCCATTTTTAATTGCTTTTCCGCTTGTCTGAATATTTTTGTTCTTTTTTTATTTTTAAAGCTTCTCCGGCTTTCTTCGTCTGTTTAAATGTTCTGTTAATCTACTTTTTAGAAACGCGGATATATTTTTTCCACTGTACGTCCTAATGCTATCATTCTAAAATGTTTATGCCTATGCGGATTCCTTTTTTAGTTAGCTGGTATGTGACTCCAATCTGTCAGCCACCCGAAACATCCAGTATCTTCGTCTATATATCCTAGTTTACTATCTCCTATTAGTTCCTCCTCTTATTTATCTAGTAAGTTTTTAAAATGCTCTTTCCATCTGTCCACGATCTCTTCCTTCATAAGCTTGTTAAGGTACATAGTAACAGAATTGAAAGTTAATGAAAGTTTATTAGAATGGATTGAAGTATGAACAGAAATAGGAATACAATGTCGAAATAATACTAGAATTTGCAAGTGCTTAAGTAAAAGTAGATGACTTTTATAGACTAACCATAGTAAATATGAGGAATAAGAGATAATTAAGATAATAGATCAATTTCGATGAAAAGGGAATCTAGGTCAAGGAAAGATAACAAAATCATAGAATACTTTATCACCAATGGAGTTGTAAAAGAAGCTAGTTATGGATGGCAATTATATAGATTATCAATATTTGACATTTATAGACAATGCAGTAATTATAGTGTGAATATTAAGATGTCAAAATTGAAAAGTAACAAAAAGGAGACTAGAAATAAGAGAAGACGAAAAATACAATTCCAACAGCTAAAGATTTCGAACAACTGCAAAACTATTCAGCAGTCACATATGTGACTGATGAATAACCAAATTCATCTAACAATAGTACATGTTTCGCTGAGAGAGATTTAATGTCGTTTTGAAAATTGATATTTTTCATATTTCTAAAGAGATCGTGAAATAGTAGTATAGTATTATATTATACAATTACCTGTTTACCATGTGTTGGAAAAATGTATACAACCGAAACTGTTATTGTTGAAAGTATTCAATAATTATAATGCAATCATTGTGATCTCACTATTACAATCGCTCTTAATTATCTTGTCTCTCTAGTGTTACTACGGTTTTGTAAATACACTTTGCTGAAATGATCCAGTATCAGCCGAACCATAATGTTTTTTCATGACTTACTTATCATAAATTTTTAAGTTTATATCTTACTAAATTAAAAATAAGCTGTTTTATTTTGATAGAAATGTTCTATGAAGTGTAATTATTGCAATAAGTAAAACATATTTACGTACTTAGATGTTAGTCATTTTTTATAAGTTAATGCATTGTATGTATAGAGATAATTTATGTTGCCATATTATCAAATTTTTATGTGTTAATGCCCCGTATTTACCGTTTATTTACTAGACGATAAAATAATATACCTTGCTAGTCATTTTTTTTCTGTATTAATGATTTTATAATTGTTAGATATTTTTTGTATATTAATATCAATAAAAGGATAATAAATTGTGTCTTACTATTCGTTTTACTAATACAGTAATATAAACATCTATTACCGTTCATAAATTTGTGTGCACTCAATATTTAGTCAGTTACTCAACAAATAGAAGAGTATAACAATTTTATGACGAAATTTTATTCATACATATATTTTAAACAATTTTAATCAAAATAATTACTTTGTCAGCTGAGTTTTGAAGAGGTCAAATTGTTAACTTTTATTTTATATTACAGCCGTAAACATATTTTTTAAAATAATTTTATTATGTACGAGGGTGGTCCCAGCAGTACCCGACCCATCAAAGAAAACACAAAAATTTTGGAAAGAAATATATTTATTTTTCAACATAATCTCCTTTCAGCTCATATACACTTTTCCCAGCGATGTTCAATAAGTTTGATACCCTTTTTATAATAAGAACTGTCTTGCTCCTCAAAATAGCCATTAACTGCCGACATCACTTTTTCATCGTTGGAAAATCTATGACCACTGAGCCATTTTTTCAAGTTTGGGAACAGAAAATAATCCGAGGGAGCTAAATCTGGCGAATAGGGTGCATGAGGTAGCAATTCAAACTTTAATTCACTAATTTTGGCCATTGGAATAACGGATTTATGAACTGGTGCGTTGTCTTGATGAAACACTTTATTCTTATCCAAATGTGGCCATTTTGCTAGATTTCTTCGTTCAAACGTTGCAATAAGTTCGCATAATACTCGCCGTTGATAGTTTTTCCTTTTCCAAGATAGTCAATGAAAATTGTTCCACGACCCATGTTTCATCCATGGTTATGAAACGGCGCAAAAATTCTGCTTTGTTGCTGTGAAACTTCGCTAAACACTCAATTGAAACATCTTCACGACACTGTTTTTGCTCGAGTATGAGCAAACGCGGCATCCATCTTGCACACAGCTTTCTCATGTCCAAATTTTCAGATAATATGCGAAGTACCGCATTTTTTGAAATGCCTACTACGTCTGCTAGCTTGCGCACTTTCAGTCGATCATCCTGTACCGCTTTGTGGATTTTCTTCACCATTTCTGGAGTCGTCACCTCATTTGGTCGACCATTGCGGTGCTCGTCTTGGCAGCTCGTACTGCCTCATTTAAACTCTGCTACCCAATATTTTACTGTTTTAAACGAAGAATCAGACTCACTCACAGTAGAATCCAGTTCAGATTTTATATCGGTTGGGCTAAGGCCTTTCAAATAAAAGTATTGCGTCGCATAACGATGACCAATTTTCTCCATTTTTACAAATTCACTCTAAACGTTCACTATTGATGGCTGCAAAACAAATACTAAACAATGTGGCGTCTTTAAACTTGAAACATAAACTTTATAGATTGTGTACTTTCTAATACAGTGATATTTGTCAAACAACTACCGCCATCTCTAGGTCAGGCCGGGTACTTATGGGACCACCCTCGTATAATATCGTCCTACAGGAAAATAATTCTTTACCAACCAATTATATATACATATAAATAAATCTTTTGACCACTTTTTCGTCTATTAATTTCTCCATTTGTCCGCTCTCAAATTACCACGACAGCACCCTCCACCCGCTTCATATTTTGTGCTGACTGCGTTTATTTGGGCTTGAGGCAAATAAATGACATTTGCTACCAAGTAATTTAAATTTTGATTCAACTTATTACTAATACTTTTTCATTTTGCTACAATGTACTCTTGATTTTCCACAGTCTGGTTAAGCCCATTTTCTTATAGCACTTAAACGAGGATTTTACGTGCTTTTAGTCATATTTCAATTAAACGTCGTTTCATTAACATTTTTTCGTGTTGATTAAATTTAGCTGGAATCAATGCTGTAAATCGTTGATTTCATAAGGATGTGGTTTTATGTAATAGTCAGTTTTTCAACCTTTTCTTTTACTGTTTTCTACACAGCATTTTAACTAATCCTTAGACTATTTTTAGAAGTATTATGAGAATAAATTTAGTCACTTCATTAAGACTTATTATTTTTGTTTGCTATAAAGTGTACTTCAATTATATATATTTGTTATATATTGCTCTTAAACATTTTTTTGGGAGAATACTTTTCCGTTGAATATAATGTTTATAAAACTTGAAAAGTAACATATTATTTTAACATCTTTCAATTTATCTAGTTTAATTTTTACAAATTTATAATTTTTTAAATATTGGTTTAAGTGGAAGATAATGCATGTCCTCAAATTTATAGGTAGTATACACACACATACACACATAGTTAATTGGATAATTTCTACAAAGATGTTCTAAGCGAATTTTAAAATTATTATTCTTCTGTTTCAATTGTTGTAGTGGAGCTAAACCTGGTTCTTAACTTCGTCGTCTTCTTGGGTATTTGAAGCTGTGAACATACTTAAAACAAAAATTAGCATGACTTGCTAATACAAGTCTTGGAAATCTTCAGTAGAAGATTTACGAGGAAGTTTTTAGTCAGTTACCGAAGTGACACTGACTGTGGCCGTCTGTGAACACCGGGTGCCGGTTAATATCGATGCCTGCAATGAGCGGGTTTTCGTGAGTGGAGATTTGAATAGTAGCTCGCCGCTAATTCTTGAATGTATTCGAGAATAGTGGGGATTTGCAGGTCGCGATGTATAATGAGTTCCTTGTAAAACAAGGAGCTGCTGTCATGATACGGAGAATTTTATTTTGTATCACCTGAAATTTATTCAGATGACAATCAGCCGCGAAACCCCAAATGGGGGCCGCATATGTGAATCTGGGGCGAATGGCAGATTTGTAAATAGTAGTGCGAAGTCGCATGTTGGCTTTATTATTATAATGTAGTAGCGGATACAGCTGCACCAAGGCTGCAGTGCCACGGATAGCAAGTTCCTGCACGTGATAATGCCAGGTGAGCTTGCAGTCCATGGTGACACCTAGATATGTGATTTTTTCTTGCCAGGGGAGTTTCGAAAGATGGAGTTGAATTTTCGGACATTCTGAAGTCTGAATAATGGCTGGACCTTTATTTGAATTTATTTTGATTCTCCATGTGGAGAAACAATCTGTAAATGTGTCAACTGTGTCCTGCAGTCTTTTCACAGCACGAAGTGGCCTTCGTGATTGTGTAAAGATTGCGGTGTCGTCTGCATTTAGCGCATACTGTACGTCAGGTAGTGGTTTGGGGATGTCATGCAGGTATATGTTAAATAGAATAGGAGACAATACCGATCCTTGAGGCACACTTGTAAGAATCGGTCTGGGGTTGGACAAGCAGTTCTTGTGTTTCACTCGAAACGATCTTTGGGACAGATACGAGTGAATCAGCTGAACCAGTGGAAGGGGTACGTTGGAGGTGAGGAGTTTGTGAAGGAGGCCTTCGTGCCACACTCGGTCAAAGGCCTGGGCAACGTCTAGGAAGAGGGCAGCAGTGGTCATCCTACGGTTATAACCGTCAATGATATAATCTACCACTCGGTGAATTTGATTGGTCGTCGAATGAGTGTTTCGGAAACCGAACTGCTCATCTTGGATAAGTCGCTTCTCATCGACTTCTTCCAATAGCCTGGTAAGTACGATCTTCTCAAAGATCTTGCCTAGTAAAGGTAGCAAACTAATCGGCTTGTAGTTTTGGGGGAACTTCGGGTCCTGTATCTTCTTTCTAATCAAGACAATCTCCGCCTTCTTCCACGTGGCCGGGAAGTGGTGTAGTCGGAGCGCGGAATTTGTTATGTTCGTTATGAACATAATACCTTTTCGTGGTAACGCCTTCAGAGCGGTGTTAGTAATCCGGTCATGTCCAGGTGCCTTCTTTGACTTAATCATCTTGATCATGTCCTGCACTTCCTCCAGGGTGGCAGGAGCCATCGTCTGGTTCATCTGGGTCTTCATGATTTGGTCCACGTGGTCCTCCACGTGGTACACGCGATCCAGATCCACATCTCTCCAGGTGGTCCGCGAAAGCTTCAGCCTTCTCCTGGCCTTCGTAAACTACCCCATTTCGTCCATGAATGGGGGGGACAGCTAGATTGTTTCTCCGGCCCAGCGCCCTCTTGATCTGCCACATCTTCAGGTAATTGTCCAGTGCTTCCAACCTGGAGGCCCATCTTTCGTTCCTGAGATCTCGTAGCTTGTACCGAATTTCCACTCCCATCTGTTAGCAAGCCTACGGTCTTCTGGATTCTATGTCCTGGCACATCTTCTGCGGACAGCGTTCTTCTGTCGAATCAGATCCTGCAAATGGGCAGGAAGAGCATCTGGGTAATGAACTCGTTTGTGATGGTTGTCTGCGAAGCGAGTAGCTTGCAGAATGGAGTCTGTGAATGTTTGGATAGTGTTTTCGAGTTCCTGTGCGCTGTATATAGGAGTGGTTTTAGGAAGGTTTTGTGTGAGGAATTCTGTGTATGCAGTGCAGGACATAGTGTGGCTGTGACGGTGGGAGATTCGAAGTTCCCACCTAACTCTATCAGGATTGGATTATGGTATGAGTCAAGCTCGTGACGGGAAGTAATGGTATGAGCATGTCTAGCACGTCTGATTGTCCAACTGGGCTAAAGTGTGTGGGTTCGGCAGGCCCATCTACTATTATGTTGTTGTTATATCTATGTAGACGGCCGCCAGATACGTTCGTGAAACGTGAGTTCCAAGATCTGTGTTTTGCGTTTAGATCTTCCGCAATCAGAGTTGGCGTGTTACTGTCGAGCAATTTGTCCAGATCCCTTTGGTCCAAAGTCAGGCTTGTAAACTGAGATAATCCGGAGTGGGCCAGATGTCGTGGTAATGACAATCCCATTGGCCTCCAGGGGTGGCAAACCCATCTGCATGTGCTGGATCGACCTTCGGATCAGAACTGCTGTTCCTCCTCCTCCTTGGCGGTTCGTCCTGTCTTTTCGGTACACCACGTAACCTGGTATCTTCAAACTGTGCTCATTTCTCAGTCAAGTTTCTTGGAGGAGGACAACGTCTACAGCGTACCTTCTTAGAAATTCTGTCGGGCATTTCACGATGCTACCTTTAATGGCTTCGGTCTTCTTAGTTTGCACTCCATTGGTTGTTAAACAGAGTGCAAATTTCTGTCGTAAATCCTAATATGATATTTAGATGATATTTATTGGTTCTTGCTTTTGAGAGACTGAAACCAATCCTGAAAACTAAGGATAATAGTCCAGGGATGTTACCCATGGTAAATTTAAAAAGGGTATTTAGGATACGTGAAGTTGGAGTGGGTTTGGGACGAGAGGGACGTGGGAGGGGTGTCAGGGAGGTTGAGTTGGGGTATGAGCAGATACTACCTTGATGTAACTCCGTGATTCTGTGTAAGCAGCACCTGGAGCTCGTTTCCTCGGCTGTGCCTTTGGAGGGGCCACTTTTGAGGTAGAAAGAACAGGGGCTTCTAACTTCCTCCCAAACTTCTTCAAGGCTGGGTAGTTCTTTTGATCCTCATTTGGAGGCGGATCAAAGGCCTTGGATGAGGCAGATCAAGGATCTCTTCGTGGGGCTGGAACCTGGATCCTTCATAGGGCATCCCCTGTAACTAGCCGCGTGCGGCCTATTACAATTGCAGCACTTGGCTGCAACGTCCTTTGCTAATGGACATTGGTGGGCCTGGTGATTCTCGTCGCATTTCACGCAGCGAGGGGCTAGGCGACATTGTCCTTGGCCATGCCCGAAGCGCTGACAGCGAAAGCACTGCGTGGCGTTATGGCCTTCAGGTTTCTGCTTCACGCATAGCCCTAGGGCGTATTTTATGCTAAAAGGCTTTTTTGAATCTGGGTGCCTTGACATTTGAACCATAATTATTATTTACATGTTTAGAAGCTCCGTGGTAAATTCGTACTTTTTTTTCGAAAGAGCTGTTTGACTTGGGCAGTACTTCTATTTTTCCAGAGAGCATCATGGCTGCTTTGATGCTTCTTTTTACAATGCCACATGAAGGCTTCGGTCCTATGAAATCCATAGAGGAAACTTGTCGAATTAGTCGGTCCCCTTTTTCATTAGCATTATGGTTTGGGATCTTTTTGCGACAACAAAGTTCGTTCGAAGCGTACCTACAATCTCATACAAATTTAGAGTACTCATGCACTGAATCTGGTGACTTTGTCATTGCTTAACTACCATGCGATCTGTTTCACTCTGCCTGTTTATTTCTTTACTACTGTGATGTATTGTAGTTACCTCCTCTTTTGTCGTATGTAACTTTATAATATATCGTCAAAATAGGAAGCATGTCTTTTTAAATATCGACACGAAATAAGAAATGGACTATGGTATAGACAAGGAGAAGATAGATAAAAATGAGTACTTACTAACTGCAGGCCATGAACGACTAGGTAAATATATTTTTATAGTTATTTCAAAGATATTGCACAAAAATAATTTAAAAAAAGTTAAAATAACATCTGCAAGAACTTTAATATCGCAAATGCTCATTGTAAAATGTGTTTTAATGTATTTATGAAAATATTTGGAGACATCTTTGATTACTTTATTAGCGGTGGCTTTTAATATTATACCTTGTCTCAGTATAAGGAGTGGTTCAAATAACCCGCTAAAACGCGGAACACAGCTTAAAAATGTAACTTACTATAAAAATGAAACATAAACAGTTGTGAATATAGTAGTTTGTTAACAGTATTAATCTTTTTCTTTATTATATAAAAATAAATGAAAAAAATTCATTTTTATGGAATGGATTAGATTAATATCTTCAATCCATCCAAAATTAAGATTAAATTTTATTAAAATAAATATTTCATGGAATTTTCGTTTCGATAGGAAAGTACGATAATGTATATATATATATTTGTAAGTCATAAATTATTATTATTCATATTAAATTTATTTATGAAAGTTAAGGTAAAATGTAAACTACTGTTAAAATTTATTATAAAACTCCATCAAAAATACAACAAAGATTATAAATATAGAAACATTAGCAGTACAACTAATCATGTTCACTTGTGCTTGACAATAAATCTTGGGGTTCCACAATATCATCCGTTAACCCATTTAAGTCCTATATTCTTTTTTCTACTTTAATCACATGGTTGATACAATTCTTCCAATTATCCATTCTAACATTTGTAATTGCTTCCATCAAAAGTTTTTGTACATGTGACTTTTGAATGTTGTATTTTTCAAAGTAACTTCACTTTTTATTTGTGCACAAATCATTTCAATTAATTGAGTTCACAATGATATAGTGGTAATCTAAATATAGTTTTATTTGGAGCAGCTGCCGTTTGATCAGTTACATATATATTGTTTCTTATGAAGACGTACTAAATGCAATAATTCAGCACGTAACATTTCTGCATTATACTTAATATTTTTGGAACCTACCCAGTCTTGGATTGCAGCTTTCCTCCATGAAGAAGTTGGAAGACTTTCCACTCTGCATGAATGATATGATGCATTATTATAACAGCATTATCTGCTAACCTAGGCAATACTAGTCCAAACCATTTAAAAAAAAAAACCATTCATTTCATCATGGTAATCAGCTGTTTTTCTACCTTTGAAAACTAACAGTCTATTCTCCACAAGCCCCAAATTCAGATCCTATGTGAAGTATTATTAATCACCTATCTTTATCACTACGGTTTTTTTAATGCTGTTGATTGTTCTTCAATGAAAGCTTGTCCTGCACTTGTTAATCTTGCTTCAATCGCGTGAATGATATGATGCATTGTCCATTATGATTACAGCATTATCTGGCAATCTATGCAATACTTATTCAAACCATTCCTCAAAAATAATACCATTCATTTCATCATTACTGTTTTTCTTCCTTCAAAAAGCAACAGTCCATTCTCTACAAATTCGAATTCAGATCCTTTGTGGAGTATTATTAATCGCCGGTCTTTGCCACTAGGGCTTTTTAATCCTGTGGATAATCCTTCAACAAAAGTTTGTTGTGCACTTGCTATACTTGCATCAATCCAAACCTTTTCCTTTGCGTGTCCCTCGTTTAACCATGTTTCGTCTAGGTAAAATATTCGGTGACCCTCATCTCTGTAATGTTTTATTGTTGTCAGATATTTTATTTTCCACCTGATAACTTCATCTTTTTCTATTGGCATATTCTTCTTGTTACGCTTTACATATCTGAAATATAAATTAAATATGAGCATGTTATAACATGAACAATTTTTCATTAACACTTACTTGAAATTAAAGAGTTTGAAGAATCTGTGTAGAGTTGCTCGACTCATTTTTGGTATGGACTCATCTCTAATTATTTCTCCCAATATTTTATTAAGTGTCGGAAGTTCGTTTTTAAAAAAGAAGCATGCACCATCTGCCGTACAGTATTTTTGACAGATTCATCAAATTCTAGGAGCCTTGAATGCCTGCCTACTCGCTCATTAGGAGGGCTGACTTCACCTGTCTGTTTATATTCTTGGATATCTCGATATAAAGTTGATTTGACCAGCCCTACAATTCATTCCTTGTAATTTATTGCTATAGAAGTAATACCTACAACTTACTTAGCGCTTCAGAGATGCTCGTTACAATTGCTGTCGTTCCCATTGGTGGAGTTTACAGCGTTAACATTTTATATATATTCAAAACTATTGTGTTTTTTTATGTGTTAAGTGTCCCAGTCGTTCACGCTTTCTGGGTGGTTGCTAGAACCCTGGTGATCACTCATTTTATTTTTGTACTTAAAAGCACAGATTTTATTAAATAATACAGAAAAATATAGTACAACAATGCAAAAATATAATTAAACGTTTACAGGTTATGAAAAATGGAGGATATTTGGCATTCATTTATCCATATTAAACTTGTCTGTTCAAGAATCAACGAAATCTCTTAAAAATATATACTATATTGGCGCAATATTTGAATCACTCCTTATTTTGAGACAAGGTATAATTGCAATTAAGAATGAAATAATACTTTGATTTGTCTAATTTGAGATGTAGGTCCCTTGGTTAAATGAAAAATAAAATATAATTTTTCACATTTGTAACTATTATTTAGCTACAAGCTTCAGTAAAGGGTCAGTGTGAGCAAGGAAAGGTTAATTTTTTGCGACTACTGTTAATATATTATATAGTACTAATTCAAAGATAAACTAATTTCATTAAGTGAGCATATTTGCTTGAGTTGCGTTTCACATGCTATTAATAAAAAACATCCGCAGAATGACGTATAGGAAGGAAACCGAGAGTATTAGAATAGAATGTCTTGTCTGGTGATTAATTATGTTAATTTTGAACATGGTAATTGAATATGGTAATAGACATGTTTAGATTTGTGTAATCATGGTGTGAATTTGAATAAATAATATACAAGTAGCTCGGACGAAGTCATAATATGAAGATTCTAATTTTATGCTATTGGTTGTGATATTGTGGTATTGTAGATCACACTTCTCTGCCTTTTTATCTTATTACACAGTGGCCCAATGACTTTGTTTGTACCGGTAATGGGATTCAAGTATATACTTAGCGATCTGACGTAATGGATCTAATTATAATAAAAGGATGCTGTTTGCGTCCGTACTAATATTTTATTTTATGTATAGTTTTCCTACAATTTGCAATCTATAAGCCACCCAAGGATTGAGAAACGCTGTTGTAGATTATGTGGATTTGGGACACATTGGATTAATCTATTCTTATTTCGTATCTAGTGGCAGTTTACAGTGAGCAAACATACCAACAGGTTTAATGTTAGTAATAATAGTACTCGCCAGCAGATTTCCCTAATAATACAATCAGAACTTGTGTTGCAAAACACGTACATACATAGGAATCAACAACGCATACAAAGTGTACTAGGAAAGTTTTGCAATATGACGCAACAATGAATCGTAAGAAGCTGCCTGTTGTTGCATATTGAGACGAGACAAGTCCATATGTGCATAGTAGCCGCCGCGCCATGTCGATGGGGTTATTCATTAGCAGTGAGAGTGTAAAGTGCTTGCGATGGCATCGTGGTCGCGAAATGAGATAAGGGCAGTTTTGCGTTATAACTTCGTGCGTGGTTTAAACATAGACCAGTGCTTCGAAGAAATTACTCTTGCACTAGGTGATGCTTGTCCACATCGTACAACGATATTCAGGTGGTATAGAGAACTCCAAAGGGTAAATTTAACTGTGCAGAATGCTGACAGGCCGGGCAGGTCACGAACGACAGTTACGGAGGATAATGTTACTACTGTGAGGAAAATGCTTGGCGAGGACAGGCGAGTGATCTACCAACAGATAGAGGGTACTTCAGGCCTAAAAGCACCAGCAATTCGTTCGGTTCTGCATGATCATTTGCGCGCGAAGAAACATTGTTCTCTCTGGGTGTCGCATCGACTGACTGAAGAGCAGATAACACGACATGTGACTTGGTGCCGGGAGATGCTAAAAAAGTTTAATAAGGGACAATCTCGGTATGTGAACGACATCGTGGCAGGTGACGAGACTTGGGTGTACTATTATGATGTGCCGACCAAAGCTCAAAACAAAGTTTGGGTCTTTGATGATGAGGTCATATCCGTAGTTGTTAGAAAATCCCGATCTGTAACGAAGAAAATGATAGCTGTATTTTTCAAATCGAGTGGAATTGCGCAACGCGTCGCTTTGGACACATAGAAGACAGTCACAGCTAAGTGGTATACTGAACAGTGCCTGCCTAAAATCATTGGATCGATGAAGAACCTGCGGCCAAAGTCAAGAATGGACACCTGGTTCCTCCATCACGACTATACTCCAGCTCACCGTGCTAAAGCCTGCACCGAATATTTGACCATGGCAGGATTGAAACTTCTCGAGCACCCTCCCTACAGTCCAGATCTTGCTCCCTGCGACTTTGCACTGTTCCTGTTTGTGAAAACGAAGCTGAAAGGGAGGCGGTTTTCCAGTGATGAGGACCTTCTGCGGGCTTGGGACAACGAGTGTGCTTTACTCCCTAGTGAAACTTGGCAGAACTGGTTTAAATATTGGTTTCGGAGGATGGAGGGGTGTATTGAGTGTAGAGGAAATTACTTTGCAAAATTAAATAAACAGAGCTGTATTGCAAAACTTTCCTAGTACCCTTTATATGTATGCATATAACGGAATATTTAGTTCGTTTTGTATATTAGTAAAGTTCGTTTCGTTCGTCGCTTATATTACGCAATATTTGAACATGCTTGGCTGTTCTGTCAATTATAATGATCTTTCAACATTTAAGTTCCTATCATGTCATGCAATCCTCTTTCCCAGCATAAACCAGTTTTATTTAAATGTAATGTTATGTTTATAAAATAATCACCTCAAAAAACAACATCAAAACACGGAGAGCATACTGGCATATATTTTTCCCACCACGCTACCAAGCGTTATACCTCTAAAGTTTGCTTCCATAAAATGCTCTATTATTTGCTTGGTAAAGGTATGCTTGAATTTTTAAATAAAAGTTTGATAAATATTTAATACATTTATTAAAATACAATAAAGATATTTTCATATAAAAAAACTTAAAAATCTTCGATAATTTAAAAATAAGATATATCAATATTTCTTGTTCTTAATAACGTGTAGCATGCACTCTAGATATATGTATGGATATATATAGTACACCATAAATTGATATAAATATACTAACTTACGTATATACATATGTAATAATTATTAACTGAACTGCCTGCATATATGTACAATACTGTGTAAAAGAAAGAAGCACCTGACAATATTTTCCATAACTTATTTAGTAAAACTAAGTAACTAATAATTATTGAGTTAATTTAATTTATAATATTTAATATATCTTCCCAAGAACGATTCACTTATTGGTAGAAATATAATCACTGGAAATTTCCAAGTTTATAACATCATACTTCCACGTAGGGGTGAGATCGACCGCCTGATAAGAGGATTAAAGTAATAAATTTTATTTCACCATCATGCTCTGCAATAAAATTTTAAGGGAGAGTTATTTATCTATAAGATTTTGTTTTTAATTCAGTGGTAGAAACGATACAGAGCGGTTCCGCAATAGAATTTATTTAGATTCTTAAAAAACGCACCTACGAGTGAAATTTTCATGTTAAGAAGAAATTATGAGCCGTAAATTGTTATAGTGTTATAGAAAATGCCTAGAATAGAATTACTATACAGAAACAAAATTATTGTTTTACACCAAGAGGGTTATAGTCAAGTGAATATATCAAAGATAGTGAAATGTGCCCGGTATGCCGTGCAACAAACAATAAAAAGAATGATTGAAACTGGCAGTGTAAGTGATAGACCAAAGAGTGGACGTCCAAAAAAGCTCAATAAAGCTGATGCACAGCTTTTAAAAGATAGTTCCTTAAGAAATCGTAAAAAAGTTAACGCAGAACTAGCTAGCTCAAGATCTTGCGCGAACAACTGGTACTTCGGTACATGCTTCGACAGTAAGGCGATACTTGCCCAGATCAGACTTAAGGGGATGCGTGGCCGTGAGAAAACCCTTACTGCTACGAGGTAATAGAGGGAAACGATTAAAATATACCAGAGACCACGAAATTTGGGGATATAATGAGTGGCGACAACTACTATGGACTGACGAATCTAAATATCAATTGTTTGGAATGAACAGACGTCGGTATGTTAGACGACGCCCTGGTGAATCGTTATTGGAACCATGTTTGCCCACTATCATAAAGCATGAGGAGGCAATATCCAAGTTTGGGGTTGTATTTCCGCAGCAGGTGTGCATGAAATTGTAAAAATAGAGGGTAAATTAACTGGTGAGAAATACAGAACACTATTAGAAGAACATGCCATACCATCAGGGCAGCGACTTATTGGCAATAATTTCATTCTACAGCAAGACAGTCCCAAGACCTCAAAACTTGTAAAAAAAACCAGCAGGAAGCAAATGGGGTATTGCAGACTATGATATGGCCACCTCAAAGTCCCGACTTAAATATTGTTGAACATGTGACCGAAAAAGAGTGAAAGGGGGACAAAGAACAAAAATGAACTGTGGAACATACTACAGGAAGAGTGGTACAATATTCCCGAAAATTTCATTAATTCATTAATGGAAAGCCTACCAAGAAGAATGCAAGAAACTATAAAAAATAAAGGTGGTAACACAAAATATTGAAAATTTAAGTTGTTTATGTTTAAATATCGACACGCGTTAGTTTTTATACTTTAAAAAAATATCAACTTGTGTAAGATTATTATTTATCCTTTTATAATATAATAGTTACTTGTAAAATTCAAGAAGATGCTTCTTTCTTTTGCACAGTACTGTATATTCTTGAATATAGGGAACCATCCGCTATCACCGGGGAATGGTCACGCTGGCACCAAATTTGAATGTAGAGCTTCACATCGGTAATAGTTGTTATCGACACATAAACAGAATAACGTTTCAAACCACCGGATTACGGATTGAAAATATACATATAATTTAAATGCAAATATAGATAATATGCAAATAATTTGGAAATAATAAACTAAATATAAATTTGAAAAAATATACATATAATTTAAATGCAAATATAGCTATTTGCCAATTAAAAGAATAAAAGGAATCATTCTATTATTAATAACAATCTATACATATGTTTCATGATTGACCAATCATCAGGCAGATTCTGTGTTATTAATGAACGATTCCTTGATAGCGTCTATCATAATTATACAGAAAAATATTAATCACATGCCTCCCTCTCACATCCAATAATGAACTAAAAAGCGAGAATGCATTTGTCTCGCAATGTCGATAACTAAGTTACCAGAGCGTATAGACAGATGGCAGTGCATCACGGCTATTTGCCAATTAAAAGAATGTTAAAAGGAATCATTCTATTATTAATAACACCCTATCTACTACATATGTTTCATGGATTGACCAATCATCAGGCAGATTCTGTGTTATTATTATATTATATTATATTATATTATTATTATATTAAATATAAATTGTAAATAATGACTGAAAAGCAAGTATGTAAAGTCCTTAATAATACTATAGTAATAATATATCACTTAGCTTGCTTCAGAACCAGAGAGTGCAGCGAGATGTTTTCAGATACATCAGAAACTGTCAGATTTTATTAATTGTGACTATACATATAGTCCAGAAGCTCAATAGACAACAAAGTAAAACATTATCATTTGTGTATAGTTTTTAAAGTTCTAAAAATGTTTATATTAGTTTAAGTTGAGTTAAAAACCAAAATATATACTAGTGCAATCAATAATTTCATTGTTAATTTTTTTTAACTACGTTGACTAAATTTCAGCAACAACTTAAATATAAATGTACCACCAACGACTAACTGGTTGATGATAGACCAACTGATATTCTAGCGAAAGCCGGCTAGTAATTTGCAATTTCTTCCCCATCACGAAAAATTATACACCTAAAACATAATAAAAGTGATATGTTTAAAATTGCCTAATGTAAGAAGGTAGTTTACAGTGAGAGATTGATGTCTTACAATAATAATTGGGGACAATAATCTATTAGTATATTCAATTTGGGTTTATAATATATTATGTAAATAGTTAATTTGTTTGAATATCAAGTACAAAATTTAACCAACAGAAGACATCATAAAATCAAGAAATTTACTAATATACATTAAAAAATAGAAATTTAATGCATTCTAAATGAAGTAAATTACGAGGGAGCGTTCTTATATTCGCGGAATGGGGGAAAAGGGGTGGAAATAAAAAACCAAATTATTTTTCTTTTTCAATATATTCACCTGCAAGACGGATATATTTTTCATATCTTTCAATTAATTTATTTATACCCTCATAAAAAAATGATTTCTCTTTATCTGCAAAATACGCCGAAACTGCCTCCTTGACTTCATCATCGGCAGTAAATTTTTTACCCCGCAGTTCTTTTTTCATTTTCGGAAACAGGTAATAATCACTCGGGGCTAGGTCTGGACTGTAGGGTGGGTGATTCACAATTTCGAAACCCACCTTATGCAGGGCAGCTAACGCAACGCGGCTCTTGTGGACGGGCGCGTTGTCGTGAAAAAGCAGCAACACCTTTTGTCAATTTTCCCCGTCTTTTCTCTTTAATGGCTTCTTTTAGTTGCTCTAATATTGAAGCGTAATATTCTCCGGTTATAGAAACACCTTTATCTTTATAATCAATCAACAATATTCCTTCCGAGTCCCAAAATACCGTTGCCATGAGTTTCCCAGCTGATTGTGACACTTTAAATTTCTTGGGAGGTGCTGTGCCCTTTTTATGCCACTGCATGGAGTCTTGTTTGGACTCAGGTTCATAATGATGAACCCAAGTTTCGTTTCCAGTAACAATTCCACTCAATACACCATCCTTGTCTTCATTACAGAGGTCCAAAAATGCACGCGAACACTCTACGCGCTTTTGTTTTGCGGCGGCGTGAGCATTCTCGGCACCCATCTTGCGCTGACCTTAGACATGCCGAGATGATCGTGTAGGATTTTAAAAATTGTTGTAGCGGATACTCCAACCATTTCTGCGACTTGTTTCTTCTTTAGTCGAGCATCTTCGAGTACAATTTGTTCAACTTTTTGGATAAGTGCTGGCGTGGTCACCTCAATGCTCCTGCCCGGCCTTGAGTCGTCTTCAAGGGATTCCCTTCCTTGTTTAAATAAACTATGCCACTTGTACACCATGGTTTTTCCTGGACAAGAGTCGCCGTAAACCAATGACATCTCATTCATTATGGTCGCGACTGATTTTCCTTGCCTGGTAAGGAACTTTATAACGGCACGATATTCGATTTTTTCCACATTTCACTTTTCACTCCTGATTATGTTACTTGGTTGACGATAGCTCAAAGACTAACTGTCTAATAACAATGAAACTTCGTATTTATACTAATCATGAGGCACTGCACAGGCCACGCCCCCAATGCGCCTACTCACCCCTCTACAACCCGCTCATTCCGCGAATATAAAAACGCTCCCTCGTAAGTCGGAACAAATTACAAAAATAAATTTGTGGCATTTTAAAGAGGAAGAAAAACTATACAAAAAGAAAAAGATAAAGCGCTTGCGTGCAAGCTGACACGGTAAGGTTAATGGCTAACTTTTGCATCTAGTAGGATCCGGAAAGTGAAAGGATTCATATATAAGGTGAATACGAAGTCGATCAGAAGATACATCTGCGTTATAATTAATAATCTTATTATTTGTATTACGAACTTAAAAATGTTGTAACAACATTTAAAAATGTTACAATTAAATTTTAATTAAAATTTAAAATTTAGAAGTACAAAATTTAACCAACAGAAGACATCATAAAATCAAGAAATTTACTAATATACATTAAAAAATAGAAATTTAATGTACAAATGCATTCTATATGAAGTAAATTATGTCGGAACGAATTACAAAAATAAATTTGAGGCATTTTAAAGAGGAAGAAAAACTATACAAAAAGAAAAAGATAAAGCGCTTGCGTGCAAGCTGACGCGGTAAGGTTAATGGCTAACTTTTGCATCTAATAGGATCCGGAAAGTGAAAGGATTCATATATAAGGTGAATACGAAGTCGATCAGAAGATACGTCTGCGTTATAATTAATAATCTTATTATTTGTATTACGAACTTAAAAATGTTGCAATAACATTTAAAAATGTTATAATTAAATTTTAATTAAAATTTTAAATTTTAAATAATCGAAGTTGATTAAAAATATATGTATCGGAATAGCAAACTAAGCAACCGGTCGATAATTACGCAGTTCGTTTTATCCACGATTTGTATTTTATACTGTGTTCAAATAAAATTTTATTTAGAATTTTATTAAACATCATGCCGCGGACGTGCGCTATTAGGCGGATAATAACCATGTGTCCATTTAATAACTGATGCATTCAATTTTAATTGTTGAGACAAATAAGAAATCAAAATTTATTCTATTTTGGATTATAGTTGCAATTTCATAATTCATGAGTAGGTTGATGATGGCCATGATTATAATAAATCATTGCATGTATATTTACTTTATTTGGTGTTAGTCGCATGCTAATACAACTTCTTTGGATATTTGTGATTATAATCCAACTTGTGAGATAATTAATTTCGAAAACAATAGCTTTCATTTATACCATTTGTGAATATAGATTTTAAGTTATTAAGTACAAATTTCACATTGTAATGTTTCATTGTGTATTTAAAATGTTTAACTGTGTTGAGTATTATATAATTTTCCTTCGCATGTATACATATATTTATTTCTTACCTACATGTTTAAATACTTATATTATCGATTCCTCTTCACTAATGTATTTATTTAATTACGATACATTTAATACATCATAGTTTATAATTTTAAATCAATTGTTTTATTTATTTGAATATTCTGAATAACTGGATGCTAGATCTAGTTTATTCAAAAGAACCAAAGTTCAACATATAAAAGTTTAGAAAAGAATTCACTAAAAGAGTCTCAATTTTAAATATTATGCTGCATGAGGATACTTATTTCGTAACGTTGATTTTATGCTCACAATTTGTATATACTTCCCTCAATAAGCACGCAGATAAGTAAAAGTTCAAAGTGCATATTATTTTCACTATGAGTTAACGTTCATGATACGCAATATTACACACCTAAAATGATTGATAATTTCTGATAGAGACAAAAGTAAATTTTCCTTCTAAGTCAATAGTAAGGAAATACAATTTGGGTAGATGAACGCGTAAAATACATTACTGTAACTATTGTGATTTCTATATCTATGCATTTGCGCACAAATATATTTGAACAAACATTTTAATATTTACTTAACTCTTTTAAATTTGCAAATCAGTTAAATTATCCGATACCTAATGATCAAATTTCGTTAAAAATTTGGGCAGTCTGCAATTGCATATTTAAATTCAGTGGTGAGAGAATACAGATATGTCCGAGTCAGGTCTATCCCATACGATCACTTGTGTATCGCTTACATGCATTATTCCTTATTTTTATGTAAAACCCTTCATATAAATCTTTAATTCTTAAGTAAATAGAGAAAAAAATGTGGTTATAAGTAAGTACGAAACAGTGGTTTACTTTAGTGCTATGAAACTTTACAATATTGTAGGTAGGTATGTAAGTATGAGGGAAGTATATATAAATATTTTATAAAATGAAATTAAAATAGGAATACTTTATAATATCTTCAAAACCAAAACCAAAAGTAAAATTCTATTTTAATAAAATCGATATTAGAATCTATTAATTTAAAATTTTAAGCAATTTTAAAATCAAGGCACTCATTTCTTACATTCTGCTTCTGTCTAGAGTAGCTTTATGCTTATATTGGTCATAACAGAATTAATGTTATACATTGAAATGGTATAAATAGATAAAATGAATAAAATATCTCTGTATGTTTATTATTTATTAAATACACATATTATATAAGAATGTTTTAATTTTTTGTTAGTTTTATATGTATTTGTGTAATAGATACTAATTTCAAAATCTCAGGTCAGTGCTGATGTTGATATGAGATGAACCTTTTAATTCTTGGTTTTTGTTACGTTATGAAACTGTATTAGATGCTGCCAATGTGCCTAATCCAAAAAACACAATGACTAAATTTTATTTTAAAGATTTTCGATTATTTAAGATCAATCCATTAAATAAACGATAGGCAATGATAAATTCCAGGGTAATTTAAATTTAAACTATAATAAGGGTTTTTTCGGCGAATATATGAAGTTTTTTAAGATCTACGTTTTAGATAGTAATATTACTTTTCTTCATAATAATGTAAGACGACAGTAAATAATGGACTCTATCTTTGAAACACTTAATTTACAAATCCATATCCATTAAGACTTTTTTTGCTTCTGTTGATGAGTACTAGATGTAGATAAAGTACCCGATTTTTTCTTAAACATCCTCTTCAAATAATCATATTTCCTAATATTTTTGAGGTTTTCTTTATGATTCTATAAACAGATATAAATACATACGACTTTTAGGCCATTTATGTTAACATGTTTTTTCTTACATGATTCTGTTACTAGACTTTTGTGGTATTTTAGTTATTGATTTCGAATAATAATGACATTTAATATTACGACAAGCATTACCCGAGGTGCAAAAATACATATATAAAGGTTTGTTTAACCAAGCTTAGGGAACCAGTTACATAAGCATATGCAAAAAGGCGTGAAATTGGTACAGGAAATAGCAAGCGATTGATCAACTATTGTGTTTAGTGATGAAAGTTGTCGGATGCATAGAAAAAAGGCGTACTTAGTTGCGTGTCGTCCGATACACGGTGAAAAACTCCGTTTAAGTGCACAGGGAGGATTATCTAAGCATGTATAGTTTCTGAACATTATGCCTTTTTATAGAAAATTTAATTAAAACAATTGAATTACATCAAAAAGTCATTTATTATTAGTGTAAGAATGGCTTAGAAGATTGGCTGCTACACGAAAACAGCGATACTAACATAATTTGTATAACCTAGAAGGAGGAAAACATTATGAGAGTAAATTGGTCTCAATTAATAACTTCCAATCCAAATGAAAATGTTTGGGGAATTATGAAATAGTATCTCTGATTTCAAGCTAGTTTAATAACAAAGTTATTAACCTATAATATTATTATGCATTAATAGAATTATGCAAAAAATTTGCCAGTAAGTGCAGAGAAACATCGTTTAAAAAGTTATAGACAATAATTATAGTGTTCATTAGCTTCTGCATTGCATGCTTTAGTAAAATAAAATTTTTATATATAGTGAGATATCAATCGCATTTATTTTCTATACAGATAGCAAATAAAATAGGTTTTCGTAAATTTTAATCTGAAAACTACTGATTACTTATAAGTAAATGATATATGATTTATTTACTTGATACTTTATTTTCAAATTTGCTTTCACTAAAATTGCCGTAAAGATAATATCTAAACTACTTCATACAGTGAATAGTAGATTTAGTCAAAAATACATTATTTTTTTCTACATACCGTCAAGAAAATGAATTACATTAATTTCCTTAGTGATCTAACATTTGTCAAACGAACGGAAGCTTACCGTTTTCAAAGGTGGGGCATGAAGTATGCATGAGGCCGTTAAAACAATGAAACCGCTCGACTGTGGTGTGGGGTTTCTGAAATGGAACATAAGAATAAGAGAGGATTTCAATCAAACCAGATGAACTCATGACTTTATGCAAGAGGTAGGCAAAATTCTTCTCTACTCGTTATTGACTGTGGGATTTCGTCTGAGCGCGACACGCTTCTACGAGGGATTTCTACTGACTGCAATATCCCCAGTAATAAAAACACACAGATCGGTCGACTGAAACCGTTTGCGTTTTCGATTTGTTTAATTCCTCTAACATACAATTTCTGTCATATGTATGCATGCGGTATGTATACATATTGTAATGTTATAAATTTTAAAATCTTAAAAATGAATTGTAATTTGCGCTATGGATAATTCAATCTTGATTTATACAAAAAAATATTTTTTATTTATGATATTTTAAAATTATTAGTAAACGAAACTAAATAGGGAATTTAAAATAGCGAAATATAACACATAAACTAATAATAGTAACAATTTTAGTGTTAGTTCTTGTGTATACTTATACCTATAGTTTGTTTCAATTTATTTTAATTTAACTAAATAGAAAGTAGTATATGTATATACTTTCTGTTTAGTCAAATTAAAATAAGTTGAAACAATTAAAAAACAATACATATTTTTATGTTACGCATTATGCAAGAGATGGGAATATATAAAAAGATAATACGGTTAAAATACAAGTTAATAAACTTATATATACTATTTTTACATGTTATTACAATTGACATATTTATATAAGTTAAGAATTTTGAATTATTTCAGATATATATTAAAACGTATTTTAATTGAGAATAACAGATAACAAGACAGCTTATAATAAATATAATAATACTCACAATTAAGGTGAATATGTAAATTAATTTGTAAATGAAGTAATTATTGTATTGCAGAGATTTTACATATAGTTTTGGCTAAAAATAAAAGAAAAGAAATATGTCATATTATAATGCATATCATTTCAATTAAGTTATTAGTTGGTATTAAGTATAAATGTTATTGGAACATCCTGGAGTAATTAAAGCTTATACTATATGGGTAAAAGTATTTGGATATTGATTAAAGGATTGTACGTAAACTAATTATTATATAATAAAAAATAGAATTATATGAAATACTTGTAGACAAAAAGTTTATTGTTTTAAAAATTTAAGAATGATGCAAAATTATTATAACGTTAAAGTATGACGAGATAACATTCTCTGAACTAAAATATAGTATAAAGATGAGTTTTTTACGGTTAAAATTTGGAAGTACTATGAAAAAGTTCAATTTTTAATTATTAAGGAGTATTTAAACTGATTTTATAATGTAAAATTGGAATACTACTAATGTAATAATGTAGATTCTGACTTCATTAAATTCCTTAAAGAATTATTATTATTAAGCACTTATTTATTTAAAAATGCTATTATCTCATTAGTTGCTTTGAATATAGTATTTAAAGGAATTTTTGAAATAGTCAATAATTTGTGGTTGCAGCAAGAACGCATTCCATGTTAATATGAAAATATATAAATATTGCTATAGAAGAAAAATACATTCAATTACAACGATCAAATTAATGTAAAAAGCTAATTTGAAGGTTATGTAATTGAAATCAAATTACCTTAAAAATGTTATATTAATACATATTAAAAGTAAGGTAAATACCAGATGTTTCAGTTAAATTTAGACGAAGTATATATATATATATATATATATATATATATATATATATATATATATATATATTAAAGTAATATAATTAAAGTATACTATAAATAGTAATAATTATATAAATATTAAGGGACTAAAACCATTTATAAATTGAAATTTCAATATAAAGAAGCTCCATCTGTACGTCAATGCGGTAGAAGAGGACAAGAAATATTTCAATCAGGAATTAAACATGAACTTATGAATATATAAAGGGAAATATACGAATAGGCCTAAGTTGTAGTCAAAATTTTAAAAATAAGGTATTGTCTAGAATAAATTATTTTAATATTATTTGAGATAAAAGAATAGTGTAATTTGAGTTATTTGAAATTATTATTCATTATTAAAGTATTTACAAGTTTAGCATTTGTTTGTAATCTGTTTAATATTTATATTTCAGTAAAATTTTGACTTAAATATATCTATTTTATCACATTTAAAAATAATGCGAAGACTTATGTGTATTAAAGGTAAATTTAATTACTTGTTATTCATACTTATTGTTTATTAATTGGAAATATTTACAAAGATAATAAATTAATAGTGTTTTATAACATAATTGGCGTATTATCATAATTAGACTTCAGACACATAATTATTATCTATTAATAGAAGATACTAAATCCTTGACAAAAATTTATTTAAGTTACATATAGAAAAATACTCTTTATTAACTTAACAGAAATACATAGTCGTTTATATTCATAATAACAGTTAGGCAAAAACAGTTCGTTTTAAGAGCATGACTAAATTCAATTTAAAGACTGGCCTGAATGTCCATCTGACACACGAGAGTTAAATCAAAGACAATAAAGTATCATTATTAGAACTTCCATTAAACTCAGTTGATTCATTGAATTACTTTCATAAAGTTATTTATATTTTTTAAATGCTATTTTCACACCTTTTAAATTAAATAAATTTTGTATATATTTTTATAGGAAATTTTGAATATTTATTTATTTAAAGTTTCTTATTAAAGTTAAAAGGTTTTCTATTCATAATTAAATACAAATTTATATAAGTACGAGTCCTTAATATGTTAAAATTTATAAACCCGAAATATAAAATCTATCCAATATAAATGTTAATACACATATAAGAAGCGAGGTTTTATATAAGCATAAGAGAGGATTTTAATCAAACCAGCTTACATATATAATATAAATAATTCATATTGATGATACAATTCTAGATAAGATTTCGTTAATTTTTTTGATTAATGTTAACAATAATCCAATATTAATGAAGTAGCATAAATAATTTGGAATGGTATATAAGAAAACACTTTTTCACATACTTTGGATATCCTCAAGATTAGTGCTGTCTCCATTATTTTCATTTAAATCAATTATAAATTCCCGATTAATATTGACATTTGCTAAATATACATTATCTAGTTCAGTTGTATGTCTAATGCAATTTTTCCATTTTTCTGAAGAATGCCTTTTAATGTTGAGTTTAATACAATATGATTTCGTCCTTACAATTTTGTTTTTTTTGAAAATATTCCACAATACCACCATACACTAATACATTTTTACAGTCAATTCAATCAGTTTTAAATATATTTTTTACCACGTTTCTGAAGATGTTCCATTTAATTCTTATTTGGAAGCAGGGTGCTTTATTAGTTGAAGTAAAATGTATACATTGCTACTTATCGTTGATATGCACTGGTTGCAGGATTGTTACTATATCTAATACTGTATTTTTCTGTGTGTGCATAGATAACTAGTACCTGGTTGCAAATCTGGAGACAATAATGGAATGTTTAAAGAATCTGTGTCATAAACTTAGCTAACTTGGGAATTGTTTTGCAAATCTAGGCCACTAGTTTCTGGCTGAATAGTATCTTCAAATGATATTTCAATATCGCTGGAATCACCTTGGTTGGAATTTTTTTGAGATCTATCCGTAACGGATTCTGGCGCAAAACCAAATGATTTAAATATGTTTATATTAAATTGATTTATTCCAGTGCATCTGACCCTGCAAGAGTAAAGGCTGCGTTTTCAATGACAGGAATGCTATGAATGGTCATTGTACGACCTAAGCTGTTGCGCATCCAGTTATCTATAGCTGTGTTAACCATTTTTTTAATAGTCCAAAGACTACAGTGTCTAGTAGTCGCAGTTTGTTAGTGCAGTAAGGAGTGAAGGATAACATGATAATACCCTTGTATTTACAACAATCAAGAACTTTGGTAGATAAATTGCACTGATCGTTATCGAGTACTAGCATTTTTTTTAATTTAAAAATTTAAATTTTTATTTATTTGGCTTTGCGTGCTTCTTTCTAATAATCTAAAAACAAAAACTCATTTTCTTGCATCCAAGCACTACCATTGCCTGTGCCAGTACACCTAGCAGAACTATTTCGAATAATATGGTCTCGAAATCTCTTCACAGAAAAAACAAAGACAGGCTTCTACCTGTTTTTTAGGTCGCTTGGCTACAATTTTGTCAGATCATTGGAAGGTAGTTACGACTATTTCATTTACATTACATATATCTTGAGATTCAAATTTATATCTATCCATAACGTTTTTTCAAAAAACAGTAGTTTGTGCTTTTTGAAACCCGTCGCGTGAGGTAGGTTAGTTGTTTAAGAACTTCTAAGTGACAGTATTGGGTGACAATTTAAAAATCCTGCTAACCATTACTTTCCAGCTAGATTATATAATGTAAAATTCAAGAATAGTCTCTTCATTAGAGAAAACACGTATCACATTATGATTTCGTATTAGTATCTTTTGACTTGAGCTTCTGGATAAATCTTTCGAGTGTGAAATGGCAAAGACAATATCTTTTTCCAGCGTTGAGTGTTTCTCTCTTTCGGTAGCGTGGCATCTTAAAAAAGAAGTTTTTAATCCATAACTTCATAACTTCAAAACCAAGCAAAATTTGCAGAAATCAATTGTCAAAACAAATAAATACGTCGCTCAAGAATTCACAAGCCTAAGTACATTAATTTAAAGACATTTACTTGTAGCAAACACAAAAAAACGAAAATACTTTGATAACGAAAATTTACAAATAGTCTTGTAATACGAGCTACCGTTGTCGTGGTTGCTTACATCCCAAGGAACAATTTTTAAATGAGTTGCTCAAGGAAAAAATAACTACATCTAAAATTATATTTTATTTTATTACAGCATGAATATTAATAATTAAGGTGTATATTTCAAAATCAAAATTCGCGCATTAAAAAAGACGGTGAAATCATAGTCTCAAAACTTGCGTAATTTAAAAACATTATAGTATATAGTGCTCATAACTATTCTTCAAAACGTTCCTGTAAATTTATAGGATGCTTGTTAGTTTCATAACGTGTTACTTTTATCCTCATCACCCCTAATAAAGATTTTAGTAATATTACGTTTTTTTTGCGTCTGCTATTTGCGAGTGATATTTACAATACACATTCAGTGTATTGTAAATATCACCCTCATTTAAATATTATACAGAGTGTATGTTGCAGAAGAGTCAGTAATATATAATACAATCCTCGAGTTAGCTGCTTTAAGTCAAGTTTGTGAATGCCGTATACATTTGGTCTACGAAATGCGTCGATAAATTAATATTATTTGAGGCATTGTTTGTTTGTAAAACTACACGTTTATTTTATGTTGTTCTAAAATAAACCCGTAGTCACACGAATGAAAATGCGAAGCGAGTAGGCGAACTGAACTGGGGATGTTGCCATCCCAGCGTAACATCAATACCATGAGAAATCAACACATGAATCAGTCAGCGGTGCGTAATTATAAAAATAGTGCCCGAAAACAGGTGCTTTCGTTCACGAACTAGATAGTTCCTCGGCAATTATACGCTAAATTACCCGAAATTATCACACTTGAATTTCTGCGGTTCATCTCTTCAGTAAGCTTAATTTCACTCGAGTAATTCTACATCAATTGAAATATTGGAACTCCCATCAATTTTAATTGCCGTAAATACATTATATATACGTATACATATACTATTATATAGTATTTTAAATTATTAAATTTGATGGTGTAATGTTTTTAAACAAACGTTCATCTTCTTCATTACCTCTTTCGACTGTTTTTTATTGTTGAAGATTTTCAAAGCATATATTTACAGCCAGAATTTCATTAAAGTCATATCTTTCTTAAATTTATTAGCAGAAAAATTTCAATATCTGAAAACGCGTGAATGATATACATATATTTTTATATTCTTCGAAGATAAGATGCCTTTTTAGGATATTTAGTTGCGATATGATTGTAATTTCGACTTTTATAATATATTTGTTAAATGTACAATTATATTGCAATAATTTAATAATTTAACGGAATTAAGAGAGTTGATAAATAATAATTTACCTAAAAGTGTACGATATGAACTTTGATCACTGCTCTTTACTGGCGTGTATTAATTCCTTCCATTCCCTCTTGTTTTTTACAATATTTCTTGTTTGTGACAGATTTAGCTCTCTTTGGATCAGTATCCCTTTCACACTATCTATTCCACGCTTTCCTAGGCCTTCTCTTAGATCTCTTCCCATGCTTTCTTGATTATTATGTCTGCTTAACTAGTTTCTCGTGTCCTAACCTGGCGTCAGATGTTCAAACAATTTAAGCTGTCGGTCTTCGATTATTTTTAATACGGGTTCCACGTTCAGTCGATTTCTCATTTCCGATTTCGTATTTTATCTTTCCTGGTAATACTAACTACTTTGCAAAGATACTAAATTTCCGTTGTCTGTCTTTTTTTCATCTTAGCCGACATTAGAATTCAGGTTTCACATCCAAAAGTGATGTTGGTATATATACTGTTAATTTGGTTTTCTTGTGATCTTCCTTTTTCCTATGAATGATTTTCTTAGACTGTGGCATATCTTCGATGCATTATCGTATATTTCGTGACGCCCTTTGCTATTTAACCTTAAGTAATTAAATGTCTCGACTTGTTCCTTTTTTTTCCCATTTAACATGATGTTTGCTTGAGAGCTGCCTCTGCCATTTACTGTTATTTTTATTTTCTCCTCATTTATTTTCAAATTATTAGCTCTCAATGGTATGGTTTCAGGCTTCTAGGTTTTTATGTAGATTTCTCTCGTTCTTACCAAATATCAGATTATTTGCAATTGCACATTCATTCAGGTACTCTGGTTTCATATGTCTGAGCCCAATATACACTTTTTATGTTTTCTCTCTTACTTACTTCATCGTAGTATCCAGCACCAAGTTAAAAAGCACCGGATTTAGTACCCCTCCATATTTCAGACCGCTATTTATTAAAAATTTTTGCGACTGTTTGTTGCTCGTTCTTATATAACTCCTGCTTCCTTCGTGTAGTTGCAGTATTGCTGCTATTAAATTATCCTCCAAATTTCTCTTTTCAATGCAACTTAGGTGTTGGATATCGATGGAAGGCTTTTTCTAAATCTATAAAAGACTGATAAGTTTCAATACTTCTTTCCAGGGACTTTTCTGTGATTTGCTTGAGTGTAAAAGTACGGTTGTTTATGTGGCACCCCTTTCTAAAGCCACTCTGTGGCTTGTCTAGTAATCTTTCTGTAATACTTTCCTTACTAATTCCTTTACGAAAATTAGTTCGAAAACCTTAGACAGTATACTTAGTAAGATAATTCCTCTGTAATTTTTACACTCTCTTATCTCCTTCGAAAAAATTGATACTATGATGCCAATTGCAGTCTAGTGGTACTTTCCTCGAGGAATCTTAGCGAAGTTGAAACAGGTAACAGGTGCAACTGCTATGTATTTAGCCTTATCTGTCCAAACTGTGTTCTGATCGATCGGACTTGTGGGAACAGCATGAAAAGTGTACAGAGGAAAACTCAAAACAAGTATAAAAAAATGCGAAAGAAATTCTAAAACTGCAATGAAGGTATACTTCATAGTAAAAGCAGGCTCGTCTACACAGATCAAGGTACATAAAGTTAGGGGGGGGGTCAATATCTTATAGGAAGCGAATCTGTTGTCCGATGGTGAAGGAAGGCTGAAGTGCAAAACCAGGAATGCAAGATTACATAGACGCTAAAGAGATATACTCAAAGTCAGTTTCAACAGATATATTCAAAGAGGCCAAGAGGCTCCGGAGGGACACGAGCATCACAATGGATCTGGAAAAGTCACAGTAGAATAAGGTTCTATGGCCATCTCAAGAAATCTATCTACCAATTTAATGCTTGCATATTAATTATCGGTATTTGGTGCCTAACCTTTGCGGTATATATTTATACATAATGTCATAATTACATTTGAAGGTATTATGCTTTTCTCGCAATAAATTTGAAAGTATGTTGTGCATCTTCTAGTCAAGCCAAATTTAAATATTTCTGTACCATATTTGTGTCTTTTTTGCTTTATATATTATTTGAAAATATTTTTTTTTGGAAATTCAAACCTTTCCTCAATATATTAGTTATTCTCTTGGTGTTAATGAAAATACTTCCTACGTAACCAAGGTCTTTGAATTAATTTAAGTGAATATTTGCAAGTTTTACTATTCTTATCCATATGATGAACCAATCTTTATCTAATTAATGTGTATGGTTAAAATCATCTATATCCGAAAATTTTTTTAAATAATATTTTTTTCCGTGCCGATTTGCTTCGTCAACTAATATTTGAGATATTTGTGATCTACTAATAATAAATATTTTTTTGCAATTTCGTTAAACTAACTTTTTAAAATCAAACTAGTTTCTAAAAAAAGAAGTCATTATTGACAATACCTCTAGTTCAGAAAAGCGATTAAAAAATATAATTTTGTTTAAAACGTCTGTTGAAAGGTCTTCCATTGAACCTTTTTTATATGTCGCGAAGTTTAACTATCTGTGAGAGATACCATAGAAGCTATATATTAATTGACTTTTACATTTTTCTAGGTTGCCTGTTTTCCCTTCTATCCAGTGAAAATTAACCGAATGAAATTCCTTCGTAAATTAAGCAAAAGGACTAAATAGAACAATAAAGAACAGAAGTTAAAAGGGGCCAGACGGCATAAATAACGAATAATAACCAACGAATGTTAATGTGTATAAATGTTTCGTGAATTGTAACAAATTTCTCGCTCGAAAAGAAAAACTTATCTCTTTCGGAGTTAAATTTACTTCATTTGTGCAGCGCGTCGAACACAGAAAACATTTGCTCGCGACTAAAGTGAAATGAAATTCACTTGCCCGCTCTCTAAAAATGGAAGAGCGAATTATACGAGGCAATAAATAAAAAGACGGTTTTTCGCGAGACCAGAAGGCGTGCATTTTTATTACCCGAAAACTGCCCGTTTAAATTAAATGTGAAGATAGTGTAACTTTGGAGAATGCGAATGCGAAACCAAAATAATTCCACGCTTGTAGAGGGATTTTTGTACAAATTGAGATTACGGTTAGAATTGCTTTGTTCCTGTAATTTTATTTTAACATTGTGCACAGTTGAAAATTGCATTTTAGAAATTTAAAATTAGATTTGTGCACGTTCATTTCCAACATTTCATTTAAAAGTAATTTTACATTTCTTAAGAATATAGAAAAGAATATATGTTTCACATTTCTTTCTATTTTTAAAAATAAAAATTTAAAATTTTTGAAATTAAATATATAGAGGAAATTATTAAAAGTATAGGTACATATGTAAATCAATAAAAATTAACTTACTTCCTACGGTAGAATGGTTTTGAATATGACCTAAGGCTGAAATAAAATAAACAGGAGCTGATCGTCTTCGATCACAGGACCATAAACATAAACACAAGGGTAAGTAATCGGATGCAACGTAGCGTCTAATGAGCTTTGCATGACTGAACTATATTGTTTAGGCTTTAGTACTTCATTTAGCATAAGGGTGTTTAAAACCAATATTCCATTCTGCAATGAAAAAAATGAAATTATGCTTAGAAGAAGAATCCTTGAAGTAAATATATTGTTATAAAAAATACTAATTAAATGAAATGATTGTTAAATGAATCGCCTTCTTATAGCTATTATTGTTTCTATATATCTATATGCTTTTATAAGTTCAGCGTCTTACCTATTTTACAATATTTTAACACTAAAGTAAAAATTTTCTACTACAGATGGCTTTTATACTCGTAATAATAATTTTAAATGGTATTGATGTTATATTTTCCTTTAATTACAATATTTTTAGTTGGATTCAAATACTACCATTTATTGTACATTACATATGAAGGAAGTTGCACTAATATTGCATTGTATGATCCTTAAAACATTTTATGAAGTTTTACTGTCATGTAAGTATTTTCTGTGATTCAAATATATGCATATTTCTACTTTACACTATCTTAATATATATATGTCATAACCTTATTACTAGTACAGCAATTAACAGACATCCATGTTTATTTATTCACATTATAAACTTAAACTAGTTAAAACCCTATTTCAACAATATATGTACATAACATTTCTAAATAATTGTATAAGTATACATTTATTTTATTTGTTATTGTTTTGCCTTTATCTACTATACTATTTCAAACAATATGTCTGCCTATTGGTCTGATATAAAAAACAATATACAGAACGTTAGCAGCTGTGAAATCGAAATATAGGAGGTTCAATATTCAAATTGTGAGAATTAGTATTTCAGAGCCCATCGATTCTATCATTGCTACAGATTACAAAAAAACTGCGATAAAATGACAGCGTCCCTCACTCTTCCACGAATGTTTTCGACCTGTGTACATATTATTTTGATCTGTTTCTATACATTGAATATAAAATTATTCTTGTATAGAAGAAAATTTATATTATAATTTAAAGTAAGTTTGTTATATAGTTTCGGATGGAAAAATGTATCGGTTTATTAGAAAAGTCAAGATGTATTTTCTCGGTGTTTCATAAATCATCTATGAATACATTATAGGGGACTGAGCATAAACTGTATTTTGAGTAACTTCATATATATATATATATACATATATATATATATATATATATATATATATATATATATATATATATTGAGGTATTATTGAGCAAGCTCTCAAGAATTGGAAACACAGTTGCATAGGAATGGCAGTACATATCAATGAAAAATATTTATGTACATTTATGTATTTATGTTTCGCAGCCGATCAGGTGATATTTACCCAGGATGCATATGATTTAGAATTTATGTTTAGAAGACTATACGATGAATATGAAAAATGGAGTCTATAGATAAGCTTAAATTATTTGTTTTGTTTCTTAGTGGCCAGAGCTCAAGAAGCCACGACACTTTTAAAATCCCACCACACTAAGAATATAACTTTCTCTGAATTTTCAAGTCGAATCATATCGTTTACACAGAATGTTGTTGTAAACAACCCACTTTCCATAAGCAGTTATCGGTTGCTTTAAAAAATAATTCTTTTGCCTACATTTAAGGAGTATATCGCAGATGTTTATGCGCGATCTTCGAGTTCATGAGTAACTCAAATATCGAGCTTGTCGATGTATTCTATCTTTTTATGTGCATGGTTTTAGTACTTGCGAAAATGAACTAACGCCATCTGTTGCAAAAATCCATCATCTAACAACGTAATTATTTCTTGTTTTTGAAGTGGATTTTATAGACATATGTACGTAGTGTATAAGGATTGTTTTGACTGAGCTTCAAATATTGATGATGTAGACAAAAATCCTTAAATTAAGGAATAAATAAAGCACTAAGGAATAAATAAAACGGTGTCTAAATTTCACACTATATTATATATTTGCTGCCCCTAGTTTCGTCTGTTAGGATATTATAGAGCATGTACAATACACACTACAATCTCCTTTATATAAGAAACCGAAAAGCAGTAATTAAATCCGATTATAAAAAAGGGGTAGATGTACAAGATTGTTTATCGGAAAAAGACCTTCGAAGTATCTATAAATATAAATAACAAGAAAGCAAGAACGAATAATAGAATTATAGAAATAATGGATTCTAAGAAATAAGATAAATTTAAAAGATGTGAATTCTTTATATCTAATATATCATTAAGAAGGATAACAGAATTGAGTTTATTGCTCATAGTATCTCCAAGGTAATTAGCTTCCGACATATGTGAAGGATTTTCGGTTTAAAATCTTTATGTATATTACGGTTCGTTTCTATTAAATGTTTGTTGAAGTTAGAATCATTTCTGTGGTATTTTAGCCTTAGTCTTTGTGTCTCCTTCACTCAGAGGTATTGCGAAAGCGAAAGAAACTAGCAGCTTACAATCCATGGCCCATAAATATAGTAGAATCTGCGTATGTTAGTTTCCTGTACATTTTAAAAATAAAATGGTTACTGCTTTGCGTTATAAAAAGATTTAGAAAGTTAATAGATTTTCAATTTCGAATTCCGTGGTAAAGTTTATTGAAGAGTACGGAATTCAAAAAGTTGGAATATGACTTGAGTTGTCTATTACTACTGGAGAACCATGCTATTCTATAGTCTACGTATCTAAACCAAAATAGAATGTGTTTGTTTGATAAAATAATATTTTATAATACATCCATAAAGATATCCGCTCAGAGAGGACTCAGTGGTGAGCCCACCGCGAGTTCTTATATTAATATTATTATATTAAATTGAAAATAATTTTTAACATATACAAAGATTTTTAGTTTTATAATGGGGAGAATATTATAATTATCTAAAATTCGCTCTATTAAGGCAACATATTCTTCACTAGGGATATTCGGAAACATTAAATATATCAAACGAAACTAACTTGCAGTTATTAAGGTTTTTATATTTACCTATTTTATTATAAAGATCTACCGGAATTTATTATTGTTTAGGCTTAAGTTTCGTCATATAATCGTTGAGACATTTAGGCAAAAGTAATTCGGTGCATTTGCGTAGCAGATAACTGACCTTATGAGGTTGTTGTCTTTGTGACTTTTAATAAGGTCGTATAATTTGGGTATATGATCGTAAGTTTTTTTAAGTAAATAAGGAGGTACAAAATAAGCAATGTTTGTCAGACTTGTGCTGTGTTTATTTGTGAGTGAAGTAGTTTCGTGGGATCTTTTTTTGGTTTTATAAATTTTTCTTTGCTAATAAATTGTACTTTATCCATATAATGTTGTTCTTCTATAATAACTATCGTATTACCTCTATCAGTTTTAGTGGTTGTAAAGTTAGAATTGCCACTGTTTGATGTTTTAAAGTGGAAGACGTATTACTTAGAGCTACTTCTGCGTGAACTCCTAAAATTTCTTTATTATTTACAGTAGCGGCACTGAAACATTATATATTGTATATTTATTATTAAATAAATTTTAAATATTAAAAAAATTAGAAAACGTTTTGTGCAGTTTGAATAAAATACATTTTTTTAATTGCGATGTTTCTAACTTGCATAAGTGTACTTACTGGTATTTGCGGCAAAATCTTTTTACCCTTAGAAAAATCCCATATAACTCCATTAGAGACGTAGAGAAATTTTCCATTTATATTATAAGTAAGTAATTTGTTTTCAGATTGGCTTTTTTATTTATTTTTTATCTCGGGATAAAGACGGCGTTATAAGAAGACCGACTTGACATTCAAGAGGCACGTTGTACTACCTCTCTCATGTCGAATGGGGTGACATCGAACGGTACAACTGCCAGATATTAGCTGGTGATAGCCTTCTCTGATCCGACGAACATCAAAAGGCCGCTTTTGCTATTTACAAAGAGATGTACTATGGTAACTTTTAGTTTCAACTTTTATTTATGCGGCAGTTTTTTTATTAAGAAAAGGTAGATATAGCATTAGATTTTATTTTGCTGTACTACGTTTCGTGCCTATTGTAACGGTACGCGTAATTTTTTGTACGGAATATTTTCATTTTCTATTTTAATTTTAATTCAAATAAAGGTGTTACTATTATTGATATTTCCAAATGTAAATGTGATTATACTTCTTAGAAGAGAAGGTCTTAATACAATAAGGTATTTATATTACTTTAGTTTAAATTATGCGTGTTTCCCTTAATATTTTATTAATGAAATTCTTGGAAAAGATCTAACTATACAAGGAATACAAATGAATTGCATTGTCGAAATGCATTTATATTTCTGTTATAGGTTTAATCTTAAGAAAGAGTAATAAAAGTAAAACATTTAATTACAGCTTATATTTTATTTAGGGACACTTATTTTGCCTACTAGATATTAGGTAAATATTTGTACTATATATATATAGTATATATATATATATATATATATATATATATATATATATATTGTCGAAGTTTCCGATATGCACTTAGAAGTAATAATCCAGGTGGTCGGAAGAGGATAATCCCTTTACACGTCACAGAAATAGATAATTATATAAATATATAGTCCGACAATTTTAATAAGAGATAAGTGCAAGTGTGAAGTACACAAAGAGTAAAGTGTGCCAGTAGTAGTCGAGTGTGCTCTAGCGACTAATACGAGTTATGCTCGATTAGTTCACTGGTTTCATAATATTCAGCAGTTGCAGTTATTTTTAACTATTGGGACCAACGAGAATTATATTCAGTTGATCGCACAGTTATTTTGGCAACTCGTACGTCGACTAAACGGGTAAATTGCTGGACTGATATGAGTTATACTCATAGTCAGTGGAACGACTCGCACGTTAACACAGCAAATGAAGATGTACTAATACCACCATTCTTTTCACAAGCACCACGACATCCAACAGTGTCCAATTGGTGCTTGGTAACAAAAGACCGTGAAGTGGCAGAAATTCGCCCACTACCGAAAGGAAGACCAAAAATAGATATGAACCGCTATCACAAGATCATAATGACACTAACACAAACCAAATACGTAGCGAATCCAGGCAGCCAATACTGCCAATTATCGTCCAAAACAAGGACAAGTGGACGATGATCAATTTTCAATTCGCCCTCTGGAAGGCAAGCTTCAGGAAGGCAAAAAATACAGCAGGAGTTTGAATTGAGCCCACGACTGCCGAAGACTATAAAAAGATGGTTAACTTTCTCGAGGGGAAGTACCAATTCTTTACTTACCGGTTGCCGACCAAAAAAACCACTGGAGGTGGTAATCAGGGACATCCCCTCTACCATCTCTATCGAGGAGATCCACCAAGACCTGAATAATCAGGGATTTAACCCAATCGTAGTAAGCCGAATGTGCAAATTGCAAGGACGCATACCCATGCCAATGGGCAAGGTCCAAATGCCGACACATGCAGATTCCAAAAAACTCTTCAGTATAAAATACGTCCTGGGGCTATGCGTGACTGCGGAAATCCCTAGGCCACGAACTGACGCCATGCAGTGCTTTCTCTGTCAACGTATCAACAATGTCTTCTCCCCCCCCTTGCGTGAAATGCGGCGAAGAGTACCAAGCTCGCAATACCCAAGGACGAAAGATGCTGCAGCCACGTGCTGCAATTGCAATGGACAGTGCGCCGCAGGTTAGAGGGGATGAACCCTGCGAAGACGAATAGTAGAAGAACGCAGGCTGCATCTCTGCGAAGGAAACCTCAATCTGCTTCTCCCAAGATCATTGATCCATCTCCAAAGGGAGATCAAAATAACTTCTCAGCATCGAAGAAATCTGGAAAGAAGACAGAAGCTCCTGTTCCTCCAACCTCAAGAGCGACCCCTCTAAAAGCACGACCAGGGAATCGAACTCCAGGTGCTGCTTCTTCAGCATACGAGAGTTACAGTAAGGTAGTATTTGCTCCTGCTATGTTCAAACTCCAATACCCCCAAACTCTTCCCTCGTCCCTCCCGCCCCAAACCCACTCCAAGTCCACGTGTCTCAGATAGACCATTTAAATTCACCATGGATAACATCTCTGGGCTGTTATACTTAGTTTTCAGAATCGGTTCCAGCCTATCCTAAGTGAGGATCAGTGAGGAAGCACTAAACATTACGACAGAAACTTGCATCCTATTCAATAACCAATGGATAGCAAATTAAGAAGACCGAAATCATTGAAGGTAGCATCAGAAACAGCAGTCTGATTCGATGATTGATCCAGCACACACAGATAGGTTTGCTGGAGGTCAATGGGATTGTCGTCACTCTCCGAATCATCCTTGTCTACAAGCTGCCGAAAGCAAACCAGAGCTTGGAGTTCCCGTAGATAGGCCTGCCAAACCCATTCACTTTAGCCCAGTTGGACGACCGGGCATTCTAGACATCATGGTAGCATTTTGCTTCACGAGCTTGACTCAGACCACAACCTAATCCTGATAGGACTGGCTGTGGTCGCCTTCACAGCCATCACTATGTCCTGACCCGCATACGCAGAATTCCTTACACAAAGCCTTCTTCCAATCACTCCCATACACAACACACAGGAACTCGAAGACACAATTCAAACACTCACATAATCTGCTCTGCAAGTCATTTACTTTGCAGAAAACAGAAAACCATCACAAACGAGTTCATCACCCAGATTCTTTTCCTAACCATTTACAGGACCTGATCCACCAGAAGAATGCTGTCCGCAAATGATAAGCAAGGACGCAGAATCCAGAAGACTGTAGGCTTGTAAACCAGATGGGAGTAGAAATTCGGTACAAACTACGAGACCCGAGGAACGAGAGATGAACCTCCAGTTTGGAAGCTCTGGACGATTACCCGAAGATGTTGCAAGTGAAGAGGGCATTGAACAAGAGGAACAATCTAGGTGTTCCCCCCATCGTTGGATGAAATGGGGTAGTTACGGAGACCAGAAGAAGGCAAAAGCTTTCGCGAACCACCTGAGGACACCTTCACTCCAAACTATGGAGATGTAGACCTGGATCACGTGCATCACGTGGAGAACCATGCGGACCAGATGATGAAGATACAAACTGACTTGACGCTCGCTCCTGCCTGATCAAGAGGAATAGGACACAGAAGGCACCTGGACACGATCGGATCACTAACACCGCTCTGAAGACATAACGAACATAACAAATGCCGCTCTCCGACTCCGTCACCTCCCGGCCGCATGGAAGAAGACGGAGATTATAATGATCAGGGAGAAGACACAGGATTCAAAGTTCTCCCAGAACTACAGGCCGATCATTTTGCTACCTTCGCTTGACAAGATCTTTGAAAAGTTTGTACTTACCAGGCTGTTGGAAAAAGTCGAGGAGAAGCGATTTATCTAGGTCGAGCAATTCTGTTTCCGAAACACTCACTCGACGACAAATCAAAATCACCGAGTGGTAGATTATATCACTGACGGTTACAATCGGAGAATGACCACTGCAGGCCTCTTCCTAGACGTTGATCAGGTCTTCGGCCGAGTGTGGTACGAAGGTCTTCTGCATAAACTTCTCACCTCCAACGTATCCCTTCTATTGGTCCAGATTCACATACGCGGCCCCAATTTGGTGTTTCACAGCCAATTGTCATCTGAATAAACAGGTGATATAAAATAAAATACACCGTAACATGACAGAAGCTCCTTGGTTTACAAGGAACTCAGTCATACATCATGACCTGCAAATCTCTACTATTCTTGAATACATTCAAGAATTAGCGGCGAACTATTACTCAAATCTTCAGACACACAAAAACCCGCTCATTGCAGGCATCGATATAAATCGGCACACCGGTGTTCAAAAAACGGCCACAGTCATTTTTACTTCGGTAACTGACTGAAAATTTCTCCGTAAATCTTCTACAGAAGATTTACACAACTTGCATTAGCAAGTCCTGCTAATTTTTATTTTAAGTATGTCCACAGGTCAATACCCAAGAAGACGACGGAGTCAAGAACTCGGTTCAGCTCCACTACAGCAACTGAAACAGAAGAAGAAGGGATAAGTGTGGCCTCAGAGCTCAAAGGATGAGTGTGGCTACAGAGTTCACAAGATCAAGTAGGACTCCAGAGCTCACAAGATGGAGTTGAATATAGAATAGACATCGGAGGCAAACTTAGACCTATGTATATATTAAGCCGCTTCTGCTCAGATGGCATGTAAAGTGTAAGATACGAAGCGTATCTGTTGTCAATTATTTGTGAAATAGTACTAATGTAAGTATTGTGTTACTTTTTATATTTATATATCGATCTCTACAAGTGGATATCGATAAGCATCGTGTAAAATTATTCAAGAGCGAATAATTAGAAGTGCGAGTCATTTCATATTGGGGAAAAGAGCATCCGAAGCGGAGACACTTATAGTTGTGAAGTGCATATACAATATTTATAAACTACTTAGAGACAATATGCATAAGGTAAAGAATTGTATGTGTATTGTTAATGTTGTTGTTTTCTTTCCTGTCAGCTATAAGAAAGATGTTTTAAAGCGATTCTGATTCTTGTTGAATGCGAGAATACTTTATCTTTCCGCTATTTCAATAAAAGGGGTGCTTATACGTGTGCAGCCCTTCGAAATCTGAATCGCCGTGAGAATTATTATATAAAAAGAAAGTACCATCTTTACGTAATTGTAAAGTTTATGTTACATTTAGTTGCCAGCTGGAGTGCTGTTTTAAAATATAATAAATTTTTACATTTTGTAATTTTATTATTATTATTTCTATTATAACTATTATTAAAGGCGCCTAGCAAAATACAGAATATATATATATATATATATATATATATATATATATATAAATATAAATATATAAATATAGGTAAAGGATCAGTAGCACTATGTATGCTAATTGATATATTTGAAAATACTATTTGTTTAGCTTATTATAAAATTAAATAAATATAATTCTGTATGTAAATATATAGTTTCCCTTATTTATTAAAAATGTGTTTTTTTCTCAAGAATTGCTGCTTAATGTTGAGATTAATAGAGTAAAACAATATTTTATGCCGAAAACTTAATTGGGTTTTCTCAAAATATTCCCCATTATGGCAGTTCTACAATTTCAAAATTCGGATTTCGTTGGTTTAGAGAAATAGTTAAATATTTTGTCTTGAATACTTTTGATTTTACAGGTGATAAATATTTATTTCTGTTTGTTTTGACATATATGACATATAAGTTAGGGTTAGACGTTACAGTCTGTGCTCGTTAATTAATATTATCGGTTCCTATCTAGCACTGTAGTCAAACATTCCATCTGAAACATCATAAATCACTAGCTGCGAAATATTCAAAAATTCGATAGATAATTGCAAAAATATGACTATGGTTTTCACGAATTTTTTATACATTTTATAACGAAACTATCCGCGATCACTGGCGGAAGCCTTCAACATTTTTCATTTGCCTCTCTCGAATTAAACGGTGCCACAATTTTATTTTATCATTGTTTATAACTAGGTGCAGGTATGATTAAGAATGAGATCACGGGTGCGAATTCCATACGGAAAACAAAGATTTTTTCAAAAAGTTTCTGCATTATATATACGATGTAAATGGTGGTTAAAGTTGGAATTTTTCAGTTTCGCATCGTAAAAGCACATAATTCTGTGCAATCAATAACCTACCGTGGATTTTTCATTTAATAACGGTTTCCATAATGCAATTTATGGCACACTAGAAAGACTCGAATTCACCGTCTTTGTGGTCTAAAGATGATGACTCATTCCCGGTTAGAATGAGATCGCTGGTTCAAATCCCAGAACATGAATTTTTTCAAAAAAATTTCTACATTATACATATGTATCATGTAAAAAGCGCATAATTACATATGTGCAGATTCTAGGAATCTTTTGTAACGAAATCTACCCCATGAAAGTATATACCACAAAAAGCTTAACAATGTACACGAAAGTATATCTGCCGAATTCATATACGATGGTCCTTATAATTTGTTATGTAAACAAAACTTCGGCATTCGGAGTATATCCGATTCATGACATAGTAGTACAAAACACATATTTTCCGAAGGTAGAAGATTATATATGATAAGATATATATATATATATATATACACATATATATTTGTGTGCATAATAATTTATAACAATTAAATAGAATTTCGATTGAATTTATAAGATAACTATTCAGATAATACGATTTTATGAATAACGTATACATACGAGGGTGCGTTTTTATATTCGCGGAATGAGCGGGTTGTAGAGGGGTGAGTAGGCGCATTGGGGGCGTGGCCTGTACAGCGACTCATGATTAGTATAAATACGAAGTTTCATTGTTATTAGACAGTTAGTCTTTGAGCTATCGTCAACCAAGTAACATAATCAGGAGTGAAAAGTGAAATATGGAAAAAATCGAATATCGTGCCGTTATAAAGTTTCTTACCAGGCAAGGAAAATCAGTCGCGACCATAATGAATGAGATGTCATTGGTTTACGGCGACTCTTGTCCAGGAAAAACCATGGTGTACAAGTGGCATAGTTTATTTAAACAAGGAAGGGAATCGCTTGAAGACGACCCGAGGCCGGGCAGGGGCATTGAGGTGACCACGCCAGCACTTATCCAAAAAATTGAACAAATTGTACTAGAAGATGCTCGACTAAAGAAGAAACAACTCGCAGAAATGGTTGGAGTATCCGATACAACAATTTTTAAAATCCTACACGATCATCTCGGCATGTCTAAGGTCAGCGCAAGATGGGTGCCGAGAATGCTCACGCCGCCGCAAAAACAACAGCGCGTAGAGTGTTCGCGTGCATTTTTGGACCTCTGTAATGAAGACAAGGATGGTGTATTGAGTGGAATTGTTACTGGAGACGAAATTTGGGTTCATCATTATGAACTTGAGTCCAAACAAGACTCCATGCAGTGGCATAGAAAGGGCACAGCACCTCCCAAGAAATTTAAAGTGTCACAATCAGCTGGGAAACTCATGGCAACGGTATTTTGGGACTCGGAAGGAATATTGTTGATTGATTATAAAGATAAAGGTGTTTCTATAACCGGAGAATATTACGCTTCAATATTAGAGCGACTAAAAGAAGTCATTAAAGAGAAAAGACGGGGAAAATTGACAAAAGGTGTTCTGTTTTTGCACGACAACGCGCCCGTCCACAAGAGCCGCGTTGCGTTAGCTGCCCTGCATAAGGTGGGCTTCGAAATTGTGAATCACCCACCCTACAGCCCAGACCTGGCCCCGAGTGATTATTACCTGTTTCCGAAAATGAAAAAAGAGCTGCGGTGTAAAAAATTTACTGCCGATGATGAAGTCAAGGAGGCAGTTTCGGTGTATTTTGCAGATAAAGAGAAATCATTTTTTTATGAGGGTATAAATAAATTAATTGAAAGATGTGAAAAATGTATCCGTCTTGCAGGTGAATATATCGAAAAAGAAAAATAATTTGTATTTTTTATGTCCACCCCTTGTCCCCCATTCCGCGAATATAAAAACGCTCCCTCGTATATAAAAATATGTTTTCCTGTAAATGTAATGATTTAAATTTTATATTATTAATAATATTGATGCCACTTTTGATCTATTGATATGACGATTGATGTAAAAAGTTTTGCCCCAAATCATCATATATAATGTTGAATTCAGTTAGCTTGTGTGGTCCTCAGTCACAAATGCTGTATCAAAATGCGATGAATTGAATCTAATATTTAATTCCATAAGTTCGATGTTACTTTCCGTAACAACAGATTTTTTTGCACCAGGATGTTCACCGTTATTTATGTCCGTAAGACCGTCTTTAAATCGTTTATACCACTTATACCATACACACTCGTACGTGATAAGCAAGTATCACCATACACATCAAATAAAACGTTTCAGTAAACGATTTACCGAGTTTAAAACAGAACTTGATATTTGCTCTTTTTTCAAAATTCATTTTTTGACCAATGCCAAATACACACTGATATTTTATGCGCAATTTCTCTCCTTCTAATGATGCAAATGTCATGATATTTTGACATAACATTGGTGAAAGATCCACTTTATCGAAGCATATTTTTTTTAATAGATGGCGCCACTAAGAATTACTATTTTAAAAAAGTTCGGTTTTCTCTGCGACAGACTGTGTATTACATTTTTCATTGTAGAACATTGTGAAAACTTATCAAGGGAAAATGGTAAAACTATGTCAAATAAACTTAACAGTGTAAAGATAAAAAAATGATGAATTTCAAACATTAGATGCCATAGTAAAGAGTTGATCATTAAGTGGGAATGCTATGGATAAAAATCCTGAAGACATCGCTGCATTAAAATATACATACATCAATTACATCAGTTGATGTTGAAAGAACATTTTCGGTCAATAGAAATATATTATTTAATACAAGGCAAAACGTTACTATTAAAAACCTAAAAAATATTTAATTGTTAATTGGTCTAATACCCTAAAAATATCAGATTGTGAAACTGAAAAGTTTCTATGGAACTTGGAAGTGAGTTATTATTTACTGCACTGTCTATGTATATCGTATTACTATGTATTCGTTATATTCTTTAATTAAATATATTTATATCGTTAGAGCATATGTATAAGATGATAACAAATGTTGCAGTGTCATGAAGGCAAAGAAGTGGCAAAGGGGCAGGTAAAAAAATTAATTGTCTTATACGAGGGAGCGTTTTTATATTCGCGGAATGGGGGACAAGGGGTGCAAATAAAAAAACCAAATTATTTTTCTTTTTCAATATATTCACCTGCAAGACGGATACATTTTTCACATCTTTCAATTAATTTATTTATACCCTCATAAAAAAATGATTTCTCTTTATCTGCAAAATACGCCGAAACTGCCTCCTTGACTTCATCATCGGCAGTAAATTTTTTACCCCGCAGCTCTTTTTTCATTTTCGGAAACAGGTAATAATCACTCGGGGCCAGGTCTAGGCTGTAGGGTGGGTGATTCATAATTTCGAAGCCCACCTTATGCAGGGCAGCTAACGCAACGCGGCTCTTGTGGACGGGCGCGTTGTCGTGCAAAAGCAGAACACCTTTTGTCAATTTTCCCCGTCTTTTCTCTTTAATGGCTTCTTTTAGTCGCTCTAATATTGAAGCGTAATATTTTCCGGTTATAGAAACACCTTTATCTTTATAATCAATCAACAATGTTCCTTCCGAGTCCCAAAATACCGTTGCCATGAGTTTCCCAGCTGATTGTGACACTTTAAATTTCTTGGGAGGTGCTGTGCCCTTTTTATGCCACTGCATGGAGTCTTGTTTGGACTCAGGTTCATAATGATGAACCCAAGTTTCGTCTCCAGTAACAATTCCACTCAATACACCATCCTTGTCTTCATTACAGAGGTCCAAAAATGCACGCGAACACTCTACGCGCTGTTGTTTTTGCGACGGCGTGAGCATTCTCGGCACCCATCTTGCGCTGACCTTAGACATGCCGAGATGATCGTGTAGGATTTTAAAAATTGTTGTATCGGATACTCCAACCATTTCTGCGAGTTGTTCCTTCTTTAGTCGAGCATCTTCGAGTACAATTTGTTCAACTTTTTGGATAAGTGCTGGCGTGGTCACCTCAATGCTCCTGCCCGGCCTCGGGTCGTCTTCAAGGGATTCCCTTCCTTGTTTAAATAAACTATGCCACTTGTACACCATGGTTTTTCCTGGACAAGAGTCGCCGTAAACCAATGACATCTCATTCATTTTGGTCGCGACTGATTTTCCTTGCCTGGTAAGGAACTTAATAACAATGAAACTTCGTATTTATACTAATTATGAGTCGCTGCATAGGCCACGCCCCCAATGCGCCTACTCACCCCTCTACAGCCCGCTCATTCCGCGAATATAAAAACGCTCCCTCGTAAGTATAAATACTCAGTACTTTCATCAATAAATTAGATAAATATATTGCAAGATGTGCATTGTATATAAAAATGAATCGAATCAAATGCAGTCCATTGAAATGGTATGCAAGAATGATACTACGATGCCTTTCAATATTTTATTAACTTTAAACAAGTTTATAAACTGAAACGTACATGTAAAGGTCATTATTACATTAGTTTAAAGGAATAGTTTAATAAATTATGGTTAAAAATCTATCATCTAAAAGATAACATTAAATCGAGTCATTGGAAGCCGTCGTTTGTCAGTTACAGTTAGGAGGGATATAGAGATAAAAGACATAATAAAGCAGTATTGCCAACTGCACGCTCAGTTCTTACATAAATCACAGGCTTATTAAGTCAAGTGGTTTTTCGCTGCTCCAGATATATGTCTATTTTAAACTTTAAGTTGCCAAATATGTAATAAAATTGTATTTTATGCCAAATTTCTTTCCGAAAGTGTTTACTTAATCATATTATTAATTTTTTTGTCTTATAATGCGAAAATGCTGATTACACCCGAAAAACCAAAATATTAAATTAAATGTAAACGAATCTTAATACATACATATATTTACGATCAGTTTGGTAAATTGAGCATATGTGATAACAATGAGTTATAAATTGAGAATGTATAATCTTTGTGATGGCAAAAACCTGAAGGCTGGTAAGGAGTGAGTACCGGTGCTTGATAACGATTAACTGACATGTGATAATATGAATTGTTAGAGATTCATTATTAGAAGTACATGCATATTAAATCATTAACTCATTTGTAGGGATAACATGAGTAACATCGTCGGCGTAAAAGATGAAACACAAATAATTAATTGTTCGTGATGAAAGAGAACCGTTTCACGGGTTATCTTTACAAAAAAAGAGTTTGTTGTCTTAAACGGCTTCAAATTATTAACTGGCGTCGTCATTCTTTCAGTTTTAATTACAAGTCGAGATTCGTGTCATCTTTGACCCTCATATTATCATGTTTAAATTACACAACTTCTCGATTAATTGTGGTTTTCAAGGCAACATTGCCATCCAAAGTTTAAAAGAATATTAGATTGTAGAATAAATTGTGAGTAATGAATTTCGGAAGGTTCCATGTAGACATTTAAATGTAGAAAGTCAAATTCTATCTTAAAAGTCTAATTCCACCATAAAATAGAGGGCAAAATTAGAGTATAGTACAAAGATTTTTCGAAAGAAGATGCTAGTAGAGGAATTTCATTTTTATACGTATCGTCTTTGTTTAGTTTAAGTTTTAGAGATGTCAATATCGTGCATCAGGTGCATTGGTAGATACAATGAATATAGTTGTTGTAAAAATCTCTATAATGGCAATTTCCACATAAAATGTTTTAGGATATTGGTTTCTGAGCTCACAGTTTCAAAATGTAATAATATATCAGAATACCAGATTTATAAGTTTTTTTTTTTATAAGTACCGAAATAGTAAGAAGTAGTTATTACATTAAATGTTACTAACGATAGTAGTATATTTTCGATGAGTTCAATGATTGAATATTATCGCTTCCGGAAGTAAAGTAGTTAAGGTGTTATTAGATTACCAGATTATTCAAGATGGAATTAGTAAGCTTGAGCTTGAAAATTCTAATTTATAGGAACTAAGAATAAAAACTTGTTTGGATAAACTTCTGTAATGTTTTTGCGACGACTCAATTTTTTTTTATTTCGTAGAGCATGATGTAACGAAAACACAAGGTGCGTATTCAAGATGAATTATTTAAGGTGACCAAAGAGCCTATTTCACTCTGACCTTTCTAGATCTATTGTAGTCCTCATGTTGTTAGAGTACATTTTTTAGCATAATCTTTTAATTAGACTTAGCAGTTTCGAGAGTGGTTTCTGTACATAAGAGCACCAACTTAGGATATTCATCTTCCATTTACAGGAACTGCGTCCTGCCAACGTGCGCAGTTTTGTCTTGTATTGGGCAAAAATTACATATTGTTTATTCTGTCAAGCTCATATTATTCATATGTTTGTTAAGTTTTCTATGCCCTACTAGTAATTCCACTATCTTTCTATCAGACTTTCTGTACTTATTTTGAACATTTGTCTTTGTCCTGGGAGTTTTTCCACTTTTCTCAGGATTCACTTCCATTCAGACCGCTTTTTTATAGGTGCTATAATGTTTGGTTTAAGGCTCCGATCTTATGAAAGTCGGAGGAGAAGTTTCTCCAACCTGTCAATTCATTTTTTCAATGGTCTTATGGGCTTTGTACTCGTGGACTTGGGCTGTTGTTACCTGTTTACGATTACTGATTTACCTTGAATAAGGCGCATACATAATCCCATACAAGTTTAGAATTGATCTGCACAATTAGGTGCCTTTAGCATTGCTTGTGTACAGAAGAAAATTGTCTATTAATTTTTTCAACAGAGTAATTGCGTTTTTTGTTCTGTTTTGAAGCTTTGTGTAGCAATGAGATTTTGCCTGTATAGATGGCTTTTCTCCACTCTTCTCTACCTGGTGTAATTAATCTATATTTCTGATCTAAATTGAATTTTTGTACCACTCAACATAAGGGAGTCTGCATTTTTCTATCAGCCCACGATAATCAGTACCATAGTCTTGGCTTATAGAAGATGGATCTTACGTTAGTCTGTGGGCTACTTATCTTGTGTTTTTTTGTATATGGATATTAATATCACTTTTATTGCAGCTGTAGGAGTTGTACGCATGGCTGCCGGGATGCTTTGACATGCAAGCTTACTATTGGTTTTTAAAATATGAGAATTCTACGTAAGCCTTTAGTTAAATTTTATCCTTAGGTACTTGGCTTCACAGGAAAATTGAATTTTTACTACTACTTTTGTTTTCTGAGCATTATTTGATAAATTCTCTTTCTACAATTGCTGTAACAATAAAATTATAATTTTTCATGAATTTTCTACATTATTTTTAACTTCTGTCTAACTACATGTAATGTTTATAAATCATCGACACTAATTGCCAATATTAAAAGCACTAACTCGATCGACTAGCATTCGTCAATCGTATTTAAACTTGTTAAATAACTAGACGAATCTCAAGCCATTTCCTGAATGTCTCCGGGGGAGGAGGGGGTCGATTGTTATATTTTAAATAATCAAATAAAAGGCATAACTAATTATTAATAAAGTAATATATGTAACGGAGAATTTTCTATAAACACTTTTGTGCTCTTTTTGTTTCTTCTTTAAATGTCGTGTAAATATTTAATAAAATACAAAAAAATATTTAGAGCTGCTAGATTTAATACGTAACTTTGATTTGTTTTATTTTGCTATAATGCCTATTAATACCATAAGTTAAACTCATAATCCAGTTTAAAATCAAGCCAAAAAATATAAATCACGTTTTAATATTTTAGTTACTTTATATCTTCTAGTGTAAAATGAATTAAGATGTTAATTTGCAAATGTCCTTTAAATCCATGAAATGTCATATAAGAACCGTGACACCCAGTTAGTTAATGTAAGTTTCACAAAAAAAAAACATTATTTTCTATTTATATTATATGATTCCTATAATTTTCACACCTATAGTTTCGGAATTCATGGCTCCTATTTTGCGCGATAATAGAAATATTGTTTAAGAAAAAATTCAATTTTTTCAAATTAAGGAACAAGAAGAAGTCATTAGAGGATAAGTTCGGTGAGTAACTTGCATGCGAGAGGAATTCGTAACGTAAATAAAATACTTACTAATGAATGAACTATATGATTAGTACATTGTTGTTATGAAATAGAAATTTTTGCTTTGCCAAATTTCGTTTTCTTTAGAATTGAGTATCCAACTTGTTCAGTAATGCTACATAATACACTTTTGAGATTGTTCTCTCTTTCTCAACATAGTTGATGAGTACAAAACCACGCATATCCCAAAAAACAGTAGCTATTATTTTATAATCATTGGAACTGTTTCCATTTCTTCACAATATTTGAACAAAGATTCTACCTATGTATCTTGTTTTGCCTCGACTGTATAGTAATAGACTTGGATCATATCATCATTCTAAAATTGTGCAAAAATTCAAAGGGATTACGTTGAAAATGTTTCAAATAGATTGTTGTAATAGAATAACGCTATCTAGTTGTCTAAGAGCTTTGTCATATATTCAGTCGTTAGGTAACAAGTCGTAGACGATATATTTGTTAGTCCTATCTCTTATCCTACTTCAAACGGCAATTGCCTCCAGCATTAGCCATAGAAAACTATCATTCAGTTCGTTCTATATTTTACAAGGCACTTTTAATAGTTATTAATTATTTTACCATTGATTCAATTCTGCTCAGTTATTGCGGAATGGGTCTTTTTTTAATTTTAAGATTTTAAATTATATATTTTATAAAGGACTATTGTTTATATTTATACATTTTTTAAATTGTCAAAAATATTTTCTATTTCCAAAAATAATTATCTATGCATGAAAATCATTTTATTATTAGTTTAAGAAGACATTTTTAGATTCTTAATTCTTATGAATATGTATTACTCCATTAATGATGAACAAGCGATTTTATAAATTATTAAAAATCATCGATATTTTATGGAAACAGTTACAATTATCTGTTTTCACAATATTTGTATGAACTCGTTTTTCTTAATGTTTATGTTGGAGTTGTTATATATGAACATATGTACCTAGATATTTTTTATTACATATATTGATGATAAATATTAGCTACCATTGTTAAGACTTGGTGCTGAATCATGTTAGGTGCATTAAAAGTGTGTATTATGTAAATTCCTACTCCTTGGGCACCTAGTGGTGATATTCAGGCGAAATATTACGTGTCATATAATTTGCTTAATTAAAGCATGGTATGTTGCTCTACTGCAGGAAAATTTGAATTTCGGGATGATAAGCGTGATGTTTCATGTATCGTACCATTGCTCGTTTTCTAGTCGTTGATGCTGACGCTTTCCTCACATGTCCATCGTCTGTGCTCTACGCGGGCACCATACACTGGCAATTCATAAGAATCGCCTGTTAAATAATCATCGTATCCAGAACAATCTTTCGCATTTTGGTAGAAATCTGGATATGGAGGTTTACCGAAGAAGCAAACATTAGTTTTGAAGGTTATAGGAACAGGAACCGAAGAGGAAGAAGTTGTTAAACCGTTACGATAATAATGGGCTTCGTACAATTTTATTTTCGGACGAAATCTTTACTACGAAGTAAAAATTGAAACGATAGAATGATAGGCTGTATGTTAGACGTTTTCTAGAAGGCCTTAAGATTGACATTGGTTTAATATGGTTATTGTTCAGTCTCAGTAATCATTTAGCGGGGTATCTATTGCAAAGATACTTCTCGTATTAATTTTTGCGACTTTGGAGTGAAAACAGGTCCGAGTGTACTGAGAAACTGTGCTGAAAAGTATGGCAAAGGCTTTGGCAGACTCTTTGTTTACGGGGATGGTATGGGTGTTTCAATAGGATTCAGTTTGTTTCTCAGTTTATGTGCTTTGAAATCAGTCGGGTATTTAGTAACAAGTCATTTTTCGCAGTTAAGCGTAAAGCAGTAATATAATGAATTTCATCGTGCTCAACTTTCCTTAAATGATTGGGTTCGGATTCCTTAGCAAAAATTATGTTATCGAAAAGAATGTTTATCTTGGTCAGAACATGAATAAAGTGAGCCGCCATGTTACTGTACAGAGCAGAAGACTTGAGTCGAAACAAAAATGGTTACCACAATTTTTAAGGTTAATGGACATATTTCCACTGTAATGCTACAACCAGTAATGTGATAATGCATTGACTGTAGAAGAGGATACTTTGATAAAATATAAATAAATGCATTTCTAAAAAAGGTTGTGTATTATTTTACTAGGTTCAACGGATCGAGAACAACCTTTGTATATTGCTATGCTTTCTCTTCATACTTAATGTTTTGCTCCATCTTATTTTATAATTAATATAAAAAGCTAGACTATTTACGAAATAAATATTGAATAAATACTAGCTGCTACGAGACAACTTTCAATATTTAAGGTACAATAACACCCCAGACTGATACTAACATTTGTGTTTTTTTCAGTAAGGGCATATTTTTATAAATGTGTTTGCATAGTAGTAGGTTTACATATATATTCGCATTCGGTGATGATTTTCCTATTTTCACTATTATCTTGAGTGCACTGTTGTAGAAGCAATTGAAGCACGAACGAAATATTACGTGAAGCCATTATATAACGGCCAAAAATACTTTTCAGTTACGTTTCTATTCTTTCTATTCTGCTTTTTATTACCGTATTATTCATGTGTTCATCAGTATGCACTCCATATATAACCATAAGAGAAAACAATTTGAAAATTGACCGAGTCCCTAGGGCAATAACAGGCCGCTAAAATAAAATGTAAATGCAACGGTCAGCTAAGACGGTCAAGATAAAACCTATGGCTCTATCGAGACCTCAAATTGAATAATAAAATTATACAAGTGCGGGCCACAATTGCCTCGGATTAAGTGATTCCGGATGAACAAAGAAAAAAAATAGCATCATAACAGTTCTGAAATTCGCTTGATAAAAAATATTCAAATTTGATATTCATCTAATCTTACGTAAGAAAGTAAAGCAATACGAAAATATCCACCTACGCATTTTAAATATTGACGGAAACAAATTTTATTGAAACGAGTCAAGAATTGTTTATTTTGTACAGAAGATGGATTGGAATGCTGTCGTTACACTACGACCAGTAATGTTCGTATTTTTAACAATGCTTTATACTTAAAAAATTTGACCATAACTGTATCTCTGATTTGCAATATTGGATAAATTATAATATGAACTTTTAGAAAATTGTGTACCCAAATATGCAATTAATATCAATTACAGTAGCATCTTCAGAACTTTATTACGTAACAATAGGTGCTAATAGGAAAACTGGCCAATAATTTAAATTTAAGCAAATAATCCAGTGTGAGAATGACTTAAGTTTCGTTCACAGCAAACCCAATGCAAAATTGTTATCTTGGTGACATTATCATTTAATCTTTTTTGATTTCTAACAAAACTAATGTCCCGAAAATTATTATGGAGTTTTTAAATCCTAGTAGTTAAATTGAACACGTCTATAAAGAGTCGTGACATGCAAACTTTTAAGAAAAGCTTTCCTATTATTTTATACGCGAACGCATTAATCAAGCAAGAACCCTCTGGTGAGCTGAAGAAGATGTTTTGTAATGAGTTATGTCTATTAGATAGCAAAAAACTACTATTGTAATACTGTTTCCGCTGTTAAATTTTCAAGCATTCAAAAATAACTTTGACAAAAATATTGCTCTTGTATGATTGAGGAACATCATCCATGATAGTGTGGCTCTATTCAAACAACTCTGGATTTTGGTGTGTTAGTAATTAACATCATCTGCCATGATAATTTGGGTGGAATTTATGAACTCGCTGGATATCTCACAATTTAACACTAGCTTAAAAGACAGTTTGAGTTAATTAGACCAAAGTCACTTTCGCGCGTGATGATTTGTAGGCCTCCTCATCTGGTTCATAAAGTGGTAACAGGTGACGAAAGTTTGACTTATTCTTATCTCTCTTTAACTATTCTTATTTCACATGTCACCGTTCGAATAGTGAACTATTAAAATGAGTAAAACATTGAATTGATTGGTAATCCAATATAGTTTTGACGTGGCATACAACATCAATTTATTTCCATATTCAAGATAAGTTGTGAGGAATGTAGTCGTTTTGGTTGATGACGTTGTTGGTTTGGAAAAAGAGATGACGTACTTAAAGAAAACTGATGACAAAATGTGTTTTTAAAACTGGTTCTTTGTGATGCGAACGTATATTTACTATAATGAGAAATATTTTCAGTAAATGTAGTATAACATTCGTAATTAATATTATGTTAATTTGCTGTTATAGGGATAATATTAAGAAAGCATTTTGATATTTCATATAAAAGGCATATTTCTCGTGCATCTGAAATTTTTGTAATGTTCACTAACTTTGATACGACAATAATTCATACCTTAATTTCGAACTTCTTCCATATCGATTGTGCCGATTTGGACTTTCTAAGACCATTGTCGTTTTTCTTCCATTTTAATAAATGTACAAAAATTGTTTACTTAAAACTCGGATGGAAACTTGTTGAACATACATTAATGAATGACAGGTGGTATATCATATGCCAGCAGATTGTAGTTTTAGAAATTAGATTCAATTTGATCTTCTGTTCATCACCTATGTGTCACATTCAATCTTTCACTGTATACTGGTAAACTAATCTACTTCAAGATCCAGTTGTGGTCTTTCCATATTAGAAAGAAAAAGACTGCGACTTCTAGAATATAATTTCAAAATATCTTAGTATGTCCTCAGATTACTCAATTCTTTGCTCTGCAGGAGAATGTGTCCCGATGATATGGTATTGGAATTTAATGAAACTCCGCTGTCGAGAGATTACAGTTAATTAAAAACGAATAAAAGGGGAAAGTAATGCAATTTCTTTGTTCATGGAAATCTATCACAAATGATTAAGTAGATAACATATTACAAAGTATGATTGACCTTTTAATTGCATACATAAACTTTGGAAACAGCAATGTCTTTCTTAGGTCACGGCAAAATGTCAATGTTAAACATAGCTGATGTAAAGAGTTAAAGATACTATTGATATTTAATTTTGGTCAGAGGGAGACATTACCTTTTCCATAGGTTGTATATAATGTTTGGTAGATAAGTATACATTTATCCGAAACAGCTTTATAAAAAAAGGAATAAAACGCTCAGTTCATGTTCGAATGGATGTTCTGGAATTCTAGATGTGTACCAAAGAAAATCTGATTTTAGCACAACTTAACCTAGTTGATGTTCTAGGTTAATACTAATTATTACGTAGGTATATTACTTGTAATGCAATTAAATAAAATACTCTGAATGTAGCAAAGTATATCTTGTAACATTTGAGTATATAATTAGTATGTATTATTTAAGAAAACTGTTTAAAAGTATGGTTCATTTGCAAATTTTAATAACCTTATTTTTTATATAACAACATTAAAATGATTGTTCCCACATTATCTATAACAAATTTAAAATGATGGAATATCCCTAGTTTTAATTTTTATTACATTATATACAATATATGTGTGTGTCGTATATTTATGTATGTATTTACAAAATAGTAGCATTTTAGTTTTCTTTTTCGCAGTGAAAACGATTCAGAATAAACGTATCATTTGCATAATATTTTGTCAAACCACTTGACTTCCCTAAATTTAACGTATTGGGGTAGCGGTGAATGGTAGTAGTATGAGATGTTGGACGACATTGGTCTGTCAACTGTAGATAGTAACATATTTTCTCTTCTTCCACCCCACTAACTTTCAGCTAAAAATTATATTGCATCGCCGATGCTTGACCGTTGGGCAACTCAGTTATTATGGTTTCTGGGTAGCCACTGCCTCTAACTACGGGTGAGGTTCATGCATAATGGATTTAACTCACTTATACTTCAAATATAGATGTGTGATATCTCATGAGTGTATATATTTTTGTTACACGGTTTAGACCTTTCGTCGGTTTTATGAAAATCGCCTTGTGCATTTGTGTTTATATACTAATATTTCAAGCACATTAGTTTCGTATTTTCGTAATCAATATGTAAGCATCGTAAATCACGTATTTACATATATATTTATACATTTTATACGGTATTAAGAATGTTTTTGCGATTGATGAAATCATAGAAAAGATCAAGACTATAAAGTTACAAAATGTTGTAATGTAAATAATATATTGAAGATTTCTGTTATTAATCCTTGATTCAGCTTCGTTTATACTTAATGCACACAATTTCATACACAAAACATACTATCGTTCAGGATATTGAGTAACCAACATACCAGACGTCGATATTCAAATAGATCTAATTTACGTGGCTTGTTTTGATCATTTTTAACAGCAATAGGTATTAGATCGTATAACAGCGAAGGCAGTACAAAAATGAAAATGTTAAATAGTTTGCCCTTATTCAAAATCGGTATGTTGATTCGACATCGTACGTGATAAAAAAGTTGTTTAACTTTGATTAAGTAGAATTTGATGGAGCCTGTGGTTGATTAACTTAATCACTAAGGTTGATATATAACCCCTTTCCACATTAACTTTTGTAATTCTGTATACGCATTCCGACAACCAAGTTGTCATCATCAGCAGATTAACCGCAAAGTATCGCATCTGGTAAACGGTTAATCTGCTGATGATGCCAACTTGGTTGTCGAAATGCGTATACAGAATTACAAAAGTTAATGTGGAAAGGGGTTATATATCAACCTTAGTGATTAAAAAAAACTTTGATTAAGTTCACTTATAGATAATATTCAGCATTATTTACATCGAACCCAGATAGTGCTTATGTACATATATATATATAAGAATTGACAAACATTAAAAGTTATTTCAACATATAGATTATTTTAAAGTAATAGAAAAATTGATAAAGGAAGATCAGCATATTATGTATCGAAAGGCGTTTTCATGAACTTAGCATGGGACCATCTGCGGTGGACCCATTAATATTTTGATCATGGAAAGTTGACGAATTTTCAATTGTAATCAAAAATGCGAGCGGTAAGCGACAATTTGAAGCTATTTATCAAGAATCAAGCTAAATTGAAGAAGATTTGTCATAGTTGATAAAGCCTAGCTTCATTACTACATTCCTGAATCGAATCGGCAATGTTAATGGTGCACATCGCCGTTGTCATCCTACAAAGAAAACAAATAGTTACGATCTTAGGACATTTAAAGAAGATAATCTTCATAGACTATCTTCTTAAATGTTAAATCGACATGAAATTGTCATAAAAAGTACTTTTTCATTACAATACTACTTCTCATAGAAGTCAAATTGTCCACGAAAAATTAGTTCAACTGAGATTTTAGGTTGTACCTATTCGCCAGATTTAGCTCAAAGCAACCTCTATTACCCAAATTCGAAATTTTCCTTGCTGGAAAGAAGTTTAGGTCGGATGGCGAATTTATTGTAACAAAAAAGCTATAGTTTGAGAATCTTGAGAAAGATCATAGAAAAATGGCATAATGACACTTCAGCATCGCAGGTCCAACTGCGTTTAAATTGAAGCCAAATATATTAAACAGCTAAAGGGAAGTACGTTAAAAATAATTTTGTTAAAAATCAATATCAAAGTTCGACTTAGAATTATTGGAACAGAGCATATTTTAGGGCAAGCAGAAATGAACAAATTTCCAAACCGTCTTCGTCGGTACCTTCACTTTCAAATTTTTTGGTTTGATATGAATAAATGCTAAAATGCAAAGAGAAATATAGTGAAGAAAATAGGAGCAATATTTGTAATTGCAGGGTTTTGCTTTTATTAAACTATATACAAATGTGCTATAAACAAATAATTTGCAATGTGCAATAAAAATATAAAACTATGAGACCGGATCAGTAACTAGTGAATTTGGCGAAAAAGGGCAGCATTAGCAAAAAAACTTATTTATTTTCAATCCTTCAAAACATAACTTCTAAAATTTGTGTTCATTCCGATCGATATATAAATTCTTCTGTCTGTTTTCAAATATTGTATTTAAAAAGTGGAGTTACTCTTATTTTAAAATGATAGAACAAACGATGAAATCAGAGTTGAACTGAGGCCTGTTTACGAAGAAGAACCTCTATAGATTGCAACTATGAAGTGATGAACATTTGAGTTTAAACATGATAGGACCAGTATATTTGATGAACAACGTATGGACGCTCAAAAGATGTATGCACTCCAAAAATTATCGAAAAGGTACATGGTACAGTGCTACATGACCGTCCAATAAAATTACTTGAAGAAACAGTTTTTACACATTTAATATGGATTAATGGCTTTAATTTTGTGTAATGAATTGAGAAAGAAAAAATTAGTGTGAGATGGATGCTGCATTTGTTGACTGTGAACTAGAAACGCGAACGAGAATGCATTTGAACCCTCAATTTAGCGAAGTTAAACCAAGATCTTAAAGACTCTTGGCTTCGAAGAATAACGGTTAATGAATTATACACTCGAAATAAAGCAAAAATCGAAATAATAGGCCGAAGCGGGCATCAGTACCTTTAAGAAATACATTGGGCCGGAAATATTATGACTCTGTATTTTGGGACCGGAGTGCGATTCTTCTTATCAATTATCTTCAAGAAGCTTCTACATGTATCCCTTTTAGATCGACTACATGATGCAATCCAATACAGAAAGAAAATGAATGCCTTTTTCAAAAAAACTACAAGTGTTAGCACATAGATTATTTCAGGGGCAAAAAATACACTTCGAACTGCTTCAGTGTCCAGCTTATTCGACAGATTTGGTTCTCTCGGACTTATTTCCTAACATGAAAATTTGGTTTGATGGCCAACAGATTTGAACCGAATGAGGAGGTAAACTTATATTTTGAATATATTTTTTTGTGCGAATGAAAACAAATGTGATGAGTTGCAAGGAGAATGTATGGAAAAATAATATAATTTTTTGTTATTATTTGTATATAATTGTCTAGATTACTGTTGAAATATCCAGATTTATATTTTGATACAGTAACGCGCTTTTAAATCATTTTTGCATTTGTAACCCACGAACGTGAAAGATATAAATATGTAACTAAACTGCAGGACAGCTTTAAAGAATTGTTTCAGAACGTTTGCTTGTTGAAGAGTCCGCTTCTAGACCGACGTGCATTTATTAGAATATAAAGCACTGGTTTAAAGTCATGACAAGGGATGATTTCATTGGAAAAGTTTTTTGTTTTTCTTTCAAGTATGCTCAAGGTTCTGAACTTTTATGAACTAAACTTTAACAGAATAACAGTATGTCCAACGAAAAAATATGAGATTTTCGAAAGACTAGTAAAAATAACTCATGAAATTAATTTTTTATCTACGTTAAGTGTTCATATTCGAAAAAGAAACAATAATAATACGTTTTAAAAATAATTTATATTCATATAAAAATGTTCTTTTAATGTATATTCATATGAATGTTGCTCTCACATTTTCATTTTTGCAAGTATAGCAAAAGTGATTAAGCGAAATAATGAGGCATTTTGAAGATGTGTAATAGTGTTGCATTCATTAGCTACTGTAGGATGATTGCATAATAATTTCATTTTTATCGTAAATATTTGAAAAATCCTTTAATTGTGTAAAAGTATTACAATTGCAGACAAATTGATAAAAGAAGTTCGTTATGCAAACTATTCGTTTGACTCAAGCAATCTTAGATATTAGCATTATTATGAAGTCCGCATTACAAATACATGATTATTTCAGTGTAGTTTAACGTCAGCTCAAAAAATATCTTGTTTAGTTGAATCTGCTTATAAGACAAAAAATCAACAGTCAGTTTGGATTTTTCAATATGAATTTTCTCCAATAAAAAAACTATAACAGGACGATGATTAATTTTTTTAGTATAACTAGCTATGCTTTAATTATTGCTTTGAGAGACTATGGTACGATCAATTTTGAATGGTTCATTATGGTGCGCTTGCATTAAATTTTCCAAGAGATTTTGGTAATCGACCAAAAATAAACGTAATACTGCATCATAGTTATGTATTCTGATGTAGTTCACTTACTGCCGTTCCAATAATAGACTATTTATACTAATAAAATATTAAATCGGTCATTCACGATGTAGTTCCGACATAAGATTCAACGATTGTTTTTTTTAATCTCTCTTGTAGATGATAAGTCGCGAGGAATGCGCTTTACTTAAGTTATTTTCATTGGCCTAAGTAAAATCAATGCTTTTAAAAGTGAGATAAACTTCACATGTTAACGATAGGTTGCGAGGCATGTGCTTTACTTAGATCACCTTCATTGGCCTAAGTAAAATCAATGCATTTAAAGGAAGGATAAACTTCGTATTTAACAAACATGAAAAATATTTTGTTTTTTGTATTGATTGTGAGTGCATTCATAAATTGAACGTACATCACGCTAACATAAAATTGGGTATATCTGAGCTCTCAGCAGGTACTGTGAATCAGGAATTGTTATTAAAAACGTGAAAGAATGCGAATGTCTGTTTAACAAGAACCAAGTTGATTTTTATACCAGGATTTGTTATGCTTGATCTGACTTCATCACTATGTTCACAAATTCAAGGCGCAATCTCAACTCTTTAAAGAATAGAAGTTAAGTATTCCATTTTTTCATGTTTAAATAATTTCAAATAGAATACACAAAATTATTTTTACATTACACCTGTAAAAGGAATACATTTTGAAATAATTTGATCAATAAGAACATTAAAACTTGAGAAGCACATATCCATACTGGCTACGTTTGTTATTAGATTCCTGAATATGCTGAAAAACGTTGATTATTATAAGAACAGGACGAAACTCGAAAAGAGATTGTAATACTCGTATTGAGCCGACTAATAGCTCAGTGGTATTCAGCGTCTTGGGATCGAATTCGCTGGTCGTTGTATGGAAAGGATTAAGGTTTAAAGCAAATACTGGTAGCCAAAGACCTTATATCGTGCCACGAACGCGGGTGTAGTAAATAAGCTAAAATCTTCTCTGTATTTGTCGTTAGTCTGTTGGGGAATGTTACAGCAAGGATTATTATATTATTAATATTGATACTAATTGCGATAGTCTATAAAATAACCGAACTGATGGCAACTGACGTCGAGAAAGTAACAAGCTTTAAAAGGAAATTATTTGGGCAGATTTTAGGATACTTGATAAAAAATATTGGTAGCTAGTTTTGTAGAATTAGAATTCTTAATACTCTATTTATTCGTTAAACTAAATTGATATCTTGAAATTAGGTACTAAATTTACGAAGGGTGTTTCCAAAATTTTAGGAGTTTAGCTATAATTTGTTTGTCTTCGATTTTCATCAAATTTGCAACCCTATTTAATTGAATAAATTTATCCCACCGTTAAACTTTTCCAAATTTGTTAACATATTATAACAACTATAAGTTAAATCAAGGAATAGGGTGAACGTGGTGACAATTCGCAGCGCGATTCGTTTAAAACATTATTTGTTTTTCGTGCAGAATGCGGTTTTACATTGTCCTATTGCAATAACGGAAGCTTATGCAACTTACCACAAAGTGCTTGCTGTAATGGGCTAGATAAAAGATTATAATATTTGGTGCTATTCTTTGAAATGATTCTTGGTCTCAGAATTGAAGTAAAGTACCCATGTTTCGTCAGTAGTTATTATCCTTTGCCAAAAGTGATCGTCGTAACGGGTTAAAAGCTCTTGAAGCTCTTAGTACCCAGCGAGCTGAAACCTTACTCATTCTTAGTCGTTTAAGTAAAATCTCATGAACCTGTCATGTAAAAATTTCTACAAACGAGTAGTTATTTGCCCATCATTTTTTAGTAGATTTTCCGCCATAGTTATGTTTCACTTTATCGTCTACTATGAGGATCGTCCTGTAGTAATGTCAGCTCTAAAACGATCGGCTCATTGATAAAGAGTGCTTTTGCATTCTGCACTCTCCCCAAATACACCTTGCAGATGTTGAACGGTCTCTGAAGGTTTCGCACTTGTTTTTAATTGAAATCGAAATTAGAAATCTAAAAACTATAAAAGTATAAAAGTATATATGCAAAATATTTAGCTTACTTTTTAAATGTGCTCAACATTAATTAAACCTAGAAAATTTAAAAATCTAAAAACTATAAAAGTATATATGCAAAATATCTAGCTTACTTTTTAAATGTGCTCAACATTAATTAAACCTAGAAAACTTAGCAATCTAGAAACTATAAAAGTATATATGCAAAATATTTAGCTTACTTTTTAAATGTGCTCAACATTAATTGAACCTAAAAAACTTAGAAATCTAAAAACTATAAAAGTATATATGCAAAATATCTAGCTTACTTTTTAAATGTGCTCAACATTAATTAAACCTAGAAAACTTAGCAATCTAAAAACTATAAAAGTATATATGCAAAATATCTAGCTTACTTTTTAAATGTGCTCAACACTAATTAAACCTGGAAAACTTAGAAATCTAAAAACTGTGAAAGTACATATGTAAAATATTTAGCTTACTTTTTAAATGTGCTCAACATTAATTAAACCTAGAAAACTTAGAAATCTGGAAACTATAAAAGTATATATGCAAAATATTTAGCTTACTTTAAAATGTACACATTAAACATCATCTGTGAGTAAAAATAATGTTGCTGTCATGAATATCTATAGTTTACAAACGAGTTTATTAAATTACGCTAATCACATTTACGCTTCACAATTAAGAAAAGTGTATTAAGTTAGGACGTACTTAAAAGTTTCATGGTCAACTCTGAGGTTTTTTGTTTAAGTTAATAGGAATTTTGAAAGACACTGTATCTGTTATGTGCAAGTCTAAAATTAAAAGAAACTACTGTTTAACTTTCTATAGATAAATTTTTATCTTTATGTAATCGAACATATTTATTCATCTTTAAAGTAATGTATTTCCACGTTCACCAAAATTAAATAACCTGATCAGTATATAAATTATATGAAAATACCCTGTGTTCGATAGGTAAGAATGAAACGAGTAAAATTTCAATTCGGATTCTGAAAATCCATCAATATGAGAGTCGATCTTAAGGACCGGAAATATTCTGAGTGGATGGAATGGGAGCAATAAGGCGTCGAGATAAGAAAGTTGAGAGTCGAAGCTCCGCCCGGAGCCCTAAGCCCGACTCCGGGACGGCCAATAGTTTAACTCCGGGCCCAGAAAGGATTGGTCAACTATTAAATGACCAATGAAAAACTACAGTTTTCATGACGCAAATGCTGATTTTTGTTATAAATAATGTATGTCGTTAAATTAGATAGCTTGCTTCTTCTCTAAAAACACAAAAAAACACGTACAAAGGGAAAACAAAGAAGAAGTAGAAGCATAAGTATTAAATGTAAATGTTTCGTAGTAATGTTACGCAGTGTATTTCCCAAATATTATTACCTACTGAGATATCTACTATAGTAAACGAAAAATACGTTTTGCAAAGTACAACAAAATGTATTTACTGCATCCTTTGTACTCAATATTTTTAAAATAAAATGTAGTTACACACTGAGCATGTGTTATTTTTCAAGAAATTTGTCTAAGTACAAGATTATATAGTATTCAAGAAGATTACAAAATCTTCGTCTAAGAATAGAAAACGAATTAAAATTATTCTTGCTGTCATTTACTAATACATGTTATGATTATTTATTATAGTAAACAATTTGTAATAAGGACGAAATGAAAACAAATACAAATGTATATTATTTTAATTTTCAATATTAAAGAACTCTAATTGTAACTGTTATACTTGTTTGTTATGAATAAGCTAAACGTTCATTAATATTAAGCTTGCTACTAATTACTATAATCCTTAATATGTTAAATAGCAATTACTTAAACCAATTTGTTTTTTAGGAATATTCTGTTTTACTTATTGTGGCAAATGTAAAATGATTTTTTGTCTGTTCGCTGTTTCTCTTGCTTGTGAGAATCAATTTCAAAAGAAAATACATTTTCTTTAAAAATTAATTTGCTTGTATTCAAAATAATCGAAATGGTCTAGAAAAAACGAAATTAAGAAATCTCGACAAAAATAATTTAAAATATTTGAACTACGTATTCTCGTTTTGTAGGAATACAACGATTTTCTCATTCAATGAGTGCTTTTTTATGTCGCTGACTGCAATGCAAAATTCATTGTTGGTCTTTGGTTGTCGTTAATTGATGTAATGTCTTTTATTGTCAAATGGACTTTAGGAAAAAAAACAATCGCGCTTGATAAATCTGATGAATATTGGAAGCAGAAAAAAGTTTCGGTAAAAAGCTGGTAATCACCAAATACGTGGCTTTCCATTTTCAGGCCAAACATGACAAAGAGTTCCTGGAAAATACTTGAGTATACCGCTATAATATGTACGATTAACCATTGTACGTACCACTTGGAACGAATCTTTGTGGAACATCACGTTGGAATCGTAAGAACATTGAGTATTGTTCTGATTTTTCGACTTCATTACATGAGATTTTTTTGGAGTTTCTTCATCTGGTTGTTGTCCACTTGTTAGCATTTCGACGCTTGGTTTATGAGCCGTTTTGTAAACAGTTCTCTTTTACCTGATCGCCAAATACAATTGTTTTTATTTCGTCGAGCTTCTCTGATGATGTCTTTACAGTGCTCAATTTTGTAAAGTCATCGGTTAATTGATGTGGAACAAACTAGGAATTTAAAATACGATGAATTATCGATATTAATATTCCAAGTTTCATCTATATAAAATCATGCACCTTTTCAACACTATTTTAGGTATTGTTTGAATTAAATACCTTGACCGTTTATCATCCTTCGCATTCTCTCTGCGTCCTTTAAATTTCGATGGAAGTCGAAAACTTATATTTGTTATAAACAATTATAGTGAATATCATGCAGTGAAGTAGCGATATTAAAAGTTTGAGATGTTTTAATTGCGCCATATCTTTGTTTCTTATTTACAGGCTACAACTTATTTAGATCATTCTGTAAATCAATTTCTCACCAATATATAATACATATGTATGAGCAATAAAATAGTATTATATTACATGCTCATACGGGGTGTGGCTATTAAATAACGAGACTGACGATGGTACAGAAGAAATGCGCATGCGCCAAATGCCAACGACTGACAGCTATTTATCGTGAAGTCTTCTCTTTCGAATGCAGTGCCCCTCGCCTCTGTAAACAAAATCAGTATAGCCGTAGCCTTCGTTCGCATTAGAGTTGTTTCTTTGTTTCGCCGGAAAAAAATGTTAAGTAGCTATTAATCAACATTATTACCTTCACGTTCTTGCTCAACTCCGTGAAAGAATAATTAAACAACGACCCGAATTGTGGAAGGATAAGTCATGGGTTCTCCACCAAGACAATGCACCGGTTCATTCCGCATTGTCAGTAAAGAGGTTCCTAGACAAATACAGCATCCCAGTGCTAGACCATCCGGCTTATCCGCCAGATCTTGCGCCGTGCGACTTCTATTTGTGTCCTAAGGTGAAATCTGAATTAAAGGGAACAAAATTTGAGTCCGTTGAAGCTGTGAAAGCGAAAGCGGCCCGCGTCCTGAAGGAACTGACAGGAGAAGACTTCCAGCACTGTTTCGAACAATGGAAGAGTCGCAAGGAGCGTTCTAGGGATAAAGGAGGGGTGTATATTGAAGCTGATAATAAGTAAATATATATAAAATCAAAATAAAATGTTTTATAGCGTCAGTCTCTTTATTTAATAGCCACACCTCGTATATTTATTTACTTTTTTAGTATAAAAGGTTGTTTTATCTAAAGAGTAAAAGTATATATTAAAATAGCGGTGAGTTAAACCTCAAACGATAGTATAATGGTCCTGATCATTCCTTAAGTAGTTTATTTATGGAACAAATTAAAGGAGTATAAATTCCTTTCTGCATTAAAAATGTAAAATGAAATATTAATCATTGATATCTATTTTTAGCAAAAGTGCATGGTTTATCTACATTATTCGTTGTTTATCACTTTATTGAGTGTACTAGAATGGGATAGAAAGGAAGAGCTCATTTCCATTTTCGAGACTTTGGCTTGATTAGTTATGTTAAGAAAATATTGTTTCTGAAGCGACGGATTGTATAGTACAAAGTTGGTGTGGATCCAAAACAACAGGTCACTAAGTATTTTATGGTAATTCCAGTAAAGGTAAGGTAATCTCAGTAAAAGCCAATCAAAAAAATCAGCGCCAACAATTCAAGTCTAAGAAGATCGTAGCTTGACCAAGAAATCTTGAAAAAATTGTCTGATATTGCATATTAAAGGTATTGGCGAAAGTAGCTATTAAGAAGGACTTAAAAGTAGTTTATAAAATTATAAGAAGATAAAGAGACTATACATGGTTACAAAACTACTCCATAATTATACTACAATATCAGGTATGAAAGACGGCACAAATGAAATTTGTTCTATACTTCCTAATGTGCATATGCTGTGAAAGTTTTTGTATATTGTTTCTGTACTTATTGCATATATAGAAACTTTAAAGACGTAATTTTTATCGCGTTTTATTGTAACTAATTTCGATTTTGCAATTTTTAAGTATTATTTGCTATAATACTTGGGTAATTCTTAACCAATATTGCTTTCATCTGAAAACCAGTTATAAGAAGAAAATTAAATGAAAAATATAAGGAATGCCGTCTGTCAAAAACCATTAATATATTTTTTCTGTAATAACGACAGCTACATATCCGAAGGAATAACATCTGTACTTTATCTAAAACATAATGTGTTACAATCAAGGGTACAAGTACAGAGAAGTAGAGTGCTTCATGTTTAGGGTGAAGTACTGTACACAATTTTACAGGAATCTCAAACTTTATAAAAGGAGAAAATTAGTCTAATTTGAATTCAATTTTGAATATGTCTGATCTGAATCTAGTTTTAAATTGAATTCAAATTATACGAATACCAAAATTGGAGGATTATGCTTAAATTCAAAACTTAATGGTTTACCAACATAACATTGAATTTTTTGAGAGAAAATCACAGTACACTTATAGAAATGATGTTGCAACTAACACACCATCATCAACATGAAATTCGAAGTCATTTTATTTCCACAAAAATATAGTAAAATTTAAATTAGTTTCTAGTTCATTGGGCTTCTGCCGTATTTTCTTATTTCATACAATTGCAATGTATAATATTATATATATATATTTTAAATTTAAATAATGATACAATTCATATATGTATTTAATATCTAGTCTGAGTGATCTATAACGTTATATATTTTTTAAATAAGATACAAAGAAATTTCCTTTTTGAAAACTAAAATATGATGACATTTAAAAGTTTGTTTTTATTTTCAGGTGTTTTATTTTATATTGAAAGTAGAGTCCAGTTTTGTTTTGTACACACAAGAGAAGTGAGCCGGTTCAGTCATGACATTCTTAATTTAAACGATCTTTTGTTTAGAATGCAATCAATTTTACGAAAATACTAAACAAAAGTGAAAATTGAAATTAATTAGTATAAATTAACAAAACATCCAAGATTTATTAATCAAATTTCTATTATATGAATACAATAAAGGGTTAGTTAGAGTCAATATATAAATAAACATTTTCCTTTATTGAAAATCAGTGCGAGATAATATGTAAAGATGCGAGGAATTTTTTACTGGGGCATTATTAGGGAGAGTTATATATTAGATAACTAATGTACTCTTGTTTGGATATTCTTGTTAACAAGTCGCCAAATTCGGAAATTCAGTGATTTAGACAAATGTGCTACACTTATGTCACAGTTGATGACATCCCCTGATGCCAGGGGATGGTCATTTATCTTAATACAGTGTTGACAAAGGAGCTATTCCCTCAGTGTAATTCTTTATCCACTGAAGACATCCCCTTATATAAATTACTGACCACAATTCGACAACCATTGCTTTATTTGTCCATACATACATACTAACAATGGTTCTAGACTTTTAGGGTTATATTAACAATAAAAAAGAACTCACTGATTGAATTGTCGGAACTCTAGATGTAATGTACTTTTTCTATAATTAATTGTAGTATTCTACTAAAAAAGTGGTGTGTTGATACATTTGTAGTTAGATTAATGTCGCTAAAGTTACATACATATACAATTTTTGAAAGAAGAAAATGTGCATTAGATTGATTAAATAAATATTATTCAACACAAATAACTAATGACAAAGTATGGTGTTTGGAGAAGATAATATTTTAATTTTAACTATAATTTATCGTCATAACAGTCGTTAAGGTATGTCCAAACTAAAATCACTTGCTCGCGGATTGTTTTACATATAAACAATTCGCGATTAATTTGATAATTCAGTATTCGCAATGCTGGTTCGATGATTTGTATACTCCGATTTTAATTAAATTTAGTGAATTGCAGAGAAGTCGAAAATATTCGATAGTTGTTTCTCGTGCTGGTGTCATTACATTTAAAGTGACTAAAAACCGTCTTAAAAATAATTTTTATCAAAGAAAACTGTGTCTAGAACTAATACTTTTCTTTCTTTCCAAGCTACGAGGGTAGTATGACAACTAGTGAGAATGGAAAAGAAAAACGAATTTTTTAAACACAAAATAATTTTTATTTTTTAATATATTCTCCTAAAAGAGCAATACATTTATTCCAACGGTGCTCCAATGCCCTTATGCCATCTCTAAAATGCGATTCCGGAAGGCTTGCAAAATACTCATTTACGAAGATGATAAGCTCGTCGTTAGACGAAAATTTCTTTCCACCTAGTGCAATTTTCAATTTTGGAAAAAGTTGGAAGCCGGAAGGAGCTAGATCCGGCGAATAAGGCGCATGCAGTACTAATTGGAAATGCAACTCGTGGATTTTTGACATCGCAACTATGCTGGTATGCCAGGGAGCGTTGTCTTGGTGAAACAAAATTTTTTCTTTGTCATTCCTGTCCGTTTAGCACGAATCTCAACATTTAATTTTTGTAGAAGTTCTGCATAATATTGTCCGTTTATTGTGGTACGTTTCTGTAGGTAATCAATGAGCAAAATGCCCTTTGAATCCCAAAAAATTGATGCCATCACCTTGTTTGCCGATAAAGTGGTTTTTGCTTTCTTTGGAGGTGCAAAACCACGTTCTAACCATTGTTTCGATTGTTGTTTAGTTTCGGGTGTACTGTAGTGAATCAAAGTTTCATTGCAAGTAACAAATCGCCTCCAAAAATCAACAGGATTCCGCTTATAAAGGTCCAAACACTCATTGGAAATGCGCAAACGAGTGAACTTTTGATCAGTCGTAAGCAACCGCGGCATCCATCTTGCCGAAAGCTTGGAAAGGCCCAATTCTGTCGTTAAAATGTGGTGTACGCGTTCTGTTGAAATGTTTACCATGTCTGCTATCTCTCTCACTTTGAGTCGTCGATCTTGCGTAATAATATTATGGATTTTTTTAATCATTTCCTTAGAAGTCACGATTTTGGGTGCTCCAGAGCGCGCTTTATCAACACAGCTTGTTCTACCACGTTTAAATTCATTTACCCATCTACTTATTGTGGCGGATTATGGAGCAGATTCACCTAATGTTTTCCGTAACTCATCTTTTATTTCGGTAGCTTTCATAACCTTAATTACGAAGTATTTAATTACCGCACGATACTCTGCTTTTTCCATTTTAACAAAACGACATGTTGCTTCTTTTTCAATCAGTTGTCAAAAATAAACTAATCAACCGATTTATCTAAATGTCGGAATGTAAACATATAAATAGGCAACCTAAATTACAGTGCATTTGTTTTACCAATTAGAGCGCCTTGCTAAACTATCCTCGTATAACACGATGTAAAAAAATTGAATTTTGAAATTCGGACTTTTTATTCTCAAGAATTTTTTGGAGTGGTCTTCAAAGAACTTCAATCATTTTCTTGTTATTGTAAGCCAAAAAGTCATTCAAAAATAAACAGACAGCACCTCTTAAAGGTATGTAGCGTTTTTCTGTAATATTTATTTATATATTATAATGGTATTTACCATTATATTATGAAAGTATCATATTATCTAATACAACATGTAGCATAAATAATAAATTAATCCTTGCACGGACCATGTAATTTGTTACAGAATATAAAATTCAATACAAAATACAAAATAAATGCATAAAACGATGCTCAACTTGACTATGTTGTCTAGTTTGGTTACATAATTTACGCTATTACAAAAACATAATTCAAATTTGGTTTATTTCACGAATTTAATCAAATTAAATTATTAAAAACTTAAATAATATTAACTATCTGTATAACATAAATAAATATCCGTCTTGTTAATAAAAGTGAATATGCTACTTAACTTGTATTTTCCAAATGTAAATGTAGATACTAATTTTCAGAACGGAGGTAATAATTAATATAAACACGACGTGGTATTTATATAATTTTTTTTAAGTATTTATATATTTTTCCCTTAATGTATTATTAAATTCTCAGAAAGGCGTTAATTGTATAAAGAATATAAATGCATTGTAATGTCGGAGTGCATATTCGTTTTCTTTCTATTGTAGGTTTTTCCCATTTTCATTTGGTAGTTTTCTTAATTTCAAAAGAGTGTAATGATCGGCCTTTTATTCCTTTTTATCCTTTAATTATATTTATATTTCTTGTATGTATAGTAATTACAACTATTATGTATATTGTCTCCGTTTATGATATGCAATTATTAAGGACTGAATCATGTATGTGCATTTGTGAGCCACGCGCATGTAATAAAACAATTATCCATCTGCGAAAGTGAAGGTGTGCGGGCAAAAATATAGTCCCTTTGTGTGTAAGGTGTGTAATAAAATCTGTGTTTATATAAATAGACGGGGAATTTTAATAAATCAAAAGAGAAAAATGTTACGAGTGGTGTTAGGACTGGATCATACCAGCTCAATTCTGTAAAATAGAGCGCGGATGAGTCTGATACTAGGCGTAGCACTCAATTTGTACAAAGAAACGATCGATAGCGCATATTAATCATGACGTAGTGATGCATGAATCAACGCATTTAGTAAAAGATGCTTATTCACATAAATAGAGAGGCAATGTAAGATAAAAAATTATATTCGTGAAGTACAATGTTAATTTTGTTGTGCTTTCTTTATTATTTTATTCTTACATACAGTTTGATCACATTGGGCCATTTATTGTCTCTAATAGTTGTTAGTTTTATATTTTATACTGCAAGAAGTATTCTCTTAAAGTGATTATGATTATCATTGAACATGTAAATATTTTATGAAATTTCTCGCTTATTCAAATTAAAGGGGTGTTTATATATGTATATCACGTCGTATTTCGAATCGCCCTGAGTATTATTATTTATGTAGAGAGTAGCATCTTCATGTTTGTTTATAAACTCATATGTTTGCTTCAGTTTGCTTGTCGGTGTATTCTGTTCAATTATAATAAATTGTTACATCACCTTAAGTCCTAGTAATTTTTTTATGATTTCAAATTTAATTGCATTTAAAAGCACCCAAAATAGTGTAGAGATAATATTGAAATGCTGTTATCTTCGATATTCAGCCAAGTACCTACAGAAATAAATAAATAAATAAAAATACTACGATTCGAATCAAACTTGCATTATAATTAATTTTAAAGATACTAAATTAAATCAGAAGTGGAAAAGCCTAAAATACAATCAAATATTATTTATATTTCCAAATACTCTTAGTTTATTTCAATTTAAAGCTGTAGTAAAGATAGTAATTAAATCTTAACTTATAATTTTATATTAATAATTCGATGATCATCTAATCAAGATAAAACGCATTTATACATTTCACTTACCTAAAAATGAATTAATAAAAATATTAAATAAAAAATTAAATTGTTTAGTTGTTGCGTAATTTTACTTGTTAGATAATTTATTATGTTAAGATGTGCTTCGGCGCTAGTGTATGTATGTGAAAAGAAAGACTTGGGTAGTAATTCATATGTATTGAAAATAATATATGGAACGCATTTTTCAAGTTTCAAGTTTCTTTTGAAATTGGATAATAATTTTATGTTGAAACAATTTACAATTTGTATTGTTAAGTTTTGAAATGTAGGAGTATATATTTATTAGAATTATCTCAAAGTTGACGTTATTAAAAATTTACAACTTTTTTAAGTTCGATTAGTTTAAGAGTTTAAAATGCTCGCTTTTACTATTTACAATAAGAAACATAGCCGGACAAACAGATAATGTAGGGCGACTATTGAGAATTTGGTAAGTACTTTGACGAGGCACCCATCTAAGAACGAAGTTGTACTTTCACAGACACTCACAATAGAATAACCTGTTTAAATGTATATAGAAATAAATCGCCAATGGTAAACATACTGAAGATCATTCTGTTATTTGATTTATATATATATATATATATATATATATATATATATATATATATATGGTTCGATCGTATTGTAAAACTTAATACTGGAAAGTAATAGTGTAAACGCTCTTATTATACGAAAGTCTGTAACAATGTCACAATTTCTGCATATTTCTGGCTTTCGATCACTAATGACATTTCTATTTCGTATATTAGAATCTAGCTTTTCTGAGGAACTCAAGATAAACCCAAATAAACTCAAATTAGTTAACGTTCTCCTAGAGGTAAAATAAATCTTCTTGTATTTAGTCTTTCTCAAGCAGGGCTCTGATCAGACGGACATTTGTTTCCCTTGCTGCTTGCTGCTTACAGTATTGTAAAATGTAAAACGCAAAATACAATAACAAAAAGACAAAAGTAGGAAAGAACATACGAGAAATTCTAAAGTTTAAGGACATAAACCCTCTATATGCACATCCAGAGAAGTTAAGAGATTCAGAAAAGATATGAGGACCACAACAGATCCGAAAAGGTCGTAATGGACAAGGTTTTATGACTACCTGAAATAATCTAATCTAATCCTGGTTACGACTGAATATTAAGGCTATCTTTTAAGGCGGATCTGTGAAAATCTTATCACAACTTTTTAAAACACATTTATTTTTTCTGTGTAGCTATAAGACGACATTCTTTAATTCAAAGCAGTGCCCAGATTTACATATTTTATGTAACGAATAGCAATGTTTTTCTTGAAATTAATCGTTTCTATTTAATGAATACTTTGTCAATATAGACTCTATAAGAATCTATACAACTATAAACGCTCTCGAAATTTCAAAGGCTGAAATTTTCGGCTTTCTGTTTCACTTGTCAATTATTAAAGACAAAAACTAAGGTTAGGAAAATACATACAATTATTAGTACATCCGTAGTTGTTGGTACTACTTGTATTTTGTTAGCATATAGTTGATGAACGAAAAAAGTACTTGTAATATATGATTTATAAAAATATAATAGTTGCTCTTTTAAGTTAAAACACTGAATGAGCTTTCGTATTAAGTTTCATTTAAATTCGTTTGTGGATTCTTGCTTGTAAATCTAAAGAATTAACAAGAACTGTTACTTCTATTTATGGAAGAAATATCAGTAAAGATAAAATTAGAAATAAATATAATAATGTATTCTTTGAATTGTTCTCTTTCACAAAAAAATAAGGAAATGGCGTTTAATAAACATTCATATTAACAAAACGTAATCATAACGGGCAGTTGTATAAAATATCAACTACTTTACTTAATAGGTATATGAAGTTTTCATATTCCCTTATTATGTATGTGCAACAATTTAAATTTTATTTTTAATTAATAAGATAGCGAACACAGTTATTGGTAAGTTCACTGTTATTAGCCCCGATTGTATTTTGTTAATATTAAATTATAATTAGAAATAGTCGATAACGATGGCACACGGTAACATGCCGGTACGAGTTCTATTGGTGTGGAGCGGGATGTCTTTATATATAGCTATATCGCTAAATTGTGTATTAGGTCATTCGCTGGTTTAATGAACTGTATACGAGTGAGTGTAAATGTTACAAACGACACCAGATTAAAACATGATATATTTTAAATTTCGTTTGCAGTCCCATTCTTCGTGAACTGTCAAGTTCACATTGCAGCAATACATTTTATGGAACTGTCACGGTATATTAAATCTCACACACACACACACACACACACACACACACACACATACACACATATATATATGTATTTAATAATATGATATTATATATCTCTTGTAACTTGTGTTTCCGTTAACAACATTTTCGTACATCTATGTACATATGGTTAATTTAACCGACGATAATAAAAGCGACTCTAGTGAACCAATACACAACTGTACTATATAGCTATAGATGAAATCATTATTTTCAGTGCTAATCGAACTTGTACCGGACGCGCTATTTGTTTATTTAGTCTTTCTAGTTATAACTGGATACTTCAAATTATTTAAATTAGTGGTGACAGAACAAAAGTAATACTTTTTATTTCTACTCTGTTTTTTATGAATATGGAATGAAATAAATTAAACGGAGAGAAATAAAATAAATATTTAAGCATAAAAATTATACATTAGAATAATTATAGAACTTTTTGTCATTTGCAGCCATTCTTTAGGCCCAGGACGATTGTGACATGACATGGCGATGAAGGTACCATTTTTACGGAAAGCAAATAAAACAATTACTTTATGTTGAAAACTTTTTAATTTGAAACGGAATCAAACAAAGATTGTTATATTTCTCATTAAAGAAAACCTAAATAATCATTCTTCTACAAAATTCTTAGAAAGCACTAAAAACTTTTCAAAACCAAAAATTAAAAGTAATGAAATAAATAATCACATTTTTCTTCAAAAAATACCAATAACGTTCTTAATTATTCATAAAATGCCAAGCCAGTACTAAAAGCTTTGCACTTTTAAAACAAGGAAAACGAAAAAAAAACATTTAGCTCCAATAAACAAAAGTAATTTTTTTTCTTAATTTATAATTTTGTACTTTTTTGGTATTAGAAAAACTAAAATAACAATAGTTTCTTAAGCCAAAGGGATTAAAAGTTCAATTTTGACCCAAAGTTATCGCACACATAGTTTAAATCAGTTTTGGTACATTTAGCATATGTTCAAATCTTACAATCTGTACATTTAACCCACTATTTTCGCGAAATGTTGTTTCTTTATTCTGTTGTTGATTTTTCTTAATTTTTTCCCTTTAACTTTAACATTATCAGATAAAATTGATATCTTTGAATACTCTTATTCAGTAGCTTTTTTTCTGGAATATTGGCTAGTATGGCGGTCCTCTCTTTCTGCATTCTGTACGTTTAGAGTCTTGGACTGGTCTGTGGGAATAGTCTAATATTTGAGGTGAAAGGACTCGTTGCCGCATTATTGCTATATCCAGTATCCAACCTTTTCTGAGTCCGAGAAATGTTTTACAATTTTAGGCCACTACTTTCCGGTTGAATAGTATTTTCAAACGATATTTAAACAGCACTCGAATTATCTTGATTAGAATTTTTTAGAAGTTGATCCGTACCGGATACAACCTAAATCAACCATTATAAATATATTTTTTTAATGAACTTATTCCTGCGCATCTAGAGCCTGGAATAGCATTTACATCTATTAACTGCAAGAGAGAAAGCTTCAGAAATGTTATGAATGGTCATCGGATGATTTAAATTGTTGCGCTGTAAATTAACTATATTATGTATCTGTTAATTATTTTTTAATGGTCTAAGGACTACACGATTTAATGGTTGCAGTTTGTAAGTGCAGTGTGAAGGTAGGCAAGCAAACATTTTTCTTTAAATGCTGGCTTTGCTTGTTTTTTAATGATCTAAAACCAACAAAAATTCGTTTTCTTGTGTCTAGTCACTACCATTACCTATGGCAGGACGATCTCGAATAATATGGTCTCGAAATCTCTTCAGAAGAAAAGCAAGGAATGACGGAATGGACCTTCTTTTAGCATTAATATTTACAGCAACTGTTACCAATATTCCTCGTTCTGCGTCGTGATTTCTTTTAGTTGTTCTGTTCCTTGCTACAGTTTTATTATGTCTTTGGACGGTAGTTACATCTGTTTCATCTGCATTTCATATATTTCGAGACTCAAAATTATATCCATCCATAACATTTGCCAAGCCATCAAAACATACTGTTCACTTTTCTCACATGCGTGATGTTAACTACCTCAGCAAAAACAATTAACAACAATTACAAGAGATTTGTTCTAAGAACAAGAATATTAACAGAAATTAAATTAACAGAAAAGCATTTATCAAAGGAATTTCGCTAGTGTCAGTCTTTGTATCTATTACACTATATAGCAAAGTATACAGCTTTTGGAGATCTTTAAAACTATGGAAGGACTGTGCTCGGCCTAATCAAATTTTCCATGCCACCTCTAGTAAAAAATGATGACCGCAAAATAAGAGAATTACTGTAGGCTATTTCTCTGCGATATTATTTCATCCTATATAAACTCAAATAAAAAAAAACCCTATAAATTTATATAAATTATGAATTTTGTCTAGTAGAAGAATCTTCTCCGTTTAATATATTCCATATTCGTTAGAAAACTTAATGTCATTAGCAGCCATAAAATAATAAGTAAGCAAGACTTTGTGAGTATACAAATATCTTCACTTTTATTGGCCTTACGTGAAAGTTTTCTTCGAAATTCTTTATAATGTTGAATTGATTCGGCTTTCATTTGAAGAAAATTCATATTAATATCTGTTTATCTATTTATAAATATGTATTTAGATTGTTAAAATTTTCACAAATTTTAATTAATAAATTATCGTATATAACAATTGCTTCTCCACACAATAATTCTTCAGATGTTTGAAGTAAAGTTTACTTCATTATTACTGATAGATATGAAGTAGGAATAGAAAGCCAACACCGCTGTATGAGAGGGAATCCTGTAATTGTGAATAACATTAGAGTTGCGGTGTGGACAGATTGTTAGATAACAATCATTTCATTTTTTTTTGTTTGTCATGGATATATTGCATAAGATTATCCATTTACAATTGTACTAGCTTTGTAGAATTCGCCATTAAAATTTACCACAATCTTCTGACGGGGTTCACTAGGTATTATCACTTCTATCAAATCATGGTAGAGGGTTGTAATTTAATTTCTTCTTAAAATAGTTTTACTATAATACTACTAATTAAGATAATTTTCTTTTTTTTTTACTTCAAATAGTATTGAAAATGAAAGAGCGCAGTCCACTCGATGTTACTGTTGCACAACTGATATATACCTAGACAGTTATGGCGTATGTGATGTGTAGTTGTGTTCAAAGTTACATTTCTGTTAATTCCGTATTTTGAAAAGTCAATAATTAGGGAACAGATCTTTGACAAGGAACAAAAATTTTGATATATTTGCTTCGAATGATTGGCTAATCTTTAAACGGTACCCTATTTTGAATACTTGTGATATTGATTCGAATTACTTGTTGAGTAATGTGGAGTAGTAATATAATACTGCTCAAACATGAGCAACATAAGGCTAAAATTTGATTTCATATGTTCGTTTATGGAATTCTTTTCGACAGGACACTTTTTATTTAAACGCGATGTTGTTTATGCATTCGAAATTTTAATGTTGTGACTGAATGCGACTTGATACTATAGAGAATGTGAGAACATGTAAATACTATAATTATAACTTCATATCATTTTTAAACAAAAGGAATGATCGTAATTGAAAGCAGTATCATTACATGAAAAGAATCTTAAGCAGGTTGCTTTAGATAATTTGTTTTTGAAGTCTAAATGCTCTTTCATTTTAAAGTCTTCTGGTTTAACCGACTTACTTCGTTTGATTATCTGAACTGAAGTGAAAGTGGATTTTCTCCCGTTTCAATCTTTTCAGAATTAGATATATTTCTGAAAATACTTTATTGACTTAGAAAAAGATTTCCATTTCAAGATTTCAAGATTTTCAAGGGTTATCATCTAGAGTATTGGTAATGTATAATATTATTTTATAAATTAATCGAATTGCACTGGAACATAATTTAATATTGATGCTATGCATGTTATATTTCGAGCTAGTAATTAAAGTATCAGACAGTTGGATGTTGTTGCTGTAGATGTAAAGACTGGAACGATATGAAGAATCGCTTAAGGTATATATGTACATAACATGTATGTGTGTATGTGTATACATATATTTGTAACGGGGACTGAGAACGAGCGGCACGGAATATCCGTTTTAGCAATCAGGGCCAATATGGGGTTTGCCATTACTCATTTGGACTGTTCCGACTGCCACGGAAGGAAATGTAAAGTGGCCTGGGCGCCGGAAGTTGCTGAAAGAATGCCGGCCGGTTATCGCACATACTTCCGGTCGACCGTTCCGGTAAATCGGAAGTCTAAGTGTGTCACATGCGATTGCTGTTACTTTTTATGACCTGCCTTTTTCTCTCCTGTAGATTCCTGCAACCTACACTTGATTTGTCTTTTTTGGGCTGGAATTTTGACGAATGGAAATTATTACCGAACGAATTTGCAAACGTAACGTAAAAGTGTTGATAAGCGATAGATAATATTTAATAATAGGTTATTCAAAATTTTATGGGTTATCATTTGTGCACGTAACTTTAAGAAATTTGGCATTTACTTGCTAGTACCCATCAATTGATTTAATTGATAGAATACTAGTACATTGGCCTTTGAAAATCAATATATATATATATATATATATATATATATATATACACACACACACATATATATATATATATATATATATATATATATATATATTAAAAATAAGGTATAGATGAACGACAGTGTTGGTGGCATACATACGTATTGATAGGGACAGCACCTTCCCCCCTTTTAACTTTATGCGGCCTTAAGCTAATAATCACTTGTTATGTCTTTACTAGGCCTTAAAAATTGGCAAGCTTCAAAGGTTGGATAATGTAGTATATAAGAGAGCTGCGATTTACGTAGGTTATATCGAAAGTTCTCAAAATATTCAACTTTTCAATACAATATTTAGTGAGCATTTAGATAGCTAGTGCCCTATTAAGCTATTCTAATATTATGCTATCTACTACAATGGTATCCTTGCAGTATTTTTGTAAGATTTGGAAATAAGTAAAAAACGTTTACAATCATATCAGGACTATTTGGTGGGTTTATTAGTATTAACTTTCGTGTTTAACGCTAATATATTATTTAAAATATAATAATATGGTGCTAGAAATGATTGAGTTCCGAGCTAGCTATTAAAATTTTATTCATTACTCCAAATAAAGAAATCTCATAAATGTTGGCTTCTGATAATAATTTTATCAAATCGTATTTAGATTAAATCAAATAATTTACTAACGTGATAAAAATATTATATATATGGAGAGCTTAACATTAGAATAAGGTATAAGTTATAAGAACTTCTGTAACCCTGGCAGTGTTTCCACCTGCATTGTTGTGGAGTTATAGTTTCTCTGGTTGTTTTTATTTAACGATAATCCTGCAATTTATATAAATGTACATTATTGAGAATTCACTGCAGTGTCTTTCATTGGAATCAGTCATAAGTACTCACAGGAAATTCTATAAAATCATTGACATGACTTTTTCCCTCGATTGAGGCATTTTGGCTTTACGCTTTCGGCTAGGGACTGCAATCTTCCCGTCACAACGTTCTGTGCGCAATAGATATAGTATTGATATTAAATACTTGAAAAACCCATCTTGCTTTAGCTTCATTCATCTTCAAATAATCGTCTCCTGCCAGTATCCGGAAGCTGTATCATTGTATTACTATATATTTTATGATAGTTATCTTTTTAAATAGTCAGATAGTAATAAATTATCAACAATCGCAAGGTTCTCCGCGATTAAACATTTTTAATATAAAATCCTTTTGGCTATTCTTTCTCAACAGTAAATAGAAAAGTAAATTTTTCATAAACATAATGTAATTAATTTGAGGCGTTTCGTTCTAGGCAGCATCGCATTTAGGTTTTTTACTCACTCTGAAAACTGTTTAAACCTATTGTGTTCAAAATTGTATCAAGAAAGAACTAAGAAGTTCTTCCATTATATACAAATAACAGTTAGGACTACTAGCCAATTATTGCAAACGTAAATAAAAATGGTAATAATGCAAAAGAAAATAAAAATTTATTGCTAGAAATAAAAACATAAATAATAAGAAGAAATAACAGAAAAAACAAAACGTTCTCGTGAAATACTTCTCTCAGTGAAATAGTCTTCTTTGAATTGTAATACTCTAATACTAAACACTCAGTTTGGAGAAGTTGCCACAGGTGCTTTTTGAAGTTGAACAGACTCCACCTATTCATTTGTCGAGCTCAGCCTACAGTAATTCGATAGGGTTTAAATCCGGACTCCGTGGAGGCCAGGGCATGATTTGTAAAACGTTCTCTACTGCTTCAGAAGTTTTCCTCAATGTCACAATTTTGTTGCTCATAATACCATCAATTTTTACTTATCTCCGGTCTCCGCACATTGTTAAAATATATCTCAAAGCATTATGGAAGTAGGAGTAGCGATTTGGGAGCACTGAAAACAATGCGTGAAATGTGAAACATGAAACTTGGTCGTATTGTTACGGAGAAGAGACATCAGAGCAGACAATTGATAAAAAGATAAATCACCGCCAATCCACTCCCCAACAAATTCGTCCCTGGAACTATGATCACAATATTTTTTGAATAAAAGCGGATGGGGTATAGAATGATGCCTAGAATCTTATGTTGTTCTATAGCAATCATCAATTGTTATAAAGAAGTTTTGTGTCGGTTAGTGAGAGAACACATCCCCAGAAAAATGCTTTATCTATTCATAAACTCACTATACCTCTATAAGAAGAGTGTAATAATATAATAATATAAATTCCCATCTTAAGAAGTCAGGCTATTCATTGGTAATTAGTTAGGTGTTTAAAATTATTTAAGCGAGAAACAAATATTCTCAAAGAATGCTGTCCATCAGATCTTAGAACAACGGCAGCGTCGTTGAGTTGAGGTTATTGCATTACAGGGAGACTACAGGACGTGATAAAAGCATTTCAATTAAGTTTTGATAACATTATGAGGGAAACTAGCAAAAATCTTGACTACTAAGATTTAGTAGTGACAATTGAATACTTGACAATATTTTTGTCACTACTAAACCTTAGTAGTTGATTTTTGCTAGTTTAGTAAGTATAATTATTGCATAATTGACATCACTTGCGTTTTACTTTCTTCGTTTTACTTTATATTGATACAGAGCAGACATGTATGTATACAGACCAGGTAGGAAAAGGCATTATTAGACATTATAGAAATTGTATAATATGTGTGGATTTAGGTTACATTACTCTACGGAAATCTCTTTCACCGTTTATAATTTGTACTTGCTTGAGAGTAAAAGCGAAGATCATGCTTTTGACATATATACGGGTTAAATAAGTATATATGGTCCATTCTAATACATTTTAATAACTTCAAATCCTCTATATAAGCTTGCTTTGTGACTGACTCTTTATTAACTAATTGACACTGCTCATCTGTATCTTTGTCTTTAAAACTATTACTTGCAGGAGATTTTTAATAAATTTGCTATGTCAAAACGGAATACACGATATCCGGATATGCGTTTAATGTAAATCCTTATAATAGTTTAGAAGCTACGGAATTGTTCGAAGAACGGTTTCCAAACTGCAGAAATTCGGATAAGGAGACTTGAATGAGTTGATCGGCGTTTAAGAGAAACTGGTAAGAATGGGAATTATTTGTGGTAGCTGTATCCTGCACTATTTTGGGTAAATTTTAGAAACATTCTGCTAATTAATAGTGGTGCCAAAAGAACGACCTATAGTGTTTATTTAGAAGAACACGTATTAGATGCTGTGGCTGTAGTCTGTTTCACTAGTGTTTGAAAAGTAGTAGTAAAATTGTTCCAAATCTAGTGTATCAAAAATTTTTCTGTGTTGCTACTCGTTCCATAGCGAAAATGTTCAGGCTTTTCATTAAAATGATATTCCTGCTAGACTATTTTTGCAAATTGGGTGCTAGAACGACATAGGAATAACCAAAAAATACTTCGTCATATCGATATCAATAATGACCACTTTTACGCTCATCCTGCTTCAAGAGCTGAATATCTCAGCAGGAGTGCTTCTTATAAAGAAAAAGTATGGAGGCACTTAATGTTATTTTTACATAAGCTTTGTATTACAGAGAGTATTCTGGGACAGCCTCTATATTTCATTCAGGTCTTTAATATCTTTTCTATGGTTTGCTGTATTTTGGTGCATTTTTATATTGGATATTTCTTTCATTTATGTTGTGTTATAATTGGTGTCAAGTGCTTTCATTTTATCGAATTTGTACGCAGGTATGTCCTTTTTTAGAACTATGGTTTATTAAAGCTGTTGCGTTTGTATTGTTGGTTATGATAACATATTTATGGCTATAAATTCTTTTTTCAATTTGTTGTTTTGTTTATCATGTCAAAATTTTTGCCAAAAAAGAAAAAGAAGAATTTGAATTCCGGAAAACTGATAAATATTTACAGCACATTATAATTTAATAAGCGATTTTTACGAAAACTGCTTTCTGATTAATAATGCGTTTTCTTTGAGTTGATTTGTTATTAATTTTTTTCGTTATATATATTGTTAATTTATTGCATACATATTCAGTATTGTATACTATTTAAATTAGAGTAGTAATTAAAATATACTCTTTTGATACAATATTTAAAATACAAAATCCCTAATAAAAGTTTCGCTGTTTTAATTTAAAATAAAAGTATATCCGGAAAAAGTTTTAATTATATTTTTTTCGGCTGATATGAAAAAATAATTCAAATTTAATTAAAGGTGTAATTAATTAAGAGGAAGAACGTTGAATAATTCATATTTTAATCAATCACAGAATAATTCCCGACCACATAAAAACTTCTAATGAACCGTAAAGAAGTACGTCGATGAAAGAAAAACAGCAAGCAAACTTGGACGGTAAAAGAAAAATTAGTCAAACCTTGATTAGAGAAAAGCTCAAATATCTGACAAATTTTAATTAAATAATAATCAACAATTTCTAAAGAAATGAATGCCGAGAGTAAATAATTTTTACGCCGGAATAAGGGTAAAGTAATTTGGTCCACAGTTGAGGTACAGGAAAACGTAGACTATAAAAGAAGGCGTATTAAAGGGAGAGATGGAGGTGCCCCAAGAATAAAACAGATTCGTAAATTCACAAAGACCAGATCTGTATATAAGATAATGGAATGGCAAGTTCATTAAGTTTGTTTTGACAGACGAGAAAGTTCTCTCCGTTGATTACAAAAACTCAAAATCAACCAGAGTTTATTCTCTTGATTGGAGAGACTTTTAATTGTATTAGGCAAATTGTGTTTTTTCAGATTTGCATCTTATCACATTTATATAGGCTTGTAGATACACTTGTGAGAAAAGAAATTTATTTAAACGAGAAATGTAAAGAATCGATATGCAGATGTCTTATTTGAAATGTATGAAATCGTGAAGCGATGTATATGTACGTATATATATATATATATATATATATATATATATATATATAATAAGTATATACATAGTAGGATCAGGAAGTGACCAATATCATTGCTGATTAGTCATATTTGATAAAAATAAATAAAATAATGTCAACATAATTTTTGATTATGCTTGCAAACTTCCGCGTGCAAGGTTCTAGACTTCCATATGCGACTTCAGCATTCGTCAAGGTTTAACATTATTTGTATAGAAATATCACAGAGTTACAATTACTCATTCCGAATTGTTTCGTACAGGGCTATGAAAAATAAAATTTAAATAGAATTATTTTTTACTTTGTATTCAATGGTAAGTAAACGTTTTATTTCGCCGAATGGGTTTGAAATTCTGCCAAAACTAGGAGTTATGTTCTTTGTTTAAGGACGAATCTGAATGGCTTTTTAATTATAAAGTAAATAAACTTGGATGTAATTAAAGCGAACTGTATGTATAATTCATGGCGTGTTTTATATTTTTCTTTGAGTTGTTGTTATTTAATAGATGTTTTAGTTTTTTTGGAATGCATGCGATTTAGATTATCTAAAACTTCCCTTTTTGATGATGAAAAAAGGTTATGTTTATAAATTCCTGCAGCTATGTAATAAATTATTATGAATTTTGTTGTGGTTCACCGTAGTGCTTAGGGAAGAAATAAGCGTTATTGACTTAATTTTATTATAGGAAATTTATTCTATTATGAAAAGAATTTAAAAAGACAAGAAAATAATTTGGTACGTAGACTTCCGCGGTCGTGGTCCATGCTATCTGCTTCTGGGTTTCCGGGCTGGAACCGCGTCACTAGTATATCTGCCGACGTTTTGTACCCATTTGTATAGGACATCTTCAGGGCTGAACTACAGCACTGAAACTGGTGTAAGTCGATGGGGGACGCGTTTATATATGGATAATGGGTCATAGGTCAATGGAGCGTTACGGTTGCGGTTGGGTAGATTAGAAATGCACGATTGCCAAGCGTTATGTAGGGGGTAGCCATCATCGCGGTTGAGGTTATTGGGGTGTTTAAAGATCTCTATAGTTTCACGGATTTTGCGACCATAGCCATTGACCCATGACCCATTATCCATATATAAACGCGTCCCCCATCGACTTACGCTAGTTTCAGTGCAGTAGTTCAGCCCTGAAGATGTCCCATACAAATGGGTACGAAACGTCGGCAGATATACTAGTGATGCGGTTCCAGCCCGGAAACCCAGAAGCAGACAAGAAAATAGTTTAGAAAATTGTAATTATGTAGCCAGATAATAATGGTAGCATCCACATATATAAGTCAGCACATGAGTTCTTGATTAAACTATAACATTTATTGCTTTAAGGTAATGGTTATTTTATTTGTGCTCGTAATAGTTAAACAAATGTAATAAATCACATTATATCCGTTACGTGTTATTTGCGCGAAAATTTTAATAATCTTTGTTATCCAGTGGTGACTTTGTTAGAGGAAATTGTTTTTAATATAAGAAAGTAATTATTTAGGAATACAATTTTGATCATCTCGCGTACGCAATAAATTTTGTCTATACACTCTTAACTAAATTGGCTTTTGTCATCCAGTGACCCAGCTATTTTTAATTTCATACGATTGTTAGCGAATTAAACCGAAGTTTGAATATAAGAAAATCTACACGCTTTAAAAACTACTCTGGGTCAATAGCCCAATAAGTATCGTCTTTGCTTTTTAATGTGTTACGTTACAAGTATTTAATAATTTTTTTTATAGTAATTAGTATAAAAAATATAAAAGTTATTTACTAGATAATATTTCAAAATTACAATTTCTCCAATGTGACCACGACATAAACAACTGTAATTTTTCAGAACGCTTGATGTACATACATATATTTTATATTGCTTCTCTAACACGACCATCCTCGAACGCTACCGGAACCAAAAAGTTACTTAGTACTTAAAGTATTTGATTAGATAATATGGTTTTTGAATCTGTAATAATGGTTGCCCTTAAATTTAATAAAGTAACTATTTTAATTTTTGAAGATCGTTTGAAAGTAATGAAAGATAATGTGAAATTTAACACATGCTCTACGTAAAAATACAAACAAATAAACTTGTTATAATTCGCTAGATTTGGAAACAAAATTGGTAAATAAGGGTGAGAATAGAAGACGGAAGAGCAAATCAGAAAGAAGAAGAATATCAAAAAGAAGAAGCTAACCACTCGAAAGATGATTACGATTCTCTTTTTAATTCATTAAAAGTATTTCATTTGCGATTTTGGACATAACAAATTTATAATCCATATGTTGTGTGAGAACAGAGAATTTCGTTAAACTACAAAGTTGTGATATAAAGTTTGATCTTTAGTTTTTAGATTGTACAACTAGTAAATTATTTTATATATTGCCAAATGGGCAGTTGCATAACATTATATTCTAGCAGGACTACTCCTTTAAGTGATTGATTATTCATAGGAATGATGACGAGTTTCACTGTACTTCTACATTACAAATTTAACGAAGACTTTTTCAAGTTGAAAAATTATTAACTGTATTATGAATATAGCTGATGAATAGTAGAAAGCGAACATTATTTTCGAATGTTTAAGCAATAATAATGAAGAATAAATTAAACAATAAAAATAATATTTGAAATGCTGTAGTTCAAGAAAGACTGTTTTTTGGCAGTATTAAATACAGAAAAGTTATTTCTAAATAATATACAATTTTAATGAATGTGTTATGGTAATTACGATATATTATTTAAAACATACTTTTGTTAGTCCTTTTATCGTTTGGCACAAATTTCATATGACGTCCCTGTAAATTGAACGAGGAGACGCTATTGTTTTTATCAATACTCATTAACTAAGAACTGATATATTTTATAAGCATTTCTCGTTTGTCTGCCAATTATAGCTTAATCACTGTTGGTTCACAAGTCATTGAACAGTGCCTCACAGGCTCCTTTAACGTACATTCAGGAACTAATTAGAAGAACCAATACTGTTGAAGAATTTAATATTTTTCATCACTAAAAACAGTATGGTATTTCAAGAGTCAGCTTCAATGCTAGTTAGAGTTTCAATGATATTAAAAAGACCTTTTCCGCATTACTTTTGTACGACAAAACAATTTGAATTTAAGGTACCAATTAATTACTCTAATTTACAATCAGCTGTTAGATCGATTCTCATTTAGATACTACTGCACCTCCATCTGAATCAAGACTTAACTAATACCTACCTGCGCGTTAGGGGTAATGTCTACCTGACTGTATTCTTCTGTCCTCTCCAATCATTCCAATAACAAGTAATTAGCAGCTTGACAGTAAATAAGTAGAAGTAAAGGAGTTGATCTTTATATTTGTGTGCTAAAAGATTTCGAAGATATTCGGTATTTCCTGATAGTAATGTGTTATATTGTACGAAATTTAAACAACGTATTGATATTTATTGGATCGGTTGGTGTTAGTAATATTCTATTTTTCTATGGCTATATAGAGAAGATGAGATAGAGTTGCTTACGTGCAGTTAAGATCTATTGAAAAGGTTGTCGGTTCATTTAAATTGTATTCACATTTAATAGTATTTAAACGGAAATTAAAGGTACACCAATCCGAAATATTAAGAAAATAATCGGGAAGATTATTAACTAATATCGGGTGTTTTTTTTAGAGGTATAGAACTTTAAGTTGGCAACACTTTTTTAACTGGCGGCCATTTTGTCAGCTGTTAAGTGATTTATATTTAGTTTGGTTTGTCATTTCAACATGAATAGACTGACGCCTGAACAACGCTTGCAAATTGTGCAAATTTATTTTGAAAATCATGGTTCCGTTCGAAATACGTATCGCGCACTACGTCAATATTACGGTCAACATAGTCGTCCATCAGAACAATTAATTCGATTAACTATGGAACGTTTTCGCACCACGTATACTCTAAATGATAACACGCATCCAGAGAGACGTCGTACAGTGCGTACAGAAGAAGTCATTGCTGCTGTAGAGCGTAGCGTAGAGGAAGACCCGAATCAGTCTATCCGCCATCGTGCACAGGAATTGGATATGTGTCCATCCACTTTATGGAAGATTTTGCGGAAAGATCTAGGTTTGCGTGCTTACAAAATCCAACTCGTGCAAGAATTGAAGCCACACGATCACCTAGCAAGGCGAGGATTCGGTGAATGGGCCCAAAACAAGATTGCCGTTGATCCCGATTTTCATAATCGAATTTTGTTTAGCGATGAAGCTCACTTTTGGTTGAATGGATACGTCAATAAACAAAACTGCCGTATTTGGAGTGATGATAATCCTCAAGCGTATGTTGAGACACCGTTATATCCAGAAAAACTGACTGTTTGGTGTGCATTATGGGCTGGTGGAATAATTGGTCCGTACTTCTTTAAAAACGAAGCTGGCCAGACCGTTACAGTCAATGGTGACCGCTATAGAGCCATGATTACTGACTTTTTCGTTCTTCAATTGAACAATCATGATGTGCAGGAGTTGTGGCTTCAACAAGACGGCGCAACATGTCACACAAATCGTGCCACAATTGATTTATTGAAGGAAACGTTTGGTAACCGCATAGTTTCACGTTTCGGACCCGTGAATTGGCCTCCAAGATCGTGCGATTTAACGCCGCTTGACTATTTTCTGTGGGGATATGTGAAGTCACTAGTCTACGCCGATAAGCCCGAAACGATTGACCACTTGGAGGATAACATTCGCCGCGTTATTGCCGATATACGGCCACGAAAAAGTCATCGAAAATTGGCCCTCCAGATTAGACTACGTCCGAGGCAGCCGTGGCGGTCATATGCCAGAAGTCATATTTAAATTATAATGCCAGAAGATTATCTTTCGAATAAAGTAAATTTCATGTCAATTTAAAAAAATCATATTTGTTTTATTCCATTTCAAAGTTCTATACCTCTAAAAAAACACCCGTTATGTTGAGAATCAGTGGCCCTAAATTGGTTTACCCCATGGTGAAGTTATATACATACACAGTCTGTCGCAGAGAAAACCGAACTTTTTTAAAATAGTGGTTCTTAGTCGCGCCATCTATTAAAGAAAATATGCGGTGGTTAGGTAGATCTTTCATCGTATGCGTATAAAGTAACAGTGTGCATTTGGCATTGGTCGAAAGATGAATTTTGAAAAAAAGAGCAAATACCAAACGCAGTAAATCGTTTACTGTAACGTTTAATTTGATGAAACAAGTGTATGGTGATGCGTGTTTATTATGTAGGAGTGTGTATGAGTGGTATAAACGATTTAAAGACGGACGTACGGATATAAATGACGACGAACATCCTGGTGCAAAAAAATCTGTAGTTACGGAAAGTAACATCGAACTTGTGCGTGAATATATCAGAAATGAGCCGAAATCATCATTGCGATACATGGGAGTGGCATTAAATATTTCCAAAGATTCGTTCAAGGTTTGTCACACACACACACACACACACGCACACACACAAGCTAATGGAATTCAACATTGTACAGACTTGATTAAAGATTCAAAAAAGAACAAAAACTTCAGGTATTCTATTGTAACTTGCGATGAGACGTGGTGTTTTCAATATGATCCAGAGACCAAGCGTCAATGCTCTGAATGGAAGCATCTAAGCGAAGAAAGACCGAAAAAAAGCCGTTTGGAGATGTCTAAAGTTTTTATGATTCGAATGGCATAGTGCATAAAGAGTTTGTACCAACTAGTCAAATAGTTAGTGCTGTATACTATCTTGGTGTTATGAAACGTCTTTTGGCGCGTATTTTTCTTGTGCGCCATCAATAGTGTGAAAATGGTAGATGGCGTTTGTTACATATAATGCACCATCGCTCGGCGCTTATCACTGATTTTCTAACTGCAAATAGCATTTTAACGATCAACCATTCACCGTATTCACTGGATTTGCCCCCCTGTGATTTCTATCTATTCTCCAAATAACATTTGCCGATGAAAGGATAGCGTTATGCCGACGTCGAAGCCATTAAAAAGGCGTCGACAGCGATCTTGAAGGACATCTCTAAAGATGAACTTAAAAGCTCATTCAACATGTTAATTGACCGTGCAAAACGTTGTATTGAAACCGATGGCAACGACTTTGAATAAAATAAACGAATTTTACTAAAATAGTAAGCTTTTGTTTTTATTTTAAAAAAGTTCGGTTTTCTCTGTGCCAGGCTGTACAATATACGTCAGTTGCTCAATAACCTTACGTCTGTTAAACAAACTTTCCTTTTATTGATCCAGCTGAATCTGCATAATCGAAAGCAATATGAAAATAATAATTCGCATGGAATATGACTGCATCTAACCACATATACCAACGGGTAATTATCGGTTCAGGGGGAAGACGAATGCGGACACCGGGCGATATTTTGATAAATATTCCGTTTACGTTCTTTATTAAAGAATTCACCAATGTCTATTCTAATTTTTTCGTCTACTCTATTTAGCGCAAGCGCGATCTTGAAGGATATCTCTAAAGATGGACTTAAAAATTCATTCGGCATGTTAATTGGCTGTGCAAAACGTTGTATGGAAGCCGAAGGCGACTAGTTTGAATAAAATAAATGAATTTTGCCAAAATAGCAAGCTTTGGTTTTTATTTTAAAAAAGTTCGGTTTTCTCTGCGACAGACTGTGTATGGTAGTTGAATGACGGAAGATTGAATGACGGACGATTGAAAAAGTAAAAGTAAATACAATATTATGTAGTGTTACATAAATGCATTAATTCAAATTATTATTGAATGATTTGTTGATGTAACAGCAACTGAAATAAACTTTCGAAAATAAGTGAATTGCCGTTTTATCTGCGGATTGTGTATTGGACCTGTCATATAGTGTATTTACATGGAACAATTTTACGGTATAACCAACCTACAAATTCATTAATTAACACACTCGTTGACTGATTATTTACCCCGTTTCTAACCCCGCAATCTAGTTTTATTCCTGTTATAGGAACTTGTTCTCATTTACATTTTAATAACTGATTTCGTATCCCTCTTATATTCTGACGTGATTGTATAAGTTTGCCTTTCTCACACTCGTTACTCATTCACCACACGGTGATTATCAATTTTCTACCAATTTGATTTCGATTGTAGTATTTTGGTGTGATAAAGTCGGAACGTTGAAAATGACATGTATGTTATCAACCGAAAATCGAAAATTTATTTATGATTGAATGTATAGATGTGGTAGATGCAGTTTAATAACTGGTACTAATGAACATAAGCCTGTACATGTAAAACAAATTAAATTAATTAAATTAAATTAAATGTTAGTATAACATTTATAAATATTTTAAAATGTGGATGAAGAAAAATTATTAGTAATGAAAATTAATATATCTTTTATTAACAATTTTAGTAATGACTAGTATTAGTATATATCGTTATATTATATACCGGGTGTTCCATGACATCATTGCCACAGCTTAAGGATGTGTTACTGAAGCAATTTCAAGTTAAATGTAAAATGTCTAATGAACATATGTCCAAAACACTAACGCAACTGAGTTACAAGCATTTGAAAGTTTAGATAACTCTACTAATACAGGTATTGCGTACCGCTGTTGATTTCATTGTCACTAAAAAGCCGAGGTGACTGATTCATCAGTTATTATTTCATTGTAACAGTAAACCTCAATTAAGTTTTAAAGTGTTTATTTTTTCGTGTTACATTAATATACTTTTTCCAATGAAGAATACACCGATATTCAGTTTGTTTATGGAATGTATAAAGGAAATGGACGAGTGGGAGTTGAATATTGTCGGCGATTTCCTACTCGTAAGTACCTTGTAGAACTATTTTTAGTAATGTTTGTCGATGTTTCAGAGAAACAGGCAAGTTTCCTGCAGCTATTTCTGAACGTCCTGTGCAACAAGAACTTGCTAGAGAAGAAGCAACCTTCTATTAGTGTTCGATGAATAGTCAACGAACTTAACGTAGGCCTCACGAGAGTATGGAGAACTTTGCACAATGTTCGTTTCTACCCTTACTATATATACAGTTCGTTATTGAAATTCTGAAAAATAATCATACAACATTACTAAATAACGTGCCTCTTAATGTAAGACTACGAATATGATGTGAATACAGTATGATGGCTCACCTCCGCACTTTGATAGATAAGTAACAGATTTTCCTAATAAAAATTATATGGACCAGTGGATTGGAAGGCGCTCAGCAGTTGCTTAGCCACCAAGGTCACCAGACTTAAATACTCTCTATTATTCTTTATGAGGAAGGTTGAAAATTAACTTTATACAGAACAACTTGAAAACAGAACAACTAAAATTATGAATGCAGTAAAAACCATTCGTGCTGGTCTTAAGATTTTTTGCAGTGGTGCATAATACCTGCATTAGTAGAGTTATCTAGAACTACAACTGCTTGTAGCTCAGTTACGGTAGAGTTTCGTATATATATTCATTAGACATTTTCAACTTGAAACTGCTTCAGTAACACACTATTTAGCTGTAGTAACCATATCATGAGACACCCGGTAAACCGGCTATTTGGTGTTAGTGTGTGGTGCTGAGTATATTGTGACGACTTTGGTGGGCTGAATTTGCTGCAGCTATGTAACTCCACACTTATTTTAAAATCTCTAATCTTTAGTAACGAACACTAAAAGTTTTTGATTTGATACTTACACTAATTGAGTATAACTTATCCTTAGTTGGTCTTATGCTTGATGTGATTTACTGCCTAAAGTTTTTCCTTTTTATACAAAAAGGCCAAAGATTGGATGCCTTCGAATATTTTAGAATTGTCTAAATTTTACTCATGATGCACGAAATTTCCCGAAGTGAATTAACCGTTTAACAGTGCATCGTAACTGCAAAGAGGGTATATTGGGTTGTAAACTGCTGTAAAATATTTTAACTTTAACTAATGTCTAATAGTTTCTGCAATAAAACTGACTGAATGGCTGTATTATTGTTTAAAGGTATTGCTAGAGTTTCTCCTGCAATAAATGTTGTTTTGAACAATCAACATCCCAATTAAATATTACCTGATGTTTCTGAAGTCTATTGAATTGATTTGTATGCGATAAATAAAATAAATGATGAATTATACACAGATGGTACAATAAGTTGTCACACCTCTATCAATTGCGGTTGATAGTTTCTTCTCAAGCCCGTGTTCCTTCCTGTTAAAGATTCTATGACTTACATCTATGACGCTAACTAGCTAGTATTTCAAAGAATTAGGGAGGGATCTCTGTACAAAATGTTCCTAAGGGGCGCCACAATATTAAAATCTCTAGAAGTCATATACTAATACTGAAGTGAAAAGGATCAAAGAAATACGTACAGGTCATACAATCATCAAATGGATGAAATGAGAAAAAAAATTCAATGCAAAGAAAAATAAAATAATACGTCGTACGTATGTAATTTTGTTAACTTATTTGCAGGCAACAGCTGTTATTGTAGGCTACTTTGAAATGCATTCAATACTTACTTGGTACCAGAAGACGGTGGTTTATCTTCAATGGATTTACGATTCAAGGGAAACTGTTTTCACCAATATTTCACGTAAAATTTGATACAGTCTCTCCTCGTACACTGCAGCCATTAGTTCCTGAATAGTTTTGGGGGAATTCTGGTCCTTTGTCAAAAATTTGATAATATTGTAATGTTTTAATTTCACAAAACTCATTTTTTGTTTCGAAATATTTTGCAAAATAAAAAATAAGTAAAGAATTTGAGTCAATATTTGACATATAAGTAAAAAAATGTTATCACTCTTGAATATTACTACACAATTATTTTTCATCATGGCTAGGTGGATATTGATGTATTTCGTCTCGTACTTGTTCAAAATTTGGGTTGTGAAGCATATTTATACATTTTATGCAAATTTTAAAATGGCTCGAAAATAATGTTTCGTAAAATTAAATGAGACGTGTTTCATGAATAACATTCTCTACAGTTAGATAATATATATCTGTAAAATGTTTAAAATACCGAATTGTTTTCCTCATTAGATATTTTGAAAGAATATAGACATAAATATTTAATTTCTAGCTACTACTGTATATTTCGTAGAAAATGTAAGCCTTTGTTTCTTGTTATTTTTATTTTTTATTATTTTTTCATATTCTATTCGGAAACGATCTGCTAAATATTCAGACAAGAAAGGAAAAAAGAAAATAACGATGGTTATTTATGATGGAAGTCAACAGTCCGCTATTAAATTAAGAGTATTATTTCGGTTTGTTTATTGTGTATCCTTATTCGTATATAAATCATTTCTTACTGGACTGGAAGTAGACCGCTGGTATTCCGGCTTCGGTAAAAAGTGCAGTCATAAATCAGCTAGACTTGGTAAAAGATTCAGGACACACATCGTACATCCTCAGCTGACCATGAGCCATGTGCATATGTATGAGTATGTGTGTGTATGTGTATCCTTCGGAAACCGAACAATGTGACCGCAGGAAGACCGGAAGTTCTCTTGTAGATACGTGGGCGGTCAGAACATTATATCCCCCAAAACGTAATATTAAATTTACCTTAACTGATTTATGACTGTGTAAATGTTACTTTCATAATAATTTTTTGATTTAACACTGTGTTCATTATTTAGAAAACGTTTGAGTCAATGCTACTATAACATTGGTAAATTATTAATACAAGACTACGATTGAAAAAGTATTATGGTGATTTGAAATTAAACATTTGAATAGAAGATTTTTATTGTACGTTCCCTCCGTCGAAGAGATATATATCTTTTTATCGTCAACATTGATGAAAAGGGTACAATTTTTGTACTTATTCATAAAAATTATAAACATGAAACGAAACTAAATTTCTATAGTAAATTGAGATAAACAGTAAGATGAGGCCAGTCAGAAATCCGATTATCTGTTAAATTAATTACTGTGGCTGATTGAAATAATAAATTGTTTAACTACATAATATTTATCTATACATATTTTTTTCCTGTGCAGTTTCTTTCCTTCTATGATGACACAAAAGCATATTATTATTATTATTACTATTATTATTAATTATTATATAAATACGTTGGTCAAACCAAACGCGCAGTAGTTTTTTGAAAGGACATATATAAATCTCGTACAAGAAAACATGGTACATATACAAATATAAACGCATATAAGGAAAATACAATAAAAGATGGTCCCTAGTGTCCCGAAAAGAATTTTCCCACTGTGTAATAAGCTTCTGAAATTAAGTAAAGTTTTATTTGGTAATTATGGTATTCTTCACAGTATCTGGAATAAAGTTGTATAAATGACCACCCATATGCATAGGGAACCTTTTGTAACTCGTGAACGTGTGTAACTAAGTCCTTGGTTCTGGTATTATAACCAAGTAAGTCGCTTCCAATTTTAAATAAATTCTTATTGAGAAATACCTACCGCAGCAACTTAAATATATAAATACATGTAAATGTACTATCAAGGCAGATTCAACGATATGTATCCTTTGGTCCCAGATCAAGGATCACCTGCAATATTCTTTTTTGGATAATAAAGACTTTCTCCTGGAGTTTCAGCGGAATGGGAGTGGGTCTTTGTATTGATATTTATGTAACATATTAAATACAACAGGCCCGAGAAATCAAGCGTAGCTCGACATCTTTTAGAAAAGAATCATAGTATAACTACGAATTGCCTAAAACTCGGTAAAAATGTTAATAATTGGAAAAAAGTATATAATTACGAGAGTACTTTTATAGTAAAAGACAAAAATAATGTGTTTAAACAGCCAAAGAATCGCTTCCGTATTCGTGTTTGTACGATTTCCTGGAACAATGAACGATCAGTAAAAAGGTTCAACGTTGAACGCGGGGATGGATTTTATGAATGTGTTAGTTTTAAATTTTTGGTGTTTGTGCAGGCATCGAATAGAATATTTCGCGCTTTTTCTGTGCAGCTTTACTATAAGTCAGCATTGTATTGTGTTTATGACAGTGCAGAATTGATAGAATTAAATACTTTCTTAAAGAAACTAAATAAATTAAATATTTCTACGCTTCTAAAACTTGACTGAGGGCTCAGATAAATAGAGTGCCTTTTCATATTATTTTATATGTGCGATAAACGAATACTCACGATTAGGTTTATTTAGCTCCGCATATACGCTTTTCATATTACGATTATTTGCACGTAGGTCCATATTTAGAGTCATAAGTATATCCTATACAAAGGGCACTAGGAAAGTTTTGCAATACAGCTCTGTTTATTCAATTTTTTCAAAGTAATTTCCTCTACACTCAATACACCTCTCCATCCTCCGAAACCAATTTTTAAACCAGTTCTGCCAAGTTTCACTAGGGAGTAAAGCACACATGTTGTCCCAAGCCCGCAGAAAGTCTTCTTCACTGGAAAACCGCCTCCCTTTTAGCTTCATTTTCACATGCGGGCACAGTGCAAATTTGCAGGGAGCAAGATCTGGACTGTAGGGAAGGTGCTCGAGAAGTTTTAATCCTGTCGTAGTCAAATATTCGGTGTAGGCTTTGGCGCGGTGAACCATTCTTGACTTTGACCACAGGTTCTTCATAGAGCCAATGACTTTAGGCAGGCACTGTCCTGTATACCACTTAGCTGTGACTGTCTTCTGTGTGTCCAAACGACGTCTTCCACAAGTCCACTCGACTGATGTTCGTGGCCTTCCCGGTCTCTCAGCATCCTCCACAGTTAAATTTCCCCTTTGGAATTCCATATACCACTTGAATATCGTTGTGCGATGTTGACAAAGATCACCTAGTGCAGGAGTCATTTCTTCGAAGCACTGGTCTACGTTTAAACTTCGCGCGAAATTATAACGCAAAACTACCCTTATCTCATTTCGTGACCACGATGTCAACGCAAGCACTCTCACTGCTAATGAATAACTGAGTCCATCGACATGGCGCGACGGCTACTATGCACGTATGAACATGTCTCAACATGCAGCAACAAGCAGCTTCCTACGATTCATTGTTGTGTCATATTGCAAAATCTTTCCTAGTACCCTTTGTATTAGTCGAGTTTAACGTATACACATATAGGAGTAAGAAAAATCATTAATTTAAAAAATATATAGCTCTATAATCATTCGACTAAACGTTTTTAAAAATTCCGGTACAAAGACCAGATAATGCATGTACCTTCAAAAACATTAAAAAATAGTCTTTTGAAAACTGATTTCTTCGAATGCAAAACCAAGTGTTCATTAATTATAACAAGGTATTAAAAAAATTAAATATAATTTTTAAACTAAAATTTTGCGTTATACTGTATTAGACCGAAATTGGTGTTTTACTATCTTAGACCGAAGCTTATGTTATACTGTCTTAGAACGAGTTTTAAGAGAATATCTTTATGTTTTTGATAAAAACTGATAATTTTTGATTTTATGCTTTCTATAGAGCACTAAATTCACGTCCTCTTATTCCCTATGATTACATGAAATCGAAAGTCGCATAGTTCAAACTGTTTGTTCAATAGCTTTCCTTTAAGAACTTATTCAATAAATTATAACTTGGTACATTGTCATACAATAAACATTTATTCAGGATTACTACATTCTGATCGAATTTGAAAAATCTTTGAATTGAATGCTACTACTATTAAAAATTATTTTGAGTTTTAGGTTTTGATTGTTATTTACCATTTTTACAATTTCTTTCTAATCTATTTATTTCCTTGTTTAATGTTATTGAAACAAATTCTAACTACAAAATAAGTAGTTTCAGGATTGATTCTGAGAGCCTTTTCAATAACACTGACCCTATGGTTAGTGTGAATATTTGATGTTGGTTGAAGGGTAACTGGAACATCTGTCTTTCCTAATTCAAATGTTTCATCTAAAACATTCGCAAGGTAAATATTTTCTATTATTTTATACGTTTGCGAAATAATTGAGAAATTTGGCTTATTTATAATAAAGTTTATTTAAAAAATACGAACCGAATCATGCACATGTTACGCGAAACCTTCGTAATATGCATCTTGTGCCCAAACAAACGAATTTTACAAAATTTCAAAAAAATGTTGTTCACCATTGCGTAAAAATATACAACCACATATCGCTTCGGATCAAGAGCTTGCAGTTGGCCAACTATTTTTAAGTTTTGGCTAATAGAGTAAGAGTTCTACAGTGTGGGAGATTTCCTTAAAACAATTGTAGACATTGGCGTATAGCACATGTCAACTGCGCGCATATATATGTATATATACTTATTTTATCTATTTTAGCTTGTAATCGTTGTTTCATTGTTATTTATTTTATACTTATGACATATTCTATGTTTTATTTGACATTATGGAAAGCATTAAATATTATTATTATTATTATTATTATTATTATTATTATTATTATTATTATTATATATACAGCTCTACTCGTTAATTAATGCTTTCCCTATTTGCCAATATTTCTTACGAGAAATTTTGTAGACTTATGGATATGTATCTTTAAAATAAGTTCGTGCTATTTATTTCGGAAATATTAAACCAGTTCCGAAACTTTTTTATCAAATAAAATATATATTTTCTGAATTTTCTCCCAAAAATGTCAAAAATTATTTTATTCTATTTATATAAAAGTTGGATTGTTAACTAACAGCAATGAAATGTAATATTGTGACTGTTAGTACGCATATTTAAAGTTAATTCGAAAGTTATACTATTAATTGTACATTTATTTCTACACGTACCTACATTAGTATCTATTACCTTTGATTACTGTTTAGGTAATTATTTTATGGGTAATTGACTTTTGAAAGTGTTTGTTACTTGCATTTAGGTTAAAATAATTTTCACATACAGTAATGAAAAAAGTTAATCGACTCTACGAACTACTAACTGTGGGAAACATACATATACGAGTATTTGATGTTTTATGCTAAATTTAAATAAGGTAATTATCTGTACATATGTAGTAATAATATAGTAAATGGCGTATAATTTATAACTGATATAAATTAAACAGCTTCTAATTTATTACTAAAAAAGTGAAGTATATTTATTTATATAAATTAATAAAATTACTAATATTACAATAATACTTCGTAGCACATTCCTTGTTTTGATCAACGACTGTGGCCCGTTAAGGCATAGATTCCATCAAATTAAGAATAATTTGTGAATTAACTTAAGTTTGAGAGCAGGAGATTGACTTAATGATCCTGATAGTATGTTTAGAGTCATTATCGTGATCACAATGCTATCTAAGTAACATATTCTACTTTAAATATATCACGTTTATACTACATAGTTGACTTACATACATCATTAAGAAGAGTACCCCACACCACTTTACTACTACCTCTATCTTTTACAATCTCTTGACAATATTGTGAATTTAATCTTTCCCCCATTCCTTTAGGAATCACGACGAAACATATTCTTGCTGCTCTTTGCTTTTGTGATAACAAAACTTGTTGTACTGATCCTGTTTCTGGAATTTTGTGCGTCTTGTATTGTTTCTAAAACTTGCTCTTTGCAGTCGTTCAAAGCGAAATATAATAGTATGTAGCATTCTCGATACTACAAACTTGTGGACATAAATTTTTTTACATTTACTAAGCTCGTGGACTACTTTTTTTCATATTTTTCAATTGTTTTTAATTTCAAATCTATTAAATACACTTGTCACGACATAATTGTTATGAATATTTTAAGTTTGTGATATACGTCTTCAACTTTACTGTGTAATAAACAACGAATCAGATATATAAGGTCTAGTAAAAAGAAATCCATTATTTTTCCAATAGATGGCTTTAGTAATCTGTATCTCGCGTTATATAAGTGCGATTGCGTTCCGCTAGATGGCGTTCGAAAGATAAGATTTCGTACTAAACGAACTTCTCAGACAGTTTTGTGATTACTTGACTTAATATTGTTTGAGCGCGCGTCAAAGATGGACACCAGCAAAGTTAAAATGCGCCATATTTTACAGTTTTTCTTCGATAAAGGCGAAAACGCAAGCCAGGCGGCTAAAAATGTGAATAGTGTTTATGGTCCTGATACTGTAACAGTCAATCATGCGCAATTTTGGTTTCGTCGATTCCGTTCCGGTAATCTTGATGTCAAAGATGCCCCACACTCTGGAAGGTCAATTGTCGAAAATATCGATAAAATAATGGAAATCGTCGAGTCCGACCGTCATGTAAGCACTGTTTCGATTGCCCAGGAGCTAAACATTGCACAAAAAACCGTTTGGAACCATTTAAATAAGGTTGGATATAAAAAGAAGCTTGATGTATGGGTGCCACACGAGTGGACCGAATTTACATCTGCGAATCGCTGCTGAATCGCAACAAAATCGATCCGTTTCTGAAGCGGATGGTTACTGGTGATGAAAAGTGGATCACTTACGACAACGTCAAGCGAAAACGGTCGTGGTCGAATCGTAGTAAGCCGGCGCAAACGGTGGCCAAGCCAGGCTTGACGATCAGGAAGGTTTTGCTGTGTGTTTAGTTTGGCAAGGAATTATCTACTATGAGCTGCTTTTCTTAATTCGGACCTGTACTGTCAACAATTTGTCTGAAGGAAGCAATCGCCCAGAAGCGGCCAGCTTTGGCCAATAGGAGAGGAATTGTGTTCCATCAGGACAACGCCAGGCCACACACATCGATAGTGACTCGCCAGAAGCTCCGGGAGTTTGGTTGGGAGGTTCTTATGCATCCACCTTATAGTCCGGACCTAGCACCAAGTGATTACTACCTGTTCCTGTCTATGGCGAATGATTTTGCTGGTGAAAAAATCGCCTCAAGAGAAGCTTGTGAAAATCGAAGTTTTTTGCCAATAGGGACGAGGGTTTCTATGAGAGAGGCATTATGAAATTACCTTCAAAATGGCAACAAGTTATCGAAAAAAACGATGCATATTTGACCTAAGTCAGATCATTCTAACTATGCTAAATAAAACCTTCAATTTAATGCAAAAATAATGGATTTCTTTTTACTAGACCTTATATAATGCTGGGAGTTATTTATTTTATACGACTGGTACAGTCGTATGAAGTACGTTGCTTTAAAGTTCTTTAACAAATTACCAGTTTAAATTAGAAACTGTTGTATTTTATCTATATATCAAAAAAAAATTATAGTATTGATGATTCTTTAAATAATTAATTTTCATGTATAACTATTCTGTTCGCTTTTTCTGACATTTGCTATTTTTGTTTCTGTAACACGTATTGCAATAAAGTTTACTATTATTATTATAAAATATACCGACAGAGTTCCTAGAAGTGTACTTAATCAGATTGCTTAACTTTTAACATCTAATCTTACTCTCTTATTTACACTGACCGTTTTATGGTTACGAAATATTCACTTTTATATGAAGTTAAGTATATTTAAAATATATAAAATGTTCTTCAATTATATTTTGATATTTTTGTTAATTCTATAAGGTAAGTAGTGTTGTAGGATTGCTTACTGTTGTTTATTACTCTATACAGTTACAATATTCGCATCCTAAATTAGAGTAATTAGTTGTAGGCACTAGTTTTGTGGTAGTAGTATAGCTAATAAAATACGAGATCAAAAAACCATAAGAAATAAGATAGGGTTCCGCTGCGAGATTTCATCCCTTCCACTACTTTCTTCACGTGATCACGTCAGCACGCACGAAATTCAAACGCTCATGAGGTAACAAATAGTTCTGGATTGATACTGAATAGATAAAGAACGGCAATCAATTGATAGAGAAAGCCTTTTAACTGAGAAAGAATAGCTTTCGATAGGTAAAGATTAGATTTTATCAGTTTATTAACAATTCAGAATAGTTTAGTATCAGTTCAAATCTGTCCTTTATCTGTTAAAAGTCGTTCATTGTCAGTTAAAAGCTATTCTTTATCAGTCAAAATCCGTTCTTCATCAGTTAATAGCCGTTCTTTATCTGGAAAGGAAATTTTGATGGAGGCTGTGGTTGATTATCTTAATCACTGTATATAGCCCCTGTATATATAACCCCTTTCCACAATTGCGGAATTTGTTTCGTACGGGTATTTTGCCATAGTTTTCCAGGTGCGCCACTGTTCAATTATCTGCTGATGATGATAACTTAGTTGTCGAAATACGTATATAGAATACGAAAATTAATATGGGCTATATACCAACCTTCAGCAATTAAACATTCTTTATTAGTTCAATATCAGTTCATAACTGTTTGTTAGCTCCTCAGCGTTTGAATTTCGCGCGTTCCGCGACGTGGTTACGTGAAGTAGGTAATGGAAGGGATAAAATGTCACACTGGACTCCTATATTATTTCTTATGGGATTTTGGCCCCATACTCTCATAGTTGTACTAGTGGTAATATTGACAACTAGTTCATGTCGATACTTTACTTGTGACTATTATTCTATTTTGTCATTTTGCTAAGTACTCACTAAGTTTACATTCTATATGGCTAACGTTGAAAGTTGAATATTGCCTTTTTATTTATTACATTGTTCATGTGAAAGTATTTACTAATTCTTGTCATAATATTTATCTTAATGTAGTTATAATTTCGCGTCGAACAATCATAGTCAGTAATGGCTTGATTCTGACGTCTTCGAGATTTACGAGTATTAGAGAATGATCATTATAAGAAGCGTCTGCAAATATTTAGTCGTTGAATATGGATGAGTCCAAGCACCGGCTGTTTTTCTGGGGTTGTTCGATAGATAAAGAGATGGCAAATCCACCACCACCGTCACGAATATAACCACCCCGTTACACCAACACAGATACACATACATACACACACACACACACACACACACATATACAATATCGTATATACCATTAATGGTCGCACAGTTTTGCTTTGTCACACAGAAGGGCACGGATCAATTCAACGGCACTTATATCTCGCACTTATTTTGTTTGTAAATTGTGCACACTCCGTGTGATTATCATGCAAATTTATGGATCTCTGACGTTCGTATGACTTTGATTTTTTAGCAGTGTAAATTTTTTTTACTGATGTAGAAACCAGGAACAAAGCGGAAGACTATTATAACGAGGTTCATAATAACTATAAGTATCTTCCTAACTCTAAACGCGTTGTTTTTTTATTGTTTATTTTTGAATTTTGCTTTCGATTCATTACTGAAAGAAAAATCCTTTGCATCTCAATGGCAATTGAGTAATAATTGACGTACATGTAGTTTAATTGAGGTACACAGGGGATGTTGTTATTAAGTTGATGCAAAGCCTCGACATACATAGTCGATTAGATAAATAAAATAAGTTTTTAATGGGAAAGTAATTTTAATTAATTTAAAATTCGAACGTAATATTCCAACGGAATAAACCTATTTTTAGTATTAAAACAATTTGCCCAAATGTTTATTTGTCAAATATTTAAATATCTGTTGTCAGCGTTGTGTCGCACCTAAGGGATAGTTTAAAGAATGTCTTTTATAAAATAGTACATGTTTTCCAACATAGAGTAAATAAAAAAAATTACACTCGTGTTGGAATATGCGCCATTTTAATATTAACTTTTTTTAATCTAAATAATTTAATGTTTCTTTTTCAAAAATTCAAGTAAATATGAATAAGTAAAAGTAAATAGTGATATATAGTTCTATATTCTGCGACTGTCCTTTGACACAATACGTCGGATGTCTTTTAAGTTTTGTGTAGTGGGACGTAGAGGGCGCCATTAATCAAATTTCAGTACTAAAACTTAATCATTATTTTTAGTTAACCTAAATCCAAAGTTTCAGTGCGAAACGTGTAGTGTTGCAGCTACAACGAACTGTCAAAGTTGATAAGTTAGTTGAAAGATGGAATTAAACCGAGAACATTTTCGCGGAATAATATTTTATAATTTTCAAAGACAATTATTTCAATAAGAATGCCTCGCCGAATTGGTTTCTGTTTTCGGCAATGAAGCATTACATCAGTCAGTCAATTTCTCGTTGGTATGGAGAATTCAAACGTGGACGGATTAGTCTTATCGACGATCCAAGAGCAAGTTCACCAAAAACAGCAGTTACTCAGGAATACGTCGATGCTGTGCGATGGTTGACATATGACATCGCCGGGATTTCAAAGGCCTCAATTCAAAAAATTTTGCATAAAGTATTGTGTGTAAAAACATTAGTTTCCAGTTGCATATCGCATCTGTTGACCGAAGAACAGAAGGCGGCTAGGGTGAATTGGTGTCAAAAAGCTCGCTTCAACGCTGGAAACTTTAAAATCGTGTACAACACGTACAATATGTTGTTTATCTGTGGCAAACTTTTTGATTATAATGAGAATTATATTATTAAATAAATATTTATGTTATATTCATTATAAAGAAAACACGCAAACAAGTTATTAACATTTGTTTTCAAATGTAAACTTATAAATACTGCTTGAAAAATAAAAAGAAGAAGCGCATTGTCACAGTTGTAAGGTTAGCATATATTAAAATTATATCTTAAGACGGTCGATAAAAGTAATTAAAGTTATGAAAATTAACTTTCTAGTGAAAACATAAATTGAAGAATTTGTGTATCAAAATAGAATTGCTAGTAAATTTAACGTAAATCGGTAAAGAACGTTAGGTTATTCAAGATCTCCGATTTCTGTTATCGCTTCATTCGTAGGTATGTTGATAAATAACGAAGTCATATCAAAGTTCATTAATATATCTTCTGGACCCATTGTTAAGTTCGTTAGAAGTTTTACGAAATCTTGCAAGTTTCTTACGTGCGATGTCGTCTTTGCTGCGTACAGATTTAATAATGTTGCTAGGAATCTGGCAAGGAGGCGAGATTCGATACTGCTAATGATGCCACGTAGTGGTATTTCTTTTTTGTGTACCTTACATGGTCTATATAATCTTGGGGGTCGACTAGGCATTAACCTCTTTTCCTTGCTTCACAATCTTCTCGGTGAGATTTCTGTGGAGGCTTGAATAGAGCTTGGGGTGCATTTGAAGAAAACTACGTGTTTTCTACGTATAAGCTGAAAAACGTCACAAGAATAGAAAGCTTACTATCACCAGTGATAGTCAACTTATTCATGGAGACCTACAAAGAAGAAGCTACAGAGGGCAGCGTGTTGAAGTCGTGATTTGGCCACATAGAATAGAAAACCATATACATTGGTCAATCACAGCCCTAGGCAACATGTTTCTATAAAGTTTACTATGGAAATAGAAGAAGAAGGAAGACTACCGTTTTTAGATGCAATAGTATACTACTAACAGGTAGGAAAACTACAACATGGAGTATACAGAAGGAAAACCTGTACTGATAGATACTTGCATGCCACTCTCTATGTTAAGTAGAAGAGAGTTCTTGTTATAACGCTAATGTATAGAATAGGGACGATCAGCGACGCCTAACATTTGGAGGAAGAAAAGGGACACGCCAAGGAAGCATTGGAAAGAATAGAATGTGTTCACGTGAACGAACATAAAGTGACCTTTGAAGAAGCGAGAGTATTAGCCACTGCCATCGAAGAATTATCAGAAAAACCATCTAGACAGAGAAACTTCCAATCTTCAATCGTGAGGGCGGTTATAGACTGAGCAACACAAGGAAGAGCCTATTACGAGAATCCATCACGGTAATGGAGTACGATGCATATGCACCGTTGAACCGATGGATGAACGACAACGGAGAGAATCATTCTAATAGTCGATTTTGAAGAACTGACATTATGAATACCGAAACGACGATTGAAACTACGGCAAAACGGCGAAAGTTGAAAAATGATTGCACTGTATACTCTTTGATTATTAAAAATTCCTGCTTATGAAATAAATTGTTGTAAATTGTCGTTTCAATCTAATAATAGGTGAATAATGCTTAAACTAACCTAGAACAAGTTTAGTATATGGTATATTCACATTTGAGTCGCAAATATAATTTAGAAATGTTCACAATGAACGATTATTTCATAACAAATGGTATTATCATAAGCTTCGAGCAGCTTTTTTAAATGAAAACTAATTTATTAAACGTGAAACTACAATTCCTAAGATCAAATCTTAATGTTTCCTTGATTAAGAGCGGTTTATTTATTAGTAGTTGCTTACGTTGCCTGCAATGTATTAGTATGTTTTTTCAAATAGATTATTGTAATATCTACATTTTCTTTAGATATATAAAGGGCCCACGTTATATATACATTATATGACGACATATAAGGTTTAATAGTACAAAGCTTTTTAATTATTTATTGGAAAGTATGATAGTTAACTATATCCTAACTATAATATTTTATCTTTGCATTAACTTTAAAACTAGAAAGTCAACACGAGTTCAACCAGCGATATCTACAAAATGAGCAATTTTCTTCAGCAGCCAATAATGTGCGTTCGTGAACCCACCCATTCGCTTTGATCTCTTCGTTTATTACGTCATCCAAAGTGTATGAAAGCTATCGAAGGCGATATTGGCTCTGTATTTCAGGACCTACATGGCATCGGAGATGAGATATTAAAGGAGACTTGATATCAAAGGAATTTTGGCGACACAACAAACACCATGTTCAAGGAATTCTTGTTGTTATAGACACGCATATAATTATATCCTAAGTGGTACACAAATATTGATTTTTAAGAAAGTAATGGAAAAGTATTTACATTTTTAAGTTTAAATATTTAAATAAAGGTAAATATAATAGCTATATATTACGGATTTCTCTAATCAACACAAAAATTAATGGTGGTTGTATATTGTGTATAAGATTTTAAATTCAGTTTAGTTTTAGATTGAAAATATTCGTATTATGTGGTGTCTAATCTAATACTGTATAATAATGTTTGTCTGAAGACATCCAAGAAAAAAAAGAATAGTGTAAAGATGACCGAGTTTGCTACTCCTCTTGAACCTACATGTTGCCGCGTTTAGGAATTCGATCTGGCTTTGAGCTTACAGGCGTGGTAACAGAAAAATTAATGAAGATGTTATATGGATGGTACACTATTACAGAATCTCCGAACGCCTTCTAATACTGTAGACGAGTAGATACTCGGCAAGACGAGCAATAGTTAATATGTCAGTGACAAAGGAGGATACAGCGTAAATAATAATACAAACAAGGGAAAAGAGCAAAAATGATCATAGGTAAAATAAATACTGAGTAAACAGCGATGTGTGAGAGACGAAGAAGGGAAAAAACCTAAATACAGAATAACAATAATGCACTAATAAATACATACTTGAATTTAATTATTGTCTACTGACAGAGTCCAAAAAAGAATTTAATAATATATATAACAGATCTCGTCGATACAAAATTAAACATTACAAATCATTCCTTCAAATATATGTACATTAGGTTTGCGTTAATTAATTATAATAACATTCGATTTTAAAATTGCTTACTCAAATTTTATATTAATTTTTTATATTAATTTAATTAAGAAACGAACCAAACTGTCTAGGTTGATCTAACAATTAATTGATTACTGACTTATTAAATAAAATAGGATTTGATCTTAGCATTCTTGACGCGATGAAAAAAAAGTTGATTGTTAATTCGGAAGGATGTTGGGTATGGGCGACGGTTCTTTTTCCCAGATCAGAAAGAGACCAAAAAGAGAAACACTACGGAAATTAGTTTTCGTGGATAGAAGCAAGTTAATACAAAAAATCTTACATTGTCATGGTCTCTCTTTTCACTTATTTATTCCAACGAAGATATTATGCTCGTATTTTTGGTCCCTCCAAAGAAGTGAGGAAATTCGCATTCCTTTTAGGGAAAGAAGTCAATATTAATCCCTAAATTAACAGAGTACTAATTATTATTATTCAAAAGATATTGCTTCTAATTATTGAAAGATTTCCAATTACACTTTTCACTAAGCAGGTTTTTAAGAGAGCCCCGCGTGGGTCAGATCTTTTTCCAACGTTTCGGCGTACAGGAAAGAACTTATATAAGAAAACGTACGAAAGGTAATGTAAATATGGGATATAAATTTTGCATACGCGGTACAGCCATAAATACGGCCTATTTAATAAATATGCTTCGAGCTTGTAACATGTGTTTTATTGAAGACGAACACATGTGTACGAAAGTGATATTGAAAATTTCCGCAAGATACAATGAGTATTTGATAACTATTATGAGGTGTTGATAGTATTGTTTTTAAAGGCAGTATATATTGACAAAATGAGAAAATTAATCTTTATTTAGTTGCGATATATGTTTAAAATAAATACATTTTTGAATACATGGAGGCGAGATGAGAACATGTCCCCAATGATATTCTACGATTAGGAAAGTCTATACAGCAAAGGTATTGATTGAAATTAATCAATTAAGGTTAATATAATCCCTATCCACAATAATTTTCGTATTCCTTATACATATTTCGACAACTAAGTTGTCATCATCAGTAGATAATTAATAACAGAATCGCACTTGGAACCATCGCAAAACCCGCACAGAGACGAAGTTCATACTAGACTTACACCGTCGAAAGACGCACCTTAGATTTGTTGCGCAAAATTTAAATTGTAGTAATCCAAAACTAAACATTTATCTTAAGGTACTTGCTTGTGCATGTGAATCCTTTCGTCTGTCGTACATTACTTACTTATCAACTGAAACAGATACGAGTAAGAAATCGGACCTTCGTCAGCGTTTAACGTATCGTTTCTGTTTTTCGAAATATATATGCTTTCATAGATCTCTAATTCACGGTAATTATACACATTCTTAACCAAATGTAGATAATCCGCGGTTGCGTTATGATTATTCTCCAACACATGCTTTGCTAAACTAGATGTCTCAGGCCGATTGAATTTGATGTGCGCATATGTTCTCTATATCGGGTTTCTATCGAATGTTTTGTCTGACATATGTATTGTTTACTACAATCTAGACATTTAATTTCGTAAATCCCCGTTTTCTTATTGTCCTCCACTTTGTCTTTCGCATTTTCTAAGAGGAATTTATAGAGGTAGTGGACCGAAATATAACTTGAAAACCGCGCTCTTTAAAAAGACAATCCGGGATTCAATAGGAAAAGGTAAATGAGTATGTGCGATTGACACTCCTATGTATTTCAATTAAATTTACGGTAGAGAAAGAAAGCAGTGAGATTAACTTTCTTACCTGGTTATTAGAAATAATCATAAAAAAGAAATTGATATTTTCACAGCATGCAACAAAGATGACTTATTTAAGTTTTCTTATCAATCGTTGGCTTAGTTAGTAGTTAGTTGAATTTTAAAAGAACTTTGCGAGATACACTGGTTCTGATTCGGAAATAGTCAAAGGACAAGTTAGGAAGGCTAACATAAAAAAAGATATATATATATATATATATATATATGTGTATATATATTTACCACACGTCTGTCTCTTCGAAGTAATCGAAACAAGCAATTTATTAGTTTACCATTTCACCCTTTGACGAAAAATTTAAATAGTATTTTTAAAGAGCGCGGCTTTCAAGTTACATTTCCTCGTGTCTGTTTCAGTTGACAGATAAGTAGTATACGACCGACGAAAAGGTTCACATACTCAAGGTATATGTATATATATATACCTTAAAATAAATGTTTAGTTGAGGACTAGAATACATCTTAAATTTCGTGAAACGAGTCTTCAGTGTGTCTGGCTTCCAGTGGTGCAAGTCTAGTACGGACTTTGTCTCTCAGCAGATTTTAGTTCCATTTAGTCCCAATTATCTGCTGATGATGACAACTTAGTTGTCGAAATACGTATAAGGACCAGAAAATTACTGTGGAAACCTTAATTGATTAATTTATTCAACTACTGTCTTCATTAAAATTTATATTCATCGAAATTTTGAGACATGGTTTTAGGAATTAAACATCGCAAACGACTGCTTATGAATAATACGCAAACATGAACACATACATCTCAATAATGATTTCTGTTAATAATTGTTTCTTGATTGTTACAAATACATAAATTAAAAGCAATGACGATCAGTCAAGTACTGTGTTATATATTGTACCTGTAACCATGAACTTGCTGCTATAGAGTGGAGAGTCCGTTAGCATGATCGCAGGTGTTTTGACATGATATTGCACTCTCAAAAGACATATCAATACTAAGAGTTTGAGCAAAATGTGAACATTCTTTCCACAGAAGAGCAAACTGTGATCTATGTACTATAACGAAAATCGAGATTTTTACAAATGTAAAATATATGTCCTGAAATGGAATTCTGTGTAGACAAACAACTTTTGAGGTCGATTTAAAAGAATAAAGTTATAGAATACACTCCAAAGAGATATGCCACAATGGCAAGTTCGCAATGGAATATGCTCTTTGGTCATCTCAATAAATCTAATCTAACTTGATCTACTGTTATGGTTATAATCGACGTAGTGGGAGATCTCACGTAGAGAGAAGTCTTTTACCACATAGACATAGTTAATATTATATACATTGTGGCTTTAAGTATTTTTTAAGAGTCTATCCAATGATATAATCATCCATTATATGCAAACAGCTTACATTTACCTTTTTTATTTTTGCCATGAAATCCGATTACACTATTAAATAATTAATTGATCATTGATCATAAGGGAAAACAAATATTTTTTAAAATTTTTTTATACGAATTAATTTTTTTGGACACAAAGTACTTTTTGCTAGCATTTAAATTGAACAGAATGGGAACAATTTTCCTTTTAATTTCCAAAATTAATTAAAAAAACATTTGAGAAAGGAGTATTATAAACTATTACAAATTAAAATAAATCTTCCAATGCACTATTAGAAATACACATGTATGAATATAACCTTCTTCTGAGTTTTATCGTACACAGAGTATACAGAGTTACATAAAATTTTGTGAAAATAAATCATCATAAAAGGCAAGAAGTACTGCGTTTTTTTATTAAGCTTATCAGTATCATAGACTTTTTTTAAACATTGAAAATAGACCGTACCCCACCCGAGATATTATATATATATATATATATTATTCATAATATTTTTTAGATTACGGTTGCTCTACTATGTTTGAAATCTAGTTCTATGTTTCCTTACTCTTTTAGAATACATTAGACTATTTGCGGTGACCATAAAGACTATTTCACTACGATCTTTTGTAGTTTTCAGATTTTTTAGGCTTTACTTCATATGCCTGTCTAAGTTGACCTTGATTGGCGTTCTTTTAGCGTCTGTGTAGTCTGTTCTGGTAGAAGTAGTAGCTTTGTTCTACCCACCTTTGCATTTGTCTTAAAAATTCCAAATCACTTAACTTATCAGATCCCTTCATCGGAAATCGAACTAACTTCCTCTACGGTGTGATTTTCACAAGTAGATGACTCCAGTTTATTCGTCTTCCAAGCCTTGCCGCTCTGAAATCACTTGCATGTTCTTTCTACTTTTTGTTTTCGATTTAATCTGTATCAATACTGTTCTTGTGAACATCAAGGGAAGGAGTAAGGTAAGTACAAGTGCATTGCGTCTGGTGTCCCCGGAAAACTCTAACTATCGCACTACTCTGCTTCAACGCAATTCTTGGTACGTTATTTCATATCTTAGTTTGGGTTAACTAGGTTTCTCATATTTACTCACGCACTAGTAGTGATCGCCGTCTTTAAATTTGATTTAGTATTAGTTTACTTCTTTGCTTTGAAGTTATTGAAGACAATTAAGAATAGTGCAATCATTTCTATATATACACATATTTTCTATTCTTTAATTTCCTGGCATTACAGTGTGGGGCACAAATACTAGCGATTTCGAAATGAATATCAATGGTGTTGTATCGAAGGTAGGGAATTAGAAGGCTATTGACCATGGTCTAGACACATTAGCAATTAGTTACAATGGAGCCGTGAATCTGTCAATTACGAGTTTACGGTCTCAAAAAGTTTCGTCAGAACGGTACCGTTTACGAATATGCGCATCGTGCTTTTTCCGCGCTCATTTTTTTAATTTATAGGCATCAGTCAGTATCCTCCGCCCAACCAAAAACGTAGGTTCTAAATTTTGAAGGATTCGTCAATAACGAGGAAGGAGCCAAAATCAGTGCGAATTGGCAAAAATATGGAGCGTTTAAAATTTGCGATCGGAAGAAACTCGCGTCGCTCAGTTCGTTGGTACAGTGCTATACTTCAAATACCCAAAATGAGTAAAATGAATTTTATATAATGATCTTCACCATAAACACACAAAATTTCAATTTCACAAACTCTCAATAAAGCAGATTATAGCAGTTGAAGAGTTTTAAAATATGGTGGATCAGGATGAGACCATCGTACAAAACTTCTGAATGCATCACGATTCCTATTTTCATTTGTGATGATGAACTCTAGAATCGGCCTTGAACAATGCTTGCGCTTAAATGGACGTCATCTTTCTGATGTAATTTAAAAAATAAAAATAAATTATGGAAAGTTTTCTTAAATCCTTTTTATTTTTTATATTTTAATGTAGAGACAATAAATTTGAGAAATGTTAAACACTTTTTTTTCGCAGTCTTTTTCAAAATCACCTGAAACCGTTATTTAATATTTCTTTTAACAAATATTTGATTATTTTCAAAACTCGCCCTTAGTTGGAACTACCTCATATACTTTACTTACGTCATAAATTGCTCTTAAAATTATACTTTTTTTAACAGAGGCGATATATAATATTGACAGTTGTAAAATATTATTAAATTGTAGATATATGTATGTTGTTCTACAATTTTTTTGTTGGATTAGTAGTCTTCTTCCATATTAGAATATTTTAAAAACATTTAAGAGAAAGGCATGTTGTAACTCTAAAATAAATACTATAAAACTCTTGTAACAAAAGATGTAATCATAAATTTTCATTTAATTTTATTTTCCATAACTTTTGATTTATATTTCTTGCTTAATAGTATAAGAAAGTAAAGAAACAAACATATAAATTATACCGTTGAGTCTGGAATTCTGGAATAATATCTTCTCAAACGGAAAAACGGTGTATGCTTCGACGAGTTCTGTTGCGCTTATAAAATTCTGCAGCATCGGAATATTTCCCAGAGCTTTATTTGCGGCCAGACTTTCCCGCTCATCTGCATGTCTTTGAGTTCAGAGAACCCTTTGGTTTTTGCTTCGGTTGAATTACTAGGGAGCTTCTGAATTAATACCAACCAACGTTAGAGCCGTTATCGCCGCTGTTCTCCTCGCCTTTAATGCGATACCAGCGACCGTTCTCATTTGGCCGCAACTTTGATTGACTCATTTGAATATTACACGGACAAAGCCTAAGAGTTAGGATTTTGTGGTATACGTATTTTCTCTACACCCAGTACCCCGTCTCGTTTAATATTATTTATTTTCGTAATTAATCAAGTGTAGATCTGGTAAATATAATAATTGTACTAAATTAAAAAGCGAGAAATTATATACATATATAGTTTATATACATATATAGGAAATTTTATGTGTATATGAAGAAATATTTTAAATTTCAAAGACGTTTTGATCTATTTTTTTGGTCTCTCTTCAAACCTAATTTAATAATAGTATGAAAATTACATTTTTTAAATTATTATATTATATCTTTTTTCATATAGTTTCGAGAGATTCAGATGTTCTTCCTGAACATTCGTAGATGTACTATCTTCTTTTGAGCATCCGGGCTGGAACCGCTTCACTGGTATAACTGCCGACGTTTTGTACCCAGTCGTATGGGACATCTTCAGGGCTCAATTACTGCTACTGTTTGTTGCACTGAAACTGTTTCAGTGCAACCAGTGACGTGGTTCCAGCCCGGAAGCCCAGAAGAAGATAGTGTGGACCAGGACCGCGGATGTCTACGTACCAGATTCATAGATGTAAATTGAAGCAATTCTTTCCGAACAAATATTACTCTTTAAATGAATTCTTATAGTTCTTTTAGGATTATTAGCTTTGCTTGAATTATTACTTAGACGCATTCCTAATGGGATAGAAATGAGTTAGGATATAAAGTTTATTATTATTTTTTAAAGTATTTTCCATTAACGCACTTGGACGAGCGATGTTGAAGTGCCACTATTGTATAATTTTTATAATGATCTTTCTCATGATCCTGCTCCTTTGCAGCCATCCGATTGAAACTTCTTTCTAGCAAGAAAAAATTGATTTTGGGAAATAAGTGGAAATTATTTATGTGGTTGGTGAGACACAATCTGAAATCTCAATTGATCCTACTTTTCTAGAACAATTTTATTTGTCTAAAAAGAGATGAGATCATTTTATCAGTCAATCCAGTTCGTTTTTCAAAAATTTCATTGAAATGAATTCTTATGTTTTCTATTAAAATGCAAGATTTTTGACATTCATTTCGCTAACAGCTTGGACGTGTTTTAATATGTGTAAAAAATATCAAGTGTTAATATTTCTGTTATTTTTAATGGCCCTGGTCACACATCGTCTTCAATTCTTATATCGCTATGTTTAAATTGCATATTGTTATGTTGTTAATGCTTAATGAAAGTTAATAGTTAAGTCTGATGCTTTAGGAAGAGCGAAATACATCCCCATAAGGTATCTTCGAAGGTAGGCCATATACCAAAGATTGACTCGGATCATTTTAAATTAAAAAGTAGAATAATGAATAGAGAAGTTTAAGTAATTAAAGAAATAGGAGTCGTGGATGTTAGGGAGAGCTTGTAGTTGATTGTATCTAATAAAATATTAATTTTAGTGAAAACGAACTGGGATACAGTGTTACAGAGAGAAAGCTTATTTAGAAAATGAAAAAAATAAACAAGACAAAGTTATGTATGAATCTAAAGACGAAAAGAAGCTGGTAAAAAATGAAAAGAGAAAGGGGGTGATTTATTAGGAGGTACTTTTTCAAAAATAAAGAAAAACAAAAACTACAATTTTATCGGGTATTCTTTATTATCATATAAAAGAACCATTCTTGATGTTTATTTTTTAAAAATTATTTCCTTCAAATGTTGGCTGTAACTGCGCCTAACATGGTGCATTCTGAAGTTACAATTTTCGATGACGCGTTTGCTCAATTGTAGCTCGTTTATGCATATAGATTTTTGAACTTTACGTAGCCCCAATGGAAAAAGTCTATAGGCCATTGCACAGGTCCAAAATTAAATGTTCATCGAATTGCTTTCGTAATAAAGTCATGCTAAGTAGCATCTTGTTGCAAATTGTCCGTTACCATGACGCAATAACGGGCGCTATTCACAGTTACGTCGCGGTCGCCTTCGTTTTCGACGAAATATGGGCAATGACTCCACTTGCCCATAAAGCTCACCAAACCGTAGTTTTGTCCGGATGTAATAGCAGCTCTTCGACCTCGACGGGTTGCTATTCACTCTAAATTTGGCAATTGTACTTATTGACGTAGCCATTAAACCAGAAATGGGCCTCATCGTTGAACAAAATTTTGGTCGAAATTAAATTGAATTGTTTACTGAGGGATAAAAGGGGTAAGAAATGTATGCGAACCGAATCCAAACTTTTACAAAATAAAGAGTGTAGATTTTATAAAAAAATATAAGAAATAGCATAATTATTCACTTTGAATAGGAATTATTTCAGTGAATTGTCGAATGAAATAATAAATGTAATTGAAGGCGCAATGAAAATGATGGAATTACAGATATATTAACTAGTCTAAAGAAGAACAGTTCTGAAAGTTCTGAAAGAAGTTCTGAAAGAATGAAATATACGTATGATTTTTTGATATAACGAAGGTCAAAACATAGTTTCAAGAGTTATTAAAAATAATACAAATAATTTTCCATCACCTTTTTATTCTTTTAAATTAAAACTCTCTCTAAAATCTGTAACTGATAGTTTTTATAACGTTATTGATATTTTTTACAAGAACTTAATTGTTTTAGTTAATATGGTTAACATAAATAATTTTCGTAACTATTTTTTTGTTATTTTCTAATTGGTCACTCTAACCGCATTTCACCCCATTTATTCATCTGAAAGACATGATTTTTAAAAAACAGTGAACATTATCCCAATACAATAAACAACCTACCAGAAAAATTCGAAATGAACATTTACTGCTTATCAATTGTCTGCTAGAGTCCATAGAATAGAACGTATGTTTTGTAATAGCAAAAGTGTTGTTCGATTTTCGCAAATGACCTAATAAATTTTACGTATCCACGAATGAATTATAATACAAGAAGTCGTTTAATTGGAGCAATATGTAACGGAGGTGAATTTTGAAATAAATGAAATAAAACGAAGCGTTGCAACGTCCGTCCTCTTCTCAATGGGACCTTGAATCCTTGAACGATTTTCTCGCTTTCTCTCGGAGTGCTTACCAGATCAAAATGCCTGCGGAGCGTGGGAGGGGTTCCCTGTTAATATGATGTTATAGATTTATTGTATGTTCAAAACTATTGATTTACCAGGTAACAAATTTGATCGATTATAATAAACTCGTATTAAATGAATAAAAAAAAGCAAGGATATGCTTACGATATTGTAATTAATTATTCTAAGTAAAATCTGAGAAAATTTTACCCTACTATACGTGCAGCTGATCCACGAAAAATTTTACAATAGTATATGTGCACCTAATTGGACACTTCTCAAGTACAACAACGGAGAACACCCACAAAACAATTGCAGAGGTAAATTATACATGTTAATAAAGTTCAGCTTTCCACTGAATTAATTGTTACTTAAGTGTTGAAAGAAATAACAAAGTAAAATTTGACTGTGGTTTTCAAAGCAACTGTAAAGTGAATAAAAGAAAACTATAATAGTTGGCGAATGGCGAATTCCAGCTCTATGAGCGTGTTGTTCGAACTCAGTCAAACGGGCAGGGAATCCTTATGTTCACGTAAACCGCATCCGCGCAATTACTTAACTATTAGGATTGCCCCAAGAGAAAAAATAAAATCCTGAAGGTATAGTAGAAAAAGATGCAAAAAAATGAGGCTACTATGAGGTATGAAGTTTTAGTATACACGTTCAATTGATGTTGAGGGTAATATAACAATATTCAAGTACGCCTCATCAAAGAAATACAATCAAAACTAATTCAACTTTGAATCTTCACACACACCAGTGGCGTTTCTTATTAACCGGTTCTAACCATCCTAAAGTAAGGCCGATAAAATTTCGTAACCGGCTTATTTAGATCCACCAATGGTTGATTGGAAATTATCTCTTCCCACAAAAAAAAGCCTGCTTTCATAATCCAAAATTGAATCACAAAATTGGTGTAAGCAGAAACTTGTTTATTCGTTGAAGTTGGATGCAAAAGAGAGCGAAACGTATGCGACATATTCTTTCTATAATAATACGTGAATAAAAAAGTGCATGGTCAGATAATTACAAAACCACCAGGAATAAGTTTAATCAATATGAAGGCAACAATTACAAGATTTGATTAATTAAATTCCATTAAACCAAATTACAGTATCGATGGGATCTGTAGTCAATAGTTAAATTCGGTCTTATTTATTGTGATCTGCGGCGGACAGATACGAGAGTTGTACAAAAGGGCAATTAAAAAATATATTTGTAACAATTCCGCACTCGGAACAAAAAAACACTTGAAAAAATATTTAAACCAACTAATACGACTGCCGGGAGTCAGTCAAAAGGTTGCGGAATCAAATTATACAACATCTACTACAAGTCAAATCCTAGGAGTATTCGCGTGCCCTCCTTACAGGCAAGACAGTAGATACAGTACTAAAAACAATACATAAATTTCTAAAGTAGAGGCGAAAGTGGAAGTAGGCGAGTCTGATTAGTCGCTTTTGCGACATGGAGATTATATGGTAGGAGTATTCGCATGCCTTCAATACAGGAAAGGGTTCAAAGAAGCAGAAACGACAATAAGATAATAGCAAAATGGAGGTAAATTTAGAAATCAAAAGCCAAAATCACAAAAGAAATTCCTCAACGGAAGAGGAACCGAAGGCAAAATTCAACGACCGCTGGATGAGCATTGATACCTTCCCATCCTCCTAACATACGAAGTGCACAAAAATTTAGAAAAGCCTCACAATCTGCAATACTATTTAAAACGCTAGATGCTGATAAACTTACTAAACTGGCCTGTTTACAGAAGGTAGTAACTTTCACGTTTGATCATGCTTATGTGAATGCAACTATCATATAACTGATACTGAGAGTCTGATGCGATATACATACATACATACATATGTGCTGTCTAATGATTGTGTGATAAAGTTGTGGTCTTTTGTTTAATGTTGGCGGTAAATTGGAACCAGACGCTCATGAAAACTTTTGTTACCTTATTTCTTTAATTAACCCTATAAATGTACATAAAAAACAAAAAGTCTTTGTCGTTGCAACGACAGATAATAAGCAGAGGTGTCGGAAAGTCTAGCAATATATCTGCTGTTCTCAGTTGGAGTTCTATATTTTATTACCACTATTTCGTGTCAAAATTATAAAATTGAATTGCTATGCTAATACCTTATTTGAACAGCGACGTGTTCCACGATTAGTGGTAAAATAAATATATTCTGGACAAAGTACTGATTAAGACGCGTTCCGCTTAATACCAAAACTCCTTAGATAATCTAACCTTGCCAACAAGTTGTTCGCACCTGGGGATTATTCATATCTAAACGATAATATCTATCATATATCAGTGGAAGGACCGTATTTCTAGCTTTTGAACAAAATTGAAATTGTCCGATAGAAGGAGGTATAGTAGAGCGCCTACATACGAGGGAGCGTTTTTATATTCGCGGAATGGGGGACAAGGGGTGGAAATAAAAAAAACAAATTATTTTTCTTTTTCAATATATTCACCTGCAAGACGGATACATTTTTCACATCTTTCAATTAATTTATTTACACCCTCATAAAAAAATGATTTCTCTTTATCTGCAAAATACGCCGAAACTGCCTCCTTGACTTCATCATCGGCAGTAAATTTTTTACCCGGCAGCTCTTTTTTCATTTTCGGAAACAGGTAATAATCACTCGGGGCCAGGTCTGGGCTGTAGGGTGGGTGATTCACAATTTCGAAGCCCACCTTATGCAGGACAGCTAACGCAACGCGGCTCTTGTGGACGGGCGCGTTGTCGTGCAAAAGCAGAACACCTTTTGTCAATTTTCCCCGTCTTTTCTCTTTAATGGCTTCTTTTAGTCACTCTAATATTGAAGCGTAATATTCTCCGGTTATAGAAACACCTTTATCTTTATAATCAATCAACAATATTCCTTCCGAGTCCCAAAATACCGTTGCCATGAGTTTCCCGGCTGATTGTGACACTTTAAATTTCTTGGGAGGTGCTGTGCCCTTTTTATGCCACTGCATGGAGTCTTGTTTGGACTCAGGTTCATAATGATGAACCCAAGTTTCGTCTCCAGTAACAATTCCACTCAATACACCATCCTTGTCTTCATTACAGAGGTCCAAAAATGCACGCGAACACTCTACGCGCTGTTGTTTTTGCGGCGGCGTGAGCATTCTCGGCACCCATCTTGCGCTGACCTTAGACATGCCGAGATGATCGTGTAGGATTTTAAAAATTGTTGTATCGGATACTCCAACCATTTCTGCGAGTTGTTTCTTCTTTAGTCGAGCATCTTCGAGTACAATTTGTTCAACTTTTTGGATAAGTGCTACCGTGGTCACCTCAATGCTCCTGCCCGGCCTCGGGTCGTCTTCAAGGGATTCCCTTCCTTGTTTAAATAAACTATGCCACTTGCACACCATGGTTTTTCCTGGACAAGAGTCGCCGTAAACCAATGACATCTCATTCATTATGGTCGCGACTGATTTTCCTTGCCTGGTAAGGAACTTTATAACGGCACGATATTCGATTTTTTCCATATTTCACTTTTCACTCCTGATTATGTTACTTGATTGACGATAGCTCAAAGACTAACTGTCTAATAACAATGAAACTTCGTATTTATACTAATCATGAGTCGCTGTACAGGCCACGCCCCCAATGCGCCTACTCACCCCTCTACAACCCGCTCATTCTGCGAATATAAAAACGCTCCCTCGTAGCTTAAAATCGCAAATTGATAACTACGATATGTAAAAGGCTATTCAAGATAAGAATGTGTGCACGTAATCAATAGAACGTGACAAATAACTGTGTTATTATTTTCTATTCAGTCATAGTAGCATCTAGTCTATATACCTTTGTTTAATATTTGCTCTATTACTATTACAATTTTGATTATTAGCTGATATCCTACCTTATATATTAGAAGTATATACAATATTTTGCAACAAATTGATATCAGTCATAGTAGCATCTAGTCTATATATAATATTTGCTCTATTACTATTACAATTTTGATTATTAGCTGATATCCTACCTTATATATTAGAAGTATATATTTTTGTCCAAACGTCATTGAGTATGTGAAACAATTCTTATTGTTAGTAGCTTGTAACTATTATAATATTTATGCGAACAGTATCATGTCTCTTCAATCCGAACATACATCTATGACGAGTAAATTTGGAATTTATAAACAAGAACAGGACAAATACTTGCCTTATTGTAATAGCTTATTCATCCTATTATAGTTGCATGTATCGTATATGGTAAGAGGTAAAAATTGAAGGTAGAATTAGAAAGTATGAAATATTTATTCTGGAATGCAAATATTCAAAAAGTTCTTGGTAAATGTGTTAATTGAGAAAATAGCTACTACAATTATTTAGAATTGTTTTCGTTGTCTTTAGTAATTAAAAATAAATGTCATAATAAATGGCTTCGATTCGAATTCAACTTCTTAATGAGAATTTTTTCCTAAATTTATATCTAATTGAGATAAAATTATTAAATTGTTTGTCAACGTTTCCTTTTATTACTTTCAATGCAAGCCCGCGTAATTAGTAATTAGATTGGGTCGAAGTAAATAGAAATTCGATTTTAAGTAATTATGTTAATATTTGAAAATTTGTATATAAAATTGTTGCGCTTTAGTTAAAAAGTAATGTGTGATTCTTTTTTTTGTTACTTTCGGTTACAAAAAACACCGAACAATGGCTGACAGAGATAGAAAAAGGTAACGGTCTCGTTTTTGTCCCATCCCGGTTCGCTAACATCTGGCGCACGTATTCATTATAAAACGTAATATCCGTCCAGATTTCAGATATTCCCGTATTTTTCTTTGTCTTCTTGCATAATCCACCTTGGTTTCATCTCCGTCGCCCTCATCGGTTGGCCAATTCCTTCCGTCTTCGCAACAATTCCCGCCATATTGCATGGTGCTACGGATTTTAATAATGGTTTCTTAATTAAGTTGGAGATGTTTTTAATTGCGGTATACGAAGACCTCGTTATTTCTAAGTCCTTTGAATGGGTTTCATTAAAGTCGACACCTCGTAAAACACAAATATTAGATTTAGAGTAGTGAGACTTCGCAAGAATATAAAGGATTTAAATGATAATTAAAAAGAAATAACTTGCTTTATTTCCAAGAATGCGTTTTATTGTTCTGTTAAACGTATATTAAATAATTTACGTTTAAATATTGTAATAAATACGAACGATTTATTATTTATAGTCACCACTACGGTTAATATTAGTATCTTTTAATTAAAACCGTATTGATTATTAGTAACCTGTGGAGTAACAAAGCCACTACAATTGGGCGTTACGCAGTAATGTTCAATAGTTTGTCTACTTCTGTGTTAGATTTGACTTCGATTCGTTAATTATTTTTTGCTAAATGAAGTGATTTGCAAAAAGAAATGAATTTTGTCAAATAAGAGCTTCGCAGTTAAATTTTTAACAAAGAAACAGAATTTCTCCTAAAAATGCAGTGTGCGGATATAAAATTCCATCATATTTTAAAGTGAAATATTGGTCAAAACAGTTTCGGTGCTATCATGAATCTTTTGGAGACGATAGTCTTCTGGAACGAAATAGAAGGAATTGTCAAATATGAGGCTAAAATAGACTACAATAAAATTACGCATGATTATTGACGCTAATGTTAAGGTTTGCCCTAAAAAAAGTTTTCCTCTTTCATGACAATGCCTGAGTTCATAAGGCAGCTAAAGGGCAATAAATCATCCGCGAGTATAAGTTTTTTGAGCTGGACATCACCATAATAGTTTCTTTTGATTTAATTAAATGCACGTACTTCCGTTGTCTTTATTTTTATAGAAAACAAATTAAGGAAAAAATTTTAGGCAATTATGGTCCTTGCAAGACAGTCCAGTCAAGTTGTTAATATGAGCTGGCTTACTGGGGTTATGATATTAACTTTGGTTTTTTTAATTGGTATCATAGTTAACTATAATTTCGTAAAATACGTCTTTGTTATTTTTTCAACGGTATAACACATATGGTTATTTTTTAAAATTAAAAGAAATAAGGGCATTTTTATACCATTATGAAATGTGATTAAGTTTGGCATGGAAGTATATTTTTATTGACAAACAAAAATAAAGTAAACGTAAGAAATGAACAAATGAGTAGAACAAAATAATATTTTTAACGAGTACTCCATTATAATGGATACATACATTATGCCTTTTCAGAAGAGAATTCGTAGCTTTTCTTAGAGAAAGCTTATTAATTTGTTCAACATATCGCGGAATCCGTTTAGTAAAAAACAAACTGAACACTGAACATTAAAACCAATTTAATACGTGGTATTTTTTTAACTACATATTATGTATATTATGTCTATTGAATATGCCGAAATTTGTAAAGCACTTTTCATCTATCCGTTGAATTTTAAATTTACTTTTGATACGCTCTACATGTAATTAATCTCTAAAGGTTAATAAAACCCCTTCCCACAATAATTTTCATATAATTCGTATAATTTTCGTGCTTTGAGAACTAAGATGTTAGTATTAGCAGATAATTAATCACAGTGTCGTATATAGCCAAACACAGAAGTAGAATACAATTTAAATTTCGCGAAATGGATCTACAGTGTGCGTTTGGCTTTTGACAGTGAAAGTCCGATACGGACTTGTTTCTATGTGGATTTTGCCGTGAATCCAGGTACGATACTGTGATTAATTATCTGCTAATGATGACTACTTAGTTGTCGAAATGCGTATACAGGATACAGATTATTGTGGAAATGGGTTTTATTAACCTCTAGCGATTAATTTAATCAATCGTAGTCTCCATTAAAATTTACCTTCTGCACGTAATCCTAAACCAGGTACAAAAACAATTCGCTCATTATGATTGTCGGCGCGTAATGTTTGCCCAATTGTTAGGGACGGTATTCATGTTCTTTCAATATTTGTACAGCCATACGTTAGGAAATTCCTGCTTCTATTACCATTTTTCGAGGTGAAGATGACAAATTTTGCTTTATATATGTTAGTATATTTACTCAGCATCTTCGTTAACTTTTTTTCTTCCAATATTTACCCTCTAGAATGAACCATAGATTGTCATAGATTCTTATATTGGAAGACTAATAGAGTTGGAAATATTGTTCCTGGGCTTGATAGCATTTTTATTACACCAACCATAAGACTTAACCATACTGCGTTTTTCTTCATTTGAGAAATTCATTTATTGATCTATACAAATGATAATAAATAAAAACTATCACAGGCTACACGATTTTCACGTATTAATAAATCTTTATTAACAAGCTTAACTATCTAAATTACCATGTTAAAACAGAAAAATGACCCTAATTCTTTTAATTTCTAAAAAAACTATATGGAGTGGTTAACTACACAAATTTCTATGTTAAAACAGAAAAGTGCCCAAAACTCTTCTAATTTCTAAAATAACTATGTTAAGTGTTATAACGTTAAAGGACGCTTTTTACGAGATCATAGTCAACCATGATTGCTACTTAAAATATATCAGACGTAACAAAATTCATGACTAGCGTATGCAATTATCTACAACTCTCTTCTTAGCAATTTTCAGTGAAATAAATAATAACGAAGATATACGCTTTTAACGAAATATGATATGGCTATTATTGTTTTTGGAAAAATAAATGGTGTTTTAAATAGCTGCTAAAAACATAAATCTTATTTGATCGTCTCTACAAGTCAGTTAATTTTCAAGATCTTTATACTAAACATCGAAAAAAACATGATATATATATATATATATATATATATATATATATATCTCAGCTTAGTGATAAATATAATCTGACTATATATACACACCCTGTCGCAAAGAAAACTGACCTTTTTTAAAACAAAAACAAAAGCTTACTATTTTGGTGAAATTCTTTTATTTTATTCAAAGTAGTCGCCTTTGGCTTCAATACAACGTTTCACATGCTTAATTAACATGTCGAATGACTTTTTAAGTCTTTGTTTAGAGATGTCCTTCAAGATCGCTATCGACGCTATTTTAATGGCTTCGAAGTCGGTATAACGCTGATCTTCCATCGGCAAATGTAGTTTGGAGAATAGATAGAAATCACAGGGGCCAAATCCGGTGAATAAGGTGAATGGTTGATGGTTAAAATGCCATTTGTAGTTAGAAAATCAGTGATATGCGTCGACCCATGAGATGGTGCTTTAAAATATAATAAACACCAGCTACCACTTGCACGATAATAAGGGCGCATACGACGAATACGTTCCAAAAGACGCTTCGTAACACCAAGATAATATACGGCATTGACTGTTTGACTACTTGGTACAAACTCTTTGTGCACTATGCCTTTCGAATCATAAAAATAAATCAACATTGTCCTCATTTTTGACTTCTCCAAACGGCTTTTTTCGGTCTATCTTCGCTTGAATGCTTCCATTCAGAGCTTTGACGCTTGGTTTCTGGATTACATTAAAAACACAACCTGTCATCGCCAATTACAATAGGATGAAAGTTTTCTTCCTTTCTTGAGTTTTTAATCAAATCTGTATAATATTGAATTCGGAGCAATTTTTGATCATCTGTTAGCTTGTGTGGTACAAATCTTGCACGAATCGTTCACAGTGCCAAATGCTGTGTCCAAATGCGATGAAGTGAATCTTTTAAAATATTTAATTCCATTTCCACGTATCGTAATGAGGATTTCGACTCATTTCTGATAAATTCACGCATAAGTTTGATGTTATTTTTCGTAACCACACATTTTTTTGCACCTGGGTGTTTGTCGTTATTTATGTCCGTACGACCGTCTTTATATCATTTATATCATTCCTACACACTCGTACGTGATACGCGTCACCATACCTTGTTTCATCAAATTAAACATTTCAGTAAACGATTTACGGAGTTTAAAACAGAATTAACACATTTTTTTGCACCTGGGTGTTTGTCGTTATTTATGTCCGTACGACCGTCTTTATATCATTTATATCATTCCTACACACTCGTACGTGATACGCGTCACCATACCTTGTTTCATCAAATTAAACATTTCAGTAAACGATTTACGGAGTTTAAAACAGAATTAGATATGTGCTCTTTGTTCAAAATTCATGTTTGGGCCAGTGCCCTGTGCACTGTTAGTTTATGCACAATTTCTCTGCTTCTAATGATACAAATGTTCTGATATTTTGACATAACATTGGTGAAGGATCTACCTTACCCATTTTTTAATAGATGGCGCCACTAAAAATTACTCTTTTAAAAAAAATTTCTCTGCTACAGACTGTGTATATGGTCAGATTATTTGAAACTATCTTATTCCTAAATATAATGAAAGTATCTAAAGAATAGGTTTCAAGAAAACTATTAAGTTTTATTTATGGCTCATATAAAATAGATTCAGTACCTGCTTTTATAAAAGAAATAATGAGGGAACGTTTAATTTAGGATTATATTTAGGTGGTATATTTGCAGTAACGGGGAACAAGTGTTTTTTCCTTTTGAAAGGTGTAGTAAAAAAATTTTGATCACCAAATCTAGAAAAGCTTATTTTATGTAACTTTTAAAGATTTGTAATTCCTTTTAATATTTCTGTTTACTTATTTCGAAACAAAAAGCAACAGGTGTGCAGGAATTGAAAAGAATGAAATCACTACAGATATGCAAATGAAAAATTCTGATGTAAAAATGAAAGTATACGAACTAAGAGAAGTTTTAAGCGCACGAAAGTTACCTGAAGTAATTAAGTTACCTGAAAAGAATGAATGCAAAGAGGTCTTAAAAAATATGGCCTCAAAAAAAAAAACAAATGACAAAAAAATGGGGAGAGACAAAATTTAAATAGGGTTTTTAAAGAGCGCGGTTTTCAAGTTAATTATCAATCGACTAACTCATTAAAATCGCTTTTAGGAAATTTAAAAGATAAAGTCGAGGAGAACAAGAAATCGGGAATATATATCATTAAATGTTTAGATTGTAGTAAACAATACATCGGCCAAACGTAACGATCGATAGAAACCCGGTATAAAGAACATATTGCGCATATAAAATTCAACCGACCGGAAAAATCGAGTTTAGCAAGACATGTGTTGGATTGTAATCATAACGTTAACGCCGATTGTTTGCAATTGATTAAGAACGTGTATAATTATCGAGAATTAGATACGTATGAAAGCATGTACATTTTAAAGAATAAAAGCCATGTGGTGAACAGTGACACTGGACCGACTCAAACGTCCCTTTTCGGTCTGCTTAATATCAGAAAAAGAGGAACACTGTAATAAATCACATGCAGGTACTTATCGGTCGTGTCCGTGTTCCTTTTTCAATGTCATTCATCCTAGTTTAAGTAAAAAAATTTTAAAAAACTTGTGAAACGAACATACAGTGTACATTTTGGTTCTCAACGGTGCGGATCGTGTACGGAGTTTGTTTTCGTACAGGTATTTTTCGCCGTGGTTTACCAGGTGCGACATTTTGCAATTGCCTGCTGATGATGACAACTTAGTTGTCGAAATGCGTATACAGAAATACAAAAGTTAATGTGGAAAGGGGTTATATAACAACCGTAGTGATTAAGTTAATCAACCACAGGCTCCATCAAATTCAACAATGAAAAACTTAAATAGCGATGGACTAGATGTAGCAAAGAGAATGCGTTGAAAAATGAAATAGCTTTTTTGTCAGAAAGTTTGTGTTTTCTTGTGTAGTGATCCGCCCTCATACTATCTATCATGCTTATTTTTAGTTAGTTCCAAGGTGTAAATAGTGGGGGTTTTCTGTAATATCTAATACAAAAATAAGAACGAGCGTTGTTTTGAATTATAGAAAATAAAATATTTTATTTTTAAATTTCTAAAATGAAAATGCGCAAACGCAAAGCAAGCATAAGTGTAATTAATTTATAGTAGTAATGTTCGAATCTTTCACAGAAGACGTGCAGTATAGAGGCGAAAAAACATACTTGTTCTGGTTGTAAAATTATGTTGTAGGCAACCAAATATTCATCGGTATAATGTAAATAGTAGACACTGCACACATTCTGAAATGATTTATCTGCTACTTACATATATGATCTTCTACACTACATTTATCGTTTATTTATTAGAATATGAATATAACATTTCAATATTTTTTTGACTGATTTGTTTTCTTGCGTCTCTTGAATTCTCAAAATCTTTTATTCTCTGCATTCTTTATTCATCATCTACATTAACTTATTCATTTCTTATCAACGATCGACTCTTTGGACGATATTCTTGTGGTTTTCTTCTTTACCTCGTTCTTTTAAACTTATAATCTTTAATACATACTAAGATACCTATAAATTAAGTGAATCTCATATCAATACTTGAACTCTAATGCCCAAGGAAAAAATATAACTAAAATTGTATTTTATTTTATTCTCAGAAGGTGTATATTTCAAAATCAAAATTTATAAAACTGAATGAATTGAAATCATTCTTTCAAAACTTCCGCGTAATTTAAAAATTTTCTTGGGTAATGTGTTATATTTTTGTTATGATATTTTTGTTAAGAAAATAACATGTACTCATTTAAAAATGCATATTAATAACAGTTTATGGATTGTTACCTTATCACATTCTTGAAAGGATAAATTTTTGTCAACGGCCTTTGTATGTGTTTAGTAATGATATATGAAAATTTTGTCATACATTCAAATTCAAGGTAATAATTCTGTACATTTGTGAATATTTATATTTTTTTGATAATCCAAGTTAAACTTTATGTATGTATAAGTTATTACAGAGCTTGTTACGGTTCAATTTTCACCTTGTGTATATCTTATTTGAGTTTATTTTAATTTCGAAAATCCTATATAGCGTATGGATATCTCTGGTTACGTACATATATTTGGATATCTTTGTTGCGACTAACTTTATGTCGATCAGTCGTTTAATCGATTTTTGCATTGGCTTTATCTTCTTATGTTTCTTTGTAAACCACTTCATTTCGTTAATATTTTAGTTTTCGAATTTAATATTTGTTCTATGTATTTTAAAGGCGTGAGAAAACTTCTTATCTGGTTCGCATTTCCTTTTTGAGGTCGCACATATATCTACGTAAATTAACCATCTTACCCTACACTTTCTGGTAGAAATTATCTCAATAGAACGTATTAGAAAACTTTTGTAGCCCTCTTTGTATACTCACAGATGGTAAAATGTGGCCCTATTTATTTATTAATTATTGTATTATAAAGTCCTGTTAAGTTAAAGTAAGAAAGTTTAAATATTTGATGAGGAGGAATTACCAATGATAGTAAAGTAAGTACCACCTTTTAGGAAAAATAATGCTTACAACTAAAAAAAATTTACGATTAAACTTTATACCAAAAAATGTCTTCCTCATTCTTCACGACTTCCAAGAAAATTGTGTCGTCCTCTAGTGCTTACAGCTCAGATGTTTCAACAGTTTCTTAAAGTACTATGTATACTATTCTCTGCATAGTTCGAATTTATCTCTACGATTTTGAATGTGATTTTGATGGAGCCTGTGGTTGATTCACTTAATCAGTAAGGTTGATATATAACCCCTTTCCACATTAATTTTCGTAATTCTGTATACGTATTTCGACAACTAAGTTGTCATCATCAGCAGATAAATTAAGCAGTGTTGCACCTGGAGAACTACGGCAATAAATACCCGGTACGGATCGTGTGCGGAATTAATTGTTTCGTACTGCTGAAATAAGGGACATAAATGCTGGTGGAATGAGTTGCAAAAGTATATAATTTTTAAATCTGTACATGCTGTTACTTATCTATTCTATTATTATTAATTTATTCTATTGAATTCAGTATTTAAGCAAAATATATTTTTCAATGAATCTTCTAAATTTTTATTTATGACTGGCACTAGGCATCTATTTTAGTAATACATCTTAATAACAGAAAAGAAACGGATACAAATAAATTGCAACAATTGTAGAGTGTTTTATCGAACACACACTCTTTATTATTTAGTACAATTGCATTTCGACCCCATTTACTGGTTGCGAACGGCTTTGAGCGTCCATTTAGCGGGGTGAAATGAAGGATAAACAATACAATTTATCCGTGGGGTTAAAAATAATGCAGTGGCTATGGTTGCAGCGTATTAGATACGGACGCTGTATATGGAGCGGATGAAAAGCACAATAAAAGAGGTTCTGATGTGGTGCTACATTCACCCCCTGCTCTGCCTAATACCGGGCCTTTCGTTGGGGACGAGCATCGGCGAGGGAGATCGGTTTTGATAGATGGACGTTAAAGCGACTTTAATTGTTATATGTAAATTCTTGTTGATGTTGGGACACGCGACGTTGTTTGCACAACGTGAACTACTATTTAGTAAACAGACACCAGTATCTTTGAGCACGCACTGTACAGATCTTCCACTACTTGTTTATAGAAAGTGAAACTATTTAGAAATAAACCCGTCTTGTGTTATGCTTAGATTCGTGTATATGCAGATGTGAATTTAATGGCCTAAGTTTAGGTCTGAAAATATTTCTAGTAATAATAGTATATATTATGATAGACGTAATATAGTCTAAATATTGTAAAATGTATTACAAATGCTATAACATTTATTTATGTTTTTATAACAGCGTTTTATAAATGCAACTATGCTATTTATGTATGTCAATTGTAGTCTTTTAAGTTCGTGCTCGTACATGTACACCTTTGACTTAAGAACATCTGGAATTCCATAAAATAACAAAACTAGTTAGAAAAACTGACAAAAAATATTTTGTTTAATAGAAATATTTTCAATCCAATTAATTTGGAGAATTGTGGTCACCTCTGTAAAAGTTTATTAAAAAATCTTTTTGCCACAATGTAGTTTTTAGCTCTTCTTAGTTTTGTAACTACTGTTAATACGTTGGTGGTAGGGTGATGTACTTTACTTGTGTAATATGCATGCTAGTGCTCCAATTGTTATTAATTTTTATACTGTTGATGACGACAACTTAGTTGTCGTAATACGTGTACAGTTAAAAAACTACGAGAATGGTTCGATAACTAAGAGACCTAACAATGAAACACAGTGTTTTGGATAGAAAAATATTTTTTTTTAATGTAGTCTTCTGCTCGCCCAAAATACTTAATTCGACGGTACTTCAAGTTAGTAATGACTTCATCATAGGCCGATGAATTTAAGTCTTTGAAATAGTAATGGACATAATTGAGTTTTTCAAAATCTGGTATTTTGTGATAATCGAGTATTATAAAGAATATAAAGAAATATTAGAGAGAGATTTTAGTACTTTTCCAAATGAAATACATAAATATATACTTAAACGGGCTATTAAAATGTTAGAATTGCTTATACGAACACAAAATGTATTAATTTTTAACAAACAAAATACATGAACTAATCAAAAATATATTCTCTCCCATTATTTACGATTGCATCCCAACGACTTGACAATTTTTCGAATCCAAGCCAGAAGAAATTCGGTGGTTTAGAAATGGAAAACTCGTCAATTTAATTTTGAAGCGCGACATAGCTCTCTTTAAATCGAGAAAACTATTTTCGTGCTGTACTCTCCCCAATTACGATTTCAATGTAAATGGCACAAACGATTTTAGAGGGTTTTGATGTATTAATTACTCTGTTGAATTCGAACAAAATGATATGTCGGAAATGCTAGTTCTTTCTCTACTTTCTCTATATTTTATTTAATCGATAAATAAAATAATTTTTGTACAACTCGTAAAATACTTAATCAAATAATAATAATTTTGACAGTCTAATATTATAGTTTTTCTTCTGAATTGGTATTGATAATGAATTAATATATGTTTTAAATAAATTTATTAATAGATGTGAAGCCAGTATTAATCTCCAAAATAATTTAAGCTAATCTTATTTACATTTCAACAATTTTTTTTAATTGAAAAATTTGGTTTTCGAGTATTCTTTTGCTTTTAACGCAAATGGTATATACCTGCTGTACTATAAAACCAAGTAATATATATAATATATATATATATATATATATATATATATATATTCAATCTGAAATAGAACAGTAATAAAACTATTTTTGCTTATTTACTAACAAATTTTGTATTTTACAAATCGCCTGTTCTTCGATGGCAATTAAGATGGCATATTCGGGATTTAAAATGCAGATTCGATAAGTCTCAGCGTGTCTGGCTAATTGTGAGGCTTAGGTAAGAAGTAGCGAGAACGTGAAAGGAGAGCGACTTCAGGGGGTCGCAGCAATATTGCGTATTGCTTAGCTTAGAAGCTAATAAAATTGCCAGAGAGACAGAGCACTTAATGCCAATGAATGCTGGATAAAACAATCCCATTACCGAGGATGTTTACATTGCGAGAGGAAAAGACAGCTCGAAATGATTACAGTTTGCCGGCGAGGATGGTCGCGGAAAGAGGGTATACTGATATATTGTTTGTTTTATTGCTTTTATTTTTCTTAAAACAAATTTTATTTTTGTGTTTTTAGCATGCTTCGTTTTCATGTATACAGACATATATTGTAGTGCTTATGTTATATATCTTATAATATTTTTTGAGTAAAGTAGAAACTAAAAATAATATATTTTTATTGATTTTTTTTATATTTAGAAACAAATGTCAGTAAAGGAAGAAGAGAACAGTAATAAATAAATACCTATCGTTACGTTTTCACTTACGTTATAAACTAATTACTTTAACTTTGCTATAAACTCTTTTTTATATTATTTACCTGTGTTATTTAAGATCCTCTGTTTCATTAATTATATGCTTTTCTTAAAAATAGTTCGATACATCCATTTCATTTGTTTCATGCTTTTGTACAGTGATGTATTTGTCCTAAGCTTCTTTTCTTTCTTTGTGCTTTTGCTATAAGTTATAATACATGCACAATAACTACATTGGTTGTGTTATCCTTATACCTTTTGACCCCAGTAATGTTATTGCTATAAATTATGCTCTCTTTTGCTCTTCTGTATATATGGTTCAATTGCTTTACGTGACCTATGATTAATTATAAACAGTAGTGGATTAAATATTCAATTAATCATACTTCGTATAGTAAATGCTTTCTTTATGTCTCATTGTGTCTTACTTTTAGTTACTCCTGTAAATGTATTTTTATTTATAACTTTTTCCCTAAATTTTGTGTTGTTTACATTTGTTATAACCGTGTTGTCTTTTCTTATTGTATTGCTATAGTTGTGTTAGTCAATTGATCTAAAACTTACGTTTCAGTTTAGATTCTTTCTTTCTGGTTGCTGTACGTAATAATTTTTCTATGTCATTTATATGTTATTGCTTTGAAGATTATGTAATTGCCAAGTTTATGTAATGGGTGCTTTTTAAGCTGCATGAGAACTATTGATATCGATGACTATGGTTTGCCAGTTGATAATGTCAAACTATGTTGACATTTCTGCTCAGTAAGGTTTGAAAAGTCATCATGAATCATTTAACGCCAGAACAACGCTTCCAAATTGTGGAAAATTACTTTGAAAAAATAAATCTGTTCGCTAAGTTCATAGAGCACTTCTTCCATTTTACGGTCAACATGTGAGCAAGTAATTCGTGCAGTTATTGATCCTTTTCGCACTAATTTCACTCTTCTCGATTCAAAACCATCAACAAGACAAAGAAATGTGCGTACCGAAGAGAATATTGCTTCTGTAGCGTGAAGTATTGAAGAAGACGTCGAAATGTCGATTTGTCCTCGTTTTCAACTTGTTGGCCTTTGTCCTTCGACTACGTGGAAAATTTTACGTAAGGATCTTGGCTTACGTGCCTATAAAATACAGCTCGTGCAAGAATTGAAGCCAAATGACCATCGTTTGCATCGCATTTTTGCTGATTGGGCTCATTTGAAACTGGTCGAAGATGAGCATTTTTATCAAAGAATTGTGTTTAGTGATGAAGCTCATTTTTGGTTAAATGGTTACGTCAATAAGCTAAATTGCCGTACTTAAAGCGAAGACAATCCTCATGCCATTAACGAATCACCATTACATCCATTAAAATTAACTGGTGCGGTTTACACGCTGGCGGCATCATCGGTCCTTATTTCTTTCGAAATGAGGAAGAACCTGCCGTTACGGTGAATGGCGCGCGCTATCGAGTCATGTTAACTGAATTTTTGTTTCCAAAAATTAATGAGCTAAACATCGACGACATTTGTTTCTTACAAAACGGCGCAACTTGCCATACAGCGCGCTTAACAATCGATTTATTGCAAAATCAATTTAGTGATAACTTTATTTCCAGAAGTGTTCCTGTTCACTGGCCTCCTCGTTCGTGCGATTTAACGCATCTGGATTATTTTTTCTGGGGCTATGTTAAGTCATTGGTTTATGCCGACAAACCAGCAACTCTTGAAGCATTGGAAGCCAATATTCAAGCCACCATTGACGCCATACGGCCAGATTTATTGGAACAAGTAGTCAAAAATTGGACTGATTGAATGGACCTTGTAACTCGTAGCCGCGGCGGACATATGCCGGAAATTATATTTAAAAAATAAATGCCATGAAATTATCTACCCGATTATAATAAAAAAAATTTCATTGAAACAATATTTCTGTCTTGGATTATCATTTTCAGTTCTCAAGCTCTTAAAAAAACACCCGATGCATTCCCGTTTATTGTTTAAATCCTTTATGTCCGGTTACATTCGTAAAATATTTTCTAGCTATTGTTTCTGTTTTTGTGTTGTTTTTAGTTTACTTGTGAATCTAGTTTGCCTATTTACCTCCTTCTTGTCGTAAGTGTGTGGCTATTCATGATAGTTTGGAGGGGTTTGTTGTTGTCCCCTTGATTAGTTTCCGTGACATGTTTTCTAATTAATCGTGCGTATATGTGAGTATGACTAGATGAAAATACGATTCTTTACTATACTATTTTTCCAAATTCTAGTATTTTAATTTAAAATTTTATTGTCTATTGACATATTGTGGCACTACATGAGAATCTAGTAAATGTTACCTACTTTATATTTTAAATTGTGACGAGATTGAAGGTAATTTTGATAGAGCTCGTGGTTGCTTAACTTAATCACTGAAGTGTGCATTTAGGCTTTGAACGGTACAGATCGCGTGCGGAATTTGTTTCGTACGGGTATTTTCCCGTAGTTTTCCAGGTGCGACACTGTTTAGTTATCTGCTGATGATGACAACTTAATTGTCGAAATACGTATACAGAATACGAAAATTAATCTGGAAAGGGGTTATATATCAACTTTAAATGATTCAGTGATTAAATATCACGAGATCATGTTAAATTCACTTTCTAAATAATTATTAGCATTCAATTCTGTGAAAATATTGTAGAAGTCAAACTTTAATTAAACAAATATTCGTATTATTTGTTTTAAAATGTATTTATAATATTAATTATATTAATAAATATTCTTAGAACATTTAATTTTGAGCTCATAATACATTTCTTATTTAAGCTTAGCCTATAAATATGATCACAGTAAAGTAGTTTTTTTGTAAAACTTACTTACTTAACTTATTTACAATTACTGTAATGCAAATAACTTTTGTGTGTGTAGTAAATTTACTATATTAAATAAGAGTGAAGAGTTATCACAATACAAATCCTTTTAATGTAATGGTATTGCAACATTAACAATTTATGCTAGATACATATTTCAAAAGTGGATTGTCTGGTGTGGAGAAAATACAAATATCACATTTGCTATACGATTATAGGAAAGTACACAAGTCTGTAACCGCTCTTCGACAGAGAATCTGACTGAGACTGATAATGTGATAGGTCTACTGAGATCAGCACTGTAAAAATGTAAGAATAAAGTCGGAATTTATTATTCTAGTATTCTTTACACAATTTACTAAAAATCGACCTACTTATTTTTGGTTTCGCGGCTCATTATGATTCCTTTCTTCGTACATGTACTACTTTTTGTGTATTTACTTTTAAAATCTCTTTCTTCTTACTTTCATTCTGACTTCACTTTGATTTTCTGCTTTTAATATTCTATCCTTTTTTGCCGTAATTTCTTGAGAAGAAAATTTCTATATTTTATAATAATGCTTTCATTAAATTTATAAATATTGCATAAAATAATAGCAAAATATTTGATTCCACATTTATAGCATACAATTAAAATATAGTTTATAAAAGCGCTTTCTTTTAGAAAGTCAATATGTTTATTTGAAAAGTATGTATGCTACGTAAATGCGTATCCTGTTTAATTAAAATAAAATGTTTATTTTTAAGTTAAATATGGACTACTAGATTGTACTAAAATAATATATTCACGTTTTTAAAGATCATTAACTATTTTTTGAAACATTGTTCAATCATATGGAATTTTCAATTTCTTTAATGGAAGCAAATGATATTTTTTACCAAAGCCATCAAAAATTTCTAACATTGTATCAATTTCGCTTTTACTTGATGAAGTATTTAAAACAACGAGAATAAAACTTGGAATAGTTTCTAATATTTACTTGTAATAAATGATTAATTGTTTCGTCAATAGCTTCATCAGAAATGTATATTCTGTACAGTAGAATTATACATATGAAAAATTATTAATAGTGTCGATCAATATAAATGAAGATTAGAAACTATCAGAAGTTTTCTTCTTAAATAACTTTTTCCTTCTTATTGATTAGTGGGCAAGCAAGTTGTTTCTCAACAGCACTGTCTGTTTATTTTGATAAACTTGCCTAAATTGTTTTAAGCCAAATGGTCTCATAATAGTATCATAATAAAGCTCAATTGCTTCTAAATTGAAAGAATTAAACCTTAACTTCAATGCATTTCGACTAGCTATGTCGAAGTACAATACTAGTATTGTACTGATTTTTCTTAAAATTCTCAAAATGCCGCTCCATCTTTGCAGTAAGTTCTGCATCCAACATGCAAAGAAAAATTTGTGTTAAGGAAATAGGTGTCACTTGAACTGTATCTGCCGAATTAGGTAAGTGAGACACAAACTAAAATCCTAATTTTGCGCCAACTTAGTTGATGTGACAAGAAGCATTGCAGTGATCAAAACGAATTTGTTTGCCCATCCACATCGTTTCGTATACATTGCTTGTGATGGAGTCAGGTTTCATTAACACGGGGTATTCACCACCTTGCTGATAGCTTGGGCATATCCAATTCTATGCGTGAAATGTTATATACGCGTTTAATCAAGTTTCTTGGATATCAATCAAAATTTCAGATGTGTTCAGTCTTTTAAAAAAATAAATTGGATTACATAGCGAATTGTGAGTTTATATATAATAAAATTTCTCGTTTAATTATACAAATAATTTAAAATAAATGGACTAAAAAGTAATGATTTTAATTCATGTGGATAATAATCGATGTCGTGTGTTGGACGAACTGAATGTAATTAAATGCACATGCAGAGTACATTGGAATTGAAATGTAGAATCTAGAATCAATTTTTAATTTTGGGAAAAGAAAAAAGTCGCGAGAACTCAAGTCTGGTGAAGGGGCTGTAAACCAAAATATTTTTATTTGATAAGAACTCGTGAATTGAAATCGCTGTGTGTTAAGACGCACTTTAACTACAGTATTTATTGGGTTGGCAACTAAGTACTTTCGGTTTTGTAGTATAAAATAAAACACTTTTTTTTAAACAAAGAATAGTTTTTAATCAATTATATATTTTCCATTTTGCTCAATGACCTTTTGCCATCTTTCTTTCAGCTGCATGATTTCGCGCTCATAAAATTTCTGGTCCTTATCAGCAAAAAACTGAACCAGGTGCGAGTGAAGGTCATCGTCATTTGTGAAAGTTTTACCATTCAAAGAATTCTGTAAACATCGAAATAAATGGTAATCAGATGGTGCTAGATCAGGGCTGTATGGGGGATGTGGCATCACTTCCCAGCCAAGCTCCAATAGTTTCCCACGAGTTGCCAAAGATGTGTGAGGCCTTGTATTATCTTGGTGGAAAACTACACCTTTCCGATTTGACAATTCTGGCCGTTTTTCTTTGATTGCTTCATCCAGTTTTATTAATTGTTGACAGTAAACATCAGAATTGATTGTTTGGTTCCTTGGAAGCAGCTCAAAAAACACAACACCTTTGTAATCCCACCAAACTGACAGCATGATCTTTTTTGGATGCAATTCAGCTTTCGATGTGGTTTGAGCTGGTTTATCGTGTTTGCTACATGATCGTTTTCGAACTATGTTACTGTACAGGACCCATTTTTCATCACCAGTGGTGATTCTTTTTAAGAAAGGGTCGATTTCATTTCGTCTAAGGTGCATATCGCAAAAGTTGATTCTTTGTGTTAAATGAATTTCTTTCAATTCGTGAGGTACCCAAATATCAAGCTTCTTAACTAGCCCAAGACATTTTAAATGTTTTTCAATTGTTGTGTGCGATACATGTAGCCTCTCCGCAACCTCTCGGACAGTTATATGACGATCCTCTTCAATTATGACTTTGATTTGGTCATCATCAACTTCAGTAGGCCGACCAGAAAATTCTCCAGAACGGAATTTTTTATACCAATTCTGACACGTGCGCTCTGTTAAGCAATTAGCATCACAAACTTCGCATATCTTTCTGTGAGCCGAAGCAGCTTTCTTTCCTTTACGGAAATAAAATAGTAAAATATGTCGAAAATGTTCGTTTCTGCACTCCATTTAAAATTAACCCACAACTAATAGCTTTAATAAAAATCACCCACTACTTGCTTCTGAAGTTACGTCAATGTGACTAGTATCACGCGACAAACGGTAAAGTACAGCACTAACATACGTTATACAAAAAATAAAGCAACGCTCTCTAACAGTAAAAACCGAAAGTACTTAGTTGCCAACCCAATAGATGCTCTTGATGTTCGATCTCATACGAATGACACTTTTTGGCATCTTTCAAGTAAAAATATTGAGTTACGCTTTGACTCGTGACTATCAAAGAAAAAGCAAAAAAGGAAACCTAGGTTACGATGCCCTAGTCTGAAACAAAACTTGATAGGGCGCCAGTATCAGACTCTAGGAAGTTTAAACTCTCACTTCACGCGCATCAGTATGTAAATGATGAATTGACAATTGTTTTAACAGAAATCGCATCAGATATTGGCCTACCTCTTCTTTAGAGAAAACGATAGCATTATTTATACACCTCGTAGTTAATATTGGCAAGATTTGTATCAGGATATTTAAGCTCTGATTGAGAATATTATTAATCATAGAATATAGCAGATAAAGAAGATGGAAGATAAATTTCAATATATCATTAATTAAAGTAAATTTATATTTATGGAGTAATGTGGGTTGCGTAAATAAAGAAAATGGTTAAAATGTCACGAAAAAAGAATAACAAAATTAAAAACTCTCCATTTCTTTTATATTCCCAAATGACTTTTCATTACCGGGTATTAAAATTCTACAGAGTTCCTTTGTTTTTTTAGTCCTCCTAAAAAGGCTTCTAAAATTCCATAGCAATAGTTATTGTTGAGTATATTTGTTAATAAAAAGGTACAGAATATCCCTCGTTTTCGTTCCAACTACAATCTGATTTATTCTTACATCTCTTTCACGTCAGTTTATAGCGTTAATATGTAAGTATGTGTCTCTCGAAGAGAATTATCACTCCTATTTTATCGTAAGAGGTCTTTAATGTATATGGTATTAACAGTAGCCCCACAAATTAATGAAAAGTAATAATTTTCAATGTTAAACACATTATTGTTAGGTATTACTGAATAGATGGAAGACTCCCAAACCCAAAAATGCTTTAAATTTTGGAGCTCTCAGTGAAACGTAGTTAGAAACACTGAAGAGAAACTATAGTTTTGCGAAATGTACGTAAGTATCTAAAATGATTTTTTTAAAGATTTATAAACACATAATACGCCTGATCGTGCATTATTTGGGCATTGAGCTCAGATCAATTCACTCTTCCGAACTTTCCATGACCACTTGGATGTTAGAAATAAAAGAATTTGTGAGAAAAAGTGCACATATCCTAAATCCAAAATTCCAATTTATTATCACTGTCTAAATAAAGAAAAATGAGTAAGACAAATACATTTATTAAACGTATTTCGTTTACGTTTGCATAGATAGTTTAAATTATAAAAGTGTGTATAACTTAATTGTAATTTTAAGAAAGCGTGATGAGTACCAATACAACTAAAAATCTTTTTTTCTATTTCTTACAATAATCAAATGAAAATCAGACAATCAGAATGTTAGGTGCAATACAGACACTTTTTAAAAAATGATCATCAATCAACAGAGTTTTTTGTGCGTCAAGAAAGGATGACAAGACGTTTCCAGTGTAGCTATCAAAATCATTTACACTCATCAATCACACATTACAAATATCACCTTTTTAAAAATATTTTCGCTTCATTTTCAAGGTAATTAAATTAAAAAGCAACCAAACATATAAGTATATAAACTTCAGCACAAAATTAATACACCACTTGTTTAAACCCATATAATTACAATATTAAAATTGATATTATTGTGATATTACTGTGATATTACTATCTAAATTTAATGAAAGTATACTTTTAGGTTCGTTTAATCAGCAAAAAAAGAAGTATCTTTTATCCAGCAGAAGGGCTGGTTCTATCTCTTCCGACGTTAACTTTTTTGATGAATTCATTCTTTAAGTTAATAGAGAAGTTAATAAAGAATTAATTATTTTAATAAACAATTTTCGTGAAAATTTTGAATTGCTATAATTATTATTTTCTTATATTACTATTTAAATCAAAACATTTGTTCACAATTTTTACTTGAAATGTCAAAATAGGTCCACAGTCTACCTGTAAGATAGTTATTAAAGTAAAAGTGATCGTCATAATTGAATTAAAAGAAATGAAAAAAATAATAGTGCGTTAATTTTGTCAAGGAGTTTACACATTCTGAAAGACATGGTAAAAATATATAGCTTGTGCAATAAAACTTTGTTTCTAATTGAGGATTACATACATGAAAATTAACAAAACACGGCAATAATAGACATTAATGTATACAATCTTCTTATTAAGCTTTGTCATTATCATTATTTAATTAAATAGTATATTTAATTTCGTTAGTCATTCGAGCTTTTTTGATCTTTGCTAATTATAATAATTTTTTAGTAAGTACAAAAGGTGCCACAAATAATAATATGATATTCACGAAAGTATATGTACCGAATCTACATATATACTTTACATCATCTACACAAAACATTGGCATTCCGCGTATTAGCATTCCGAGCATGTCTATAATTCATAACATAATAGTGGTTTGTATTCGATTAAATATAGTAATGCGCGTAACATACAAATAATTCTTTTGTTGGATTTTATTTATTTCTTATATGCATATATTTATATCTACATCTATCTATCTACCTATCTATATTTATAATCATATCAATAGAGCGAATGAACATTAATAAAATACAGTAAATGAAATTCATTTAAAAAATCTAGATAATAATATAACAAAATAAAAAGTTTCTCATCAATATCATCTCTTTACTTTAGATTTTTAAATTAGTATAATAATTTTAACTATAACTAATATAAATTTAATAAGTTCATCTTTATCAAGCTAAAGTGTCATAACTTAAAAAGGTCGAAAGTTTTACTTAAAAAATTAAATCTCGGAGTTGAGATTACGTGAATAAAATTTAATATTCTTTAGAAAACAGTACGCAGAATGCAGTGCTAAAGTTCGTTCCTCATGTTCCACAATTCTTCGCTATTTTGTGGAGCGATGTTAACATATACATTTTTTAAAATTGCCTAATTGGTAAGAGAGAGCATGCAGTTGTTTGAAACTCTTTGTTATCAAGTCGAAAATGTAAAGAAATTCGTGTGCTATTTGAGTTGTATGCACACCATTCTTCGTCTTTTTTTAAATGAAACATGCAAGTTTTTTTCTTTCTAGTTTGATTTTGCTGCCGCTCGATCTAGAAATATACAGCAACAATTGGGATTTAGATGAAACCCTTTTGAATAGTAAGCAGGATGAGCCTGTTAATAATAATACTTAATAGTAATAATGTCTTTATTTTCCGCGAAAAAAGAAAGATAAAGATAACGTTAGAATAAAAGAAAATATTAAAAATATCGGTTCCATGTATTTCTTTTTTAAAAGACAATTAAATTAAATTCGATGGAAAGGTAGTCCAGGCTCTTAAACAAGGTTCAATCATATCGAAATCTATAATTAACAAATAATTAAAGAAAATAGAAACGACGGAGGTAACCATCATTACCTTAACCTAGAAAGAAACCAAGCTAACGGTATTACTAAGGAGATGGCGCTAGTTATATCGAAGGAAAGATAAAAATGGCTTAAGTCAATTTTAATTCTTTCTAATTCATTTTATAGAAATGTTTGTTATTATGATACAAAGGATAAAATATTTTTTTTTCGTCATAAATAAAACCCTTCGTTCATCTCAGTATTCTTCCAAACCATCTGTTTCTTGATCAATAAGGTTGATATATAAACCTATTTGTAAATTCTGTTTCTCATCATCAGCAGAAATAACATAAAACACGGCGAAAAAAATTGTACGAAAAATACACTGAAATTTATGTATCATTGTAAAGTCTTCATTTTCCAGCTTCATAAAGTTCACATTCCATTTCGATTTTAATGGTTTAAAGCATTTATAACTATGTTAATAGCGTTTTTTTTATCATATTCATGTATGTTTCCGATAACTTCTTTTAGATTATTATGCTGGTAGGTTAATAATCTTCCCTTAAAAGCAACCTGAACTAAAATAAAATCTGGCTCTGGATTATGTCGTGCTTTATTAACTGTACTTGATTTTCCTTAATATATTTTCCACATTCATGGCACTTAATCTTTTTTATTCTTTCTTTTTCGGTTTAGTAAATATGTAATTATTAAATAGAAATATTTCCAAGCTCTTCATATTTTATTTCTTTACATTTAATTGCTTTTCAGCATTAATAATCTCGTTTATCAATTCTGACATATTGTATCTTTTAATATATCTTATCCCTAAAGATTTTGCCGTACTACGTAAGCCGAGCGAACGACGATATTCAAATAATATTTTACTTTATGTAAATACATTTCAGTCTCCTCGATATTTCCCCACACGTATCACATTTGATCTTCTTTACTCTACTTTTTGGTTTAACAAGTAAATCATCATCAAACGGAAATATTTTTAAGTCCTTTTTGTTTTCTTTTTTTTATGTAATTATATTCCTAAGTTTTTGACATATTTTAACATATCACACTTAGTTTTTTAACTCTTTTTTCTTCTGTTTAGAAAATAAGTCATCATCGAATGAAAATATTTCTAAATTCCACAAAGCGTCTCGAGGTAGGGCCAATTTTTTTCCGTTTTTTCTATCCCTATGTAATCGCTCTTTAATAATAGCTTCTATTAATTATGCTTTACTTTATTTTCTAATATATTTGATGTCTGATGATTCTGCAATGCTAAAAGAAGACATGCAAGTTAATTTCTTCAATTTAATGTAGGAAAAAATCTGATAAACAATTTTTAGCAAACAAATAAGTTCAATCCATTTTTATGCGAATCTGTTCTTATATGTCTTTGAAAAGTAGTTCTAGTAAAATATCTACCACATAATTAACGGATGGAATTCACTATTTTTTTACATTGTTTACAGTATTATCCATATTTGTTTTTAAAATTATAAAAATGATCGAGACATTTTAATTTTAAACAAACAGAGCAACGACTTATTATTTATTATCAAATTCATTCTTGGTCGGTATTATGTAAACCATTCATTTATTACATTTTTTTCATAAATAATTATCTGTATACAGTACGTGCTAGGTAGGATATATTATCCCTGTTTGGACCAAATTGTAAGAAATTTTGGGATTCAAAAATATGTGGTATGACGCAAAATAATTATTAAAGAATTTAAAGATTATTTAATTAATTATCGGGGAAATAAAATACTTGTAATAAAAGAATTCTTATTTTGGTAAAATATAAGACTTACATATGTATTGTAGTAGAACGACGTCACCGCGTGTGATGTGCTGTTTTCGATTCAATTAGAGCGCGGTTGAAACCGATTCTGTTCCATCGACTAAAGAAATGAGACGCTGTCGAACTTATTAGACTACCCGCACTGGAATCTACTAGAGAATATGACGAAGATATAATAGCGAAGAACAGTCAGAAACAGAAGTGTTTTCGCGTACATAAATATCCGAAAATAAATATACGGTATAATATTATTAGTTGTTAATTGTACATAAATAAAAGTGTTAGAAATATATAGTGTTGCTATTTTTATATTTGTCAACATAAATTGTTTCAACAGTTTAAGTTTGTTTGAGTTATGAGTCGAACTGCTTTAAGCAGACATTTCAAATTCCTTTAAATAGGATTTTAGTACGAATTATCTTTCGAGGTATAATAGGTATGCAACGAAAATGTGAAAGATTATTATATATATATATAAATATATGCTCGAATTTCGAATTCTGCATTGTCTAGTCTGACAAAAACAAATACTTTTACAAAAGTTAAGTATTTAACATTGGAATTTTATACAATAAATTACTAACTTACTAAGACAAGATCATGCATTAAGTATCATTATTTAAACCATTCTTAACTTTTCAATTACTTTATTTCCAAGAAACTGCATTTGCTTAGGATTAATAGTAGAGTTGAGGTTATGGTACAGTTACAGGTTAACTAATAATAAATGTGTTTGCTTTTCACCTTTATTAGACTTGTTATTTTTTTAATGATAACCCCTTTCGAATAGGTGGTTACTTACAGCAGGAATGTTAAAATAATAGAATTTCTAAAATAATTAATTATAGAGACTACCGAACACCTTTTACCAAGGCTTTTATTACTGTTAGTAAAATAAATACACCGAATAGGCCTCTTAAGGAGCATTCTATAACCTGTTTAATAAATATTGAAAAATCATACTTGCCAAATTAATAAAATGTTAACAAAAAAAATTACACAAAACCAGTAATGAAAAATGTGAGATATTAAAAACTTACTGCACTGAAACTGGTTTCAGTGCAGTAGTTCAGCCCTGAAGATGTCCCATACAAATGGGTACGAAACGTCGGCAGATATACTAGTGACGGGGTTCCAGCCCGGAAACCTAGAAGCAGATAGCATGGACCACGACCGCGGAAGTCTACGTACCAAATTCTCCTAGAAGTTCATTTACCAATGCTGAAGCACGTGGATATAAACATGTGTTAGTGAAAAATTTAGGGCAAAGTGTACATTCATTGAGTAATAAAAAACAATATAGCTTCAGAAAGTACATAAAATATACAATGAATATACTAAAACACTATATTATCACATAAAGTTCTCCTGCATACGCACTCAGTTTAAGGGAATACTTCATCAAGGGTCAAAGTCTTATGATATTTAATTTGACATACGAGTAATAAGCTATTCCATCAGCTGATGGTCAACTTTCCAAAGGAGAATGTAAATATATATATATATATATATATATATATATATATATATATATATATCAATAATCATTAATTAAAAAAATAGAGAGTAAATACTTAACTTCCGACGTGAATTTGGATGGTAAAGCAATCATAACTATTCAAATATAACTATGATTAACTATATAATAAGAATACTTGGCTATTATTAATATTAAATTAAATAATAATTAAATATATTACATACCTACTCGATTATTGTTATACCGAATGTCACACAGTAACGTCTTTCGGAGTGACTGTATCACTGCCTAAACATTGGTGTTAATAAAATGGTTAGATGTTACTTTATACCACTCTATTGGTGCATGGAAGCCCTTGTCCTGTTCGTAGTCATAAAATGCTGGAATAGCTATTGGAATAACCTACTGATTTTACGTGGTTATTAATAAACCACCTTATACCTTGAATTATCACTCTAAAATTCAATAGGCAAGCCAACACCAATTAGACGAATAAGACAGAATGATAAACAATTCATGCTTCGGTTACAGCAAAGAGTCGCTTATACAAATATTCTTGTGAAGATGAATTAGCATTAAACAAAGTTGAGGTACTAGTCGCGTGTGATCCTATATTTAACTATTTCCAACAAATCCTTAATCTAGTTCAATACAATTTGAATTATCCTAACATGATCCAACCCAAGGTTGTAGAAACTGTATTTCTTATAAGCCATGGCTAATTCATTCCACCTATAAATACATACATCAGAATTCATGTACGTTTTACTATCGTACTTAAGCTTCTATTGCATGTCGTAAAGGGAATGACAAAAACAAAAAAAGGGAGATCAGTTACGAGCTCATTATTAAAAGGTAATTTGTTACAAAAATACTTAGAATAACTTGAAATAAATATATTAACAACCGAAGGTTGCCAATTAATCAGAGTAATTAAAATAGAACACTTTGGAAGAAATCGGTATTCCTCTAACACCATTTATAACAAAATTAAGTAAACACGTTCGAAAGGGCGTTAGTAATGTCACAAAAAAATAAAAATACTGACTCAAATTAGTATTAATTGAACATATAACGTAAACCTAAATACGAAAATTTAATAATTCAGGGCCGTAATAAAATAATTTCGATATGGTGCAAGTTATAAGATATGAAATACGAGTGAATCCGTTAAAGATATGAAAATTTATTGAATTATTATATGTATTCACAAAAGTTGTAATATTGGAATATACAGCTATGTGCACAAAATATGAAAAAGTATTGAATTATACGAAGAATCTAGCTGTTAAACACTAAAACGATTAAAAGATAAAATGAACCCGTAGCAATACTTTATATGTATGTACATCTCGCAAAACTATAATTTCTTTGTAACGTTTACAACACTGTTTCATATTCATGTTTAGGAAACGTGTTATTGTATTAGCTTCCAATAATTTTTATTGTTTAGATTTTTGTAACATTGTGCAATTTGATGTATTATTTTAATATTGCCGATTATAAATTGTAATGAACATAATATTGGATAATTAAAATAGGTACGATTCAACATATTTTACATTGTTCTAATTTTTAGACACCTCGAAAACACCTCAAGCTGTATAGACCACTAAAAATTGGGTACATGAAAAATCGTTACAAACCACTGAAGGTATGGTTAAAATTTGACATGAATTAAAAGGTGTTCAAAGTATACCTAAATTCGGAACGTAGTCAGCCACACACTAAAAATGATTATAAAAGTATTCAAAAGTGGTAAATACCACAATAAATCTAGGTGAGATGGTGCTGTCACTATAAAATACATATATACTTGAAATACTAGATTTATTTTATAAAAGTTATAAAGTTTGACCTTTGTATTTCCACTTTCATAATGGATAAATTTCAATATATTATTAATTAACTTTAATCCATCTTTCGTGCCCGATTAAAAGTAACTTTAAATTACTAGATCAATGTGCTTTGCATAAATAAAAAATGGTCAAAAAGCCATGGAAAAAGCCTCACGAAACTAAAAAAGTCTCTATTTCTTTGATATCGCAAAATGCATTTTTTACTGGGTACTAAAATTCTATAAAGGTCCTTTATTTTCAAGTTTTCCTAAAAAAAGCTTTTAAATTTCCGAACTAATAGTTTTTGAGTACAATTGTTGATAAGAAAAAGTGCAAAAATCTTTCTTGATCTATTCTTACATCTCCTCTTACGCGACAGTTCACAGCGTTTATAGGTATGTGTTTATCGAGGTGATTATCGGCACGACACTTTAACAAAGCATTGTAAAGTAGTATAACCTAAAGTTATGTATTCAGTTGAAACACAGAATTTGGTTAATGAAAGTTATTTTTAAAATGCTGAAAAATAAGAATATACGTATGTTCATTAAATCATGCACTTTTAACAAATTAAATTAAATACTTTCATTTGAAAGTTTTAACATCAATCGAAATTAAAGCAGAGTTGGATTCTGCGCATTTAGAGTCCACTTCCTTTTCGTTTTTAGAGGTTATAAACTGCCTTTCCTAATTCGAACGTGATCGCGTAAGCACGAATGTCGTCTACGGCTACTGCCCTGGGTATGATTGAACAACTCCACCATGTCATATTCGATGACGGTCGAGTAAGCGTGCATGAGATAGCAGACGTAGTGTGTATCTCAAATGGCAGTGTGTAAAATTACTGAAAACTGAAGAATTGACACTTTTACGCCGTTTCATTACTAGTGATGAAACCTAGGTCCACCAATGTATTCCTGACGCCAGAGAATAGTCGAAACAAATGTTTTCAGCTACCGAAGGCGGCCAAAACGGTTTTGTCTAGAAAAGGTTATGGCAACTGTGTTTTGAAATTCTCATGGAATTGTCGACTATTTAGAAAAGGAGAATAAAATAAATGCTAATTTGTGGAACAATTTACCTGCCCACAAGTCTGCAATTACCATAGAATATTGATAAATTTGGATTTGAATTTTGAATCCTATTCCTCAGATCCAGTTCACAGCGATCATACATTTCTTAAATTGAAAAAATATGTACGCAGAAAAAAGTTTTCGTCCAATTTCAAGGGAGTCACTGCGGTAAACAGCTATTTCGAGAATTTGGATTCATATACTTACAAGAAAGGCATTGTTAATTTGGGGAATTGTTGGAATAAATGCATGAGATTATATTGAAAAATAAAATATTTTTTTGTCAAAAAAGCTTGCATTTTATTTCTTAGACCACATGGTTATTGAACTATCCTCGTGTCTACGAAATCTGTATTTTTGATCTATACATATAACCAACATAAAGGTTTTGAAGTTATGAAAGTTAATATTATAAAAGTCGTTTAGGTCATTATAATAATCATACTCTCTGTACCGTATAAAGCGATAGTAGGTTTTGCTCTCTACAAAATTAAAATGCACAAACACAACAATTTATACTGAAAAGTATAAAAGATTCTGTTGACGTAAATGAATGAAAATTCCCTGAATGGATATTTTCTAGACAAGGGGCTTAATCTGCACAACAGATATGATGTATTATGTTGGGTAGATTGGCGCAAGGGGTTGAAAGAACCTTCCATAGTCCGGTCATCCGTCATATTCAAAATGCAATCAGCTACGTGACAACAATGGCGCCGATTATCGGACGACGTTCCCTTATTTACCGCTCTTTAAGTCCAATAATTTAAGATGACAAAAGTTGTTACAACTTATATTTCTGAAATACCTAATGCAATTATAGTAGTAGTTTTTATGTTTTATTTTAGAATAAATACTAGTCTAATTATAAAAGTCCCCTTATTTTATAAATGTATCTATTGGTAATTTAATTAAAATAGTTTTAACATTTCTTTTGTCAAGCATTATTCTTTAGATCTAGATAGACAAAAAGACATCGCATAACGTGAGTATTTGAGTATATAAGCGTAAAATATATGATAATTAGATCATATAACGTTGCCCTAGCCAGAACAAAGAAACATACACGCTTGGCTATGTTTAAAAAATGCAAAAGATTATTTGCTAGAAAATGTATGAGTTCTTGAATAATTATTTATGTTTTTATTATGCAACGGAGAAGAGTACAAGATAGAGATCTTGTAATGACCGGAATATAGAACAAAGAATAACAAGTATATAATACCTACAAAGTTACCAAGAACTACATCTTGACTATTGTAATAGATTATACATACAGACATAATAAAAACTCCAAAACATGATTTGCTTTTTGCGCCTCACATAAAAGACTCTATTGAATTGAATGAGAAGTTAATATAAAATACACATAAACTAAATACAATATTTGCGATGAAATAAGTGAATATATGAGATATTACCTACGCGACATTTGATGAATCTAAATCGAACTAAAACGTTAAACAGACGATATCTGGCTAAACTAAATATACAGATTATACAGGGTTTTGAAAAATGAAATAAAATAAATACACATGGCGCAATTCAGTCGTAACATCCAATCGGGATCAATGCCCCTAAATTTTAAATCATTCAAGAATCGATGATTAATTCGTTCGATGGACAAACAAACACTGCTTCGCTTAATATGGATACCAAACTATAGAGGTGTATTCTAAAATGCTGATAACTTAAACAAACTATAATTTTAAATTACGTTAATGTTATTGAAATATCCAAATAGGTACATGATGGAACCTAAGTTTTTCAAATCCGACGTATATATACTCTCAATACGACTATCGAAAGTAAATACTGAGTCAAAGGTTACTCCAAGATCCTTCCATACTTGCGCTCCTTGCAATAACTGACCATTTATGTAGTAAAAAGATTGAAATGGTTGAACTTTATGCGTCATTGCACTTGGCTAACATATTCCATTTAGTAGTGAGATTAATATCTTTTTTTACAATTTGTTAACTTCCTACTTATTATTAATAGATATAAATATTTTTAAATTATTAGCGTAGACCAAAGCATCGTAAGATAGTGGCATTAACTAGATCATTAATAAAAAAGTTAAAGCCCAGAGGCCCTAGCTTCTGAACCTGTGGTACAACAGAAGTTGAACAGAAAGTATGAGAAGTAAACCTATTATAAAAAACATACTTTTGTCTATTTAATAATTAAAATTTAATGAGATTCAATAATTTACGAGACAAACAAAAATACTGTATTTTACTATGAGTAAAAAGAGTGCATGAACGACATTGATCTAATCACAATGATCCAAGATTTAATCAGTACACTGGATAAAAGCTGTAAAATTTGTTGCAACAGAATGTTCAAACATAAATCTGTGGTACCGAGGAGAAATAAACGAACGTGTATTAACCTAAACGGAATAGTACTTATTCAAAGACCTTTGCAAAATTAGACAACATTACAATTGGTTTATAGTTCGTAATTTCAGAAGTATCGCCGTTTTAAGAATTGGAGCTATTCTGTTGTTTCCATTTATTAGGAAAAGTTGGTGTGTTAAGAGTAACATTGATAATTTTCATTAAAGAAGTATATATATCACAAATCTCTTATGCTCCACCAAAAAATGTAGTATAAGTTCATCTCCAGATATTGTTATGGGTATCATTAGAGAAACGTTTAATGATAAAATGCGATAAATCAGGATGTGAAATATTTATATACATTCGATCTGATTGCAGGAGTATATGCCCTTAAACATTGTTTTGCATTTTTTTTTACATAGTTGCCCAATAAATGTGTTTTTACTCGTATTCTAACCAAATGATTAACGAACAATAAAATATTTCCCCGCTAAAGACAGATGCCGACCGTTGATATTTATATAGTTCCTCTATCATTTCGCCAAAAATTGAGAAACGTTGCATTATATGTGAAAGCGAATTGACAATTTCTTGCATATCAATGACAGAGACGTTCCATTTAAAGTTAAATTATCCGTCCCATATTCTGGTACTGAATTTTTAGCACATGGAAAGGCCATAACTAATTCGGTTCACTTTTCATGAAGTTCTGCATATCATTCATAGATGCCTTATAATCATTTGATATCAATAACTTAAAGCTAACGCGAAATTTCTTAAATTCATTATAGTAAAATGAGCTCGTAGATATTCTTTTGGTCATGTAATACTCTTTTTGATTTCAAAATTGACTTTGTTTTTATAGTAAACCAAGGTGTATATTTAGTTAGAGAAAATGTAATTTTAAGAATATGAGTATCAAATACAAGACGGAGCTGCTTATAAAATTCATCTATAGCAATGCTAACGTAATTAACATTAACATAACTTCCTTTTTAGATTGCACGCACAATAAATATTATACAGGGTGTTTCAAAAAGAATATACGTACTTCGAATGCATATATTTATTAAACTTTCAGACATATGAATATGAAACTTTACACACATATTTACAAACCTCTCAAGCTCAGATTACAGATATTCAATATGTCCTCCATCAGCAACACGAACAATATTACATCGATAATCATATTCCTCCCATACTCGGGCAAGCATGTGCTTCGTAACTGATATTATGGCAGTACGGATCCGGTTCTTCAACTCATCGAGGTTTTGTGGGAGTGGTGGTACATAAACGTTGTCTTTAACGAAACCCCACAGGAAGAAGTCACAGGGTGTCAAATCCGGTGAGCGTCCAGCCCAGCTGAAACATGCTAAGTCGCCAGCTCCTTGATGACCAATCTAACGGTTCGGTAGAGTTTTATTCAGAGATTCACGCACTTGGCGACTCTAGTTGAAAAATGAAGTTGTCTTCGTGCATCCTCGGAAACAACCAGTTTTGTAACATAGCTAGATACTACTGACTGTTAACCGTGTTTCCATCAAAAAAGAATGGGCCGTAAACAGATGATCAGGATATCGCACAAAACACATTCATTTTAGGCGAATCTCGTACATGTTCAATGGCTGCATGTGGGTTCTGTAGACCCCAAATGCGAACATTGTGTTTGCTTACCAGACTACTAACATGGAAAGTCGCTTCATCACTGAACACGATGAGTTGTGCGAAAGTATTATCATTGTCAATGGCATCATGAATCTCGTTGCAAACTGCCACACGTTTCCGTTTGTTATCAGAACGCAGAGCTTGTAACAACTGTAACTTGTACGGCTTCATAATCAACCGACGTCTCAAAACACGCCAAATTGTTGTTGTAGGCAGTTATAACTCCTGACTGGCACGACGAGTTGATTTTGAAGGATTACGTTGGAAAGCAGTTTGAATTCGTGCAACATTTTCTTCAGAAATACGAGAGCGGCCAGGACTCTTTCCTTTACATACACATCCTGTATCTACAAACTGGCGCAGCGATCGATAGTTTGGACAAAATAATACTTTGTAATACGTATATTCTTTTTGAAACACGCTGTATTTCAAAATAGATTCTTATATTGTCAATAAAATCTAAAGTGCAATTGAGAAGATAGAAATCATTCATAGAAAAGCATTAATAAAAACGGGTGTGTAGAACTTTGAGAAATACTTGATATAGCAAAAAATTCATTTTACGTCTAGAAATTTAGTTCTCTAACCACGGTTATAAAAGTGCAGTTATAAATGGAGCATAGCTAAGTAACTAAATAAGAGTATTGTTAGAAAAGGTTTGAGAAAACGTATTTTCGGTATATAACCTCAATTAGTTTATTGTATGCATGGTATTTATTTAATTAAGTTTACTATAACTTGGCATATAGTTGAAGATAAAATTAATTACATTCAGTTTTACAATAACAATTACAAAATTAAGCAATTCTGTATATGCAACACCCTTATTTCTGCAACCACAATCTTTCTAGCCCTTTATATAAGTCACCCTGCCGTGTCACCATATGGTCACCGCATTTTAATTTGCTCAATGAGACCTGACTTAAAGATTCGATTTGTCGCCACACACTGGCACATTATAATGGCAATCTGTTATTACCATTACATGGTTACTGCTAAATGAAATTGCACCAATTCATTAAAGCGAGGCCCTACATTATTGATTGTCTGAATACTAGGAAAAATCTAATTCCCCCTAAGAGATTTCGTATGTCTATGTTTTCGGACAGGGTCGAGACGAAATACTGAGTTCATCTGATGACATGCAAATTAGTTTTAGTGAAAGCTTCTTACGAGGTTCGCACGGAGCTTTATGTGATCTGTACACCTGATAAGATTTCTGATGTCGGCTTATTCTAGTCTGTTTCCGGTAAATGCGGTATAATTGTAGTATGCAGTGACTACAGTACAGCGCCTTCAATATATTAATTACACATGTTATATAAAACAATATATTCACCGATATAATTATTATTAATACCTTATAACAACAAAAAATAATGCGAAGCACGATATATTTTTATAAAGTTTCGGAACACATGTTTATTCTAACATTAGCGAATCTTAAGAAAAAGTATATGCCAATAGTGTTAGGTGCGGTTATTAATTACAAATTTAAGATATCGATTATTAGTAAGGAAATCCTTTATCGATTATGTTTTACAACAAATTTTCTATTTTTTTAAAATATTAAGTACGGAAAATTTTATTTTGTGTCAAGACGAATAATAATAATAAAAACATATTTTTCCTAACACATCAGATTTTAGAAAAAAGAAAAAATAATGAAAAACAATGCTCTATAATTACATAAACTGAGAAAAAGTAATTTCATAATTCAACAAACTATGGAATATCAGTTTCTCATAAGTTGAACTAGCCACTAGTTAGTTAATGAACATAAAGTGCACATAGTGAAGATAAAATAGATTTTTTTAAGTATTTCTCCTATATACTTAAAAAAATCTATTTTACTGTAATGAAAAAACTACAACTGTTCACTGGACTAAATTATAAGTAGAGTTGCTATTTTTCGGCGGCGTCTAGTTAATTCACAGGTAAATGTATTATATCGTGTCAAGTCGGTTCATTGCTGCTTTTGTGTATAGTGTAATAATGTCAAAAGGTTGTGATACTGTTAATATTAGCAGAAAACGTAATGTAAATAACTTCATAAAAGAATTGCTAGGTGGAGCAAAAAGAATATGTACAATCTGCGATAAATCTTTGTTCTCCCGAGGTAAATTTATATATAGAAAAACTCCTTGAAACTGCATAATATAAATACGAAAAAAGTGCGTAAATACTTATAATGACTTCATTTTATTTAATTTTGATATTTACTGTTTGTAATTAATCGTTTTCTTTACTTGCTAAAAAGCACATGCATAAGTTCTAGATTACATACAATCCTAAATGGAAACTATCAACTCGAGTAACATTACAAAATAATGCATGATAAAATTAGAAGCAATATTGAATCCAATTTAAATTGTAAAAAGTCTTGGTTATGTGTGAACGAGAACGAGCAAAAGAATATTTTAAACCGTCTGTTACTGTTACTAGGTAGTAAAAGAGGAAAAAAATGTACTAACGAAGCAATTTTAAGGGTGGTACGAAATATCGGGTTTTTCAATAAGGACATAACAAAGTTATTTTTAAATAAAACGGAATAATTGAGATATTGAGCTGAAATTTATTTCAGGTGCAGTACACATGTTACATTTAACTATGGCTTTCGATTTCCTTCATATGACCACAGCGAGTACGTTTGCAGCGATCGATTCTTTGGAGCCAATTTTTCACCATTCTTTAACACATATCGGCCGGAATGTTGGCAATTTCGCGTTCAATATTGTCCCTGAGCTCCTCTAACCTTATTGAATTGTTGGTATAAACCAACGACTCAACATAACCTCATAAAAAGAAATCCAAAGGCGCTAAAATGTATTAGCGAGGTGGCCACTCGACCGGACCATTTCTTGAGAATACACGGTTACCGAACCTCCCCTTCAATAGATCAATTGTTTGACCAGCTCTGTGGCATGTCGCACCATTTTTGGAACCATATATCACAGATATCAAGTCTATCCAATTCTGGCCAACATGGCACGATAGCGAACTCCATTGTCCGTAACATGCTGAATAAGGTTCAATAACACCTCCGGCATGAAATCCACACATGGTCACTTTTTGTGGTTGTAATGGAGTTTCTGAAGCACATGTAGGTTTATTGCTGTTTAATAACACATATTTTGCTTATTAACAAAGTCATTAAGCCAAAAATGAGTTTCATCGTTGAAGATGATATTTCGATGTAATTCAGATTTTTTTTCGAACTTTAACAGAGCCCAATCGGGGAAGTTTCTGTACTTGAAATGACCAAGAGTCTTCAGTTCATGAGTTAATTTGATATTGTTTTCGTCACAATGTGGTTAGAGAGATTCTTAATACCTGTGTCAACGGCGTGTTAGTCGAGTGATTTAACTCATTTTGCACTTACGGTTGCGATATTTTTGGTACTTCGATCAGTGCGTTGTCACACTGGTAGAGGAGCATCCAAGAGTGGATGTTTTGATTCGAATTTATTCACTATAGTACGCACAGCCTGTCTAATAGGACGACTATTACGCCCGAAAATTGGCCTAAGAGCTCTTAAAGTTGCGACCACCGACTCAAAATTGCGGTAGTAATTTTTAATAATTTCCAAACGTTGCTTGCTCGTGAACTTCATTATGATAAAAACGTTAATCTTGAACGATGTTTTGACGTTGACGAATCATGAAAAGCGTTCAGACTTTCGACTGTCGACACAATAAGTATTAATGCAGAAAGTATTAGAAACGGTCAAGGAGTAAATGATTTAATCGCTCAAGCAATAGCTCTTTAGTTTCCTTTGTTAAGCATTTTCAACAAATAAAGAATTTTAATTTTCAAACTAATCAGAAGGAAGTTGCAGCTATTAAAGTAAGTTAGAAAAAATTAAAGATGATCAAGTATTTACAGATTTACAAACTATTCACAATTTTAAAGAAATGCTTGAGACTTGCCGCTGCAAATACTGAACAACGTACATTCACAGTTGAACGCCTTAATTAACAAGAAAAATTTAGAACGATGAAGAGTTCATTCAACATTATTTTATACTTGATTCCAAAAGAAAACCACTAGGCATTGATGTTCGCACACCTACTTGGGCAAAAGTGGCATAAATAAAGACGCAAGTAAATACAACGCTTTTAACTTAATTAACTATTTTTCTATTTGATTTATAGCTTTCTGAAAGGAAACAACAAGGTATATTGTTGTTATATAAGTACTTTTATTTTTATCTGAGTGATGCCCAAATAGTTCTCTCTAACTACTTTAATTTAATGCGCTCGTTATGAACACATGGCTCTTTGCTTGATCAACGGATGTTAAATAGCAGTATAAAAGCTTTCGCCTCTATTTGAGAAATTAACATACAATTCTCGCACTACTTTTTTATGCAATTATTACTTTGCTACTTTAATAAGTCAACTTTATTTCTTGTACCAAAGAAGATTTTATACTAACAAGTTAAAAAAAAGTGCTGCGTTTACTTAAAATACATTTCTCTTTGAGTCAAAAGTATTAGTTCTTCAAATAACCTTTTATTTTAACACTTTTTAATGTTTGGTAAACACGCTCTGTGCGTTACTAATAAATTCGGATTGAATCGCTAAAATTATTTTTTAATGCTCATGCTTTAGTTCTAATAAGTCGATTAGCAATTTTTGCATAATATTCACACTTTATGTTTCTTAGTATGTTTTTTGTTTGAATTCAGATTCTCGTACAGGCAATCCTTCCGAATAAGTTAGGATAAGTAATCTTATTCTTGCTTTTGCTGGGAAACCTACCGTGCAACAAAAGTAGTAATTCGTGGAGTTTAACCAAATTCGAAGTAACCGCATTATACACCACAAGCTATGGCTTGTCGCGTTTTCTAATTATTAAACCAAATACGCTTTATCTATTAAAGGTATAATAATTCGTTTATGGTAATGGACATAATATGTTGGAGGTGATTTTGATGGAGCCTGTGGTTGATTAACTTAATCACTAAGGTTGGCTTAATATATCTGCTGATGATGACAAGTTAGTCGTCGAAATACGTATACAGAATCACGAAAATTAATGTGGAAAGGGGTTATATATCAGCCTTAGTGATTAAATATATGTTGGAATCATAAGTGATATTATTGATGCATACACATATTCGAACACTACTTCATTAATTTGTCCAAATTTGTTGAAACATGTTAGACACTACAATATTCCTTGTAATATTTTGCATTTAAACTGCTAAGGTAAAATATAACTTCAAATTTACTAAAATGAAACATTTTTAGGAAGAAATTTTTATGCAAATACCTCAAAATCCGAATGGATAAATTTTCAATCTAATTTCAGAAAACGCGTAAGATAGACGCTAATGCAATATAAAGAAAAACTGTGTTGACCAGAATTATCTGAGTTGAAGATAATTTTTATGATTCATTGCTATTTTGAATTATACTAGCGAAAAAATGGAATTAGATTTACAACCCTTAACTTTTAAATAAATTAGGCAAATTTAAATGGTATTTCATTAAAATTTTCCACTTATACTAAAGTCGTTCAAATTTAAGTTTAACTTTTTTTGGCAATACGTGATGTGTACCAAGGAACAGTATGCATATAAGATATGATAGAGCATAGGATAATTTATTAATAATTATAACAAATATTTTGTTATACATACACATTCATTTATGGCAATTACAAATATGAATATGAAAAACTGTTTTACTAAAAGTAGTACTTAGTACATAGTTTATCTATATATTATATAGAATTTTAGATGAGATTAATTCTGCCCGAAAGACTTAACAGAGCAGTACGAGAATAAAACGGATGGTAAAGTTAAAATTTCGTATTTATAAGTTTGTTAATATTATCTCTATAACGAATTATTCTTTTGTGCTAAAATATATCAATTTGATAAAATAGTTTCGATATACAAGAGTTATCTTAAATTTCGAATTAATAAACGAATTGTATTTAATTATGTGTGTTATAAAGGACACTTTTATCACCATATGTATCCAAAAGAGGGGTAAATTTTGTTTTAATTCTTAATTTATTATACGCAAAAATTAATGTTATAATTAAAATGGTTTAAATTGGTTTGCTATCTCTAGTGTTAGATATAATATTGCATTTACTAATATTTAGAGTTATCCTGTTTTTGGAACACCGAAAATGCATGACATCAAAATTTTGTTGAATCAGCAGAGGTAGTAATATTAGGCCAGTAATATTAGGTCCGTTCCGGTTACAACAAGTTTCAACAAGTATTAGCATATTCATTTGACGCATATTTGGCTCTCTCTTTTTATCACTGAATGTCTTCAAACTGACGTAGCAAATGAACTAAAACGAAGATGATGTTAATATTAATAATAATAATAATAATAGTTATGTTAATATTAAGTGAGACTGATGATACTGATAAAGATCATTTATGGCACTACATTTTGTGCGAAGCTGCAGAGGTATGTAGAAATTTATTAAAAGTGTTTGGCGAAGATAGAGTTTCTGATAGAACATGCAGAAGATGGTCCGACAAATTTCAAATAGGTGATTTCGGCTTTTCTGATAAGCCACGCTCTGGGCGACCATCTTTGATCGATGATGATACTGTCGAGATCATGTTAGAGCAAAATCCCTTTTTGACAACATCGAAGATTGCGGAAAGGCTTAATTCATTTAGGACAAAATTCCGAAACTAGGATTGGTGTAGAATATTCGAGATGGGTGTCATATAAGTTAAGTGAGAGGAATTTGAAGGATCGAGTTATCATATGGACATTTCTGCTTGCTCGGAACCAAATCGAACACTTCTTAGACGGGATGATAACTGGAGATGAAAGGTGGATTACCTATGAAAACATTGTAAGGGAAGAGGCATATTGTGAATCCGGAAAACTCCCATCACCTATACCGAAGTTGAGTCTGAGTAAGAAAATGTTGTGTATATTGTGGGACATACGAGAACCAATAGATTTTGAGCTGTTGAAACCGAATGAGAAGCTAAATTCGGAGAGGTACTGTCAGTAATTGTATAATTTAAAAACAGCACTGCAAGAAAAGAAGCCGACGATGTTCAATAGGAAGGACATCTTACTGCTTTATGATAATGCCAGGAGACATACCGTTTTGGGGACTCGTCAGAAACTCGCAGAGCTAGGCTGGGAAATTCTGTGGCATCCACCATACTCCTCGGACCTAGCGCCCTCCGATTATCACTTGTTTCTGTCCTTACAAAATTTTTTGCAGGGCAAAAAATTCAAAAACGAAGAAGATACCAGACAAGCCCTGGTTTAATTTTCTGCTCCTAGGGATAAGGCATTTTTTAAGAATGGAATATACAAATTGCCATCACGCTGGCAAGAACTCATAAATAATAATCGAAATTATATTATTCAATAAAGTTTATTCAAGATATGAAATATTTATTATTTTGTCTTATTCAAAAAACGGACATAACTTTCCGATAGGCCAAATATATGCATAGATTCTAACATAACCAAAAGAATTGCAACTGAATAGGGTAAACAAATCATTTAAATTGAAAGATTGAAAAGTGACGGTCCATGATTTTATCCCTGCCGAATATCTAACAAAACAATGAGTGCTGAAGAAGAATAACCATTATAAGAGAAAAGCTAGGCTGGCGTCGAACTAACAGGACATATTCTTTGTAAAAAAATTTGCTTTTTAAAAAATTTTAAAAGCAGTTTTTGTGTTTTGTTATAGTACATTTATAAAACTAATATGTTCTTAAAATGAGGAGTTTATGTGTATAACCAATTGCCTGTGATTAAAAGAATAATACCTCTCGTCATTATCATTTTAAATTCGATCGCATTACTTTTTATTAGTGATCGTTACTTGTAAGCATCAATTTACATTAAAGAGTCAAAATAAAAACTGTCTTTATATACATACATACGTGTACACTATTGTCTTTCGGCCGAGATTGTGTCAGTATTACGTTTGTTGTGAAGAAGAAGAACACAACGCAGACGAAAAAAGAAACTTGGGCGTAACTGACGGGACTATATTTGGTCGGTCGTAGGTTTTTCGTGTTCACTACATTTGCATTTATAATTGATCTCGTCAGAAGATAGGAGATAAATTAAAACCACCGCCAATAAGGCACATGTCTCGAACTTTTTGCGTGCTATTGTCTTTCGTTCCTCTCGCGTTCGTTTAGCACTGTATCTTGTTGGAAGATACAGTGCGTACGTAAAATGATGATGAGCATTTATATTCGGAATTCGGCCGGGTACATTTAAGATTCTAAATTTGAAATTCATCATTGTAGAAGACAGAAGATCGTTAAATAATGGGAGGGAGGAGTAAGAAATATAAAAAAGAGAAAAGGCAGTTGAGTAAAACATTTCTGTCTCGTCTGTGTCTGATTCTTGGAATAACGGAATCCAAATGTTTATGCTTAAATGATCATATATATATTCATTGAGATGAGAGAATTACTTCATTTATTAACATATATTAATTAGTTAATCTTGTTAGCTCTGTTGTACGATATTTACGCAAATGGAAATACAATGTGTATACGTTAATACATTAATGGATATTTGTATATGTACCTATACACAGTAAACATATTTTGAGTATTAGTGAAAATTTACTCTTTCGTCTTCGTTAATTTTAATTTTTTTTATACTGTACTAAAACTTTTCGTATGTAATCATCATAACTTCGTTTAATTGAACACCCAAAACGCCGGAAAATGGTTAAAAAAGTGTAAGAATGAATTCAAGATTTTTATGTGTGTAGTCAGATAATATGTTCTGTTCGTTTATTAAAAAGTATTCGACAACTCTTAGCACTAACCCACCTGAATAAACTATTCACGCCTGTCCTTTCTTAGTTTTTGTAGCCATTCATCGATTGCTGCACTTATAAAACTTAAATCTAAATAAGCAACAGATTTTATTATGGATTTATTTATGTCCAAATTTGTGTGAGTGACAGAGTAACTTTTTTGTCTTAAACGGATTGTTTTATATGATAATCAGGTAGATCTCAATTTGGACTGGGTGATGGCCAGTCTTCTTACTTTTTGATACTTTCGCAGCTGTTTTCATATTTTTGCACGTTACATATTATGAAACTTGAAAAGACAGAATGGGACCTCTTTGAATACGGGAAATTTCGCAGGCTTTTCTACTGCTGTGAGCATGTATCTTATATCTCTATCTCATTTTGTTGATTAAAGTGTATCCCAACATTAAAATTTTTTTGCTTGCGCTTTCGCTCTTTCTAGTTACAATGTCTTAAACAAACAAATTTGCTTCGCCTTTATTTTTTACTTCCTAAAGGCATTACAACGATTTAGGGCTTTCGGTGCTTTGACAAGTGCTGGTGTACATAGTATGATGGGCTTTATCTTTTGCTGTGATAAATATAGATTTCGTTATACATTTAAAAAGTATGATATACAAATTAACGACTAATATGCAGATATTGTTATAATTTAAAAATCACAATAGGAGAATGCTCACATTTATGTAAAGCAATTACTGTAATTTTTTCCTTTTTTCACTCTCCACTACATAATTTTTTTATTTTAACAAGCATGACTTATTGTTTTTCTCATTATATCTCTATAATTATTTTGTATCAGTCTAAATTTTTGTGACAAGATAATTTGTCACAAAAAATAAGACTAATAAATAGTAATAAATAATAAATAAATAGCTGATATTATTTAGAAATTTTATTGTTATAATAATTAGCTTATATCCAATGCCAGTTATATATATATATATATTGTATATATATATTTAAAAAGGAGAGTTCTATTTTGTTAGGTCGCGAAATATATATTTGGGATGCTATACCAGAACAAATAAATTTATTGGGTCGCTGTGTAAAAAGGTTGCGAAACGTTGCTCTGTTATGGATGACATTGGCTGTTGCTAAAGCAGTTGCATGCAGGTGTTCTTTCTTACCGTTTTTCTACTATTCGTTTCTGCAAATGTGCATTTTCATATACTTACAGCACGTCGATTCGTTCATGGAAGGTGTGGTAAATTATCGAGCAGAAAGAAACAGAAGAAACTGCTTATCAGCTCTATTTTCCGGAGTGCAATAGTAAGAGCGACAGTTCAATATGTTATGGCGTATCTAAAGTTCATTTGCCATTTTGTTTCGAAAACTGTAATACTGTTGTGTCTTCTAAATATTTAGCCGGTTTTATATTTCTCTTTTTATTGTCATTTATATTTTGGTATATGACTTGGCTTCTCTTCTGCTTGTTTGTTTTTTATTGCAAGAATTTTAATATATTATTAATTATTAAAATATTAGTAAAATATGTAAAATATCTAAAAATATATAAAATACTTTTTTATTTCATGAAGAAAATATGTATGGAGGTTACCATTTCTACCTAACTACATTTAATCGCAAGAAAGGTAGTAAAAACACAGTAGAACATCGTGTTTATTTCTACAAAACGAATTAATAGGGAACTGTTAATTAAAAGTTAACCAGTATGTAATCCGGCCCACAGTCCTGTAAGCTTAATGAACTTAATCAACATGCCATTCAATCATATTTTCCCGTAGTAGCTGATGTTATACTCCACTATGAGGGCGTTTGCGGTATATGGGGACGACGGAGAGTATCCGAAATGAAGGAATGAGGGGTGCCAGTCGAGTTAGTTGATTTGTATGACCTAATCAGATATTTTGTACCGTGAAATTAAGTTATCATCGACAATAAAAGCGCTCGTTTTCAACCTGAATTATTAATACATCCTTTGTTTTCCTATGAGAGTAATCTAAATTCAATTAATATATGAAAATGTTATAAATATACATACGCGTGTTGTTACTGTCATAAATTTTAAACTTTATTTTATAGCCTCAAATACTAATAATGACGTACGTATATGAGGATGTTTTTAGCTTAAAAGTACTAAGTACTAGATATTGAAAGTATCGTTTGTTGACATTAAAATAGTGACGATCATGTTTTATGTTCAAAGTGCATGTATTAGAAGAAGCCAGCAGTAAAAAAAAAGAATTACTAATGTGGTGTAATATATTTTGTTACCTTTTGCGAATATTGCGTGCTTTAAATTATTTTTCAGACAAATTTAATAACATCATGGTTTGACAATATAGACTTTTTTGCCGCATGATTATTTGGTTGTAATAAATTAATCTCCTTTCGAAGAAAATCCTATCTAGATTTTTTATTTAAGTTGAAGTACTAACTTTAATATTGAGTGTAAGCTTTCTAAAATATGGAATAGTTCTACAGCCTGGATTTTTCTCAAATGGAGCTGTTCCATATGGTGGTAAGCATTGCAGTGGATACCTTACTATTTGAAATAAGGTTTCGTTAATTTTGATTGTCCAATAAAAAGTTTCAGTATGCATATATATATATATATATATATATATATATATATATATATATATAGGATTGCTGAACAAGTTATGACGTGTTGCTTCTACACTTTCCATAGATTGTATATTAATATAAAAAACGATCGATCACTTATGTACTGCCCGTTTTCTGTAACAACCTTCTATCTTTTGACGAGATTTATAATCTTGTTCATAGAAGGACCTATCTTTATGGGTTAAAAACTTTACAAGTTTCTGAATTATGGTCCCATCTGAGTTTAACGCTTACACAACGCAAGCAGTTTTGAAGTGGAACTTTGAATGTGTAATGTCCGACGAATATTGTAGATGTGGTAGTACATTCTAATAAATTTCGGATGGCGATTAAAATCGTTTCCACACCACGTTATTATAAACAATCCACTTCTCATCACATCAATCGCTTAAAAAAGAGACTAGTTTTTTCACGTTTAAAGAGTATACTGCCTCTATTTATTCAGACTTTTGAGTTCATGAGAAAACTAAATGTCGAGATTGCAGACGTTTCTTAGCTTTTCGTGTGATTGTAAAGACTTGAATGAGAAATGTTTAACGTTCCTGTAATGTATTGTACTGTGTGCAGTGAATTTGATTCGATCAAAGCCTTTATTTTGTCGTCATCAACGTCATAAATTTTGCTAATTGAGGAGCATCGTTGAAATAAAATTATAAATGCGGAATTTTCTGAGCTATGGTTGGCATTAATATTCTTGTAGAGCGTTGTTACTGTGAACTTTATTTTAGAAGCACTTGCTGTAGCACTTATAAAAATGAACTAGAACTATCTGTTGAAAAAATGTGTTTTGGTTTTCCTGATAATTGAGTAGATAGGTTACTTGAAAAGTCCATAAGGTCTACTTCACATGCATCTTTGCAAATCTAATGCGGTCTTCCCGTCTTTCCGGTATTTCTTGACTTCTTTGCATATTGCACCTGTTCAAGTTGGCCTTGATTACGTTTCTTTTTAACATTTGTGCAATCTTGGTCTTGTTTCGTTAGGTTTTGTACTTTAGTCTTACAAGTTTAAAATAATTACCTGGCTGATTGGATCTCTCCGCCGGACAGCAGAACCACGTCTTCTATGGTGTTGCTTCTAAGAGCTCTCTGTATCTATTTTGTTATAGATGACCGTCGTGTGTGACGTGTTTTGTCCATGAAGGACTTTCGCTTTGAAAGCTGCATCTAAAAAGAACATATGCAAATTTAACAAGGAAGGAAGATGCAACCACCTAGTCTGTTTCCGAGGAGAGTAGTGACGTTATCAGAAAGATGGTCGAGTCCGATAGGCATGTAACTTATCGCTAAATAGAAGAATATTAAGATGTTTATGAACCGTCAATTAGTATATTTCTGCACGAACATTTTGAGTTGAAAAGTACTTCATTGGTACGCCGTGCCTTAACCGATAAACAAATGGCATAATAAGTTTAATGGTTTTGCAAGATGTTCCAGAAGTTTAAAAAATCGAACATCTCGTTATACGTATTAACATCATTCTGGTAGATTACAAAATCTGGTTTTACTGTTAATGATATATTTTCTAAAAATCAGAATAAAATCTAGCTCCTTGAAAGTGAAGGCACATCTGTGTTTTATGAAAATTTGTTTTCGTTATTAAGAAAATGGTGGACGTTTTCGTTACTGTGGCAGAATTTATGCAGTGTTGGATCATCACAATATTACGAGGGGCAATAAAGTCACGGATTTGGGTGTAATACTTGACTCTTGATTTTCCTTTACCGAACATATCAATGTGCTTAATTCAGTTTCGCGCTCTTCGAGTTTCATTATTCGCTCTTGTAGCAGATTTTCTAATACCTTAGCTGAAATAAACCTCTATTATTCTTTTGTCTGTATGAAATTGGAATATGCTTATTGTACGGCATGTACTTATACAATACAACACTTCTTAATAAAAAGGATTCAAAAATGACTTCATAAACATTTGTCCTTTAAAATTTGTTGGCGTAGAGTTGATTATTTAAATTTATTCCATTTATATTGGGTTGACTTTTTGAGTAGCAAGTGAAATGTTGTTAGTGGAACATTTTTAATCAGGCTAGTTTGTAATGAAATTGATTTTTCAATCCTCCCTCTTAATTTTTTTTAGTTCCTAGAAATGGAATTCGTTCACTGGACAGATGTTTGTAGCCTCGAACGAATACGCTTTATAAAGCTCCAATTACTAGTGTGTCATAACGGTCATCGTTTATTCCTGGACCTATTTATATGACGACTATGATTTACTTAATTTTAATAAGATACCGTTCATATTTAAATCATTTACTTACTTTAGTTACCTACAATTAAATTATAGTATTTAGTCTTTTCTGTTTGTTAATCTTAACTACTGTTACTTTAATGTATTTTATGTATTGTCCTGTAATTGTAATATCTGTTGGATAATAAAGTTTATTATTATAATGTCGAAGATTTCTCTTACTTTTTTAACCTAACGCCTAGAAAATTTTCATTTATCCCACATAAGTATCTATGGGTTAAAGTTTAGACTATACGCGGTGCTACCACATATCACAAAACCGTAAATCAATACAAGCTCTGTGATGCTTCATATCTTAGGAGTATTACTATTATCATTATTAATAACTTTGTATTTAAATGCTGTATTAGAAATGACGAGCAAGTCTTGAGAACTGTTTTTCGTAATAGATATATACGTATATGTACATACATATGCATATGTGGATGAGATTAAGTTCTTTAAAGCTTTCATGGAGTTATTTAGGAATAACTCCACTGATATAAACTATAATTGGTATGATTTTAACATACTTCTTATGGCATAGTTGCTGTATCTTTTCTGCTAAAGGGATATATTTATTGCGTTTCTCTGAATGCTTGTTATTTGTATATTAGGTATGTCTCTTTAGTATTTTTATCAATTAGTGTAATGTCAGGTCAAATATCTGCTGCTGTGCGATCTGTGAGAATGTTTCTGTTGCAATATAATTTAACTTCCGAACTTTCTATGTGGTTCGTATTTGTACAATTAACTAATTGATATATTTTTTGACAAGATGTATTATTTTACAAATATTATCATATCGCGTTATATATTCTGTTTGTGCTAAATTTGTACATGCGACTGTGATATGTTAAATTCTTTCTGATGTTTTGTGACATTGTCTGCATATGTCTGTCACTTCATTTTGCTTTATAAAATATTTACTATATGAATACTATTATGAAATTTTTAGCTTCTGTGTAAATATTTCAATTTTTCCATCATTTGATGGATGCTTATTTGTGAACATGTATTTGCATTATTTGCTGAGTAAGTATCCTATGTATTTCTTTGTTTTTCCAGGGTTTTATTTTATTGTTGTTGGTAAGTATATGTTTCTCTGGACTGAAATTTGTATTACCAAGATTTAATGGTCTGACTTGATTGTATACTTCTATTATTGTTTTGTGAATTCTTTATATTAATGAAAACTCTGCCTGCTTCCTTTTTGGGTAATGAAAATCGTTTTGCTGCAGAATGTATGGTGTTTTGTGGCTATTGTTCTGACAAGTTTATTGAGGGAGTCTAACTCTGTGTCTGATCATTTTATGAGATCGAATGAGTAAAACAGGGACTGCGTATGTGTTGACTGCTTTAGTTTTATCATTAGCACTTAACTGAGTAATAAAAACCTTATGTGTTTTCTAAATTTTTTTCGAATTTATGTTCTAATCATTGTTTGATTGATAAAAGGATTTTGGGTTATGCCAAGTTATTTGTATGCATCTTCTTCTGAGAGCCCTTCTATTACATCCGTTTGTATCCTATATCCTTCATGTTGTTGTATCTTACTTTTATTACATCCAGTAATGAACGAAGTATATTTTTAAATCATCCATGTATGAAGACGATTTATGGGTTTGATATTTTGATTATAGTAGTTTATTCTACAACGCTGTTGTATTGCGTTTAATATGTTTGGCAAAGGCTTAAGTGCAATGCAAAATCAAAAAGCGTCTAGTGCATCTCCTTGAAATATACCCTGTTTTATTATTATTTGTTGTTTGCAGTTGTTTACACTCATAACGTATTAAGGATTATTATTATTATTATTGTTAATAATATATGAAATTATTTTTAGTATTTATTTGTCAAAATTAGTAATAACTCGAACATTTATTTCTTGATGTGTTAAAATTACGTGATTAAAATTCGCAGGCTAGTCTAAAAGATTTTTTCAGGAGAATCCATATATTCGTTTTTTTTCACTTATTTATGTTTCATGTTGTACTGGTTAATATTGTTAATAAAATAAATAAAAATTTAAAAACGCTAATTTAAATAATAATAAATAATTTAAATAATCCTCGATAAGAAATGCATAGAACACATATTTTCAATATATTAATAATTGAATTAATTAAACGAAACTAATAAATTACTTTCAATATAATTGTGCTAAAATCAACAACTAATACATACAAATTCCATTAATAACTTTGTATAAGTTAAAAACCGAACGTTATAGTGAACTTAATTATATTCTAAGTGCCAAACACCAACCAGGCAGAGACACATCCATTTCCCGTTTGTTTGGTTTCGTACAAAGTTTTCGATATTCATTTGTCATTTTAGACAGTTCACAGTTCTTATGGAGAGGGTCCGGTGCTGCAGCGGTGGTAGTACTCCTTCTCCTATGTCCGCGTGCCCTTTTCATACACGATATAGTACGAAAGTGTGTGGTAGTCACCTCCATGCAAACCTGATAAGATCACAGATCAGTCAAGCAGAAAATGACGGTGTCAAAGTGAAGGTCCGTACAATAACCCGACCACAATGCTGCGGCAGAGTCGCTCTTGTATGGAAAGCATTCATACGCAAATCTGGAGATTACACGAGACGCCTGTCACTGAGAATATTCCGGATCAAGATGTACTACGTACATTTTTACTTACGAACATTTACACATACATTTATATTTATGTCTATTTGTTATAGTATATTATTTATGTGTTAAATATTAGTTTTACATTAAGGTTTCATGTTCTACATATGTTTGCTGTACAGATATACCAATTAAACACATAAACTTGAAAATAACACTCCAGTAGTTTTAAAAATGTGTAATTTTGATCTACGGATATATGCAGAATACATTATTTTTCTACAATTTCGAAGAATTATACATTTTTCCTTTGAAATATTATAATTGCAAATAATCTTAATAAGCAGTACTGCAAATGAATTGTTTAAAATAAAATACATAACAATTGATATACTTTAAATAAAATTAAATATTTAATGTGTTGAAAAGTCTACATTTCTTTTTACATTATAAAGTATAAATTGTCTATGTAATAAGGTACACACTTATTTCTAACTGTGATTTTATTGATATATCGACTGATGCATGTGTCTTGAAAAAAATTTATTAGGCATATGTCGTATTATTGTTTAATTGAATAGTTTGTGAATTTGTATATTTATGAAAAGATTATTTTTTTATTGGCAAAAAAAATAGTTTTCTTAATTTAAAAAATTAAACGTAGACATGAATGATTCTTAACATTTAGGGCCTTAGTGAAGATCGTTTGAACCCTTTAATTCATGATGATCTACGCCAATCAATTTGAAAATTGGCCATTATAACAGATTGTAACTAATCGACTGTAATACGATATTTGCATTCCATAGGTAAAGTTAAAAAACTGGGTGTTCGGTTGTGCCATATTTTGAGCGAAAACAACAAGAATCAGCCTATTAATATTTAGGCCTCTTTGCTAGGTCGTTGTGAATTAGATCATTGTTAATGACCCAAGTCATGATGACCATTTTTGAGTCACATTGCTACTGATGACAAGAAAAATTGGCGTCATGTTAACATCAAAAAAGAATAACTTAACTCTGACAAAAAGGCAACTCCCTGGACAAAAGCTGATAGTCATCCGCATAAGTTGATGTGTCTGGGTGGACAAAGCGGACAAAGAGGAATGTAACCATTACTGTTGAGATTTGCTGTTAACAATTTCGTTGGCTTGAGATGGCAAAACAAGAAAAAAACAGGGAAGACCTCACAAAGTATTTTTCAACACGATAATGCTCGCCTTCACACTGCTAATATTACAAAAGCGGCTATTCGAAAACTCCGTAAGATTTTCATCAATTTTGCCCTCACTCAAACAAACTTTGAGGAATCTCGTTTAATAACGATGTCGCGTTCCGGGTTTTCAATTCCACGTCGAATTTCAACCAGAGACAAAAAATTACTAGATCGTTGGGAGACAATGGTGAATAATGAACAACAATATATTCTTAGATTATATCACATATTGTTATTGCTTGTTCAAAAATGAATAAATTTTGAGCACAATATAAACACTACAAAGCTTCTGCATCAACATGATATCTTTCAGAGTAATGTAATTACTTAATTATAATTTATAGATAATTATAGATTAGAGTAAAGAAAAAATATTGCTTTTATAGCCGGAATATGGGGGAACGCTTGATTTCTTATTGATATAGTTTTGATAGATAGCATATTTAGCTTGTATATGAATGAAATAGGTGTTTGTATATGGTATTGTAAAAAGATTTACAGCATTAATCAGTCGCACTCAATGCTTTGAATTTTTTTATGATGGTAACAAAAATGACATTATAACGGAAAGTTTGTATTCCTCTATAAAAGAAACCCAACCTATGCTCATAATGAAATACATAAAACTTTTTCTGAACTCTGGTTGGAAAACCAATTACTTGCTTATTTACATAATTTGTGACAATGTTTCATATAATTTGACTTGTAGACTTTCTCAGCTATTGTCCATGGGTTATTCTTGCCTGGAACCGCATCTTTGGCGCTACTATTTCACTTGCCGACAGTTTTTCTGCTTTTTCAAAAGATATCCTCCAGGATACTGTTGACTTTCTCGCTACTACACTGAAACCATAGCTGTTGCTTCAGGATACTGGAGCGTTTTGTTTATGGTGGATTGGTATTGAAAGAATAATTCACATGTGTTGCGTAAAGGATAACAGCCATCGCGGTTAAGGTTACTTATGCGTTTTTGGGTTTGAATGGATCCACTAATTTTGGGGCTGTAAAAATATGTGTTGCGGGATAGAATCGGAACAGAATTAAATTCTTATTCGGTTTCTAATCTATGTTCCGCAAGTGTAGACTTAGCCACACTCAAACGCCCTAGTATATTCATCCACACGAGTGTCAATCAAACGCTTTGTCTCTTTCTTCACTGTTACAGATGCGTGAAATTCTGTAAACAGAAATAGAGAAGGGCACAGAAATTGTAGAGTGAGGTTTGAAAATAGTTTTGGTGTGTGTTTTGGTACTTCAGAAAGGCTCTACTGATTACGTAGTCGACGACTGCGAGGAAGTAGTAGCACGAGACTAATATCAAGTGTTGAAGGAAATAGTAATGGACGAGTAGATGAAGCAATATAAGTACATGCTGAAAAGAGGTAAAGTTACAGGTCGCGAAGTATTATAACCGAAATTGTTAAAAATATAGGCGATAAGGGATGAATAATATTGAACGATTTATTCTATCAGTTTGTTACAATTAAGAAATTTTGAGAAGACTGGGAACTGAGTATATTAGTTAGTATTACATATAAAAAGAGTGCTCTGATTATTATGTAGTCACTTTTTGTAACACAATACGAAAGGATACGATAAATATTGGAGAAAAGATTAAAATCTGTGATACAACTGTAGAAATCGCAAAGTGCGTACATGAAGAGGAGGGATGTATGTATGTAACGTGGCATTTTCATAGCCTTTCTTGACCTGGAAGTGCTTTTAACAGCCTACCAAAAAACATGGTTTGAACTAGCTTGCTTAAGACAACCAACAACGAAATATTACTCAACATCAATAAAATTTTATATAAAATAATGAGAAACTATGTGGAGGTAAAAGATATATTACTGAAAGTCTTTGCACCACATGAGAAAGAGCCATGTGTTGTTTACGTTTGTATGTAGAGAGCGATATAATTAAATAAGTTAGTAGTTATACAAGAAAGCATGTTGTCGCTTATAAAAATATAAGAGTTAATATAAATACCGTAATGTGTTTTTGGGAATAATTTGCGAGAAATGCAAATGATTTATAAAACCGAACCAGAAATCTAAAAAAAATGTAGGAAAGTCATGATGGTAGGTAAGGAAGATTTTAGGCCGTTGATAAACGTAAATGGAAAGCGGAGTGAATACTTTAGAGGTTATAGATTTCAAAGGTAAGAATGAAGAAGAAATGCACGGAAAGATAGAAAGTGAATTTCGTTTTGACCATGAATCAATTTAGAAACTTGCTATTAATAAAATATAGAAATCTACTCAATATGAAAAATTGTCATACTACTCTTTGCTTGATTCAAACACCTCTGAGTTTGGTTTGAAAACAGTCGATATCATTTTGTACGGTCATTTTGGATATTCTATAATTTAAAACTAGTTCAAAATATAGAGTGCATCAATTGGTGTATTTTCATATAAGCTCATCTTGTATACTATAGACTTTATTGTGGATTCCCTCTCGTCTGGGTAAGTTATTCAATTAAAACACACATTGTAGAGTTTAAAGTATGATTAGTTGTGCAATATTTAGAAAAGTTTTTCTTAAATAATAAATAATAACTTGTCAATATCTAGCATATTGAAATGCACTATTTGTTCATAATGAAATTTAGAACTCAATGAATATTTAATATAATTTTTACATTAAAAATATGTGAAATGTATTTAGGACGCAAAGCAACAAGGAATTTTCAAAATAGTTGAGAAAATTATTGGCTTCTTTTATATTCTAAAAAACTTGCTAATGTCAATAGCTTCAACAGCAGTGTCAAAGTAGAGATGCCGTTAGTGCACTGATTTTGTCTAAAATAAATTTCAACTTGAAATTAATAATTGTTCAGAATTTTCTGAAAAGCTGCGATTTTTGAAATATTTTCGTGAACGTCAAGATAAGGATTAACGTAGTTTATGTTAATACAAAAAAGTTTCTTTCGTTAAAAGGGAATATTGCAATCACAGCGTTATTTAAATCTGGAAACTCTTGTTACGATGTTGGGCATGTTGGTAACATACTTCGCATAGTGTATTCGTATTTGAAATACCAATTTAGGTAATCCGAATAGAACCTTTTTCAAACCTACGCAATTTCATTCAATTTTCTCTTGAATTTCGTAAGTAAAAGTAGACAGAAATCCGAATGGTGTTATTTCGTTGGAATTGATTTAAAGCCAAATCGCTGACAATAAAATAATACAAAATAGGAGGTCTCTGTAGGAGGGCGGTAAGGCTAAGTCACCAATAGAACGACAACGCGATGAACAAAAATAAAACAAATATTCAACATTGTATGCCGCTCTCCACTGGATTGGTGCTCTGCTTGCGCTGTGACATACTTGTCTGTGTTCAGACTTTGCTTCGCTGTTCTTTGTTATCGATTACGTTGAAATTAAAATAGACCTACCTTCGAATTTTTCGGTTATCCTATTCTTTTGCAAAAATACATTTTTCTATTGCTCTATTCGCTATTTGAGAGACTACAAATTTTTTTTAATCGAACGTTTTATTTTAAAAGACTATGATTCTTTTGGTTATTTGATCTTTCTAAATTCTTAAAAATATCATTTGACAATTATGTATATATCTACATATATTGTACTTATTATGTAATATTTCATTCAGAATAGAAATTTTATGAGCTGGATTAATGTGTTGTTCTTGAAATAATATAAATGTTGCTATTTGTAAAAATCATAAAATAAAATTAAATATAACCAGTTTTTATGATTAAAGGTGAAGCTTTTCGGATGATTACTGATTAGAAAATGACAAAATTTGAATAGTAGAGTTGAAGATATGAAGAGGATAGTTGCAAAGCATTAGTAATTGAAGTGATTAAATTCAACCCTTGGTATCCATATATGTGTACTGAGTGCATTTCTAATTTAAAATAAAGATTCTTCAAAGAAAGCGAGGGTGGGCTGAAAAGTTCGTGGATTTAAAATAGGAAAAAGAATGTTAAAAAGCAATCATTCTATTATTAATAACACCCTATCAACTACATATGTTTCATCGAATTCACGAATCGTCAGGTTGATGTGTGTTATTAATGAACGATTCCTTCAGAGTGTTTATCATATCATTTCGATACAGAAAATAATGAATAATATCATATCTCCCTCTCTCGACCAATACATAAATGTATTGACCGACAAAGCAAGAACGCTTCTATCTCACATAGATCGGAGACTATGTTTCCAGTGTGTAATAGACAGAAACTTACGTCTAGGCTTTATGCCAATTAAAGAATGTTAAAAAGGAATCATTCTATTATTAATAACACCCTATCAACTACATATGTTTCATCGAATTCACGAATCGTCAGGTTGATTTGTGTTATTAATGAACGATTCCTTCAGAGTGTTTATCATATCATTTCGATACAGAAAATAATGAATAATATCATATCTCCCTCTCTCGACCAATACATAAATGTATTGACCGACAAAGCAAGAACGCTTCTATCTCACATAGATCGGAGACTATGTTTCCAGTGTGTAATAGACAGAAACTTACGTCTAGGCTTTATGCCAATTAAAGAATGTTAAAAAGTTAAAAATCGAAATGATATGATAAACACTCTGAAGGAATCGTTCATTAATAACACAAATCAACCTGACGATTCGTGAATTCGATGAAACATATGTAGTTGATAGGGTGTTATTAATAATAGAATGATTCCTTTTTAACATTCTTTAATTGGCATAAAGCCTAGACGTAAGTTTCTGTATATTACACACTGGAAACATAGTCTCCGATCTATGTGAGATAGAAGCGTTCTTGCTTTGTCGGTCAATACATTTATGTATTGGTCGAGAGAGGGAGATATGATATTATTCATTAGGAAAAAGAACTTGGTGATTTGAAATTTCGTTTATTTCTCAACACAATCTCCTGCCACCTTAATACATTTGCATCGGCAATTATCCAAAGCCACTATGCTTGGATACAATTCAGAATTCTGAAGTTCGTTAAAATAGGCATTCACCGCAGTCAAAACATCGTTGTTTAAAGTACTAGTATAATAAGCATCTCGTTTCTGAAGGTAATCAAATGAAAAATATTTTATGAATCCTACAAAATGGAAGTCATTGTTTTTCTGCGCCGCCACTGTTTAGATTGTTATGTTTCGGGCTCAGACAGACGAGTCTAAGTTTCATCTATCGTGATAAATCTGCGCATAAAAATTACCTTGTTTTTTCGAAAATGTTCCAAACATTCGCTTTCGTACCTATTTTTCATCAACAGTGAGCAGTTGCTTTATCTGCGGCGAAAATAATTTCTTCATAATCAACTCTTCATTCAAAATGCACGCTATGCGTTGTTTAGAGATGTTGACAGCCTCCGTTATTTCAATCGTTTTCAACCTACGGTCTTTTGACACCATAGCACTTTTATAATAATTTCCGGTATAGTGGCAGATTTTGGACATCCACAACGTGGTGCACCTTTAACGGTGGTACGATCATATTCAAACTCACGAATCCATGTACCAATAGTAGAAAATGAAGGAACTGAGTACTTCAGATCATCAGTATGTGCATCTCATTATAAATATTTGTTGTTGATAAGTTTTTTAAGAATAAGTACTTAATGACAGTTTGAATTTCAACATTATTCATCTCGTCTAGAATTTCAACAGATCATTAGTTAAAAGTAGTCTTCTCAACGAAGTTAATAATTGTAGTGAGTTGAAATGTTGACGTCGATAGGAAGATGACTCCCATGTGCCTCTGTCTGACCATGGGCTTTTCGCTTTACTTACATGTTCCTAACTTGGTATAAGTAATATTACTTTAAAACCAAAAGTATATATGTAAAGTGTTTTCCTAAATATTTAAAAATTTGTTTGTTGATTTCCCTGTTTCGAAGGTTTTGCGGAATGATAGAATGGTAGTTAAGAAGGCATTTGGAAAATAACTATCTAACTTTTTAGTTCGTTTTAGTTCGGATGTTAGGATCAGATATAACTGACTAGCAGTATTTTCTTGTTTTTCGAATGATATTTTCAGAGCAATAGTGACTAATAAATTAATCTTTTTAGTATTATTTGATTAATTCAAGGTTTTAGCATTATTAATCACGCATTCTTTCGATTTTGTTTGGCATTTAAAAGAACTGGATAGCAACGTTTTGAGCTTACATGAATCATACTTACAGAACAATATCTAGCATATAGCATATCAATTAAATGAACAAAAATCTAACTAAATCGTTTTAAATTCGGAACATCTCTTTCACATGTTAATGTTATATTTGGTTTATCGCAGACGATTGTTTTAGATAGTATTCTACAAATTAAAAAACAGCAAAAGCAATTCAGCAAAATATTGTTACATTAAACAACAGTTTGATGGAACGAATACGAGAGGGGACACAGTTCAAAGTTAATATTTCAAATGATAATGTTTAACTTGAGGAAAAGCAAGTGGTAAATACTTTAGAATTCACTGATACATAGTTTCACATAGTTTAATATGTAATTCGTTGTATACAAAAAGTTTTTTCAATTTAAAAACCGAGGCATTTTGTATTATCTTAAATTACTGCGATAACGTATATAGCCTATGCCCTAATAGCATTGATGCTAGAAAAATCTAAGTAATGCAAAATTTATGCGTGATTTTTGTATAGCGTTCGGAGATACCATATAAGTTAAGAATGGGATACATGCTTTTGACTTTAACATGTTAATGTTAAAATGTCCTTCTTATCTTAGAGCAAAAAAAAATAATTAACTTATGTATATACGGTAAGCGAGCGCGAACTATCGGATATGTTAGTGAATACGTTACATAATGGCGTCCCAAAATTAACGCAAGACTTGAATTTGTTGCCATTGGTGCAGTAAAGTGTTGGTAAGCCTAAAAAAAAACAATTCGACAGCTGACAGTTTAGGGTTAGTAAAAATGGAGCGTTACACGATAGAATAACGTGTCTTCATTATTGAACAGTATTTCAAAAATAACGAAAGCTTGGCGGCCGCAGTTCGAAAATTTCATACAAAATATGGTCGGAATAGTATTTTAATATTTCGTCGACTGTGAAGAGATTAATTGAAAAATTCAGGGAGACTGGATCCGTTGGAGACGCCAAACACACTGGTCGTCCAAAAACAAGCCGTTCAAATGTCAATGTCGACGCAGTGCGTGAGAGTGTCGGTGACAATCCAGGAACTTCAATTCGGCGTTGGACAAGAATTGAAAATCGCAAGAAGCTCTTTACAGCGTATATTCACTAAAGATCTATGTCTCCATGTTTACAAAATTCAATTAACACAACAACTGAAGCACATGTGATTATCGAAAAACAAATGCATCCACAATGTGTCACTATTTGGTGTGGATTTTGGGCTGGAGGCATAATTGGACCATACTTTTTTGAAAAAGAGGCAGGTCAAGCGGTGACTGTTACTGGTGCTCGATATCGCGACATAATAACAGTTATTTTTGCCAAAATTGGATGATATTAGTGTGGCCAATATGTGGTTTCAACGAGACGCTGCCAGATGCCTTACAGCCCGTGAAACAATTCAATTACTGCATGAGACATTTCCAGGTCGTGTACTCTCTCGTTTCGGTGATCAGAATTGGCCCCCTAGACCGTGTGATTTAACACTATTAGATTTATTTTTATGAGGTTATTTAAAATCACAGGTCTATGTCAACAAGCCCACGACCACTCTTGCATTAAAAGGAGGAGATTCAACGCTGCGTTAACGAAATTCAGCCACATTTATGGATAATAGTCATGGAAAATTTCGACAAACGAGTGCGTATATGCATGCAAAGCCGTGGAAGCTATTGGCCCGATGCGTTATTCCATAAATAACCCTATCCTATGTACTTTATGATTCAATAAAAAAATAACAATCGAAAGACTAAAAACTGTGTTTTCTATTTAATTCAAATCTTGCGTTAATTTTGGGACACTTTATAACAGCAAAGCCCTTAATTGCGACGATTGCATTCTATGTGTGAAGTTGAATGGTTTATTTCTCATTGGACGAATTTTTAACGATTTAATGTATTGGGTCTGGGAAAAAGTTCGTGGCGTTTTTTCAGTAAAATTCAACTGGTCCCCGCATGGCGCGTGGACAAATTCATTTAAACCGAATATGCTCCATTATTATCGACAATGTTTCGCCATTTTTTTGGTAGATCCATGATCCCATCGGTGAAAAACTTCTGTGGTTTCTGGTCGAAAAACTGAATCAAGTAGTTTTCACAGGCTTCTTTTGAAACCAACTTAATTCCATTGAGAGAGTTCTGCAGAGATCGAAACAGATGATAGTCAGAGGGTGCTATATCCGGACTGTAAGGTGGGTGCATCAAAACTTCCCAACCAAACTCTCTCAATTTTTGACGGGTCATCAAAGAAGTGTGTGGTCGGGCGTTGTCATGATGGAAGACAACACCTTTCCTATTAATCAATTCGGGCCGTTTTCTTTCAATCGCCTGGCGTAATCTCTCTAGTTGTGCACAGTAGAGTTGAGAATCAATCGTCTGACCAGTTGGAAGTAGCTCGTAGTGGACGATTCCCCTCCAGTCCCACCATACACACAGCATCACTTTTTTTGGCGTCAATGTTGGCTTAGCGAACGCTTGTGACGGCTCACCATCCTTTATCCACGATCTTTTACGCTTCCGATTATCGTACGTAATCCATTTTTCATCTCCGGTTATTAAACGTTTCAGAAACGGCTCGATTTCATTCCGTTTCAGCAGCGCATCGCAGATGTTAATTCGGTCCATCATGTTTTTCACGCTCAACTCATGAGGAACCCATACGTCAAGCTTTTTTTTGTAACCAGCTTTGTGTAAATGGTTCAAAACAGTTTTGTGGTCAATGCCTAGCTCCATGCCAATATCGACACTGCTGATATGCTTATCTTGTTGGACTTTTTCAAGAATTTCATCAGATTTTTCAGTGATTGGACGACCGGAGCGTGACTCATCTTTCACATTGAAATTTCCAGAACGAAAGCGAGCGAACCATTTCCGCGCAACAGATTTCGATAAAGTACTTTCACCGTACACAGCACAAATTTTATCACAAGCCTGCGCAGCGTTCTTCCCCTTATCATAATAATATTGCAGAATATAGCGAAATTTCTCATTATTCTTCTCCATTTTCAAGTGCGAATAACTTTCCAACCACTGCACCGATTACAATGTTTCTACGCTCAAACTAACGTTCGGAAGGTCATCTAAAAAACGAGCCGTCGGTGGTGTCGCTGTGACTTGTTGTTCTTTAGTTATCGGCAACCAATGCCATCTATCGGGAAAAATGCCACGAACTTTTTCCCAGACCCAATATTATTGACTTAAATTCGTTCAATATCTAGTATTAACAATTATTATACTCTACTGCATAGTATAATTTTATTATACAAACGCATATTCAATCTAGCTTTAAACGGTTGAATTTGCTTTATAAGTCATGTAGACTCGGAATCGTGTAGTGCCGAATGAATCTGAAAGTAGCTCACTGTGTTAATAATATTAGCATTAGCAGGAAGGTTCTTATAAATATATCAGACCACGCAGGGGCTATATCCTGTTTACAAGAGATGTTTTTTTATTTTTAGTCTAACACAGTAAAACATGATGTTTTAGTCCGAACATTTTCCAAAAAATTCTTCATTATATTTTGGTATTTAACGAAATCAGTTTCCAAACTATTTCTCCGTATTACTCATTTCTAGAAAGTATCGATATCTTGATTATCTGATTTTTCGTAATTCTTCTTTAATTTATGGGAGTAAAAAGAAATCGTTGAATACTAGATTGAGACCGTAATACGGCATTACTTTAAAATTCGTTTAAACAGGAGACGGAATTGGGGCTAGCCATGAAAATGTTGACCTAAACAACCGCTTATACTTCGTTGTCTATTATAATGTTAAAAACCTAGCGAGAAGATCCTCAGGCATGGTTTTACACCAGCTGACATGGTCTATCTGTTTAGATGTTTTAGGTTAGTCGATGAGCACATTGTATCGGTACGCCTATGCATGATAAGGTTGATTGCTTTCACACTAATGCCTATTGTCGCTTGATCAACAATAACATCCTTTTTGTTAAATATTTTGCGCACTATGGCAGTGTTTTTGTTTCTGATTACTGCTTTTGGATGCGATAGATAATTTTTCAAAAATTCATACCCAAGCACAATTCATTAGCTAGACTACAAATATTGGACGTCCTTTCTGAGGAGCAGAATGCGAAAATAGTAACATATTAATTTATGACAAAGATAAATTGTAAGACGAATTGATATCGATAAATGAATCTTAGATTTTGAATATGGTAGAAAAAAACTAAATTCTGAATCCAAATTAATACATAAAATACGAAAATTGTAGAAAAAAATTCTAGAAAATATATTATAACCAATATAAAATATATTATTATATAAGTTGTGATATAAGCATTCATAAAATGTGTAAATCAATTTTGTATGTTATGTAATTTTATGAAAACAATCTTAAACTTAAATTTTTCTTCTTTAAAACGAATTAGTATTATCCTAAAACATAAATAAAATAAAATTAGTAAATATCGACGCAACTAATTAAATCTAGATAGAATTTTTATAAGAAATTTACTATCAGACAAGTAGGAATTAGAGTTAAAAATTTAATTTGATAATTAATATTTATAAAATAATTAAGAAAAGTGAATTAGATAACATACTTGTAGCTATTCCAAATAAAGATAGAAAAATTTGATTGAATTTAATTAAAATAAGTTAAAAGTGTAAAATAAGTAATTTAAGATCAGATATTTTATAGAATATAAAAGCGAGTAAAATATAGGAATCAATTCAAATAATGTATCATTTTGAAATCTGAACAGATGAAATATTTAATTTTATATTCAAAATATCGATGCAACCGAGATAGAGACAGTTACTTGTAAATTAGATCCTCTAAAGAAATGCACAATTCGTATTAAACAAAATAGTAAACAATAAATTAAAAGTAAACAATTAATACAAAGGTCTATAAATATAGTAAAAATTAATTTATTCAGAATAATAAAGAATATTATCTCTATGAAGAAGTTATTTATAAATGATAAGAGAGTTTTAAATGGAATATAACGTATTTGTAATTTAATATATTGATAACATAACATAACCCAACGACATACGAGGATAGTTTGACAAGTAGTGAGAATGACACATAGGTGATGCTCTAATTGGTAAAACAAATGCACTGTAATTTAGGTTGCCTATTTATATGTCTACATTCCGATATTTAGATAAATCGGTTGATTAGTTTATTTTTGACAGCTGATTGAAAAAGAAGCAACACGACGTCGCATCGTGCGGTGATTAAATACTTCGTAATTAAGGGTATGAAAGCTACCGAAATAAAAGATGAGTTACGGAAAACGTTAGGTGAATCTGCTCCATCATCCGCCAAAATAAGTAGATGGGTAAATGAATTTAAATGTGGTAGAACGAGCTGTGTTGATGAAGCGCGCTCTGGAGTACCCAAAATCGTGACTTCTAAAGAAACGATTATAAAAATCCATAATATTATTACGCATGATCGACGATTCAAAGTGAGAGAGACAGCAGACATGGTAAACATTTCAACAGAACGCGTACATCACATTTTAGCGAAAGAATTGGGCCTTTCCAAGCTTTCGGCAAGATGGGTGCCGCGATTGCTTACGACTGATCAAAAATTCACTCGTTTGCGCATTTCCAATGAGTGTTTGGACCTTTATATGCGGAATCCGGTTGATTTTTGGTAGGCGATTTGTTACTTGCGATGAAACTTGGATACACTACAGTACACCCGAAACTAAACAACAGTCGAAACAATGGTTAGAACGTGGTTCTGCACCTCCATAGAAAGCGAAAACTATTTTATCGGCAAACAAGGTGATGCCATCAATTTTTTGGGATTCAAAAGGCATTTTGCTTATTGATTACCTTCAGAAAGGTGACACAATAAACGGACAATAGTATGCAGAACTTCTACAAAAATTAAATGTTGAGATTCGTGCTAAACGGCCAGGAATAGCAAAGAAAAGGATTCTGTTTCACCAAGACAACGCTCCCTCGCATAACAGCACAGTTGCGATGTCCAAAATCTACGAGTTGCATTTCCAATTAGTACCGCATGCGCCTTATTAGCCGGATCTAGCCCCTTCCGACATCCACCTTTTTCCAAAATTGAAAGCGGCACTAGGTGGAAAGAAATTTTCGTCTAACGACGAGCCTATCATCTTCGTAAATGAGTATTTTGCAAGCCTTCCGAAATCGCATTTTAGAGATGGCATAAGGGCATTGGAGCACCGTTGGAATAAATGTATTGCTCTTTTAGGAGAATATATTGAAAAATAAAAATTATTTTGTATTTAAAAAATTCGTTTTTCTATTCCATTCTCATTACTTGTCAAACTACATTAGTAGATTATGTGGAAAAGCCAATTATATATATATATATATATATATATATATATATATATATATATATATATTAAGTTGATATTTATTGTTTTGAAGAAACATAGGAAGAAATATAACATAAATATTTTATTAAATGTATGTTAAGTAGTTTATTTGATAGTTATTTAAAAGAAAAACATTCATGTATAAATATAATTAGGCTAAATGGATATACATATAAAAATATGAATGAAAGTTGGAGATTAAAGACAAAATATCATAGAACAGAAGACTGAAAAAACAATGGATAACGCAAGGGCACTTTGGGATAAGACTAAGTTTAATAAAGCCACAAAAGAACTGACGGAACTGGTAAACAAAAAAAAACAAATAGGCATTAAAAATTATTTAGAGAATTCTATAACTGTTTTATCATTATGAAATAAAAAATGTGAATGAAAAGTGAAAGTGACAAATATATTATAAGATTGCTGTATTTGCAGAACATTTTACAGAAGTTTTTAACCATTGTTAATCTGAGACATCGTTATGGAAAAACGAAATCATACAAGTACTGAAAGCTTCTAATCAATTAGAACCTTCCATTAAAAGTTTTAAAATTTTAGAAGTAAGAGCTGCAGCACATTAGCCAAACACAAAAACGCGCCAAGATATAATCTGGAGATAGAAAGAGTACCAAAAGAGTTACCCAATATCGGAATAAAACTGACTACGTAAATAATAATGCCACTTTAAGAATTTAACACCTCCCAAGTCAATGGAATGTGTCAGTAATTATTACTAAGCTGAAGAAGTTCAGCCCTATAGACCTATCAGTTTGCCCCCATACTTTATAAGCTATTCGAAAAGCTATTAAGAAAATTAAGCCCATCCTAGAAGATAGGTGGATTGTACCGAATCATCATTATGAATTTAGACAGCAGCATGCTATAATTGAACATCATCATCATCAAATGAGATGAAGCATTGGAAGGAAGTAAATATTGTACTGTGGCGTTTTTGGACATTGGCCAGATCTAGTATAAGATTCGGCATAAAGGTGTTTTATATATTGTACAATTAAACAAAATATAAAACGATGATTTTTATATAGATCACTAAATTTCCAATGTTTCAATTTTTTAAAATTTTATTGTAAAATTAGTTTCAATTGTTTTACTAATTTTTTATTACAATAATGAAAAAAGTGGATTAAACATGCGATTCGTACTTATACATAGACTATAAAAGCAAAGAATATTCTATACTTTGTCAAGTTTCCTAAAATTTAAGTGTTTGTATGTCTAAAATACATTAATACGAACAGACCTCAATGAATCAACACAAATTAGCGTCACCCATTTAAAAAATATGACGTACTAATAACGGATATTAAGTGTCCGTATATGTGGCGTTTATCGCGGGTTACAACCGTCATATGGTCGGCTATTAACTCCGCCGACGACAGTTGTGCAGATTTGTCGGCAAAGACTATAGCATAGGAAATACAGTGGCAGTTGTGGGGGTGTGGTGCAGGATGATGGATGTGCGGATTAAACGTACGATCGTACAGGGTACCGTTGTACCCTGTACTGTACACATAAAACTATCAATGATCCCCTTTTTAAACGTTAGTAATAGATAACCTTTTTTCGTACATACGGCACGTACCATGTATAAAATGTAGATAGATTATTTAGTTTATAAAAATAATGTTCCTAAATATTAAATATTGCATCCTGAAAACTTATACGTTGTGAAAAGGTTTAAAGAAAGGTAAATGAAAAAGTATATTTAAATATGATGTAGGTGAATATATCTGACAGTATCGTTAGTAAAATAATTGTATTGGTTTAGGTCATTTTCTGAACTAGGAAAATAGTGTCATTCTGTATATTATTTTTTGGTTAAATCAAAATATATATTTCAATATATCAAGTATCAAGTAACACATGGCATTATTCTAATACTCCATTATATTACAATCATATAAATTAATAAAATACTGTTGTTTGATAATAAATAGTTGTGCTGCCAATGAACAATAGTTAAAAACTGGTAAGAATTATATCTTTCTGGGATTTTTAGTATACAACAGCTAAATATTAAGAAAATTTTCTTGTTAAGTTTCACAAAATTATTTTATCTCCTTTGCATATGAAGCGGGGAAAAATTTTGTGAAGGCATTATATAGAGTTTAAGTGTATAATTCAGATTTTTTTCTACTAAACGAGGACAATAACAAGTCAGTCTGTAATAAAAAGGTTGGTGTTGTAACCATTCCCGCAAAAGTTAGTCAATTCGATTACGAAAAGGGAATTAAATATTCTCTCAAAAGAACGATCTTTTATTAGTAATTTTTTGACTTATATAGATATACCAGGAATACATTTGCAATATAATTCTTTTTATGTAAATACTTAAACATAAACATAAACTTCACTTCAAACACAATTCCTTTTAAACGTATATACGACTTAAATATAGCCACAACTGTATTCGTTTAAAAACATTTGTGTTGCAGAACTAATGCAACACAACACGCATTGAAACGTATATTCGATTCTGCGTGATTCTAATTTCGACTGTGTTCGTTAAAACGCTTTAATTTATATTTCTGTCATTTAGTTATTTACAACTGGCTTTCCAGTTTTTGTCCGTTTTCTTATTTCTGTGGTCAGTTGAGCAAACATGACCGAATTTTATGTCATACATTTTCACCAGATATTTTGCTTCACCTTAATTAATTTTTCCATGGCAATGGTATACTACATGTCTTAATTTTAATAAAACACAATTTCAACCGGTAACTTTCAAAGAAATAGGTGGTTGACTGTCGTAGAAACAATTGAAGGAAATGGATTTGGTTGCAATGTAAGGGTAGCTGAAGACAAGAAGAGAAATTCTTGTGCACTTAAGCACATATTCTAAAATTAGGCAACTTAAATGTAAGTATTTAATGTCTGGTTGCCTATGCTGTATAAATGACACTAATAAAAATTCTCTTAAACTTTAACAACTGTGTATGATAGCAAAATTCAATATTTCAAACTTGCCATTGATTTTTATTTTATTGACTCATAGAGACTTATTCTTGAAGGAATTAGTAATAGTATTTTTAACGTTAAACATACTCTCAAATTGTTGTAGAAGCCATGGATTTAAATGTGATGAATTCTCATACTAGAAAAGAACAGACTTTGATTGAATAGTGCGGATTCAAGAAATTTTAAATAAATTTTATCTTACTGTTATATTGAAATATGAATAAATCGTGCGTAAACGTGTTCAGTTTGTTATTACTTACATTTTGCAGATGGATTAGAAACTGTACAATATTTATAATTATTAAATGTTCTTCATTGATCTTGTTATATAGTTAAAAGTGTCCGCCAATATGTGTGTCTTAAGTTCATGCACTACAGTGACATTTTTACTACAGCTATTGTTCCTCTATTCCTAGGGTGTTAAAATGTACACGTAGCGGTGTCAACATGAGTCCTCTTTAATTTAGTTGACATGTAATTTAGCTGCTTTTGACCCAAAAATATGTATGATTTATACTACTTAAGCGCTACATATTTCGATGTGTAAACTCTTGCCTCTGGTAGTAAACGTATACAAAGTATCGGACTAAATATCTTGTAGCTTTTATGCGACTTTTAGAATTTGTTTGGTGGTTTATGTTTTAATAAAGATTCGGAATATTTTCGACCTGATATAGAGATGGGGTAAGTATGACGGAATAAGAATGATATTGCCAAGTTTAATACTGAGATAGTGCACTGTGAGGCGTTAGATGCATGTAAGAAGGCGGAAATGATTTAATCTGCAGGAAACTGTGGCTATGGTTTTCTGTGAATCTCGAAGTATGTTTTTTTTGTCTACCTGGAACAAGGCAGGACTATCACCGGGTAGTTATACACATCTTTATTGTATCAATTGTAGGGTGCTTTTAGGTTAAGCGTCTACCTTTTTCATGACCTTTATTTCGAAGTGATCGTATATATGCTATCTTTACCTCATTTTTCTCCCAGCGATTATTATCTCTTTTTAAATGAGTCGAATGATTTGTTGCACGATGGTAAATGATGAAGCTGAGATAAGGGCTTATTTTGCAGAGTTGGAAAAATGGTATTATACTGAGGAATGTTTTGCATTGTAAGGTGATTATCGTGAAAAATTTTGAAAAGATTCTTGTGAATTTTGTGTTCTCTTTCTCAGCCTGAGAACGTTCTGAACCCCTTTTCATATCATCATGCATTTCCTTTTACCAACATATGACATTGACAGTATTAAATATGTGTTTATAAAAACGTCTTATACCATTATAGCGTTAATTCTCACTATGTGTTACTCTGTCCCTGAGTCATTCACATTTAATGTTGCAGACAGTTGCATAAAAGAGATATTGAATTATAATTACATAATTATAATTTTAAACACTTATCGGTTTTCGTCTATTAACTGTTTATTAATTAATAATTTCATTACGCTTCGTGTGATCATCGTAACGTAATGTATTGCAAAATTGTAATACATTACGTTACGATGATCATTTCTAGTATTATACTATGAGCAAATACTCATTTTCATAATTTAATACTAAAAAAATTGTAATTCTATAATTACAATTCAATAAACCGATATTCTTATGTGCAATTGCAACTATTTACAACGACGATGTATAGTTTAACAAATTTTGAATCTGAATGACTTGAGGGAAATAGCGTAACGGGGATTAGCGGGAGAACTAAATGGATATTAGGATCGTTGACCTTGCAGAGATTTAGCCGATATTTGCATTTTTTGCATTCAATATCATTTAAAATTTGTAAACGCAACAAGTGTAGTGACCAAGATAAAATCTCAAATAGAGTGTTTTTTTTAGCTGTTATAAAGAAGAAAATTAATCGAAAGAGAATAATGTAGTAGTATGAAATACTTACGAGGGTAACCGTTTATATTTCGGGAACTGGCAACATTGTTAGTGTTGCCTCCGATCTGATGATTGTATCGTGAAGTTTGTCATTTTTGACAATATATTTACCTTGACAGTTTTATTATTCGGTCGTTATTTCTATTGTTGACAGTAACTTGAAAATTTTATGTTAGCGAAAAAATGGAATTAACTCGCAAACATTTTCATGCAATTATTTTCCATAACTTTCGGCGTGGATTATCTCAATAAGCTGAACAAGCTGAATTCTTTATATGGTGATGAAGCACCATCGAAAGCTACAGTATATCGTTGGTATGGTGAATTCGAACTTGGACGGCGTTCTTTGGCTGATGAATTTCGTGAAGGTCGTCTTACAAATGTTGTTGTGTCGGAAAACATTAATGCAGTGTCTGAATTGATAATGCAAGATCGTCATGTGACATACAGTGAGAACGAGGCATCTCTAAATATTCGTAACCCCAGCGTGCATAAGAACCTGCATGAACATGTAGCCGTTAAAAAACTATGTTCACATTGGGTACCACATATTTTGAAATCCGCTAAAAAGGACTCACGTCGATTGGTGCCAAGAAATGCACAAAAAATACAATGGCGGTGCGTCAAAGAATATTTATAAAGTCGTCACAGGTGATGAATCTTGGATCTATACGTATGAGCCCGATAGAGATGAGCGATCTCGTGATTTTTCAGGAACGGCGTTATTAGCGACCGTGATTTTTCAATCACCGTTCTTCCAAGTAGTGACCGTGATCACGATATTTTATTGTATCGTATTTCGTACTATAATAGTCGCGGGCGTGATGTGAATAAATATTACAGAAGTGTGTTTGTACTTTGTTATTTATAACAAAAAATAGAAAAAGTCGATTTTTAAAAACAAAAACTTTACTGATTAACAACAAAAAAAATCTTTGGCAATACTAAAGTAGAGAAATAATAACAAATAGTAAACAAGACTTATTTTAAAAACTTAACAAAACATATTTCTGGTTTTTTGATTTCTTACTGTAATTATTTACAATATTTGTAATTGGAGTTTAAAAATAGTAACATTTTTGTGTTTCGAGAACTTAAACGAGATCGTCGCTCACTCACTATTTGTCCCGCTTTGGAGAATAACCTCTCACAAGGCACTGAGGTTGCTAAAGCACAAAGTATTTCTTGGGCTAGAAGGGAGAGCTTTGGATACTTCAATTTGTTTTGTTGCCACCAGTTTAGGGGACTTGCACTTCGTGGAATTAGTTCATCCTCCAAGTATCTTTGAATTTCTATTATTGCTCTAGACATAGATGTTCCAGCAGGTTTGCGTTTAGCGATAGATGATTCAAAAGAACCCCAAATTGATAGCTCTTTCGGAGTATCTTCCTGTGTGTTTTCTAAATCTGAAACTAGTGTTTGGCTTGAATCTGAGTTGTATATTCCACAGACTGATTCTTGTACAACTTTTTGTGCAATTTCTGTCACACTAGCTGCAGAAAATGCAAGGTTTTTAAATCGTGGATCCAAAATTGTTGCTGTTGTTAATGTTTGAATTTTCTCAACATTTCCAAGACGTTCATTCAAACCATCAACAAACACAGAAAGGACTTCCATAATGGGCTCGGGAAACTCGTTTGTTAGTAAATTTCGGTAAACATTAATTAGACCATTAGTAAGTGGAATAACCAAGGATGCAGTACAGAATGATTCCCCACTAATTGTTTTAGTAGCGGTTTCAAAAGGTTTTAATATGGAGCACAAATGTTTAATAATATTCCACTCCTGTGGACATAGCAGAGGTAAATCTTTGTTAATTAATGCTATGGTACTTTTAATAGCATCTTGCAGTTGTAGAAATCGTTGTATCATATAAAATGTCGAATTCCATTGGGTTTCAACATCTTGTAATAATTTTAAAGGAACATCACCGGCATTTCTTTGGTATGTTATTAATTTTTCAGTCGATTTACAACTTTTCTTAAAATGCGCCACAATCTGTTTGATTTTATTAACTATTGTACAAATTTCGTGATTTTTTAATCCATCCTTTACTATGAGATTTAGTTTGTGAGCAAAACATCCCCAATGTTTCCATTTTAATTTTTTTGCAATAGCGCTTGTAATATTGGCTGCATTGTCTGAGACAGCAAGTAATATTTTATTTTCAATTTTCCAATGCTCAGCCACTCTCATTAATTCTGTCGCCAAATTGTCAGAAGTGTGGGAAAAATCACTGGAACAACATTCAAGGAGAATTGAAATTAATTGAAAATCAGGAGTTAAAAAGTGTTCTGTTACTGCTAAGTAATTAATCGTATTCCGAGATGTCCAACAGTCTGTTGTGATACAAAATTTCAAGCCTTGTGACACCAAATCTTGAATTTTAAGCATACAATCTTCATACAAAGCGGGAATTGAAGTATTAGATAACGTGTGTCTACTTGGTAGCTCATACGCTGGATTTAATGCAAAAACAAATTCCCTAAATCCAACATCCTCAACTAAGCTGAATGGTTGAAAATCCAAAATAAAAAATGACAATATTTTCTTATCGATTTCTTCTTTGGACTTGGCAGAAAGTTTTTGACTATTAAACATTGAACGCACTGTTTTCTGTCGAAAACTAGTTGAAGTTGAGGGTTGGTGAGTTTCTTGTAAAGAAGTCCCTGGTCGCGTACTGACTAATGATGAACTTGATGTCGGATCATCTACATTTTCAGTTGGGTTTGAAATACACCTTCTCTTAGGTTGGTCCTAAAAAACAATCTATGGAGATATAAAAATATAAACCACTTAAAATAAAAAAAAACAACCCTCGATGATTATATTTTAAAATATGTTTATGTCCAACCCAATAATAAGTAAATTGAACATTTTTTTTGTGGATTTGTTTTATGTTTAAATGTTGATTCCCATTAATAAAAGAAAATATTTTACAACAGAAATGATTTACCAGAGAGACACCAACAGAAATGATTTATATTTGTTTTAAATCTAATATATTTGATATGTTTTAATAACTTACTGTTTCTGGTAAACCCACTGTTGGATGCTTAGTTCGCATGTGCTTTTTTAAGTTTGATATCGTAGTTTTGTAAGATATCTTTGTTTTGCAAATGTTGCATTGTGCAAGAATAGCGTCTAAAGGCTCAAAAAACTGCCACATTTCACTTGTTTTTCTTTTTCTTAGCGCCGACATATTTCAGAGAAATTTAAATAATACTTAACTCTTATATAGATACTTCACGAATAAGAATATTACCACTTAGCACAACTACACAATTTATTTTTTTAACGTTCGTTTACGTCGAGTTTTTGTGATTTACCCACTTAGCGCTGAGCACAAAATACTCGTACGGTGTCGAATTTCCCGTATCACCATTAATATTAGCATAGCCTACAAGCGACATCGCGCCTTATTGACGGCTGGCTTGCATCGCTGTTCGCTCTGTCGCCGTCACCAGTAACCACCACAGATCAGACAATTCCGTTCCTCCGCGATATCACGGGTCACCGGTATTTCAAAGATTCGATCACTTAGTTAGCTACAACCACAGAATAATATCATAGACATTTCCGCTACCAACATCACGGGTCGCCGTTACTTCAAGGATTCGATCACCGTAGTTACCAGTGATTTCTAAATCACGGTGCTTAAATCACCGGCAGTGAAATATCTATCATTTCTAGAGCCCGATAGTAAACAGCAGTCGACCGTGTGGGCATGCCAAAACCAACAAAAGTTGTTCTCGCTCGAAGCACATCAAAACAAATGGTCGCCTGTTCTTTCGGAAAAACCGGTCACGTTGCAACCGTGCCTGTAGAGAGTTGTAGAACGGTCAATTCTGAATGATACACAACTATTTGTTTGCCAAAAGTTTTTGAAGAAATAAGGAAAATAAACCGAAAAGGACAGATCATTCTCCGCCATGATAATGTGAGCTCTCACAGGTTGGCCTAAACAATTGAATATTTGACCGGGCAAAACATTAAATTGATGAGCTATCCGCCATACAGCCCTGATCTAGCACCCGGTGATTTCTTTTTGTTCCCACACGTGAAGAATAAACTTCATGGTCAACAGTTTTTTACGCCGGAAGAGGCAGTTGAGGCATTCAAAACTCATATTTTGGAGATACCATCTTCACAGTGGCAGCAATGCTTTTCGGATTGGTTTAAACCATATGTGGGCAACAACAGGCCCGCTGTAAGATTTGATCTGGCCCGCGAAACATTGTCGTATTATTTCATATCTGATATCTATCGCTAAAAATTATGCACTTTAAAATGCACTACTTTTAAACATGACCCGCGAACGTATTAGCACATTAAAGTTTGGCCCAAAACGAATGCAAAAGTGCATTGATTTTGAAGGAGAATATTTTGAAAAGCAATAAAACTATTTTCTCTAATAAAATTTTTTTTTTTGTTTGCTATTTCCGAAATATAAACGGCTACCTTCGTATATATGAGATTGAATGTATTTTTAATAGATTACCATATAACTGCATTGTTTAAAGAATATTAGAATAGAGATAAATAATAATAATATATCAAACAAGAGCAAACAAATTTCTATATATAATATAATATATATATATATATAACCTCTTTAAATATATATATATATATATATATATATATATATATATATATATATATATATTTAAAGAGGTTTTATTAAAACACCATTTAATTAACAGATGCATACTTTAATTAATTATCTTCAAACATAAATATTTTGAGAAATTTGTTATATATATATATATATATATATATATATATATATATATATATATATATAGATCTTTTCTTTATAGTTCTTGTTTAAGTATTTGTGTCGATGACCAATGGAAGTTGGAAATAATAATATATCAAACAAAAATAAATAAATTTTTCAAAATATTTATGTTTAAAGGTATGTTATTAAAGCACACAACTGTTAATTAGAAGGTGCTCATTTCTTGCTTCCAATCGAATCCTTTTTCTCTTAGTACTTCCGCATTTCCTGTTTTTTTTTGGTTTGTTTCTTTTCTCCTATCTTCATTTTCTATATGGTTCCAATTTTTAGAGCAATTGCGTTTGTTGAATTTTTATTTTTTCTAATATTGGTTTGATTTTTCGTTGGACGCTTCTTGATGTCCTCACTCATCACCTTGTCTAGTTTTATTATAACCTTAGATTTATCTTCTTTTACCTGTCGATTTAGATTTTATTAACCTGCCAGAAACCCAGAACACATTTGTATTGTATAACTCATTTTCATTTACGTTGAGAATTTTTGTTGAAAAATAAGTCAAGTGTCATATTGTATTTAGCTAATTCTGTTATAAATTCCTATATTTATGTTGTCTTTCTTACCTGCAACGGAGCTGATAGCCGATAGCATAAAAAGTTAATGAAACTTATTGTAAAAAATTTTCATTTTAAATGCAAATTTTTCACTTTCTCTAGTTTTTAGGCGATGGACTTTAACAAAGCTCTTACAATGATTTTAATTGAGTTTTACATTTTTCTACCTTTAGTGTTATACCTTGGGCTGCAGTATTCTTTCGTTATTAAGAAACAGAATTAGAATTTTTATTTTAATATAAATTTTTATCCACTATCGGTGTTATTTTACAGATACAGATCAACTTGATGAAATATAATGACCACTAAATAACATCAATTTTTACTATTAACTATGCTCATTTATATTAATATTTCTTCGAAATTCTAATAAATAATAATAGAATCAAGAGGATTTAGCATATACCGCACTTTTATATATAAACAGTGTTGTAGATTTCATATTAAAATCATGAAGGCAATACATAAATCTTCCAAAGGCGTTTGACTAAATTGATATTTATACCTTTAAAAAATTCGCATAAACACTTTCCACGTACTCTTTTTAAGCTTTTTCTTATTCACTTGAGAGAGAAACTGTTAAAAGTTATACCTAGTTTGAAAAATATTGAATTTTGTCCAGCTAGTGTATGTTATGGATTCAATCTTACGTTTTGATTGTTTTTGATACTGATTATCAAAGGTTTTCATTTTTAGCAATTAAGTGCTGTAATAAGTACGAAGTTTTATTACATTTCCTAAATTATCATCAAGTACAAAATAATTTTCTACATGAAAATTCGCCACATGTCAATGTAGTTAATATAAATTATCTTTGGGTAGATGTTATTCCTTTTATTTTCAGTTTTCAACTATTAAATTTGATTCAATATTCATATCAACTTTGTACTTGTTCCTTCTAAAAGCTAGTAAATACTAAACTGTCTTTAGTTGTAACATTTATGAAATGCAAAACAATATCAAAAAGAGTTCCATTTCGATACGGCTTTCACATTTTTCAATGTTTCTTCGATTGGTAAAGTGAAGAAACTCGATCGATGGGTGCCGCACCAATTAACGGAAGCCAATAAGCTCCGTCGATTAGAGGTGGCTACCTCTTTGGCTAATCGACAGAAAGTTGAACCGTTTCTTCATCGAGTGGTAACGTGTGATGAAAAGTGGATACTTTATGATAATCGGAGACGGTCAGGACAATGGTTAGATCGAGGTGAAGCATCAAGACAGCACGCACGAGCATCAATTCACCCGCGAAAGATTATGGTGACTGTATGGGTGACCAGTAAGGGTATTATTCACTATTCATTTTTGCAACCTGGTGAAACCATCACGGCAACGTCCTATTGTGCCGAACTGGAAACTATGCATGGAAAATTGAGCCGCTTGCAACCCTCACTAGTCAATAGACATGCACCCATACTTCTTCATGATAATGCAAGACTTCATGTTGCACGATAGACAATCCAAAAATTTTCGGAATTTGGTTACGAAATTCTCCCTCACCCACCTTATTCACCTGACCTTTCGCCAACTGATTTTCATTTTTCCCGAAGCTTAGACAATCACTTAAAAAATAGGGACTTCCCTGACCGGGAGTCTGTAATAGCAGTGTTTGAGCAATATGTGAGCCGTCAAAACCTAGATTCCTTTTCAAAAGGAATTTTTCAGCTTCCAGGCCGTTGGCAACAAACTATTAATGTAAATGGAGACTATTTTGCAGAATAAATATTTATATTTTTTTTAATTAAAATTTTTTTTTATTCCTTACAAAATCGGACATTTCATATGTAACAACCTGATAGTTATCATTTATGTCATTAAGTACATTTGATTATATTTTACAGAATTGCTGCAAAAGGAACATACTTAGCTTAAAGTAATGTTAATGAAATTGCGGTATTCGAATTTCAAAGGGTTAATAAAAAATGGAAAATTTGTTTTATAACCTATGTCTTAAAAAATTTGTGTTTTACTGTTTTTTATTTCGACTCTATAAAGTGTGCTTTATAAAACTAATTTGGGTTATAGAAGCCATATGAATTCTATTTTTTTAATTTGATGAGAAATATAATAATAAAGATTTTTTTTGAATGTCGAATATAAATGTTTGCTGAAATTTTATTGATAATAATTAAAAATACAAGTCGTTAAACAGAGTTTGACGTTAAAGTTTCTAATACTCATATGCAATTCAACTTGTCACGAAAATGTTCACCTTAAAAGCCAATGTAACTAAAGAAACTAAATTTCTAAAATTTTCCAATTAAATATGTCTATTTTTTAAAGATCTTTGCAAATTTTGGAACCAAAATCGAAAAAAGTAGTATAAAATACACAATTTATGGCTTTTGTTTTTAGAAATCTCGCCACACGCTTCTCGTTCTCTCGCTTCTTGTTTCAACTAATACGGAAAAATATGCCTTCTGAAACCTGTGTTTCAATACACTGTTAAGGATTTTATTTAAGTAAAGATACATACATTTAATAGTTGATATATTATTTTGGTGGTCAAATTAGTGATTTTAACTATATATTCAGTTTGAACATTAATTTGATACGTTAATAATATTTACGGTTTTTTTAAATCTAACTTCTGTAGTTTGTATTTATGTCCACACACGTGTACTTTTTGATCAGCATTAATTAATCACAGAACAGTTATAATGAACCCGAACATTTTTTTCGAACAAGAACCATATCGTCTAATCAGTGTTGTTTGAAGACAATAATTAAGTGAAGCACTGTGTGTGAATTTCTGTCGTAATTGTCGATACGGTTGGCTACCTTGCTCCCGCGGACCAATGGGACGCCACTTTAATTACAATCGCTTCAGTCACTCTCCTAATTACTCACTAAGACACAACAGGTCCGCTACAATATGGCGGTAATTTGTATCAAGAATACATCGTTGAGATTTAGATCGGTGATGCATTAATTATACCCGGGACAAGAGAGAAGAACTTACGATGTTTTTCTCTCAGCAAGTTTATGTTTGTAAGTTTTGTTGGCTTCAAAGATGTCGAAAACTTGATGTACTTTTTTAAAAAATATTTTGTTTTTTATTAGTTTTTATTATATGCATTTATTTTTAATTATCTGCATGAATTTGTTAATGACGTTATTTCTTATAATAAATGACAATATTAGAATTGCTAATAAACAAAACTTTATTTAGTTAATTTCTTTTTAAATTAATACATTGATATAGCATCTACTATTCTGACTCTAAATAGAAAAAGACGCAAGTGTATAAGTATCATGGAAATCTTAATACATGAAACTGATAATTAGAACTTTAACTAAAGACCATTTAGGAACAAATTAGAGACGCCATTGTATTCTTATATTTCGTAGCTTGATAAAAAACTTTGTGCCATTGAAATTTAAAAAATATATGGAAAAATTAAAAAAGAAAAAATTTGAACTTTTTAATATAACCTTTTTAATATAACCTTAGGAAAGGAATTCCTTAAATTTTATCAGTTAATTCAATCTTCTTGTCTTCTTGCAATTTGCTTAATTCAAACAACTGTACCTCTTATAATCAATATTACTATGTTCATGATATCTGGGATAGATTAGGTATAAATTTAGTTAAGTTCTGTATAGTATACGACGTGTCCCAGATGACATTTTCAGCATGGTGATTAAATTAAATAGTGAAATGAATAATTTCTAAGGACTAATGAAATTATAAGATATAATATTTTTCAATTTCCAACTTTCTATGTATTTCGGGAGTTATAGTAAGAAAAAGGAAAATATCAAACTATGATACTTCCCTTCTTTTTTGTTGTCGTGGTAGACAACTTAGGTTTTTATTTAATGTCTGTCATTTTCCACCCTAAATGAAATGTTCATTTTTGAACGTGTTTTATTTCCTTTTACACTGACATAGCACATGTCATTGTGATTAAAAAATGTATTTTATAAAACACTAACAATAAGTAGTTTGTGACACATAAAAACATAATAGAATTCAATGTTACTCGAAAATATTATTTATGTCAATCATATTGTCTTAGTAATTATTCTTTGCAGAGTATTATTGTGATAACTGGTTTTATTTAATGAAAGTGAACAATTTGATAACTTGAATTGTTACATTCTTTCTCATAAAAACAGCATAAAAGATGAACGAACGCACTTTAGGCTGTATCCTGAAAGAAAGTAGCCACCATTGTATCTTTATAAAAATGAAATCAATTTAAAACAATGTAGTAGTTCGTTTTCAAACTCAAAATCTGAAATTAATAGATGCACATGTAGAATTAAATGCTTTGAAATGTATTTATTAAAATCCTTCAATATGTGTTATAGAAATTGAACATATAACTGATACTTCGCAAATCAAAGCACTACATTTTTTAATAAAACATTAAATAGTGGTGCGGCATTTCAGGCACTAAACTTGGGCTCGCATTTTTTAACCGAACATTAAGTAGTAATTCAATTTATTATAAATTGATTTATAAGATAAACTTGATAATTTACCATTGATTTAGAATATATGGTTTCAACAAGACGATGCCCCTGTTCACTATTCAAACTTACTCAAAGAATATCCACATAACTACGTCCCAAATTTCCAAATTTTCCAAATTTGTATTCAAAGATACATTTTATGGCTACTTAGATATTCAGGTTGGATTTTTTTGTTTGGGGCTATATACTAGATTGGGTGTATGAGCAAACATTTGATAATATTAAAGATCTTCCTGCGATTAGGTAAACATTACATAGAGCACAATTATGTTTAGAACGAATTGGTCAATTGTTTGAACATCTTTTGTAATTTTTGTTCATGTTTTCTCCTTAACAAGAAAGAACAAATTTTTTAAAATATTTAAAAACCTACACGATGTTAATTCAAGGGTTGAAACTAAGAAATGGAAAGTGCATATTTAAACTCTGTATAAAAGATAACTGATGAATACAGACTAAATATGTATATCAAGTCAAGAGAAAGGCGGAGAAGAAGAAGCAAATCAATGGCAAACACAAGAAAACCAAGAAATAACATTGAGGAAATCAATGATGCGATCAATTCATTAAAGAGAGGCAAAGCAGCGGGATACAATAACGTAACTGCAGTGATGGTAAAGAATACTGACGACAAGGGACGATAAATCTTAAGGAAACTATTTAATGAAATAACGACAAATTGAAAAATACCGGAAGATTGGGAATTGGGAATAATCGTGCCATTGTATGAGGAAGGAGATAGTAAGGAGTGTGCCAACTACCGAGAAGTATCAATATTTAGTACAGTTGCCAAAAATGTATGAGAAAATCCTGGAAAGAGTCCAAAAAAACTATATAATCTCAATTAGAGGAGTCCCAAAGCACGTTCAGGAAAGGAAGAGGAGTACAGGATATCTTTACGATTAAGAATTTAATAGATAAAATTAAAAATAACAAGATATCTGTCGCATTTCTAGACCTTGAAAAAGCCTTTGATAGTATTCCAAGACAACTATATGGAATAGTTTAAGATCGAGAGGGATAAATACACATTTATGTAGAGACATTCAAAGTTTATACCAGAATACAAGATGCTATGTAAGAAAAGAAAAATATGTATCCGAGAAATTTACAAGAGAGGGACTTAGACAAGGGGGGTCTTGAGCCCAATCTTGTCTAACATAATAATGGACGAGGTAATAAAGGAGGCGAAAATAAAAGTAAAGAAATACAGAGTCGGCTATAGAAACATGAAATTAACAGAAATATCTGAACGCGCATATGATCTAGTAATTTATGACGAGCGTGGGAGAGAGTTATAGTATAATATAGAAATATGGAAAGCAATACTGCAGAAAAGAAGTCTAAGAATAAATACAGATAAGATCAAGACAATAGGTAGAGAGGAGGAAAGATAACAATAAAAATTGGGAAACACGAACGATGCTGAGAAGACATAGGGGTAGACCAGCTAAAACCTGAGGGAACTGAAAATGAATTGGAAAGAAGGAAAGGAAAAGGCAAAGAACAGAAAGGAATGGGCAAAATCTATACACGATTTTGAAAATAAATGTATCTGAGATACAAATGTACGCCTTGGCCCCTTACGGTACATCAAGATATTTGAATAATAAATAAATAAATAAATAAAAGGTAACAAGAAAATGCAAATAAAAATTATGTCTATTACGATAAAAAAGCTATTACGAGAAGAAGAAATTCGACATTTATTTTTTCTTGCTATAATATGTGAATTATTTCGAATTTTGAAATTGAAAAAATCTTATTTTAACTAATCTTTTGGAATGGTTCATTTAATTTAACCAAAGCTGTCATGCATTCTTTATAATCAGCGAGGTTCCCAAGTTAGAAATGCTGTCTGTTGCACGTTGTATACTGAATAAAAAGTTTATATTTATTGTATATTTATTCTGCATTATCTTTTCGTAAATAATTTTGCTGCAGAAACAAGATTTAGAAAAGATTTTGTTACACTTAAAATAAATTAATATATCAGGTGAGTTGTGGTTTTTAGAATTGGAGTGTTTTGAAAAAAATATTAGGCATATGCCAAAGTTATTTAATGTCGTATTATTGTCTAATCGAATAGTGAATTTGTGTAAAGATTATTCTATTTATTGACAAAAGAATATGGGATGCCAACGAAGACGTAATTCCCTGATATTGTGAATTTGGTTGAACAAAGAGGGCGCTGTCTGATGTGAATTCACAAATTCAAAAACCATTCAATCAAACAATAATACGACTTTAAAATTGCGGTTTACGCCGCAATATATATATATATATATATATATATATATATATATATATATATATATATATATATATATATGGGGCTTTTGTAGTGACAAATAAATAAAAGTAATCGACTTTACTGGAACAGCTTTTTCCTAGCCCTGTATTTACAAATTAATGACTGTCATTTTGACATGAACAATCAATCAAATTTCGTTATAAGTATGTAAAATTTTAACGTATTAAATTAAGAATAATCATGTCATTTATAAATTTTATAGATACGAGGTCAGTAATTATTTTTTAATTATTGCTTTCATTAGGGGATTTCTATTTTGTTTTTAAACTGATTGGTACTTGTACATGCGTTTTTTAACGTCGACGTAAATGTTCCTTTTCTTCACGGTGATATTTATGTAGTACATACATTATATTCTTTACTTTATTTATGAATGAAAAACTTAATTTATACTAACGGATATTTGCTATTAGAATCTGATTTATAATAATTTAGACACCGTCGACCGATCTCTTAAGGTTTGTTCCTAATTGTTTATTTTTGCATATTTCGGCTACACGTGTTGTAGTATTTGACTGACTCATTAAAAAGAATTATTACGACTTATTATAGCGTACGAGGGACATTCTGAAACTATCGACATGCGCGAATCCTGCTGACTGCAAGGATTGTTTATTGCGTCTGGGTTAAAAATGCAATCTAAGTAAACGAGCAAGAGGTATATCCGATTAGTTTTATTTTAGCAGACATGAGGTATGTTTCAATACTATATGTTAAAAGGAAAGCACTACAGTGAATTGATTTTAAAGTTGACTTATTTGAAAAAAGTATACAGCAATTATATACGATTTTGAGAGACGAATTTTCATTCCAGGCAACTATCTACGGACTATCTAACTGAATTTGGTAAATTTCGTTGTGTAAATGACGATGAATACACAGGAAGATGTACTACGGCTGAGTCTTTAGAAAGGGTGGTTCGTATCTGTAAAATGATTATATATTAGAAATTGTCTGCTTTTACGATTCTTGGGTTAGTAATAATATACAGAACCCTTTGCTAAGGTGTGAACGTTGTACACCAACACATACAAAAGCAAAGACTGTGCTTGTAGAATTTGTTAACAAATTGTACTTACTGATGGTAGCCACGGTATTGTTTTCAAAATTATTTCAGGCGATGAAACCTACATATGTTCCTTTTTACGATATGCCAACATGAAAATAGAGACTGGTATTTGAAGGCGATCTAAACTATAAAGCTTAGAAGTTCTCTTTACAGAAGAAAATATTGATATCACTATAAGCCTGACTTCATTTTGGAAAACTAGTACGATGACAATCCTTAACGATGGATAATTTGTCGTAAAATGTGTCGATATTGAAGTGGAATAATTTTCTCGTACATACATTGGAAAGAGGATTGTTGGAAAAGCTCACTTTAAAAAAGGGACTGAGACTAGGTGATCCAATATAACAATTTTAAGAGGAAGCGATATTAGAATTAAACGCTTAATTTATGGCAGTAGACATCGATGTTTGACATATGTCGATGATATAGTATTTATGGTTAGATCTAAAAAGAATATCCATGTTCTTGGTAGAGAAAGCAAGATAATATGGTTTAAAAGTTAATAATATATGGCAATGAGAGATATGTATCAACGAGGAGATTAATTTAGATCTTAAGCATAAAAAACGCATTCGGCGCTTCAAATTTAAGATTATATTGAACGATATCAAATTCCACTATTTATGTTTGTGAACAATAGACAATAAATGAAAAGGGTGAAAACAAATTAGAAATCTGAGAAAGAAAAAATTATGGAGGATCAAAGTCGCTGGAGAATCTAGTAGAAGAACAAGTAAAGAAATACTAGAGAGGACCGCGAAAAAGACGGCTGGATCTAGTCAACAAAAATATGAAGGAAGTAAAAGTCGTGAATTTGTAAGAAGAAACATAAAACACTAGTGCATAATTTATAATATGCTGATCTTCATCCAAATTGTCTATTTACGAACAATGCCAAGTAAATTTTCTTTGTTCCAAATTGTCAACTTAAAATTTATGTTTCGAGAAAGATGATTGCTTAATAATATTATCATAGAGCAAATTATGTTACAAAATACAATTCAATGATAAAAATAATTATAGAGAATTAAAATCTTCTTATATGTGAAAGTGTGCACCACGTCATTAAATTATACACTATACAATTAAATTATTTAGTATCAAAATTTCTATTAATCAAGTATCAGTATAGTAATAATTTCGTAAATATTGTATTAAAAAGTTTTATTCTGTTATTTCTCAAGTGTAAAGAAAGCCAAACCGAATTTCGAATGATTGATTTATAGGATCTATTCGAAATAATTTATGTGTTTATGTTTGTTAAAATAACAGAATGATTTTTAGATGTACACCATGGGGACACACAATCAGTCTTGATGGATGTAAATATTCAAATATGTTCCACACGATCCCTTGTGGCAGATTAATGGTCGAGAGGGTATTATGAGTTCAGCCGATAGTAATAGCATCCGTGAAGAATTAGACGTAATATACATTCAATTTTCACTTTTTTGGTTTTAAGCGAGATAATGTTCTAGGACAATTTGTTGATGGTATTGAATTATAGATATTACGAAATGGATTTAAGAACTTTGTATATCAATAAAACCTACGCAGCGAATACTTATTCCGATAAAGCATTACCATTTGAGGGTCTTATGAGGAATATTGTTTATGATCAATATGGAGAATCGTCAACTCCTACGAATTTAATGAACATTAATGTTCTTCCTGAATTACAGAATCAAAACGTCGAGGTTATTTTTGTTCGAAAGTCCAGCAGGTGGCATCGTTTTTGGAGTTTTTGTAAAGATTTATTTAATCTTAGGTTTTGCAGACGAAGATAGTAATAAGGTGTATCTAATGATTATGTATATACGTACAATAATTATGGGAAATAAAATATTTCTTGAGAATTGTTTCGATATTTAAGATACTTATTAGCTGTAAAGTAAGGTAAAGTTGACACCTGATATTATTAATTATTATTAATAACAACAATATATTATATTTAAAGAATTAAATTTAAAAAATCTAAATTTATAAGAAAAGGTGATTTTGTTGAAGAAAACGTAAACGTAAATAACTTAAAATAAATAACAAACTAACTCACACGATGACTGTAAAACGATAATTGAATATAATGAGGTTATGCTTATGACTTGATGTTTGCAGACGGTATTATACACAACACAACCTATTTCTGTCTCCCTCGTTTCATAATACTTTTTGTTTTTAGTCTCCAGAATCATTTTCTGGGCAAGTGCTATTAGTTAATAACTGGACATGATTACAAATATATACATGTAAAATATGTATGAATATCTCAAACATAGGTTTTCTGAGAAGTACATACATCGATAACTTCAGTAACCATTTGCTATACTGCATGTTCTGCAGAGGTTTATGACGCAACAGACGCTAGTATAATATAGTTCCTTCATAGATATTTTTTTTGTGCCATTGTGTCATGTCACAGTTAAATGGAAGAAATTTTTGTCCTGAATTCTATTCTGCTGATCTAAGAGCTTGCAAAAGAGTACTGATACTTTATAGATGCTTTCTACAAAAAGTCAGTTTAAATTGGCATTCCTTCTCTCTAGAATATTATACAAAAGTTGAAATTAGAAAAAATAAATTATATAAAATTAAAATTGAAATATAATATAATATATCTACAATTACGTGGAAAATAACAAGTATTAGTACAAAAAATATAAAATATTCGTTCAGTAAGGTCGGTAGAAGTAAAAGCAAATGAAAATCACGTTGTTATCTCAGTTTACAAATTTTTACAACATAATTTGAATAATGCTAATTACATAATCTTTAATAAACAAATCAAGTGATATATAAACTGCAATATATATATATATATATATATATATATATATATATATATATATATATATTATAGCAAGGAAATGACTGAACTTTAGAGGACTGTCGATACTGTACTTGGAGGAACGAATCAGTAACAGTTTGACAGCAGGTGTTATGCTCCTAGGGTTTAAATTCAATGTTCAAAATTATTGCAGTATCAAATTAGTGAAATAATGAAGACGATTACAACCGAAGTGGGGGCAGAACAAAGTAATCAAAAAGGCGAAACCTCTTACCACGTTCACATTTGTATACTGGTTATGTATTTCGATAATTAAGTTGTTATCGTCATTGGAAATTAAACAGACTTGAACAAGAACTCACCAAGTCCTTCTGAAACTCAACATCTAGCATTTGGACCTACACTTTCAGTCATGTCAGAGAATGAAAAAAGACCAACAAAAATTCTTCAACCTCTTTATTTTTGCATAAAGAAATATGTCATACGAAATTGTTCTTCTCGATCTACATACTTTCTGTTGTGCTCATAATGGCCTACTTAAAGTTTTCTTATGTAAATGCGCAGTTTTACTTAGTGAATCTTTGACGACGATTTTCAATATGTCTCTTGCTACATTTTATTCCCGAATACTTAAAAACTGAGTAGGATTACTCTTTCAAATGTGGTGATCGTTCAGATATTCGCAATTACTCTTCTACAAGTATTATCTTAAACTGTGCTAAAGTATTTAAATAATTACTTTATTGCAGAATTTATACCAATATTTAACTATATATCTCTATAAATCTGCATAGATTTGTTGGTGCGTCGATCGATACCTCTCAACTTAGTGGAAATAACACAATTTTATTAGTGCTGGATAAAAAAGAGCAAGTAGGTGTTATATTTCTACTTTCTGTTACTGATTTTGTAAAACCCTTCGATAAAATCTATCATCTTATGCTTTTTCAAAATTGAATCTTTTTGGATTTTTAGTTTCAACAATTAAATTGATGGAATATGTTTCTCTCGTAAAATTATTTGCAATTGTCTTGACAAGCTGAGGTTAAAGATTTAGAAGTTCTTCTCGACTCACGCTTAATCTTTTCGAAATGTATTATCATCCGTGTTTATACATATATGATTCACAAACCCTTCTCCTGTACTCTTATTTATTAATTTGTTCGTTCCGAACTTAAATGTGCTGCCATTACAAAGGGTACTAGGAAAGTTTTACAATACATCCTTGTTTATTTAATTTTTCAAAGTAATTTCCTCTAAATTCAATATACGTCTCCATCCTCCGAAACCAATCTTTAAACCAGTTCTGCCAAGTTTCACTAGATCTCAAGCGCGAGTGGAAAAGCACAGCTTCATTTTCACATCTGGACTGCAGAGAGCAAGATCTGGACTGTAAGGAGGGCTCGAGAAGTTTCAATCCTGTCGTGGTTAAATATTCGGTGCAGGCTTTGGCGCGGTGAGCTGGAACATTATCGTGATGGAGGAACCAGGTGTCCGTTCTTGACTTTGGCCCCAGGTTCTTCATAGATACAATGACTTTAGGCAGACACTGTTCAGTCTACCACCTAGCTGTGACTGTCTTCTGTGTGTCTAAAATGACACGTTCCACAATTCCACTCGATTTGAAAAATACAGCTATCATTTCCTTCTTTAGAGATGGGGATCTTCTGACAACTACGAGTGTGTCCTCATCATCAAAGACCCAAACTTTGTTTTGAGTTTTGGTCGGCACATCGTAATAGTACAGCCAAGTCTCGTCACTTGTCACGATGTTTTTCACATACCGAGATTGGCCCTTATTAAACCTTTTTTAGCATCTCCCGGCACCAAGTCACACGACGATGCGGTACGTAGAGAGAACAGAGTTTCTTCACGTGCAAATAATCATGCGGAATCGCAAGAATTGCTGGTGCATTTAGGCCTGAAGTACCCTCTATCAGTTGGTAGGTCACTCGCCTGTCCTCGCCAAGCATTTTTCTCACATTAGTAACGTTTTCCTCCATAACTGACGTTCATGGCCTTCTCGGTCTCTCAACGTCCTCCACAGTTAAATTTCTCCTTTGGAATTCTCTATATCACCCGAATATCGTTGTGCGATGTGGATAAACATCGCCTAGTGTAAGAGTTATTTCTTCGAAGCACTGGTCTATGTTTAAACCACGCACGAAATTATAACGCAAAACTGCCCTTATCTCATTTCGTAACCACGATGCCATCGTAAGCACTTTACGCTCTCACTGCTAATATTTATTATATTATATATTATTATATATTATATTCAGTTATTTAACTGAGCTCATCGACATGGCGTGGCGGTTACTATGCACGTATGAACATGTCTTGACATGCAGCTTCCTAGAATTCATTGTTGCGTCATATTGCAAAACTTTCCTAGTATCCTTTGTATTCGACTTTTCAGCGGTTTAAATGAAGTTGTTGAAAATGTTGGAGGTCACACGTCGCAGACAATATTTTGTAATGAAATCCTCTTTTATGTACTTATGTTGTTTAGTAATCCAGCATGGTTTTCAAAGTTTAAAAGCATAGAAATAGTTACTTTTGAGTTCAGTTAAAATTTAATAAGAATTTTGGGTAATATACCACATATATTACATGTGATGAGTGTTGTCCAGATTGTTAAAAATAAAATTATTACGGAATCTAACAGCTTCGAAACAGATCGGATAGTGGAAACGAAAGAATGAATACTGGTACAGAAGTCTAGTTTTCATTTGCATACCACGAGGGGCATAGCGCGGTCTTTATTCTTTGAATATTTATTATATTAATAAATAATATTTGTTTATGTCGAGGTTAAATTATAAAGTAAATATTACTCTTTCAATGAGGACATCAATAATTTGATTGCAAGTTTGTGTTACGGATATAAGATAAAAATGTTCCAATCTTGAGATTTTTTGAGTTACCAACTACAGACAGATCAAATTACTCATGATGTATATATGTATAATGTTAATTCTTCGAATAAATTTTTATTATTGAATACACAAAAAATTTGAGTTAATTTAATTTGAACAATTAGGTTGGGTAAATGGAATTTTTAAGATTATCTTCTCCAACAAAATGTTTTCTAAGTTGAAAAGTGTCGTTATAGTGGAAGTGCTTGAAATTCCAAAAGTGCAGAAGAAATTTTCACTTGTTTCGTAAAAATCTTCTAATAATTGAAACCTAATGTATCAGTACCTTTATTTGCTAGAATAGTAGGCGAATTTCTAAATACATGTCTAGTATAAAAGTGAATTTAGCAATTTAAAAGGTTTTATAAACAGTATTTTAGTTTAAATTATTATAATAGAAAGTCTTGATTAACATATTTGTGTCATCCACATAAGTAACTACTGTTACATTTTATTCTCTAAAAGTGCATAATACAAATAAAAATAAAAGTGCTTTCAGTACATACACTTGCGATATTTCCGTATCGATTTATCAGTTTCAGTATGAATATTTTTCTTGTGCATAAATAGCTTAATGATATTGTGATTTAAAATGTAATTTAGCTAGTTAATTTTAGTGCCCCCCTGAGATTAACATTTAATTCGCTTGAATTCACTCATATTTTTTGAAAGATGAATATTAGTAGAATAAACATTGTATCGCAATATTAATTTAAACTTGAAAGTACCCCGACCGCATCTCATCACTTAAACAAGGTTTATACTGAGGTTAGTTTAAACGAACATTGTACAATGTCAACGTTCGAAAAGTTTGAAAATAAGCTTCGCGGTAGGCTCGAAACTTTGGTTGACAATGAAGTTCTAAGACAAATAATGGAAGAAAATCCAAGCCAGATCTCGAGGGAATTAGTAACGAATTAAATGTGAATGATATTTCTGTTTAGCGGCATATTCGTGTCATGTTAAAAAGTTGTATAAGTAGATATATCATGAACTTTTTCAAAGAAACAAGGAGAATTGTTTAAATATCTCAGTGGTTAAGTAAGCGCAAAATTTGTAGTTTATATTACATCCATACATATAATACAATAATTTGTTATATATTCTATATATTAAAACTATACTAGCGAAGAAGTTCATACTGAGACGGTTGGATATGATTTAATTCCCAAATTTTTAGACACCAGATTTCTTCTCTCATTGTTCCTGGAAATTATTTTCAAAACAGCTTTCTACTTTGTTTTCCTCTCAACTTGAAGTACGAGGGTAGCCGTTTATATTTTGGGAATAGGAAACAAAAAAAATTTATTATCGAGAATAGCTTTATTGCTTTTCAAAATATTCTCTTTGAAAATCCATGCACTTTTGCATTCGTTTAAACCAATACGAAAAGCATTGCTGCCACACAAAAATATGAGTTTTGAATGCTTCAACTGCCTTTTCCGACGTAGAAAACTGTTGACCACGAAGTTTATTCTTCACGTGTGGGAATAAAAAGAAATCACAGGGTGCTAGATCAAGGGATACGGCGGTTGGCTCATCAATTCAATGTTTTGCCCTGTCAAATATTGAATTGTTTAAACTGACCTATGAAAGCTCGCATTGTCATGGTGGAGAATAATCTGTCGTTTTCGGTTTGTTTTCCTTATTTCTTCAAAAACTTTTGGCAAACAAATAGTTGTGTACCATTCGGAAGTGACCGTTCTACAACTCTCTAAAGGTACGGTTGCAATGTGACCGGTTTTTCAGGAAAAATAGGCGACCATTTGTTTTGATGTGCTTCGAGCACGAGCAACTTTTGTTGGTTTTCGCTCATCTTGGAATACCGACACGGTCGACTGCTGTTTACTATCGGGCTCATACGTGTAGATCCAAGATTCATCACCTGTGACGGCTTTATAAATGTTTTTTGAAGTACCGCCATTGCATTTTTTATGCATTTCTTGGTACAAATCGACGCGAGTCCTTTTTTGTGCGGTTGCCAAATTATGTGGTACTCAACGTGAACATAGCTTCTTAACGGCTAAATGTTCGCGCAGGATCTTGTGCACTCTGGTGTTACTAATACCTAGAGATGCTTTGTTCTCAGGGTATGTCACATGGCGGTCTTGCATTATCAGTTCAGACACTGCGTTAATCTTTTCCGACACAACAACATTGAGAGATGATCTTGACAAAATTCATCGTTCAAAGAAGGCCGTCCAAGTTTGAATTTACTATACCAAAAACATGCTGTAGTTTTCGATGGTGCTTCATCACCATATAAAGCATTCAGTTCGTCGATGTATTCTTGTTGAGATAATCAACGCCGAAAGTTATGAAAAATAATTGCACGACAATGTTTGTGAGTTAATTCCATTTTTTAGCTGACATAAGATTTTCTAGTTACTGTCAACAATAGAAATAGCAATCAGATAATAAAACTGTCAAGGTAAATATGTATATTGTCAAAAATCACAAACTTCACGATGCGATCATCAGATCGGGGGTAGCACTAACAGTATTGCCAGTTTCAGAAATATAAATGGCTACCCTCATATAGCAAATACTATTGAAGTTTTTAGAAACAGGGACTCGTCGCAGTTTATCAACCATAATATCTAATTTGTCCGAGGTTTTGATCAGGTTTTCGTGTTTCATTATTTCGTAATAGTAAATTTTATATCACCCCTCATAGCATGACTTTTTCCACGGTCGTTCTAGTATTCGTAATCTAGACAGATTTTCACAATTTGTTAGAGGAATTTTAGATGACTGAAGTCAGGCGGATATTATTATGTATATTTTTTTAAGGTTTTCTACTCTATAAGTTACCAAACTATGTTTACGAAGTTTTGTATTTGAACGAGAGAAGAGTGTATATTTGAAGATTGTGACGAATTGCAATTAATATATGGTAGGCTGATGATAAATTGTATCTGAATCAAGTGTTTTGTAGTGAGATATTATGGAAAAATCAATCTTGTTGTTTACTCCTATTTAAAGTTCGATATTGCTGTCTCTGTCAAAGACCTCAGTATTATTTAATCGGTCATTTAATGATCATATTGAAGCAATTTCTAATAAGGCTTCGAATATTTTTGGAACCATAGTTTGAAGTCCTAGTATATAGGTTTCTTATCTATTTTTGTATTTGACGAGTCAGTTTCGTTTGGAACGTGTTTATTGTTGATTTTTAAAACTTATTATTCTCAAAAGTATTAGAGAGTGATCTAAACATATTTTTTCACATAAAGAGCTCTTATGTCAATGGTTTACTTAATTTGGTTAATAAAATGTATTTATTTTTATGGTAAATATAATTTAGTTAAATTCCCATAAATTATGCAAATTTTGAATCACTCTAGTTTGGTATTATAACTGACGTCTTTACAGAACTGTATTCAAGGTGGCGTCGAACAGGACTAGAAAAGAATGTTTAGAGTTTGCGCATTATTAAAAGTCCTGGAATTCCTAATATTATATCCCATGATTTTCATTGTTGAGGTAAAAGAATTAAGATGATCGTTGAATGTTAGTGTCATATTTAATGATATACCCAAACCTTTGACCAATACGACAAACTGTAAATACTCATTATGTAATTTATAATTCAAGTCACTAATCTAAGATTTTAAGGTGAATGACATATTTATTTACATTCAAAAAAATTCTATTCACAGTACATTATTCTGACACACAAAAATAAATTTTAAACATCAAATCCGATATTTTACATGCACTAATTACATTGTATTGTAACCCTTTCCACACTAAAGCTTAGTATAGATTGTAACACTATAAGCTAGTATTGCTTATTTTATAAAGTTATGAAAGCTTGAGATCCTTTGCTACTCCTATGGAGGAACTAGCCAGAATATTCGCAGAGTAGGGATGTTCTTGTCAGAAGGTTCTTAAGGGGCGCCAATAAACCTATATACCTAGAAGTACTCTCGCTAATGCTGCAACGCTTGGATCTAATAAGTGCTAATGACGTAAGAACAAAATTGGACAAAATAAAAAAAATTATAAAATGAAACGCTAGGGTGAAATGCGAAAAAAACTCGTTAACACTGGTTATAACAGTCAACTTGTTTATTAACAAAAAATAAGTTGAACAATCATTCAATTGCACCAGGACTTAATGATTTACCCTGGTATATAAAATTTCAACTGTTGTAATACAAATTTTCTCAAATAAACCATATATAAAAAAGAATGATTAAGGTGGTAATTCTGATATTTCGGAATAAAAGTTATTATAATATAGATATTTTTCTTAACTCCTTAATCGATTAACACAGTGTTGGGCTGAATACATACGAAGCTTACAAGTTATTCTTATGTCGACTGGCTTACTTATGTGTGAAAGACTGATAAGAATAACATTTATGTTCATCAACTGAAGGCCCATTCACAAAATACAGCGTGTTTCAAAAAGCATATACGTATTACAAAGTATTATTTTGTCCAAACTATCGATCGCTGCGCCTCTAGTATAGTATATTTAATAGCTGCTAGATGACAGTTGTCTTCTGTTTTTCTTGCTAACCGTCATATGTTTAAAATGGCTACTCCGTAGCAGAAATCATTTTGCTTTCTCAAGTTTGCGAAGTGCAATTCCGTGATTACAGTGAAAAGACAGTTTGAGCTACCAAATTAATCCTCCGAATGGGTGGAACATTCGCAGATGGTATCTACAGTTTGTAGATACAGGATGTGTATGTAAAGGAAAGAGTCCTGGCCGCCCTCGTGTGTCTGAAGAAAATGTTGAACAAAATCAAACTGATTTCCAACGTAATCCTTCAAAATCAACTCGTTGTGCCGGTCGGGAATCACCACTGCCTACAACAATTTGGCGTGTTTTGAGACGTCGGTTGGTTACGAAGCCGTACAAGTTACAGCTGTTACAAGTTCTGCGTCCTAATGACAAACGGAAACGTGTGGCATTTTGTAACGAGATTCATGATGGTATTGACAATGATAACACTTTCGCACAACACATCGTGTTCAGTGATGAAGCGACTCTCCATGTCAGTAATCTGGTAAACAAACACAATGTTCGAATTTAGGGTCTACAGAACCCACATTGATTTTAGGTGAATCTCGTACATGTTTAATGGCTGTATTGTACGGATTCGCCTAAAATCAATGTGTTTTGTGCGATATCCCGATCATCTGTTGACGGCCCATTCTTCTTAGATGGAAACACGGTTAAAGTTAAAGACAACGTTTATGTACCACTACTCCCACAGAACCTAGAAGAGTTGAAGGACCAGATCCGTACTGCCATAACATCAGTGACGAAAGACATGCTTGGCCGAGTATGGGAGGAATTTGAGTATCGACGTGATATTGTTCGTGTCGCTGATGGAGGATATATTGAACATTTGTAGTTTGAACTTCAGAGGTTCGTAAATATGTGTGTAAAGTTTCATATTCGTATGTCTTATAGTTTAATAAATATATCCATTCGAAATACTTATATTTTTTTGAAACAGCCTGTATATTAGATAACAAATGATTTACTATTAAGGACTCTAATCGATCTAATTACCTAAATATTTTCACTATGTGATACCATTTGTTTTAAACTGGAATGACTGACGAAATAAAACTTACATTTTTAAGCTGAGGGCCCATTCACAGTATGTATTAGATAATAAATGATTTACTGGTAATAACTGATGGAACTAATTAACTAAATACTTTCATAATGTGATACAATCAATTTACTACAAAGTTGAATGACTGACAAAAATAAAACTTATGTTTATGAGGTGAAGGCCCATTCACATAATATAAATATTAAATGATTTGCTATTGCTAACTCTAATTGAACTAAGTAACTAAATGATTTCACAGTGTAATACGATTAATTTACTTAAACTTGTATGACTGACAGAATAAAACTTATGTACCTGAGCTAAAGGCACATTCACAAAATATTTTAGATAATAAATAATTTACTATTAAGGACTCTAATCGATCTAATTACCTAAATATTGGGTTGGCAACGAAGTACTTTCGGTTTTTACTGATAGAGAGCGTTGCTTTATTTTTTGTATAATGTATGTTAGTGCTGTACTTTACCGTTTGTCGCGTGATACTAGTCACATTGACGTAACTTCAGAAGCAAGTAGTGAGTGATTTTTATTAAAGCTATTAGTTGTGGGTTAACTTTAAATGGAGTGCAGAAACGAACATTTTCGACATATTTTACTATTTTATTTCCGTAAAGGAAAGAAAGCTGCTGCGGCTCACAAAAAGATATGTGAAGTTTATGGTGCTAATTACTTCACAGAGCGCACGTGTCAGAATTGGTATAAAAAATTCCGTTCTGGAGATTTTTCCCTCAAAGATGAGCAACGTTCTGGTCGGCCTACTGATGTTGATGATGACCAAATCAAAGTCATAATTGAAGAGGATCGTCATATAACTGTTCGAGAGGTTGCGGAGAGGCTACATGTATCGCACACAACAATTGAAAAACATTTAAAATGTCTTGGGCTAGTTAAGAAGCTTGATATTTGGGTACCTCACGAATTGAAAGAAATTCATTTAACACAAAGAATCAACTTTTGCGATATGCACCTTAGACGAAATGAAATCGACCCTTTCTTAAAAAGAATCACCACTGGTGATGAAAAATGGGTCCTGTACAGTAACATAGTTCGAAAACGATCATGTAGCAAACACGATAAACCAGCTCAAACCACATCGAAAGCTGAATTGCATCCAAAAAAATCATGCTGTCAGTTTGGTGGGATTACAAAGGCGTCGTGTTTTTTAAGCTGCTTCCAAGGAACCAAACGATCAATTCTGATGTTTACTGTCAACAATTAATAAAATGTATGTGTATAATAAAATGATGAAGCAATCAAAGAAAAACGGCCAGAATTGTCAAATCGGAAAGGTGTAGTTTTCCACCAAGATAATGCTAGGCCTCACACATCTTTGGCAACTCGTGGGAAACTATTGGAGCTTGGCTGGGAAGTGATGCCACATCCCCCATACAGCCCTGATCTAGCACCATCTGATTACCATTTATTTCGAAGTCTGCAGAATTCTTGGAATGGTAAAACTTTCACAAAGGGCGATGATCTTCACTCGCACCTGGTTCAGTTTTTTGCTGATAAGGACCAGAAATTTTATGAGCACGGAATCATGCAGCTGAAAGAAAAATGGCAAAAGGTCATTGAGCAAAATGGAAAATATATAATTGATTAAAAATTATTTTTTGTTTAAAAAAAAGTGTTTTATTTTATACTACAAAACCGAAAGTACTTAGTTGCCAACCCAATACTTTCACTATGTGATACAATTAATTTACTTTAAACTTGAATGACTGTCACAAAATAAGACTTATGTTTATGAGATGTATAGATTGCAATTAATAACTTAATCTAGCTACCTTAACCACTGGGAAGTCAGGTCGAGACAGTCTGCAGAGTGTTCCAGTTCAATAACTTGGGACGATTACTGGTGCTGGGAATGGTCTCAATACAGATTTACAGGACAAGGTAATCCTTAGTATACGTTGGTCAGCATGAAGAGATGTTCTTTAGCTTTCAAATGACTCTCTCTCCTTGATGAAGGATAATTAAAAAATAGATTTTCGACAACAACATAGAAAAGCCCGCAGTGATTAGAGGATGTGCTAACAAACTTTCGAATGATAGTAACTCAAAATGGCGTTAATGGCTTCCACTCACGTGGTCTTCCTTAAAGAATTTTTTCAAAAATAACTAATTTGTCTTTGTCGAACGTCGATCAAATAAAGCAAAATCTGACAAGCAGGAATAAACATTTTCCCTGATATTATCTAAATATAACACCATGAAGGAAGGCGGCTACAAATGCGTGCACTCACAAAGGCAACGTGAGCAAAAATATGTTTCGAAGGTTCCTTTCAACTTAAACAACAACAAAGAAGGCAAAAAATACGACTTAATATCCGGTTCCAGGTATTCCTTTAAAAAGGACAATTAATTTGTGAAATTCAAACTAGAAAATAGTCATCGACGTCGAGAAACGCTAAATAAATTAACGCATCTACTTAAGAAAATAGCAACAACGTAGGAGACCATCATTGTCTTAATCGTGTACGAAGCCAACGGTATTACTAACGAGATGTCGCAGGTGGTAAGTTGTAAGCAAAGCAAGATAAAACTGACTTAAGTCAAGTGTAGTTAATTAATTACAAAGAAAACTGTCGTTAGAAATTCGAGACCAGGACCATGCCAAGTCAAATAAAATGTGATGGAAATTGTGCCTGTAGAAATTTCAAAAGATCGATGGATGACAATTAAATTGGACCAAATAAATTCACATATGGTATAAAATGGTTACATACAGTGAAGTTCACGAAATTTGAGACGGAGTATGAATAAAATATAAGTTAAGTGAAAACTGTGGTAGGAAGTGTGTAAAGTACTGAAATATCCGTTTCAAAGCAATTATTATACTTTTATGAAGTGGTTAATAATAAATCAATTAAAGTGCTTTTATAATTTTCTACTAAATATGATAATATAGTGAGAGCTTCTTAGTATTTTTAATTTAGTTTAGTTGTAGGTTACTTACAAACTGTTTTCAGAAGACTTTTGTTATTAATAATTAAAATTTTTATTTTTAATATATATTTATATTTAGAGGTGTGTTACGATAGCCTAGTTTGATTAATCTATGTGCTGGTTGTAGCCAGAATAATACATATTAGTGCTTTATTAGTGCATTTTGTTTAGTCATAACAAATAAAATATTATATAATTCGCTTGGTGAAGGTATGCTTGTATTCTAAATAAAAGCCTTGTACACGTTCAATACATTTATTAAAATAAGACAACTATTTGCAAACTTTTTTCCTAAAATGAAATATAATCAAATAAACATTTATATGGACTGTACATGAATATATCTTTTCATAACAGTCTGCGTCTCTGCATATATGTGTCTAAATTCTTGGTGGAGATCTACTTATACCACTTTCAAATGTGTATGCTTAATTTTCCTATCTGTCACTAGAGGTTGATCTTAGCGTGCTCGTAAGAAATTATAAGTCCGAAATGGTAGACTGGTCAAATCAGTCGAACAAGACTGGTACATAGTGTGTACTATTACACTAACGTACATACTTGATTATGATCCTCCTCGCAGAATTTAGAGAAATAGGCGATTAGAGCACAAACGTTTGGGTACGGTGAAAGCAGCAAACAAAGATTGGCCTTCGTCATGTAAGACGCTCGTTCGACTTGCGATCACCTAAAATTGTTCTTTTACAGACGCTAATTCGATTTTCGCCTTCTATTAGTAATGATCTACATAGCAGACTTCTTGTATAAGGGTTATTATTGTTGTTGTTGTGAGGGTTATGTGTTAAGTCTAGTGTGCGTTCCTTCATATCATTTAAGCCCTTTGGATTAGGATACATTCGTGACGTGTTTTTCTAGTTTTTTGAAGATTAGTTTTAAATCTCGTTTGTTTAATTATCTCTTTCGGAAGTTTATTATCGTTTTTGTGTGGTTTTCTTTGGTTACTACAAGGTGTTTTGTCTCTATTCCCTATTTGGTTTCATAACGACATTTTTTTTTAAGTTTTTGATCATAAAGACGTAATTAGATATGTCAGTTTTATCGAAGTGTTTATGAATTAGTAAGGTTTTCATAATTTGCTAATATTAAGTGTTACGTTTAATTATTGCGAAATAATTATAAAATTTGGTTTTAGAAGTACTATTAATGTTAGCTTTATTCGCAACATTTCAAAACGTCTTTCTATCCTTCGAATTGATGGTATGTTTTTTTATCAATTTTCATCTTAAACACGTTGCACGATTTTTCTAATTGCTTCTCTTGTAATAGTTATTTTAGGGTATGAAGTACTAGCTAAGTTCAGATTTTTCGTACTAACTAAGTATGAAATTTTAGATCTAATTAACTACGAAGATCATGAACTTAATTAAGTATAACATTTACATTTCAAGCCGTTACCACGTGGTTAGGCTGAACCATCGCTGGAAATATATTCGACATTGCCGAAATCAGTTAAGTCTTTCCTTTTTCTTTTGCATTGATCAATTAATTTATCTGTGTAGTCTTCTTTTTTTTTACTATTTCAAGCAATTTTAATTTTCTAGGAGTTATTTCTTTTCTTTATTAATTTAAATATTATAAATTTTACAAAATGAAGTAAATTAAACTTCATTATATAGATTTCAAATTGTACAAACAAAACTTGGTCTAGTTTCGGGAAAGATTGTTTAATTTGTTGTTTTTTAGTTTAGGATTGCATTATTAAAAAAAAGTAGATGTTCAAACTAACCACCTTGATTTGTTAATTTTCATATTAGTTTATATTAGATATTTTACTATATGCGTTATTTTAAAAAAAGTAGATGTCCAAACTAATTACTTTGATTTGTTAACTTTCTTATTGGTTTATATTAGATATTTTGCTACCAATTTAGTAATAACTTATATATTACTTCCGATTTAACTTTTTTCTTATTTAATGTAAATGAAATTATGTTTTTCTATTTGTTCTATTGTTTTATTCTTTTATTATTGTATTGTGTTTATTTTTGGGACGTGTGATTCCTTGTTCCTCACACCGACGTACACATACAGGGTATTACTTTACTCATTCAAAAAGATGCTGCGCTTATTAACAACTAACATGACCGTCTTCGACTGATCAGGCTGTCAAGTTGCACCTTGAGTGGACAACTTTGGTTAATTAAATATACTCCAGGTAGGTTTTATTAATTATTTTTAATTGGCTGTAGTTTTTCGAATTTTATAAGCGTGCCAGGTACTTGAAGTAAACAGCATGCCATACTGATAAAAATTTAGTATTTTGCGTTGTCTAATGTACCAGAAACTAATATATACGAGTATTATACAACAAAACGATGCCAGGTCCACTTAAATGAACGAAGCTAGAGAATGTATTCTAACAACATATGAGAACCACAATAGATCTGGAAAGATCGCAGAGGAGTAGCTCTATGATCACCTTAAGTAATACACCTACATTATAGAAGCTTCTTCAATTTATTTAAGTTTTCATAGATATCCATCCCAAATACTTCATTATTTGCGTTAAGAATAGATTAAGACTAGCATTTACTCTTTAACATTTTTTAATTTTTTTCTGTGATGAAGAACGAAAGAATTTAAAGAGTCTTTTGAGTTTTATTTTTTACGAAAAAACAATGAATCATCCAGTAGAAGTATATATTTTAAGTCAAACTTGTTTATGGTTTCGAGAATAATAAATGATTAAATTTTCGTTGAAAATGAGTTGCCATTGCACGTAAACGAATATATTTTGCTATTCTCCAGGATATGCTTCTAATAACAGCCCTTAGTTGTAAATTATTGTATTCAAATGCCAACATTTGGAAATGACCAAATTGTTATAGGAAATTTAATAACAACTCTTCGACCACATATCTATAGGATTTATCAAGCGACTGCGCAGGACAATCGAGAATATTGATGTTGGTCTTTTGCAGGAAATGTTGCGTGACAGCTGCAACATGAGTACAGGCATTGCTTTGTTGGAATGTGACACTATTTAGCCTTTGGATATATGGCGAAGAAAATGGTTCTACAATTTCGAAAATGATTCTTTGAATCTGCTTCTGGGCTTCCGGGCTAGAATCGCGTCACTGGTATAACTGCCGACGTTTCGTACCCACTCATATGGGACATCTTCAGGGCTCAAGTACTGCTACTGTCTGTCGCACTGAAACTGAAACGTGAAACGTCGGCAGTTATACCAGTGACGCGATTCCAGTCCGGAAGCCCAAAAGCAGATAGTATGGACCACGACCGCGGAAGTCTACGTACCAGATATATCTTTGAATATTTGAATGGTCTCGAAAGAATAGTAAAGGAGTTCTACTTCCTACGCTAATTTCACCCCAAATTATCAACCCTCTACTAAGTGTAGTCTTACGTCACAAAAAAAAACGAAATTCGTCCGAAAAAACGATATTGTTTTACTCTTCATCCCAGTTTGCTCGTATACATATTCACCATTCTAATTTAAGGGTACGATGCCAACTAGTAAGAGGAAGCATTAGTGTTGGACGATAGCAAATTAACCCATACAAATCATTAAGGCGACATCTCTTGCAAAATAACATTTCCCACATCTTGAAGTACTATGCTGATTTTTAAGAGCAAGCAATCTCTCTCTTATTGTCTAGTCTTTTATATTACCGTTTGGTGGCTCTTCTAGATCATCCAGAGCCTCTTCTACGTTGCCTACCTTCTTGAGAACAATCTCTCTAACAACAAATAACTGTAGCAACATTTCTTTGAAAAAATGCGATACCCACCTCATTTAATCCAACAGTACGGCTCCTCTCAAAATTGCTTAGTTGGCAATAATTTGATCGTCTTGGAACTTTGGCATTTTAATACATTACTTCATAACAATAGGTTGCTACAATCGAATAGCCAAACTAATCTGATCCAAAATAAAGAAAAGATTTGGCAAAAAGAACATAAAGGTCTATTGATTTTGTGCTATTTTCTTTGTAATTTATTATTCTCAATACGGTAAATAATTGTAAAAAACTTAATCACTTAAGGTTGATATATAACCCCTTTACACATTAGTTTTCGTATTCTGTATTCGTATTTTGACAACTTAGTTGTTATCATCAGCAGATAGTTAAATAGTGTCGCATCCGAAAGCCAAAACTCACACTATATGCAGTTATACAGTGAGTATTTTGGCTTTCGACGGTACAGATCTTGTACGGAATTTGTTTCGTGCAGATTTTTACCGTAGTTTACAGATGCGACACTAGTTACTTATCTGCTGATAGTGACAGCTTAGTTGTCGAAATATGTAAACAGAAGACACCATAAGTGATTAAGTTAATCAACCACGGGCACCTACAAAATTAACCACCGAATAAAATTTAATATATATGTAAATATGTATAGGTATTTTTACTGGGTGGTTCGCATATAGTACATATTTTACATATTGGTCAATTTGATTTATTTAATTTTTTTGTTTCAATCTTATTACTACTTGATTGTGTTTGAAAAGAAATGTCTTACTTTAAGAATCTATATTACAATTTTTCAGGCATAACAACGAACTTTTTTCACAAATAATTTGATTTGCTTGTAATATCTTTTTCATCTACTTCAATAAATCGTAGGTTTTATATTGCTTCTATTTATTTTTCCTTCCATTTGGTTTATTTTAAATTATAATGTATGCGAAGTATGCGATATTTTATTGTATTTACATATTCATGTAGCATATTTCTACACCTTTCAATTGTTTAACAGCCAAGGTGTGGGTCGCGGGGACATTCTATTTTCACATACGACACCGTAATGATCGGGTTGTCTAAGTATTATTCGTCCATTGTATTGTAATTTTCTGTAACAGCTGTGAAAACAATGCGAGAAAACGTATGGACTTAATGTCTACAATTTTGCGGAATATTCTAGATGTGTTGTAATGAAGCCTTTTTATCCAATTTATTTAGAATATTATAAATATGCAAATATTTAAGTTCATAATAACTATTACTACTATTCTATGTTTGCATTGAATTTTAAATGAAAGAAAATGATATAATTTTTTCTTTCATAGTTTAATATACATATTTTTGAATTCTTTAACAAAATCAATTCTAGGGTCAAAGTTTTTGATGTACGCTTGTTACATTATAATATTAATTAAATATGATATTCCGAGACGACAGTATTTAATATTTTTTATTATTCACTACTGTAATCTGATGAAAATATACATATATGTAACATATAGCGTAAGTGTAACTATTGAGTTGAGTTTCCTATCTTTTTGTCACTTTTTTCTGCTCTAGGTTAGCTTTTGCGCCTTTTTCCATTGGATACCTTTCTCTTCTGCTGCAACTCGCTTCTTCTTGTTAGGTCTTTCTTAGTCACTTTGGTAACTATTCAGTTTTATCTCGGTGCTCTTGTCTTGTATACTCTTGACGAATTTCTCTTCCGTCATTTTGTTTATGTGACTTAACCACTCTAGTAGTCTTTCTTGCATTTATATAGTTACTGGCTACCTTTAACTTTTTCCGAAGACTTCATTCCTAATTCTATCTCTCCTCGTCCTTCACTGTATTTTTCTTAAAGATCTCATTATCTCTGATGAATTCATTTGGTTTCTGTTACTATTTGTGTGTCCATTTTTCACCTTTGTATAACAATTTTGGCATTACTACCTGTTCTCTAGCTTCCTCAGACACTTCACTCTCAAGACGTTGTATATCTTACTTAGATTCCCTGTTTTATCATTCACTTCAATATCTTGTTTATCATTTGCTTCAATTTTAGATCCTAAATGCTTAAAGTTCAGATGTATCCATTTAACATGATGTGTATTTTGTCTGATGTTATCATAGTTTTTACTTTCCTCAGTTCGTCTTTTATTATATTATTTATTATTCATATATTAAATTCTTTTTTAAGATTGCTATTATTGCCATACCATCTGTAAACAATAGTTTTGTAAGCTGCTTTCCCCAGGAACCCAGATGTAGTGGTCTCATTTTTTGTTTTGACTTCTTTATCGACTCTTTTACTACACATGAAAACAGTATTCAACAGAATATATCCTTGTTTTAGGGTTTCTGTAAATTTCAATTCACGAGATTCTTCAATATGAGTTCTTACATTATTATATGTTTTTTATACATTGTTTTGACTATATCTGTTATTGTTTTATCTATTCGTTTTGTCTACTCTCTTATATAATTTTGCTTTTGATTTTATCGAATGACCCTCCTAGGTCTACAAAAAATATAGGAATATGCCTTTGTTTATGAATTTGTTTATGGATTGTCATAGTATAAAGACTGAGCCTTGTGTGCTTATCTCCCTTCTTAATTTATATTGGGCCCCTCTAATGTGTTCTATATTTTCTATTTTATTATTCTAGTTAATATTTTAGCTGGTAAATTCAATACTATTATGCTTCTCTAGTTAGCGTAGTCTTTTTTGTAAATCTTTTATATAGTGGTAAAATAACAACTTTTGATTCCGCGCACTGCTTTCACCAAAACCAAACACACGCTCAAATAAATATATTAATTTTCTTCCAAAACGGATTAAGAATTGCAGCTGTCATGTAAAAATGTACAAACGTCGTTTGTTGCAAAAATGTATGACTTTATATATAGCACAATACTGATCCTGTATTAGTTTTTAGTTTATGTTTATTAAAGTATTTCATTTTTGTGTATATACTATTTGCATTCTTTAAATTAACAAATATCATACGAGTTTCCAAGTTCATCACTTAGTCATTTCCAATCGTTGTTTCAGGCAAATAATGCCTGCATATGATCTTCTAACCTGCTTCTTTTCTCTTCGATAAGCAATAATTCTTATTTCTATGTTTAAATTTGCATAATAATTTTTATTACAAAATAAATAGAAAGAGTTAACTGAAAGAGGTATATTAAAAATTTGTGTCTATGACAAAATGTTTCGTTTTTATTTACTAGATGGATATAAATTAACATTGATATAGTAATGTAACCTCTCTATAATAATAATAATTAACTTTGTGTAGATAATTTACAAATGAGCGCTATATACAGAGTAGCAAAGAAATAAGACGACTGGAACAAGAAGATATAAGGATAATACAATTAACGAAGGTATTACAGAAGCATGAGTAAGTGAAAAAAGGCATGGTACTAATACATATCTGCAAAAATGCATTTTACGGATATGAATTGGTATGAAAAAAATGTGAATATTGATATTACTTATAATATATCCGTACAATTACACGCCCTATTATCAGTAAGAAAAAAATAGGAAATTGATTGGACGCATTTCTAAGAAGTCTGTATGTGTTGTTAAAATATCATGTTACTGTTCATGGAAATTGGAGAATAAAGAGAAAGGGAAGAAAAGTACAAAATTTAACACACTTATTAATGATTGGTATAATCTTGGAAATGTAATATTGTGTACCTAAAGATGTTTCATATATTTTCCGTCGAACCCCGTATATATTGTGGCTAAACGACATCATTTCTTTCAAGAAAAGCCAGTGTGCATGCCTGCAGTTGCGTATCATTACCATGAAAAGCAACTTTAGGCTGTTGTTGACGGAAGGACATAGGTACAGACTGACTTATACAGAGCTGACAAATAATGTGAGGTGTAGTTGTTAATTGATGGAGTTCTTATTTTTCCATACCGTGACTCCCATAGTGGGTATTGTACATAAATTCACTTAACTTCTTTTCTACTTACATTGGATCTGTATACATGTCTTTTCCATTCTGGCTTCCACTGTCACTTTTCCGTCGTATTTTTTGTTAAGAGCGAAGAAGTGCTAGTTTTAATCTCAGAAGAGAACGTTGTACTGACAACTCCATTCCAAGTTATCGACAGATATGGAGATGGGGAATAATTGGTGTTTCGTTATACACTGCAGTTGATAACACGTATTTGTATTAGCACATTAAAAGTTGCATTTCAATCTTTCATTGCCAATCTATGTAAATAACGATTTACCTGCTTATTGTTCTTGAGAATGCTTCAGATTACAAAACCTTCTTGAACACATTGTCATCGCATTCCTTTCAAATACAGATAAGACAGATAAGTGGTTATGATATAATTATAGATGAATAGAATACTATTAATTATGAGAGATAGAAAAGTTTATAGGATACATAGGTTGGGTTCTACCAGAAAATTTACACATCACTACAAGGAATATTTCAAATATTGGAATCCAGTTAGGGAATAAACGTAAACAACACATTTTATACTTCTTGTCAATGGTACCACGTATGAAGGCTTTAGTGGAATAGTATTTGTAATTTCCGGTTTTTTAATAAATAGTAATGTACTTACCTTTTGGGTATCTTATGCTAATAATAAGCAAATGCAATAATAATTAATTTAATTTTTTTAAAAAGTATATTCTTCTTATTATTTAAATAACTACAATTCGTTATAAATTGTTACATTGTTCATTGCGGTTAAAAACTGGTATCTTATTATTTTAGTGCTTTTAATACATTGTACGGTACAATAACTTGTTGCGCGTGATTTGATTCAAAATTACCTAACTTAATTAGTCACACTATTTTATTTTGTAATTGATCATGAACACCCTTTATGTATTTAAAATTAATGTATGAAATAGATTTAACATTTAAGATTTAAATATTCGGGGCTAATTCTTTAATTGTTTTGAAAGGTGTAGAAGTCTTAGTAGAGCCTGATCACTACTTATACGATTCGACCGCAAACAAACTATGAATTGGGGAATGAAGCCTGAACATTTGAATCCTATGAATATGTAACAGTAATGATATTATGAGTGATAGTGTTATATTTTGAAGTATATTTTTATATTCATACATATGTATATATTGATTATCTGGCAAGAAGAGAATGTATATTGCATTGGATGTTTTTGTATGGATTTAGCGACCCTAATGAAGCATGTGTATTTTACTTGACTCTATATTCAATTTTCGATGAATTTGTGCCTCGCTTCAAGAACAGCAACCCTAGGTATCCTAGTTGGTATACGCCCGAAATAATTTCTAATATCAGCTAAAGCTTTACTATCGTTCAAGATACAGAAAACATAAACATGAGGCGGATTTTCTTGATTTTAAGCGTATGAGAAACTTAGTGAAGGCACAGGTTTCCGGTGCTTACAAAGACTATTTGTCACGTGTTGAGAATGCCATCGTGACGGATCCTAAGTTCTTCTGGTCATATATTCACGGAAAAAGGGGCACTAGTAGAATTCCTGGACGAATGAAGAGTGATGACGTGGTTATTGATAATCCAGAATTGTGAATGCATTTGCTGTTTACCACCTGAGGATGTACCAGTACGCAACGCTGGTGTCTCTATGTTTTTCCGAGCATACACATCAATTTCATTGAAGCTTCCATTTTCATGCATCCATGAAGGCTTCCCGATAAGGTGACCGCAGGCCATGATCAAGTCCCAAGCTTTATTTTGAAGGATTGTGCTGATGTATTTGTTCCATTATATTTAATTTAGCACTGAAAACTTCTTCTTTTCCAAATATCTGGAAGCTCACTCGTGTTTGTCCTGTGCTGAAGAGTGGTGATCCTTCTGTCGTCGCAAATTACAGACCCATATCCATCTTGTCTAATTTCGCAAAGGTTTTTGAAATGAGTTTATATGCTTACATTGCTCCGCCTGTGTGTCGGCTTATCCACAGCGATCAGCACGGCTTTATGGAGAGGCGTTCTACCGTTTCCAACTTGCTGTGTTTTACACAATATGTATCACATGTATTGATGACCAGGGCCAGGTTGATGTGATATATGATATGTCTAAAGCCTTTGACAATTAATCACTCGATTCTGATGGGCAAATTGAGATCATTTGGCATTAGTGATTCCCTTCTAACTTTTTTTGAATCTTACTTGTTTGAGAGATCACAATTTGTAACTTATAATGATTTTCATCTAAGTGTTTTTGGCTATCAAATGTTACTTTTCTTAATCTTTATTAATGATTTACTATCTCTTGTCGGTTCCGAGAATGCTATTTGCCGACGATCTCAAAATATTTACACGCATTAATAGTGTGGATGATTGCATTTACTTGCAGCAACAACTTGACCACGTCAATGATTGGTGTTGTAGTAACTCTTTAAAACTAAATATTTCCAAATGTAGGGCTATGACGTACACGAGAAGGCTGCAACCAATCATCTTCAATTATTCCCTGGCTAACGAGGTACAGATTTACATAAAGACCTTGGTGTTACGTTTGATTCAAAACTGTCGTTTGTCGATCACACTGCGGTCGCTGTATCGTCGGCTGGGCGAATTCTGGGATTTGTTATCCGAAATTGTAAATCTTTTTCTAATGTAACAGCCCTGAAATCACTGTTTTACTCTCTTGTCAGATCCAGGCTCGAATATGCGGTTTTGGTTTGGTCGCCTTATTACGGGGTGCATAGGCAGGTTCTGGAATCAATTCAGAGAAAATTTGCAAAGTTCTTATGGTGTCGCGTGGATGGTCGGTATCCCACTCGGGGTTCGGAGCAGGGTGAATTACTATCGAGGTTTGGCATGATTTTTTTGGAGCAACGGCGGTTTACCGTTGGTATAGTATTTCTTTACAAGCTTATACACGGTAAAGTGGATTGCCCTTCACTACTCTCGCAGATATGTTTTAATGTCCCTCGTTTGATAATGTTACTTTTTATTGCCCCGCTGCTAGAACCAATGTGCTGATCAAATCGATTCGTAATGTGCAACAACTTTAATATGATTTCAGACATTGCAGATATAAATCATGACACGCTTCAATTATTGCAGCGGTATCCGAGTATTTCGCTCGCAAGTAGTGCGTTACTGGTTATGTGTTATCTTTCCAGATTTTTTTTTTCCATTCCCTTTTTTTTTCTTTTTTCTTTTCTTTAAGTAACTAATTTTTATTTAAGTAACTAATTTTTGTTTAATTACGGTAACCTTAATTTGATTTATTTTACTTGTACGTATTAATGTAATAAGTTTTGTCCTGTAATAGGAGCTTTGGCTCTGTTGGGCAATAAAGAGATATTATTTTAAAATACTTTTAGCATAAAACTCGTTTTGTGTCTTCCTTATGGTCGAACGGTTCCTGGAATAACGTTGAAAATATCATTATCGCCTGCGAAATAACGAAATTCTAATTACTGGAACAAATATTTTATTGCTGTTATTTAATGGACGCGAAAAAAGGAACAAGAAGAAAACGACCGGGAAAGAAGAAGGAGAGGACCTTGTTTTCCAATTGGGCATTGAATGCGAAAGAGAAGAAAAGAAGCCACCAGCAAAATAAAAATGCAAAACAGTGTAATAAGGGGATAATCTTTGGAACGATCTCCCCTTAAATACACTCGTTGTGTCAAAGGTGTATTAATAATGACGCCGACACAGGTTGTAGACAGCGGAGACTACTACACTACAAGGCTCCTATCTTTAAAATATAAGACCGTTTGATTAATAAGTGTGAGAGACACGCACATTTCAACTTAATCATGCCGTAAAATGAACAGCATTTGCATAAGGAACGATGTTCCGTCGATGGTTATTACTAGATTTCTTTTTCTTCGTTAAACGTATATGACTGTAAAGAATTAAGCGGTACAATTGACGCTGTTGACACTATTTCATTTAATAACAGTGTTTGTGTTTAAACTCAGCATAAGATATACTGACGATTTTCTCTTACAAAAAATTCTGTGTGCCTAGAAAATTATTATAGTACGCTGTAATTTTGTGTCACTTTATTGATTTTGTATGTAGTCGTTTAAAATTTCCAAAGATTCCCTGCTGTGAGAGTAAAATATATATATATATATATATATATATATATATATATATATATATTCTCGCTCCTACGAAGTAGATTATTTCTGTATAAGAGATTATTGTAATATGTGCGTAAAATTTAGACCCGCTACGTCCGAGATTTTAAGCCGTTAATGTTACATTTGACTTTTAATTTCGTTGTTTAATTATAATTGTTTGTGTTATTATTCTTATGTATAAGTGATACCATTTAATCCTAACTTTTATATGGCGAAGATATCTTTTTTCCTCCTCTTATAGAATGACGTAAATTTTAGCAAAATTACACGACTACTTGATCGATTATTTACAATGTTGGAAATAAATAATTGTAATCTCTGCATTGAAACTATTTTCTTGATAGTAATAAATTCGAATACGCATACAATTAATTCCATTATTGCTAGAGTTATTATTAGGATTATAACTAAAATATTTTCCATGATTCAGGCTACGCAATCGAATATATAACAGCTCCAAATATCGTTAGATTATTTTATCTGAAAATTGAATAGCGGTACTGACTACAGGAAGGTCAGGTTCGCTAAATGTTTTCTTGATAACTTTTCTACATACTTATTTTAAGCTAGTTTTTTATAAGCCGACACACATTCTAAACAAAATTTTTGTATTGCTCCAGATAGGTGGTATGTCTTTTAGGTTTTGCATAGTGGGACATAGAGGGTGCCACTAATCGAATGTCCGTACTAAGAATTACCTCCATTTCTAGTTCAAAGTTTTAGTGCGATATGTGTTAGCTAAAAAATGGAATTAATGACACCATTCACATCCGATCATGACAGGCATTCGAAGAGTAAAACCATTTTACCATTGACAAAAAAATTGCTCTGTTCTTCACATTCCTTATCCAATAATCTTTCTATTCTTTTTAATATTATCTTAGTAAAGGTCTTACTAGAAAAGTAGTGTTATACTTCTACAACTGCTACGTAGTTTAACTCACCTTCTTTTGTTGTTTTACAATTATTCCAGTCTATCATTCGTCGTGGAATATTCCCTCCATTCGTATTATGATATTAGTAAGATTAATGATAATCGCAAGATTAATAATAATTCCAAATAAGTGTTAAATAGATATTATGTCAAAGCTTACTATTTCAAGATTTTACTGCAGAGGATTAGATGGAGCAATAAAAATAGACCTTCCGTTAAAATATTAAGGCCATATTGTTTGTTATTTAAAAGGGCGATAATAAATATATTCCTTTACTCTATTTACTGCTTTTCGGTGGTTACCGGTTTTTTAATTGCTAAGCGAAAGAGATTTTTTAAACACTCACAACTATAGGAATAATTCAGTAAAGTTATTATAGTTTTATTCAACATCACTTAAGGTTGACGTATAACCCTTTTTTACATTAATTTTCGTATTCTGTATACGTATTTCGACAACTAATCAGTGTGCGTTTTGACTTTCGACGGTACATATCGTGTAAGGAATTTGTTTCGTGCGGATTTTTGCCTTGGTTTTCAGATTTTCAGGTGCGACACTGCTTAATTATCTGCTGATAACGACAACTTAGTTGTCGAAATAGGTATACAGAATACGAAAATTTATGTGGAAAGGGGTTGTACATCAACCGCAGATGTCATCAAAGTTACCTTATGCATTGCTGTAGAAAACAATTTGTTCCAGCAATTAACGAACATAAAACTAGGTAGTATTAATGTTCAAAGGTTTTCTCTAATACGTAATTGATTTTTTGCAGTATAATATCAGATCTATTGTTGGTTATTGGTATTGATATTGTCAACATAGTTGAGAAAAAAAGAAGTACATCTTCAACATTCAGAGACTATATGTATAAGATCCTTCACATAAATAATATACTGGTTGGAAAAAAATTCATTCTTTCGGGATAACCATTATATTCGAAACAAATTACATTCTTTTAATAAGAAAACATCTACTTCGATTTAGTAAAATAGATCTTAAGCAATAACGTTGTAATTTGTAAACAGAAATTGAAGTCCTACGTGCTGTAAAAAACTTAACGAAAATATGTGCACTGATATTCTTGTTCAATATCTAGGTTAATGAGTGAGTAGTATAGGCTTCCTTTTTTCGCACTGAAATGTATGTAAGATATATTTTTACTAAAGAGTGATATCGAAAATACTTTCAAAGGCGTATTAATTATTTAAAAAATTAGTTTACTATGACGAAAATAGTATTTTCGGGTCGTTAATAACTTCCCATTTACTAGTTTTATTATTATTTTATTTAATTAGCGGTTTGCACAAAGTTGTTAATTAGTTGTAACTTGGTTATGGACGGACTACCTTGTTTAACGAATCATTTAAATATTCAAGATTTATGAGGCGAACAAAGATACAACGTTAACATTTGGATTGAAAATGTAGATTTTTCCTCATGTCTTTATAAATACGAGAGTTAGTAACTATTATCATCTCTCATCATCTTTCGGAAAGCCATTATATTTTACTTGTGCCATCCTTTATGTTATGGCAAGTGGAATTTGATTAATTTCATGTAAACTGCACTTGCGTTAAGAAATACAGATGATCGGTTTTTCCAGTAGACAGTACTGGAATCGGTGCAAGTTCGTTTGGCCCTCCTGCAAGATTGTATGATTTATAACTATACCGCGTACTTGCGTGTTAGATCATACGTTTTTGTTCATCTGTGTATAGTAGCAATTCACTCTCTAAAAGCAAGTCAAATGATCTAACACGCAAGTACGCGGTATAGTTATAAACCATACAATCTTGCAGGACGCCAAACGAACTTGCACCGATCCCAGTACTGTCTGCTGGAAAAACCGATCATCTGTATTTGTTAACGTAAGTGCATTTTACATGAAATTAATCAAATTTCACTTGCGATCATATAAAGGATGGCACAATTAAAATATAATGGCTTTTCGAAAGATGATGAAAGATGATAATAGTTACTAACTCTCGTATTTATAAAGACATGAGGAAAAATCAACATTTTTAATCCAAATGTTAACGTGGTATCTTTGTTCGCCTTTATCTATTTTATTTAAATATCTTTAAAAAGATGAAAAGAATATTTAAACACTGTTTTCTCAAACGCGAAACAATTTTCACTATTATAGAGAATATTTTGAGAAAATTTAAATTTTCAGAATAAAATATTGAATTTTGCTGCAATAGTCTCAATATTAAGGGAACAAATTTTATATATGAGACATTATGTAGATTATTTTAACAATCTACAGGAAAACTACAGTCTAGAGCTCCTTTAAGTAGCTAGTGTAGTAATAGAAGACTGGTCAAGCCCAATAACGCAATCTGCGATTTATTGTTTACTAAAATATATTATCACGAAGGAGCAGTTCGAAAATTTCTATAATCTACTCGATTCATCTATATTAAATTTATATATATATATATATATATATATATATATATATATATATATATCGCATTTTGTTATGGGGTTTTGCGCTTAAATAAAACCTTGATAAAGTGGAACGATTGAAATCCAACATCATGTGTTAAAGAAGAAATAAGAAACTATAGTGCCGGGTATCAATAAATATTACTATTACTCCGAATAACTAGTGTGGTAGTACTTCAGTATTTCGTAATGGCTAACCCCACCAATAAACGCTTTAATATTAATGAACTATAAATTTAAATTAATGTAGCATTAAATGTTCAAGTAAAGGAGGGATGATACTGGGCATCCTCTTCCATGTTATGTTAAAATGTAAAAATAGTTATTAAATGTCTTCATTGGGAAGACAAATTGTAATAATACAAAATTCAAGAAAAAATTTAACTGTAACTGGTAAATTATTATCAATGTAGTTCTATAGAATATGTTATTATGTACTGTTGTTTAAATTGTATTTTCAAGGCGATGTACAAACGTTATATTTAAGACACTATTGCATTTATAACTTATTTTAACTAGGGAATTATAAATTAATTTTTGATGCTATCCTCTTTTAATTGTTGAATAATAATTTTGGTTTGATTTCTATAAATTTCTGTCTTTATTTTTGAGAGCCCATTTTAAACTTCGAATCTTATCTTTAAGTATATGAGAAGAAATATTCTTAAAAAATAGTTTTCCTTCATTGTAAAGTTACGACAATATTTATGATTTGAACTTCTTGGTTTATCAGTGTTTTGTATCAGGAATAACAATGGTATCGGTAATTGTGTGTCGGTACAGCGAGAACGTTCGTGAGGACTAGCCGTCGGATAGTTTGAAACGTTCTAAACCAAGAGATAACGACCGTTTTATTCCACTCATGCTTCTCAACCACGCACAACAACAAAACGTGCAAGGACATTCGATATCGTCCTGAGAATTGAAATTACCACTAATATGAGTTAATAATAGCCATATACCGGAGGATTTCAACGTTATATTGTAACTTTTTTCACTATGGTCACGTCGTCGAAATTTACTTCATGTTGAACCGTCCAAGATTGCTTGGCTTGCCTGTGGATATATGCAATTTTAATAGAGGAACTAACTATAGTTTAATCATTTAACAGTTTGAATTTTTAAAGAGTATACTGTAAAAAGATCGTTAGAAGTTATTATCAATTTCCTTAATTATAGGCACCGAGGTAATAAGATAAATTGATAACATGGAATACGAATTTGACGATTAATGTTCATATGAAGATAATCAATGTTCATATTTTTATGGTATGAGCTTATATTTGCTTAAATTATAAAGTAGTAAATGTTTGTAAATGTATTTATTTCTATCTAAATTTGTACTGACTTATTAACTAGTTAGTGGTTTAAAAATTAGGTTAATAGAAAAGTACTTAAACAAACTTAATAAGTAACGCCAAATTTATAGTATGCAAAGTACATTATCTAAAAACATTGTGGATATGAGATCGGATTGGTCTCTATTTTGGAGTTTATTACCTTCTGAATTACTTATTGCATATAACAGAAATACAAATATATCTAAATGAAATGAATATACATAATTTAAGTTTCAAGTATCAACGAATTTAAAATTTAGCTACTTAAGTTGTCAGTTTAAATAAATTAACGACATTTAATTATCTTATGAATGGGCTGTGATATTGTGAAAAGAAGTCATAAAACAAAGAACAGTGAGATGGAACGAATGCTGGTAAAGAGATCAGATATGATGGTTTATGTAAATAAGCCATTTTTTAAAATTCGTTCTCATATTTATTTGAACACGGTCTTTGATTATTTCAAGGACGGATTTGGTAAATGCTATATAATTGTGGAATAGATAATATGTTATTAAGAGTATACTTAGTAACCAGCAATTCAATAAGATGAAATAATCTATAAAAAATTTAGCAATGATAGATCTAGTCTAGTAATGGATTAGTGAAAATCGAATGAATTGCACAAAACCTGAAAAATGCAGAAATAGGTAACTAAGGAAAAGTATGTAAATATGAACATGCACTTTCTCGGGTTCTTTGCCGCATGTGAGTTATGTCCTGAAAAGGACCGTTCTCTCGACCTTTCAACGAGAGGTGGTTCGTCGCTTACTAATGCTGAAGATCGTCTGACATTTGTCTCGCTTTGCCCTACTTATACGTTACTACCTTAGTGGAGAGCATTGTCTTACTGACGTCGCGTGAAGCGTTGAAGCTAGTCCGTGTGATTATGTGGGGATTACGTTCTGTCGCGGTTCGTTTTATTCTTATTCTGTAAGGCAGACAGAAGTGGTTTCCATGTGTGCGTCAGGTGTGCTGATGATCAAGATAGAACACGAAACATTAGGGCACACCGTATACGGTAAATCCACATACACCAATAGATACTTAAAACTACAATCACATCATCATCCGACACAACTGAACTCTGTGGTAAAAACGCTAGTTTTATGATCCGAATGATTAACAGACACAGAAGAAAAACACGAAGAAAGAATTAACATCAGAGACGTTCTCCTCGCAAACAAGTATTTAGACTAAGTCATAAACAAAGGCAGAAACAGCTGCAAATCAAAAACGGAAAAAGAGGAATTCACACCTACAGACACACCATCGACACGTGTTTACTACACATAGAAAGACGAGACAGACAAAGCGAGGCGCAATTCGACTAGAAGAACAGGGTGTGTACGAAATTTCGTGCTTAGAGTGTAACCAATCCTATATAGACTTAAAGGCGAGTCAACGTTAGAAGAGAAGATCACAGAAACGCAGTTGCCAAGAAAGAACCAATATCGCGCAAAAACCTAGCTACGAGAATTATAAGAGAAGCGATCACGAAAAAGAAGAGACCAAACAGCATGAATAAGCGTAACGACGGCGAACGCCTACCGCACACATGGAAACCCCTTCTGGCTGAGTTACAGAATAAAAATGAAGCGAACCGCGACAGAGCGCAATCCCTACATAATCACGCGAACCAGCTGCGAAATAGACAGTTATTGGGACCATTTAAAGCCAGTTGAGAGCACGCGACGTCAGTAAGACACCGCTCCCCACCAAGGTAGCAACGTATAATAGATAGAGGAAACACTAGTCAGACGATCTTCAGCGTCAATATGTGATAGACCTGCTCCAAAAGATGACGAGTAAGATCGCGTTGAAACCTCTAGAGAACGGTCCTTCTCAGGACATAACTCACACGTGGTTAGGAACCCGAGAAAGTACATCTTCATATATATATATATATATATATATATATATATATATATATATATATATTTTCGCAGGATGTGCTATCCTATTTTAGCATTTTCCGGTTTTTGTGCAATTCATTCGATTTTCGTTAATCCATTATTAGATTCGTTAGCTCGCCTTATCTATCTATCATTCCTAAATTCCTTAAAGGTGTTTCATTTTATTGAATTGCTAGTTACTAACCATTCCCTTATTAAATATTATCTATTTCGCATTCATATAGCGTTTACCAATTTCGCCCTTGTCAAAGACCGCGTTTAAATAAACACGGAAACAAATTTTAAAAAAATCATACGGTGACTGTGAAACCATTATATAAAAAATATATATGTATATATATAAATAATGGCTGATGAATAAGAACAATAACTACTACGATCGTTTCGCCTGTCAAAGGCTCACCAAACAGTCTCGCTTCTCCCCAGCAGATGTTAATCGTCTAATATAACCATCAGAAATTATTTCTGTTATTATTGATATCTACCAAGTATACATAACACGACATATTCTCGTGCGAGATCATATATGTACTATACATATATATATATGTATAGTGAATTATTGTCTATTCAAGTATTATACGGTGTCTTAACACACAATACTATACTTGAAAAGCCAACGATTCATATGGCGACCGTGAAAATATTATACATACATAATATATAAAATGGCCGCTGAATAAGGACAATAACTACTACGATTGTCTCGCCTATCCAAGGCTCATTAGACATGTTCTCCCCAACAGATGTTAATTGTCTAATGGGCCCTATAAAGAGAATAATAAGAAATTATTTCTCTCATTACTAATATATACCGGATTTCCCATGACATGATTGCCGCAGCTCAAGGTTGTATTACTCAAGCAATTTTAAATTAAAAATGTCTAACATATGCCCAAAACTATATCGTAACTGAGTTAGAAGCATTTATAGCTTTAGGTAACCTTATTAATGAAGGTACTATCTACCGCTGCAAAAAAATCTGAATGAAAACCATTTAAAGAGAAGTCGTTTTACTAAACTAGCACTGAACTTTCTCCAATCTATCGGTTCATATAATTTCGATTAAGAAAGTCTGTTACTTGACTATCAAAGTGCGTAAGTGCGCCATCGTGCTGTATCCACATTCGTCGTCTTACATTAAGAGGTGCGTCATCCAATAATGTTGAAATTGCTTCAGTAACACATCCTTAAGCTGTGACAACCATGTCATGGGACACCCGGTATATACGGTTTCTTACATATTTTCTCACATCGCTTCATGCATGTACAAGCTATCGACAGTCTCGCTGTTGTCGTCTTTAGGTGATATGTTGCTTTTTTCTATTGTAGAACGAATACTCACATTCTACAATAGAAAAGACCAAGAAGTTTGCGTTGATAACTATTTATATATACATATATCTCATTTACCATCTTCAGCTGATGTCCTTAGTCGAATGCTGTTCGTCTTACTGCGTGTGACTCGTTTCTGCTCTGGTGAGATATAGTTGCGCCTACCTCCTTGCTTGTTCGATTAGTTAGCGCTATTCTTCAAATGTACGGCTGATTTATTTTGTAGTAGTATATTGCGCAAGTTATTTAATTTCGTTTGTACGTGGCTGTCGTCTGCTAGCCTTTTTGCCCTTGTTATGAATTTTCGTTCAAATAACGGTTCCTATGTGTTTTGTTCTAATACACTGTGTGGCCGGACGTGTTATTAGGCTCTTCTACACCAGTTAGGTTTATCCAGAAACGGTAGTTTTTGTTTTTGTTCTATTTTTTTGTTTTTGTTCTATTTTATATCGTCTACGTATTTTAGCCATAGTAGAACTAGGTTCCTTTGAATTTTCAAAAAGTAATGTTTACATAGAGACATTTGCATTTAATGTAAATTTTAACTTTCTTTTTTTCTGTAAATGTAGTATGATCTAATAGAGTAGTTATTCACTCAAGAAAGTGCTTTTACTGATTCCAATAAATCAAAACTATTCTTGTTGGTATTTGTATTTACTTGGAAATTGAAAGTCTGTGGTTTGTACACTGATATTGCAAGTGTGTTTAAATCATGTGTAATTGATTTACGCATAATTTAAACAAAAGATGTTTAATTTCTTTATTATATTGAATATTATTATAATACTATTATTATAGTACATCGCTAATTAAAAAATATCTCTTAGACAAGACTAATTTCATTGTAATAGGCACTAATACCATAAGTAATAAAAATAACACTGCCTAATCAGAGCCTTTTAGTTTGGTTTAGAGTTTGAATAATTGAATAATTTTTATGGTACAATTTTAAATTAAAGACATATAGTTCACAAAGTTTAGTAAGTAGTAACATATTAATTTTAAAATGTTTGGTACAAGTTGAATATTACAAAGCATGTATATAAATTGGTAACATTATTTATGTCAAGAGTATATCTGTCAGGTTTACGATTACAGCACGTTTTTCGTCCTCTGTTCCTTTGCTTTGCCTGTTACTTGATTACATATCTTCAGGTATACTGAAATTATCATGCATGGCATATATGCGGGACGTCTTTTGCTGGTGTCCGTGTGCGTGTGTGTAAGAATACGTGTGCGTCACAAGGTCAGGCGCGCCTCGAAGATGGCGCCCGCAATCCTATAAAGTGTCTGCGTGTGGTTTTCACATGTCACGCCTTCCATCCGTCAGGCAGAGGAAAAGCTCTTGTGTAATTTTCCATCCGAAATTGAAACGGTAGAATCAGGAATATGGGCAATTTTAAAAACATTGCGAAATAAATTATGCCATAAATATTGTAGTTATGTCAAAATGGCATCGCTTTTAAAATATATTCGAAATTAAAAGCATGTATCGTTTATTTTATGTAAAACATATAAATGTACAAAATAGTAGATTTAAAGCTTTAATTATATTTTCAAAAGTAAATAAAACAAAATTGTGAAATTTAGACAAATTCCTTAGTTGCAACTGAAGATCTTTGGCTCTAATTTCACTAGTGCAGAGAATTTTTTAAGGGAATTAGGTTGGTTTACTAAAGAAAAGTATAAAAGCATGTACATTATTAATGAAAATATTGGATATTTATGTTTCTAGTTGCAAAATATCTTATTTGATTCTCTTTTAAATGTTCTTCTATATAAGGAAAGAAATGTCAAGAATTACAATTTTTATTTATTTTATTTGCTTTTATTATATATTATTTAATATTATGTTCTTTCACCTTGATTCAAATTACGGTCAGATTTTTTATTGACCAGCACAACGAAATTAATGAGCTCATTATATGTCTGATCTGTTGAAATGTTTCTAAAATATTAGTTCTTGCCACAAGGCAATAAAATGCCCAGGATACTCAGTTATTATATTATAGAACTGCATATTATTCAGCAAAAGGTGTGTGTAATGATATCATAAAGCAGATTATGTAAGAATTTTATGACGTTCTGATGACTATGCTTTCCTAACGAATTGAACTGGTACGTGTCATCATCTTTAGATAAGCCCAATACGTTTAAAATGTGAATATTTAAAGGCTTTCTCTGAAGAGACATATATTTTATAAATAGGCGATAATATTATATGTATTATTGTATTATATTCTAATGTAGAACGATTAAGTGTATAATGCAGTGGTATCAAATTATCAATATGAACTCCGTATAATAAATCCAAGAATGTTTAATGTGAAAACATAAACACGTAAAACATGTTTATAAAATGATAACTTGAAATTAAATCTGATACCTAAGTCTTTAATTGAGGGTTTAAAATTGTGTTATTATAACAATTATAAAACTTATAAGAGTCATTTTTTAAAGTATAAGATAGAATATTATTAGACACATTTCTGTTCAATTTATTAGCAATATACAAGCGGCGAAGCCTGTCTATTTGTTTCTGAATATTCAACAATTTCATTGTAATTGTTTTGGAAAAAATTCAAGTGATTAACAAAAACTAATTTGAGGTATTTAAGTACATCATAAGTCACTTATGCATGTGGTAATGGACTAAGGTTACTTCCTTGAGCTAAACCAGAAATTGGCGAAAAGCATTTAGGTTGAGAATAATTGTACTAACCATATTAAGGTGTGTTACACAAATAAGAATGAGACAATGAAGTTAAAGCAACGGTAAAACCAATTAAATTAAGTTTATGTAATCTCGTTGGCTATAACTCAAAAGGAGTAGATAAGTCAGTATGGGCGATGTGATCTTGTTCATTATCTCTTCGACATGTATTGGTTAAGAACAAATACATTTCTTGCACTCGATTGCTTATTTACAGATGATTTTGGCATCGTTAATTCAGGATATATATATTAAAAGATATTGAAATCATCTATTACAAGAATTCCGCTGTCTCTTATTTGAACTACAGCTTTTCGAAAATGTATTAAAGGCAATTATAGGTGTTTCAAGAAGAACACAAATTATAAGCACGTATATTTTTAATGAGTTCGTAGATCATTTTCAGCGTATAACACAACTTTTATTAATGCTAACACATTAACCATTGAAAAAGTATGAATTGATTGAACGGTATGAATACACGTGAGGTGTTGCTTTCCGCAATACTTTAGTGTTCTGATAGTAAAGGAAACGTAATAGGTAATAAGTTTAGTAGCAACACTGTTCTATTTTATTATAAAAAGTTTCAGCAACTTTTACTAATAATTTACTAATTGGTTTCAGTTCAAGCTCTGGAGGCAGTGTATAAAGTCATGAAGAGTCTGGCAGCAGACTTCTGCATTTATTGTTTCTTCGCTTTGCATAAAATTGACCAGAAAGATAGGTTACATTCTTCTGGTTTCCGGAGTCAGGAATGATACCATTGCATTGATTGATACTTTGTATCCTGTTTTATGCGAGACCCATTTTTTGTCACTGGTAGCAATATTGTCCAAAAATTCCTCTTTATCGTATTCGTACAGAGGATGAGAATTCTTTCCAACGCAATTCCTCCTATTTCCTTTTTTTTGGTTCATTCGGTCAAATATAATAATGAATAATAATATGAATGTTTAATCACTCGCTATTAAATATGATGTACCATTTTCGATCTGAACCTTCATTCATAACGTTATCATATACTTCTGTAATCTGCCTATGAATTTCGATAAGTCGAATTTTCACCGCATTCAAAAAATGAATTATACTATGCATTATGGCGGTGATGGGGAGTCTATAAGCCACGCCAATTTGAAACGTTTTTTATTTTCTGAACGGCCCTTGTATATATAATACACTGTTTAGTTAAAGAAAATATGGTTTGAGGTTATGGTTTTAGATTATTAAAGGAGAATAAACTATAACATGTAACATAATTTTAATAAAGTTTGTTTTTGAATTTTGAGTTTGACTTTCTTTTTATATGCGGATTTGCTATAAAGCGACATTCGTAACCATACATAACCCCCAATATTTTAAAAACTGGCAGTTTCTTCAGGATCTATTGTTAGACTAATAGCAGATCTTGAAGATGCTGCCAGTATGAACGGCGAAACGTACATAGAACACTACGAGAACACAGCAAACCTGTAAGAAGATTGTAATACAGTATTGAATGAACTCTATCATTTTTAAAAGAAAAGCTACTATTCCTTATCTTGAAATTCTCATAATTTAGTACAGTAGACATTTGTAATTTTTTTATTGAAGTAAAATAATTTTACATTTTTGTTTTTCCTTAGCATGCTTTATGTTTATGTAATTAACTATTGATTAATTTAACTTATGAGAAGATGACATTCAACAGTTTGCTAAATTAAGAATTTCCTTTTTTAATGTACATACATATATGTGCCAAGTAAAATTCAAAGAGGCTTTCTGAAAGTTTCTGGACAATTATCATATTTACATTTATTCAGTTATATGTTTCCTAACGTAATATTCTAAATATTTTTAAAAATTAAAAATCAGAAATAATCTTTCTTTATAGACCATAACTACACTATTTAGAGTGGAATGATACCTGGATATAGTATTATTAAGATTTCGTTTACTCCATATACATTGCTCAACATCGCAATTATAAGTTTAATCAACAAATTTGGTATATAAATTTCTATTTTTGTGATGCACATAAGGTATTTCAAATAGAATATTAGTTATGAATGTTATTTTAATTAGTAGAGCAAATGTAAGTACTGACACAATTTCTAATAAAGTGCTCATGTATATCAGTTTGAGTTTTGAAGTGAAGAGATAATCACCAAACTGATGAGTAGTTGCAGCGCAGTGTTAAAATGTGTGAGTGTGTGTGTATGTATACTAATGTGTGCGCGTGCGTATGTTATGTATACGAACTTCATACTATGTGAATTATTCAACATATTTCTAATTAAAATTAATATAAACACATTCATCATAGAATTATATTCCAAGAATATGATTCAAACGTTAAATTTAGAAACTGGAATCTATTGTATTACAAGTAAATACGTATATATGTAGATATATAAAGTAGTTTGCAATCGCGGATGTGTGACAAAAACTTCAGGTAATTTAAAATATTTGAATACCAGTGATATGAATGCATATTGAAAATTAAAACGAGTCAAAAATATTGCTATACGTTGTAACGAAGAAATTATTTTAGGTGTAGTTTCATGCATAAAAATTGCATTCAAAACTAGTTTGAAGTTCTGTTAGATGTATGTAGATACTACATATTACGAATTACTTCTTATCCTCAATTTGAGCAACCCTGCAAGTTAACGAAGGACTGTTGAAAACAGTTGTGCACTAAAATATTACCACGCGGTGAACAGTTTTTTAAAATTATTAGCAAAGCTATTATCCATAATGGATTTAGAATTATTAATAAATAAATAACCACGAGTGTATTCTACATTTCAATTTATAAGTACTTTGACTTTTATAGTAGAATAAACAAATGATCCTCTTTATTACAATTTATATTCACCGTCGGTTGAAATTTAAAAAAAACTGCGTAAAAATATGCAAAATATGTAAATTTCCAATAATGACATAAAACCACACGTAAGAACATCAAATAACAGCATACTTGTTGCATCGCTTAAGTAAATCAGGCGTACAAGGTAGCAATACGATCTGGTGCACTATCACTAGACAACACCTCCATGGGGATGTCGCGACGCGACTATAGGGCCTCCCGACGACGACGTACGGCGCCAGAATGTGCCATCACCAGAGCCCTTCTCAATTTTATACCAACGGTGTCGGGCCACAAAGAGGGGGCGAAGCACTTTTTATTCCAGACTCAGTCGCTCATCTGCAAGTCGAATAACACACCTAATTATCAAGTTAATATGGCCATTCTGTATGGTCGTCGTAGGAGAGAGGTTTTAGATTCGGCTCCGCGTCATGGAGAAAGGAGCGCGTTAGATGAAACGCCCTCCTGTAAGACGAGGACGACCAGCCACATTGATATTATAAGTAAGTTCAATAGCTGTATTCATTTGTAAACTAAGGCCGGTATATATTCAGCGATGGGGGCAGAACTCATGTATGTTTCATACAATTTAAAGCACCGTTATATTCAGCCATCACAGCACGAAGACCGGGCTTCTATATGTATGTGAATATAGTGACGCCTTCGCAGCGGTGATCGTTCAGATTTTCCCTTGCGATAGAGAAAAAAATCATCTTTAACGATTTTCTTGCTTGTTATCTAACCGAGTCTTTTCACGACGATCGGATTTTTCCGTCGGTGATTTCAACGCCGCGACGCTAGCTCACACCTATGAGAACGACAATCACAGGCACAACTCTCGGTAAACTATCTGCTCCGCAACGGTAACTTTTATTGAAGACAGAGAGGGTAGAGAAAGTACTCGGTCTCGTCGGATCTGAATATGCATTGGAACCGAGGGATGGGCTTGCCTTGCATAATTCGCAATGTAAATTCCGAAATAAATTAAATATTAAAATTATGGGCGAAAGAAAAAGAGGCTTATTGATTATGTATGCAGTGAGGAAAAATTAAAGTCCCTAATGAAGAAATATTTTCGAAGTCGAGTTTTTTTTTTGGCGCACGCGAAGAAAAGCCATCTTATAGTACTGCAGGGCACCACGTGCGCAGGTGGTTGCGTTTTAGGCAATCTTTTTGTCGAAGATTTATTCATTTACATATATAATCCACAGAAAAAGAGAAAGAGAGTGACGGAGAAAGAAAAAGAGAGAAAGTTTCAAACGGATTTCTTTTGATTTTTTTAATCTTCGACTACATAATACAAGCACGCAGCCCTTCCTCCAATACAAGCTCAAAATAATATAATCAGGGTAAAATTAAATTAAATTAAATTAACGAGATTTAGATATTTTAGGTGTGACATTAATTAAAGTATTTTCATTTCATTTTGTTATAGCTCGCATTGTGTTTCAGTATGACTTAATTATCTCTAATTAGCTTAGTGCATGTTCTAAGTAAATTTAGCATTATTTTTAGACGAGTCGAAGTATTATTTTCCGATTTTTCTTAAGAATGAAAAATGAGTTTTATCGCAACAGGTTAGATTGTTACCTAATGAATATATCGTGTGTTCGAATAGATTTATTATGGAAGTTACCTATGGAAATAGATATGAAAATTAATTCGAAAAATTTCTTTAATTTTTTTAACATATTTTGTAGATTATATATTAACTTCTTATATAATACGATAATGCATACATACATATATACTAGCACAACGGTATTAACTAAATATAGAAACAAAGGTGTATAAGCAGAATACAATACTTTAACTGATTGTGACCTATAAACCTAATAAGTGATGTAAATTTAACTCTTGCTTTGTATTCTCTATAAAGAGTACGGAGTGATATGTAAATTGGAAATTAGCTAATTTTTATTAAAATTCTCTTCAGACTAAGAATCATTCTGATATCTTTTACTAAGCGCGTATTTCGTTTTGAAACCTCAGTAGTAGTACAACAAAACTTTAATTTAAAATTTTTCTATTTATATTTCGATCTACGAGGAGCACATCAAGATAAGGTACTACAGATATTATGCAAATTATGTTCCTGTGAACTTCAAGATTAGTTGAACTGAAAAGAAGTGTTGATGCTATTCAAAAAATTTATGATATGAATGAAACCAAGAGATTGTTTTCAAGATTTCTACGTTTGCAAAATAAATGTTACTGGTCTGTCTGTGAAAAACAAAGAAATAGCTTATCTATCTGTAATCTGCAAGTAGCTAATTCTTTACGGAGATATATTACCAGCAGACGCAGGGCTTTCCCAGGGAGGAGGAATGAAAACTGGCGTTGGCGGTTGATAATAGATTAGATTTGTAATACATTCTTGCTAATACTTCAAGGATGTCTGACAATTTAAGATAAACGAATCTGAATGGTCTTATTAAGTATTTGTCTCCTTCTAAAGAGAAAACAAAACTTCTTGCTTTTAGGCAACAAAAAAATTAATGGAATCAATGGCTGGTAAAGGGTTTTCCAATAAGGACTTGACAACTTTTTTTCAAAATAAAATGCAGGCCATTTGAGATATTTCAAAAACTTTATTGTCGGGTTGAAGTACAATCAAAACATTTATGAATGGAACTCGACTTCGTTCATATGGTCACCACGGGCACGTTTGCAGCGGTCAATTCTTTGGACCCCATTTTCGATGACTCGGTCACACAATTCGGCCCAAAACGGCTGCTATTTCGCGTTCAATGTTGGCTCTGAGCTCTTCCAATGTTGTCGGCTTGTTGGCATAGACCAATGACTTAACGTAGCCCCAAAGAAAAAAGTCTAGAGGCATTAAATCGCACGAACGAAGCGGCCAATCGACTGGTCCATTTCTTGAGATAACACGCTCATCAAACTTACTCTTCAATAAATCGATTGTAACGTGTGCTGTGTAGCTTGTGGCACCGTCCTGCTGAAACCACATGTTGTCCAAGTCCATATCTTCCAATTCGGGCCAAAAATAATCGGTAATCATGGCGCGATAACGATTACCATTCACAATAACGTGACGATCATTATCGTCGACGAAAAAATATGGCCCTATGACTCCGCCGGCATGCAAACCGCACCAAACAGTTATTATATTATATATATATTTATTTTGTGGATGAAGTGGTGTTTCGTGAAGCACATGTGGATTTTTACCCGACCAATAACGCATATTTTGCTTATTGACGAACCCTTTGAGCCAAAAGTGAGCTTCGTCACTGAAAATGATTTTGCGATGAAATTGATCATCTTGGCGCATCCTTTCCAGAGCCCAATCGGAGAACGTACGTCGCTTCAGATGGTCCATCGGCTTCAATTCTTGAGTCAGCTTGATCTTGTATGGGTGTAAACCAAGATCCTTACGCAAAATTCGCTATAAAGTGGTCTGGGCGATGCCCAACTCTTGAGAACGCCGTGAAATTGACTGATTTGGATCATTTGCTACGGACGTTTCAACGGCAGCGATATTTTCGACACTTCGACCAACCCGTTGTCTCACTGACACGGTAACATCACACATCGAATATGTAGACTCAAATTTTTGCACTAAACTTGTTGTGTCTACTAGGGCGAGAATTACGTCCGAAAGTCGGAGTTAACGCTCTTAAAGTAGCGGTCACCGACTCCGAATTTATGTAGTAAATTTTTATAATTTGCAGACGTTGTTCGTTCGTGTACTTTACCATGATGAAAATGTTAAGTTTATTGAATAAATTGACAGTGACAGTTCGATGATTAGTGAAAGGGTGCGTTCACGAATTGAATTAAAAGTTGTGAAGCCCCTATTGGAAAACCCCTTACTATCGTAATCACTTCTAAAGTTTTAAATAGATTAGTCACTTTGCTCGTTATGCTGTAAATGGATTATTTGAAATATTTGTAGGAAAAATAAGTTCGGAAGCAGTTTTTATACATAGCAGCAACAGAAAACTATTTATTACCATAGCTTATTCTTTGCAGTTAAAACAATCATCGGTATACTTTTGTGAGCAGTTAAATACAAAAAGAACATTTTGGGTGATTTAAAAGAAATCTGCTTTTCAATAGGGTTCTAAACAGGGCATACTCAATAATACTGATACGACGAATATTAGCTCTACCACTTCTGATCCTTATGTCAAAAACAATCATTGGTATACTTTTTTGGAAGCAGTTAAATACAAAAAGAACATTTTAGGTGATTTAAAAAAATCTGCTTTTCAACAGGGCTCTAAACAGGGCATACTCAATAATACTGATACGATCGAATACTAGCTCTAACACTTCTGATCCTTAGGTCAAATGAAATTGGGAACTTCGGATAATATATGAAATATATTATACATTGTTGTACGAACATGTTTCTGAATTGTATCTACTTAGTATTAAGTATATTTAGAATTTCAAATTGTATTTGAATAGACTTAAAAATAGTTTCGATAATCTGCTTCTGGGTTTACGGGCTGGAACCGCGTCACTTGTATATCTACCGAAGTTTCGTACCCATTTGTATGGGACATCTTCAGGGCTGAACTACTGCACTGTAGTGCACAGTTTCAGTGCAATAGTTCAGCCCTGAAGATGTCCCATACAAATGGGTACGAAACGTCGGCAGATATACAAGTGACACGGTTCCAGCCCGGAAACCCTGAAGCAGATAGCATGGACCACGGCCGCGGAAGTCTACGTACCATATTAGTTTCGATAATGTTAAGAAAATTACAGTAATGTTTTGATTAAGCATATCGAATGAGGACTTGATGTCCAGATTTGAATATAATGTTTAATATCCACTAATAAAGTTTCCAGTTAAATTCAGATCTTAATGAATCACTGTAGATAAGTGGAGTATGTTAAGGCTTCAAAATAACATTTATTTGTTTAAGTAGAACACCACTGTAAAGAGATGAAGCACCTTTTCGAAAATTTTGATTTTCTTGATTTTAAATCATACAGGGTATTCAAAATGTGTGGTACAAGTTATACCTTACATATTAATTAATTTTATATGGGGAATACAGACAAGCATTGATTAGTAGAAATGCATAAGTTAGTATTTGGTAAAGTTTATAGTATATATTCATGCAAATGTAATCACGGGATCTAGATATATGAAGTAACAAATGCTTACAAAGTATTGAGTACTATTAATTTGGCATTTAATGTAGTAAGCATTTAAATTGTGCATTTACGACTGATATTGCATGATAGTAAATAAAAAAAAATAAAAAACGCTTGAAGCATTAAAAATTTTACCACCAAGAATAATGAATGAATGCAAAAATATCATATTGAGAGCCACGTTAAGGGCATGGTCTATGTTTGAAAAAGCAAAATTCGTTAGATGTTTAAACCATCTAGATTGATTCCTTATATAATCGATTTTGTATCAGGCATATGCAGATAAATTGTTATATTAGAGAACATTCTAATTTGAAGATAAAAATCAGGTCAGAGAATCGTCTTATATCTTCCATATTCGAAATCCATAAACACCAAGTAGTTGAATCATCTTTGCTATACATTTTCTTCAAAGTCTCAGAATAGCAGCTTGTCCATGACTCTAAAGGTATAAGGCCTTTTGTTCAGTGCTTGTTAAATAAGTATTAATGAACCAATTATTAAATGAATGAGTTGTCATTTACGCGAAACTGATGCTTCAATAATAACGATTGCAGGTAGAAGCAGATTTTGTTGGACTTTTTGACAAAATTTACCCCCAAGTTCATTTAACATTAGATGTAATGGAGACAAAGTTGGTATTTTTTCTATATTATTATGCGACTCTTTGTGTACACCATTAACACGTTCTGTATACTATCGTTCTGAAAAGGTTTTCAATATAGTACATGTTTTACCGTTCAGTTTTAGTCCTATCTTTTTCCGTTCAAATGTTAAATCAACGAAACCGGGAATTTGTCAATTTTCGAAGGGGTATTTCGCACTTTCGCAGTTTTCAAGTTTTAATATACTCTACTTACTGAGTTTCATTAAGACCTGACTTTGACAATCGGAAATATTTCTATGTAAGTCATCTTCTCACTGAGAATAATTAAATGAAGCAAAATTAAATTACTCATATTTTATTGTTAGACATATATTTGGATGTGTCGTTAGTATTACTATCCATTGCGTAGATTACTTAATCCTTATATTTTCTGTTACCGGGTATCAACATTTGCGGGAGCACGTGTGATATCAAATGTGTTTTAAAAATGTATACTTACATAAGTAATAAAAATATCCTACAAGGCAAATAAATTTCTTTCGATTTGAGCAGAATAATGTAGTTGTTTTTCAAAGAAAGTTCGGTTAAATGATTTTAATACTTTTCTGTTTTATATACATTTTATAAATGCGAAGATTGCATTTTAATGAAATTTATGTAATAAATTTAAAAATGATATAATTTCAAAAATGTATTTGATATAATTTAACATATATATATATACGTATATACGTATATACGTATATTTATATATATATATATATATATATATATATATATATATATATATATATCTGGTTCATGTGTACCAGATGGAGAGGAATAAAACTGTTTATAAAACAGCGTAAGTTTCTATGATATTATTCCCCTGTTGCTGTGTGTAGAATCACACAGGCAGCAAAAGCGACTTCGGTTCGTATATATGTAGGAAAGAACCAAGTCGCAGCGATCCGATCAAATGGAACGGAGCAGTCAAAGGTAGCAAGATGCTGTAAAAATATAGAAAAGCCGCTCAGGCTCTAAAACCCTAGATAAGCCGCACATTCACATGTATGAATTCAGCACATCAACACCAAGTAGTATCTCCGTATAAAATGTATACTTATCATAACTTAGTACGTCTTTTCTTTATCCTGCTCATCATCTTCGCACAGCACACATAGCGGGTCTGCTTTTGTGTCTACTGCCGTCGTTTTCCAATAAAATGTTTAAAGAAATATTACTTAAAACCATTTTGTATAATTCTGCTTTCAGTTACAGATCTACGTACATATGAAAGTTATAGGGAAATTAATATTGCTTACTTAATTAGTAAAATATTGATTAAAATGAATATGAAATTTTATTAAGGGTGAATTAATTAGTTGAGTATGAAATATAGTAGTAAACATACACTATATATTACTGTTTTTAATAAAGTTATATTTTTGATATAATTTATAATCGTAGACTTTATAATTTATGTAATAAATAAATATATAAATAATTTAAATAATAAAATAGTAATAATAAAATTGTCGTTTTCAGTAGCAATTAAAAACTATTACCGCCCCTTATTTCAACAAAGATAAACGATGGTGTACAAAAGTCATATAAAGTTATGCATATTATAGCAGACATATCATTTATTTTGAAAGTTTTTGAAAGAATTTAAGGTAATATTAATTCTCAGGGTAGTGTTGCAAAGTATTGTTTCTAAGTAAATTCAATGCATGTAAAATGCAGTATGTCCTTTGATATGAAGTAACTCATATTTTATTTTCTCTGCAAGATTACACACTTAGGTTTCAATTTCTTTATTTGTTTGTTTAGCCATAGTCTTTATTTCTTTCATTGCGTAATAATGTTATTTGGAAGCAAAACACTTAATAGCGTAAGATATAGTGATTCTAGTACGGAAGTCCATAAGAAACAAAAGCTGTTTTACCCAAAGTTATTTCAACTATGCTTCATGAATTTTGCTTCTATTCCTTCTTTTAAGGAAAATGTAATCTATACCTTCTTCATAAAGAATCATTAATTGAAATAATTGCTTTCAAACGACGCTGTACTCTGACTTGCATCTTACAAAGGAATAATACAAAGATGTGAGAACTTAGTGATCACTGAATTTATTGTTACTATTCGTATTATTGTCTTGCCGTCACAGAACATTTGCCCTTTGCTATTTAAATACCAGTTATTTATAATTACCAGATTATGTTGAAGAAATTCACATTTTGCAATTTCTAGCGTTGATTGGCTAAAATATTTTCAAATTGTCTGCATAAGTTAGATCCTTTATTCCAAAGACTTGAATAAATCATCGAAGCAGATATTAAATAAGTGTCCAAGTATAGCCCTTAGAGCACTCGAAAGAAACAAAGGATTATCTAGAATAAAAGTCAGGGTAACATGGCAAACCAAAAACATTTGATTTAATAGAATTGAAGGTTTGGATAATATTTAAAATTTTTATATATAGATTACATTAACTTGCATTTTCAACCAAATTAGTAATAGTAAGTCGATTAATCGACTAGTATATTGTTCGTAACATTAGTTGTTCTAGGTGTCTCTAATTAAAGATGCCTAAGGTACCTACTACTTCCTTAAAAATTGGTGTCTCTATAGCGATCTTCCAACAGTTTAGGAAATATGGGTATAATGTATAAGTTTATATGATACGGTAGCTAACGAGCCATAGACTAATTTCTAATAAGAAAGTTAAGGAGTCTGTTTTATCTTCATATTTAATTTCAGATGTAGCAGAAAGTCAATTTCAAATGACATTAAGGAAACTAAAAAAAAATGTAAAATAAATTAGTGAAATGTTTTTTACTAAATTCCCGTTCTATATGATTACATGTTTGACCCGAAAAATATATTTAGATTCCAACTTACTAGTGATATCTTAGATTACTAGATTCTTGTAATTATATTTGTTCACGGTTTAACGGTTAAACCAAAATACAGAAGTTTTAATGTTATATATAACAAGTCAGTCTATTATTTTCATTTTTTTCTTCGATATTTTCATTTTATCAATTGTCGCAGTTGATTTTTATTTCTTTCAATGACTAGTATGTGTACTATTTTATTCAAATGAATTGAACGACCTTATTGCATTACTAATACCTTATATAATCATATAAATCTATAGTCACATATTACATCTTATTGCACAAATTGATTGTTTATGTCCTTTTGTTAAGAGCGGCTTTGTAAGTTTCATTTTAATGGCATCTTATACTGGCAAATGCAATTCGTTGTAAATCTTTTACAAGCAGAAAAAACCAACTAGAAAATTTATAATGCGTTATTACTTCCTAGAACGTTTACAACATACTTCTTCATAAGACTATAATTAATTATGATTACTTAACATTAGATTTATTTACAATTAAGTAGTACAAATACTCTTATAAATTTATTATTTAATCGAACACCTCCATTTATATATAATTTCATAACTTATATGGATTTTTTAATATATTTGCGGTATCTAACAATAATAAAATACTATAGTGTACTTTTAAGTATTATTTATAAAACAATTTTGATTTTCGGCGATTTTATTTTTGCCACATTCATTGTCGCGATGTTTCCACATGTGCAGAGGAGTTCATAAGTCGCACGGGGGAAAGAAATTTATGAAAATATATACGATTTGGAATGGGAAGAAAAACATTTTTTGTGAGGCGTAGACTCCTCTATAAATATTCTGAAGAGGGAATTTTGGTACGTTATCCTGGATTTTAGAAGCTCCTGGTAGCGCAGTTAGATTCCATATAAGGGTATACGGTAAACACCTCCAGCATGACGTCTCCCTAAGAGATGTAGATAGATAGATCTGCAAAAGAAAATAATGTGTATTTAATATATAATAAATTGATAATCTATTTTTAGGAACATAATTTTTGAATAAAAACGTTAATATATTTTTTTATAATAAGCAACTACTTTTTTTGAATAAATGTTAAGTTGATTATTTATGAGCTTTTTTTCTTTTACATTTATATTACTTCTCACAGTTACAGTATTATTACAGAGTATTATATCAACAATTTAAAGAAAGATTAATTTGACATCACATTAAAGATGGTTTCATAAATCCAACTATTATTTATGGAACATTTAATTAAAGTTTATTTTAAAAAGGATTTTGCTTCATTTTCGTCTTTCGTCCAGAATTTTCAAAGAGAATGGAATCGTTGATAAATTCTGCAACGTGATGTTTTAATACCTACATTTTTGATCATATACATATTAGATTAGATTAATCAAAATCGACATCAATAATCATTTATGTCGACATATTGACGGGGAAAGCGGGGGAAGAAGTGGTTAATTTATTTTTTTATTTATTTACTTTAATGAAGATTTATAAAAACAATCAATTTGTATACAACTAAGATTCATTTATACGCTTTCTGTTCGAGAAACCAAAAATTTCAGAACGTTTTGCAATACATCTTCAATTTTTAGTCTATTAAAATAATTTAAAAAATTTTATGCTTTGAAAACAATGTATATCTGTTGGTGCGATGAAACAGACCGTTTTCATGGTGTGAAAACCAGACTCGTTACCTCTCAAAGTGATCTTAATGTAACTAAATGTTTTATTTTTAGACTTCTCGAGCATATCATCGTACCAGGAAAGGAATTGTGACAACTACACATTGGTTAAGGTATGGGGTATTTTTCCCGGTAACAGATGGGTGGATCGTTTCGACTTCGAAGTATCTTCCGCACCGAATCCGAATTTTCTTCTCTGGAATCTTTACACCATCTGAATACGGTCTTAAGATGTAGACAATCATCTGTTAGCATAGGAGCTATTTGCTTCAAACACCGATAAATATTCTATCATATATACGGGCAAAGTTGTAGTGTAAAATTGCCCGATGCTCCGTTGCCGAGCATTGTCATAGTTCGGGAGTAATTGACACAACTTGCAACAGTGTGTAATAATCGGTTATTGGAAAACTTTTGTAGTGTTTTTTGTATAAAACAAAAAATGTATCCTGAAAATAACAGATTTTCACTATGAAGAAAACTTAAAATTGTAAGACCATCACCGGCATTATGCTTCTTTGAATGTGAATTTGTTAGTCTAGTATTGTATAGGGTCGAACGCTAAGCAAAGTTGCTATATTAGTTAAATGTTGAAAATATCTTCTTTGGCTACAGATTCCGTTAAACGAAGAGACGTAAAATAATTGTCGAAATAGAGCCTAAAGTTCTGGTTACTTCGAATCATGCGGGCTAACCTCATGACGACATTAGATGAGGCGCCTAAATCTGTCTCTCCTTCTAAGACGACATTTTCTTTGCCTGTTACGACTTCTGTTTTATAGGGAAAGCAACACAAACACTTTGTAAGCCCACTTGTATGGTTTGTTAGGATTATACCTCTTCACTGTATTCCGTCTGGAGCCTCATCTTCAAATATTTTCAAGTCAGGAATAAAACCGGGATCATCAATGCTGTCATCATCGGAATCTAAGCCAACTTCACTATCTGCAAACTGGTCTAGAGTAGCAATAATATTTGCGTCACTAAGTGGACGCTTACGGGATATTCCGGAACACGAAATCAAACAACAATCAACACAACAGGTGTAAAAGAAGATCTATCCTTTTTACTCTGATGTTGCCTACGGGCAACAAACTTTATTTGCCAACAAAATCAACACAAAATGTAAAAAATGTACAAAAATAACGTTTCACAATATAGTTCAAACACCTACCTTTTCAATTTATTAATATAACATACAAAACACAATCCGAACAATTTAATATTATATTTTGAAAATGCAGTAAACCGGCGCTGTGCGTGAATAACGAATGTCAAAAAAGAAATGTAAATTTTCTGCAATCAATGCCACAAGAATGTTTTTTTTTTGTACAAACTGAAAAGATCAGTGTGTATGCCACGGGCTACAGTGAGCTATTACATTAACAATAAATTTCTATCAAATTACAGGAATCCTAACGGTATGTTACCTACAGTCTACAACATGCTACAGAGGGTTAAATATATTAGTTATAATCAAAATTATTCTACTATTTAAAAGCCTAAGGAAATTGAAAAATCTTTTATTTTGTTTGTGTTTTATTTTGTTATAGAATTTTGAATTGATTTTATAAATAACAAATATATATTTTTGTGTAAATATAACGAACTATTTGTTTAGATCTAAATTTTTTAATTGAATTTGGATCTATTGATATGATAATAGGTGTATATATAAGGAATAAATAAAATCAAGCAAAAGAATTATTCGTATATTACGAGCATTACTATATTTACTCGAATTCATATCACTGTTATGTTATGAATGTTTACCAAATGGTAGATGGATTCGGCAGGTGTTATTTTTGTGTACGTCGTAAATCTTTTTGTGGTACCTATTTTATATAATTATATTTTCATGCAGTCACTATTTAGCGCAACACATTTCTTCGAAGCTGAATACATTTCTTCATTCTATCCATAAGAAAACTGTTTCGTTTACTGTTGTTGCAATTGCGACCAGCAGTTCGAGCTTCAGTGTCTGATGAAAAATGTTGACCTTTCAATACCTTCTTTATTCTTGGGAACAAACAGAAATCTAAAGACTGCAAGCACACTCACAACTGTCAGTTTTAGGCTCGTCACTACTTCCATCATTTCATTGCTGCAATGCAGTTTGTCGTTATCGTAGTGCAATAAAAATTTCATTCTGTACGGCTTTACGGATACGATCTTTCAGAGACCGTTAAGTCTTCCAGTATCTTATTGAACTAGTCGTTGATCGCTTCGGCAGATATTCAATAGACTTTTATCGCGTCCCAGAAATTGGTGAGCGTGGCTTTCAGCGATAACGGAAAAGTTTTGCACGTCAAATCCATTGGCGAATATTTTTCACATCCACACAATCATTGCCATACACAACTTTCAAACGCTTATCAATTTCAATGAACACGTAGTCTTTCAGCGTTAAAAATTCTATCACGCATCGGTGCTTGGTACGCATAACAAAAATGGAATGATACAGAGGAAAATGAAACTTTGTAGGTTAGAACTTATTCTGATCCCCCCACACAAGGGTGTTGTTGGAGGTCTTATATAACAATCCGCCCTCATATGTCAAATCAATGAATGGAATTTTAAGTTATCGCGATAAATTAAGAAATTTTATTTCGTTTTCCTAAATAGTTGAATTGTGCAGAAATTCTGTATATCGAAAGATAAAGTAATACACTCGAAAAATATATTTTTGTCATTAATATTTAATTTCGGTTACAATTAATTTGTTGTATATATTTAATCTTAATTGTTATTTATATTGAAATGGAAATGAATTAAGCCTGAATTTTTTACGAGCATTTCGTAAGTCGTGTTTATGTGTTGTATATTTTGCTGTAAGTACGTTTAAATTTACAATAGTTACGGTAACAGATCACCTGTGTCAGCATCAGCAAAAATAATTTGTCATTGAATATTTAGAAATTAGATAAGTCTATAAAATATATGTATTAGTACTTTTGTGAAATAAAGACCCATTGTGTGCGATGTTTTGCTAAGAATGTTAAAAAAGTTTTGGGATTACTTGATTTTGGGTAGCATAAGTTCGTAGAATTGTAGCAAAGCAGCAATATGTAATACATATATATATATGGAATTTGAAACGTAATTTAATTTATGTTTTTTCCTTAGAAAAATATTTCGGTATATTTCCTACCATTATTGATAAGTAAATTAGAATGACTGATAGATAAGTAAAAATATATAATTAATGGAAGCAAAATCTATTTTTAAAATCTTGTTTTTCAGTTCTGTCTGTTACAACGTGTATATACATACACACAGTTAACGCATACATACAACATACATGCATGGACAAGTAAACACGGTACACGAATACAAAAAAGTGGTGGGATGTTTGTAGACTGCGATGTGTCCAAAACCACTGACCGTTTTAAAATTATGGTAAATTATTTTAATGAAATGTATCCGAGATGAATCTCCGGGCGGTTTTTACTCGTGTTTCCTTCCGGTCGGTAATTATAACCGCGTCAAATTATCTCATTATTTGCCAGCAATAATAAACGTTATACTACTAACATGTGACGCACACGGACAAAACTAATGCGCAATAGTTTGATATTTTTTGGGTCTTTTAGAAATATGTGTTGGAGAATTTTTTAAATTAAAATTTTAAGATTTTATATCTTGTTTTCCCTGCAACCATACTTAGACTTCGGAGTTAATTTTGTCTGTGGAAATGTGTAAATAATGTCTCATTGTTTATAAAATTTTGTAAACTGCATCGTTATTTTCGTCGTGGCTTCCAGGTGCGACACTGTTTAATTAGTTGCTGCTAATTACAACTTAGTTGTCGAAATTCGTATACAGAATACGAAAATTAATGTGGAAAGAGGTTATGTATCAACTTTAAGTGACTAATTAATCAACCATAGCTTCCATCAAATTTACCACCAGTAAATTATATTATCGATAGAAAAAGTTCTTCCTCATCACACTAGTTGTAATTGTAATGACTTGTTAAAAAACTTTTATAATAATAACATAATTCGGATTTAACGTTTCGATTCTTTTTGTTTTGGTTCCGAATTTTTTGTTTTTAATTTTTTCTTTAATATTTCCTTCTTTGCAACCTAGTATGCTATTCTTTTCTTCTCGTTATTTCTTGCCATGTTATCATGATGAATTCTAAATATTCTTCTTATAAAAACGAAGTCATTTTTTAACTGTTTTCATATTACCAGTAGGGATCATCAAGTACTTGTATTCAATATATGAAAACCAAAAGTTGAAAGCTAGTCTTTATTGCTTTACCGCTCTTGATCTCGAAAATCGGTTAATTAAAATCAAAGAACTTCTAATATAGTAAATACTTTTCTAACGAAACGTCGAAAAATTTGAAGAAATTTTCCTAAGTTAGGATAGAGACGTTTCAGTGTCGAGGAGGAATCATAAACTATTTCCTTCCTACCGTGAGGGGGGTGGGGGGTGGTAATAGCGCCTAGAATATTTCACGCACTCGTAACAAATCGAAAAACGTTCAATCCATTTCGGTAACTCATCACAAAAAAGACGTTTTAAGTTAATGTATTATTGAAACAAAGTCGCTAATGATTTATTTGAGGACTAATAAGTAATCTAATATGCATATGGCATTTCTAAAAAAGTATATATAGACTTCGTGTCAAACTTGTTGTCGTATACCAATCTTTACCCAGTATAGGAATATGTTATATTATAACTAGAGCACGGAATTATATGCATTAAAAACCCTGAAAATATGCGCATATTATGCACAATATTTTGTTAAATTATGGAACAGGTTTTTAAAAATTATGCAACAATTTAGTTAAATGTGCACTGATTGTATTTAAAACACATACAAAACACAATAGAATTACAAAATTTATTTAAACAAGCTGTTTGTATTACAAAAGATAAATTGATAAATTAATGTAAAGTACAAACCTATAAACTATAAAATATTACATATTGACAATCATATATTTCTCTAAATTGTCCACAAGAAACGATTCTCTTCGATCAGAAAACAAATTTTTATATATAGAAAAACCTCTTTCTACATCAACAGAAGTGATTGGTGAAAACTTAAATTTGCATATAGTGTTACAGAAGGCTCATAATTTCCATTCAAAATATTTGAAATTTTAGTAAGTTCATCAAACCCTGTATTTTTTGTTAATACGTCTTGCATCTTCGTTTTTATAGAATCACCAGTTTTACCTTTAACTTGGTCGACCTTATTTTTGAAATCTGTAATTAATTTCACAGAATCTGTAAGTACCACGCCCTGCCTCTCTAATGTAATTAACGTTTCCGTAATGAAGCTAAAATTCGCTTTGGTAAATGCCAGTTGTTGATTTAATGTAGGAATAGTTTTACACTCTTAGCTGCGGAATCATCAGAAAATTTTGACATTAACACTGCAACATGATTCAAATAATTTGCATAAAATGCTGCCTCTAACCACGTACTCCACCTCGTAATTATTGGCAGAGGTGGCAAAGGAGTATTAGGTAAACTGTCTTTGTACATTTGTATTCGGAGGGATGCTTTTATGAATATTTTCTTGACGGTATTGATTAAACAATTTACATCTGGATATTGGTTACGAATTCTTTCTGCTATTATATTCACGCTATGAGCTAAGCATGTGACATGTACCATTTTTGAATAAAATACTTTTAGAGTTTGTGCAGATTTGGTCATGTATGTAGCAGCGTCTGAAAACATCAATAAAACCTTTTCAGTAGGGACAGCATTAGGTAAATAGAAACTTGTTAATACTTAGTTTATAAACTGTGACATAGTTACATTGTTGGATTTCTCTAATTGTTTCAAACCAATTCAATACACTTGACCAGGAACGTTTTCACTCAGTACCCCTATTAATAAATTGGCTATAAATCGGCCTCAAGTGTCAGTTGTTTCGTCGACTATAAAAAAATGTAATTGTTTCCAATTAACTCCTTAATTTCACTCATGGTTTTTTCGAAAACATTGTTTATATATTTTTTTCTAAAGGCGCTTTCATCTGGTACTGGTCTACCACAATACTTCTCTAAAAACGCTCTAAAAGTTGGATTTTGTAATTTCATAAGCGGAATATTGGCACTAACAAAGGCTTCACATAAACCAAAATTGAATTTTTCTCTATTTTGACAGACTGATGCCGAAGAAATTGTTTCATTAAGCGTTAATTGTTTTGTATTTTTCATTTTCTTCTTATATTTTGTAGGCGATGCTGTAGCAATATGTTGTGTAATTCGAATGTTTTTGTCACATGGAATCTATTAATTCGAAAACTGTTTTGGTACCAAATACAAATAAAAAATAATATAAAGTAAACTTACTGTTTTGCTGCAACATCGACAAAACACCTTGTTTAAATTTAAATAAAGTTCTGGATAATCCTTTATCCATGTAGCTACCAAAGACTGTGTTGGTACTTACTTCGTTTTAAAAACAACGACTGACCCCTGACGAACCCCGAATGAAACTGAAAGACAACCGATAGCAGCGGGACTCGTAGTAAAGCGTAGAGAAAATAGGGGAATCCCTGTTTTTGCTGATGCGATACCGGGTGGTTTGTAAAATGTAACCCCAATTCTCAAAATGCAGTATGGGCAATATTTGCTTTATTTAATTTAACAAAAGATTTAAATTAAACGAATATGCACGTATATGCATTTTATTCTGATTTATGCGTCAATTTCTGAAAATGTGCAAAATAAAAATCGGTTTTTACATTTGTTTCGTGTAGATACGAGAAAAACTTCTTGGTATATCGATATTGTAGAAAATGCAAATACATATAATTCCGTGCTCTTATTATAACAAAATAATGATCTTTCTATCAGTTATATGATTATAAGCTTGGTGACCGCTATGATAAGAAAGTGAAAGCAGTGCTATTGAAATGCCAAGAGGAGTAAGGCCACTGTCATGATCAAGTCATTCAATTTAGGCGGCGAAATAGCCTGACAAAGAGTAATTTGTCAAATATTTAAGTAATACGTGGTTTTACTAGAAAATAAAACAAAAAGAAGTATTATAAAATGTAATTAATTATTACTGTAGTTCTGTTCAGTTTCTGATTTACTCAAAGTAGTTGAACTTATTTCTCCACCCAACACAATAATCATCATTAGCTTGAAATTCAATTTATCGACGTTCTACAGTTCTTTTCAACTTTTCAACGACAGAGAAAAATTTAACATGATACGAAGTTTATGAAAGCACTGATGTTTTGTAGTATGTTCCACATAGTTTCACTAATTTAAACGATGAAATATCTTCCAATTTAAAAATTTTACAATCTAAACATTGTGTAAATGGTTTGAAATAGCTTGAAAAAAATCATAATCGAAATAGAGTAACGAGAGACTGAAAATAGGCCTGGATAACAGATGAAATATTTTCACTAATGGATCAACGCAGATAATTCAAAAAGCATGCATTATCAACAATTATAGAGACTAAAAAGAAAAAAACTTATTTTATTATTATTTGCACAATAATTTTAACTTACACAAAAAATTAAAAGAAAGCCGAGAATTTTTTATAAAAATTTCTCCGAAAACAAATGAAAATAATGGGAACGCTTACAATGTAGAAAAATAAAAGAAACTCTGGAGAAACTCCACCAGATCTTTATTTTCATATAAAGAATAGCAAGTAAAACGAAAACACGGCAGATGATCTTACAAGACCCCTCAGTAATAATGGAAGAGATTGAAGAGAACCACACATTAAAAAACAACACCTGGTTTTGATGATTCTCGATTAAAAAAGCACGTGGATTTTTCTTGAGCTCTTCAATGAAATTTATCAATGGCCATCGTAAACTTTCAGACTTCTACCGAAAAATAACAACATAAAAAATCCGAGGACTATAATCTTATTAGCATCATACCTGGACAGTGTTTCTCAAAATTATACATCAGCGAATATTTAGAAATTGCCAACAAACCATGAATGATACACTATTTAGATTTCGACAGGATTTAGGCACCAAAAAAGTCCTAGTTGTATTACAAGTTCTTGTATAAAACTACTATGATTGAAGAAAAAAGGTGACGTTTTGCTTTATAGACTTCGAAAGCGTGTTCAACAATATACACCATCATAAACTATTGAGCATTTTGAAACAGAGGATAAAGAGTTTATTTTCAAATGAAATAGCTCAAGCTGTCTTGGGACATGGCTCAACTAAAATTGGACATTAGATCTGGTATTAAAATGATGCATAGAAAACCTCTAGAGTGCATTTATCAAAACTGAAAAATGTTTTAACGAATGTAGACCTCGATTTGTACCTTACGATTTATAAAATGTATGTTTAATCGGAGTTGGAGCAGAAGATTGGACAATGAAAATAATAACGTTGAATAAGATTGAAGGTTTCGAAATGTGGATATACCTGAGAGCATTTGAGAACTACTAGCTCCAAATAAAAGAAGGAAACATATCTAGCACACAATATATAACACAGAATATTAGTTACTACAACCAACTATTGAAAGAAAGATCAAAAGAAGGGGAGAAATAGGTAGGAAAACGATGATGACATGGCTGAACAATGTAGGATAACGAGTCAGACAGTAGAGGATTTGACACACACATCTAAAAATAGAGGGGCAATGGAAAATGTGGTCGCCGATACTATATGAGAAGAAAAAGAAATTTCTTCACTTGTGTTCATATAGTCTGCACCCCATCACCAACATGGTGACAGATGTATGAAGCAGAGGTATAAAGTGCTTGTTCTGATATATTAACAATTACTAAACAAAAGAATATAGTACTCCAAAGAAATCTAATCGGCTTAATTTTTTTTATGGTTAGTAATTTAGATTTTGTAGGTAAGCTTCGAAACGTTTCATAACATTTCTCCTAATTTATTGAATTATGAGGGAAAGAAATATAAATAGAGAGAAAAGGGGAGGACTTTATATTTACATGTTTAATAAATAGAATAGAAAAATTTTAATGTGAACTACTTACTAATATTAATATTGTAGTACCACTGATTTAGACTGACTAGATATTAAATTATGGATAATTTAAAATATTAGAGTATTCTCATAAATGCTTACTTTATCGATTTGAAAAAATAATGTTACTGCGAATATATGTTTCTATAACTGTATAATTTAATTTAAAATCATTGATCAAAGTGTATTTATTTATTAAAATCAGCGAAGGGAAATAAATTTTATTTGGGGAAGCACTCAAAAATGTAAAGCATTAAAAGAAAAGTTATTTCGAATTTGCATAATCCCGATTTCATAAAGAGCTTTAGCGCGCCTGCTTCGGACATATAGAGATATTTACAAGTAAAATAAGGGTACTTAGTGGACTTTTTAACTGTTTACTTTACACTCTTACTGCTTCTTGAAAGTTTCTCCTAAGAAATAAACGCGAATAAGAAGAAACACAGGCGCGTAGAAGCTTTCGAAAGCTCCGGATTATTAAATTTATCAATGAAAGAATGGTGTACTGTTTTATTTTCCTCGGATGCATAAGTGTAAAGTAATATGAAAAAATATGTAAAATATTGTAATTTAAGACATCATGATATCAGTAAGTAAAATGTAAATAACAACATATATAAAATGTACATTTTCTGCGAAATTATTTCATAAAAATTGACAATACTTACTACGGCAACTCAATTTGTTTGGGTTTGCTTTAGATATTCTAGCGAAGATTTTCTCAGTAGTTTGTTGCTTTTATGGTACATAGCCGCCAATTCCGTTTTCACATTAAAGTCGTCATCTTCGCCATTTCGTTGTAGCTCAAATAAAATAATATAAGTAATGGTAGATAACAATAAGCAACTGCTGAAAAGTTATCATTTATAAATAGACTAGCGTCTTGTCACGCAAACAGGTCTACTGCCACTATCTTAGAAAAAAGGGTCAATGTCTATTCTGAAATCACCAAATTGTTTTGAAAAATTTGTTTTCCAAACAGTTTTTGTTCAGGCGTTAACAATCTTGGCACCCACCCTGCTGAAACTTTACTCGGATCTAGTTTATCGTGTAGAATTGTTGAAATACTTGGTTCAGATACATTTAGTGCTTTAACGTCGAGGACTATGTATATTGTAGTTTTCATGAAAATATTAAGATTGCTTGTGTCCGAAAGCTTTTCTTTTCTTATGCCATCTTCAATGGATTCGCGGTCTCTATTTTAACCAATATTTCACTTTAAAATATGACAGAGCCTCGTCCTCATACACTACAATCATTTATTCGTGAATAGTTTCAGGAAAATCATATTCTTTTATCAAAAATTTGATGGCATTACGATGTTCTATTTCATGAGACTCACTCACAAAATAATGAACGAATTGAAGTCAATTTTGATACAAAATATCACTACTAAACGTTACTAAGCAACGAACAATTAGTTGCTTCTATCATTTCTAGGTAGATTTGTTTCTAGTTGCTCTTGTACCGTAGATATATAGTTTTCGCGCCTTAGGCTGAAAAGTCCGTGGCGGATATACATACATAAGACGAATAGATGTCACAGTTTCAAACTTTCTAACAACGTCAACTGTCAAACAGCAAACAACAAATATTTATAAGGAGAAGAACGGTCTGATAAATTGAGTTGCTTCATTTCTGACAGTTGATAAATGGATTCGTAGGTTAAAATGTGGTCGTGTTGCCGCTAAAAGTGCAACACGTAGTGCACATCCCAAATTCGTTAAAACATTCATTTGAAACATCTCTAAAGAAAGTGTAACATAACATGAAGAGTTGGTTGTCGGCCTTCAAAAATTGATGTTAAAAGGACAAGATAGATTTTATACCAATTTACCACTGCAAACGATGATACTTAGATTCATTATTATACACTCGAAGCAAAACAACATTTAAACAGTAGCGCCACAGTGTCTCTCCTCCCCTAAAGAACGCGATGATTTTATCTTCAGGAAAGGTAATAATTTTTATTTTTGTGGTATGTAAAAGATTCTTCTTATTCTTTATCTTGCAAAAGACTAAACCAGTACAGGCGCATATTACGTGAGTTTTGTAGACAAATTAACGTCACAAATTAGTGAAAGAAGTTTTGGTTTAGCTAAGGACGAGAATAATCTCGTATCAAGACAATGTACGGCCTCGCATAAGTGTTGCTGCCACGGAAAAAACTAACGAATTAGGTTTTGATTTATTGTCGTTCCCCTTTACTCACACTTAAACTAGCAAAAACTAACGAATTAGGTTTCCATTTATTGTCGTACCCATCTTATTCACCAAATGTAACATCGTTTAACACCTTCTTTCGCTTCTAAGAAATATCTTATGGAGCAGAAATTTGCAACAGAAAATAACAATAAACTGCTATGGATGGTCATTTTAATGAACTTGATATTTCCGAAATTTATTAGGGCATAGAGATTTTGAGTAATCGCTGGTCCAAATGCATCAAGTTTGTAGAGATTATGTTGAGAAATAAATACAAATTTAAATCGCAAATTTCTTTTCTTTATTTTCAGTCTATGGACTTTTTAACGTACCCTCGTTGTAAAATATTAGGTTTTATTGTTTAGTTATATAAGGAGAGGGCGTTCATATGAGTAAGATTTAGTTAAGAGTATACATATGTCAAGACGATATAATATCTTTCACGTTGGCAAGTGTGGTGTAACAAAAGTCTGAGAAATGCATATTGTGTGGTTTTAATTTGATATACATGCAATAAACATTGGTCCTTCGACATTACATAAAACACTGGTTCATATTGAGCTGGTTACGAATAAATAGTAGTATATCAAGAAACAGTGATCATCATTGCACTGATATGTATCTCACGTAACGACCAGTGGACTAGCAGAACGAGAGATGTATGGCTTTTTGGTCTCTCAAATTTTCATTTGATAGTTATACTGTTAATATAGGAACATAAACTAAGCCAATTACACCAACTGCAATTAAAAATTGTAAGTAAATTGAAATTAATCAAATGTTTGTCGACAAAAGCAATGATAGAGACGTGTTTCATGTAATCCAATATTCCCCAGAATGTTCGGCTTTGTCGGCAAGTATTTAATTTAATTAACTCGACTCTTGTTCAAAATAATATACTAAAAAAAACAATGAGCAGCACTATACTGACATCTCACGTAGCGACCAGCGAACTAGCTGAACGAGAGATCTGTGGCGGTTTAGTTTCTCAAATGCCCGATAGATAGCTATGTTATCAATATATGAACACACACTAAGACAATTTACACCTATTGCAATTGAAAATTGCAAGTAATCGAAATCTTTCAAATACTTGTCGACAAAAGTAATGATAGAGACGTGTTCATCACAGATGATATACCAAATAAGACTTTGGAGACTATATTATTCCATATTCCGGATAATATTAAAGTAACTGATCCAAATTCTTACAAGTGCGGTAAAAAAAAATTCTTTTGGAGGCAAATGTATTTTTGAATGTGATATGCCCTGTATCCATCAAAATGTCCCCAGAGCAACTGAGATGACAAAGAACGTCACTGAATTAGGTGATTACTGGACCTCTTTTATACACGACTGGAATTAAACCCATTTCATGCAATGCTTATGTAGTTAATAGAGTTCAGGAACAGCTAACTTCGGGAGTTAGAAGAAATTCAAGAAACTATTGTATTAAATGTAAAAGAATAATTTTGTGAAAATTATTTAACGCAAACAATACGAAGAAATGAGAGTAGCAAATACATTGCTTCAATACCATTTCAGGATAAAGTAAAATTTCGCTAATTTGGAAAAAAAATACGAAACAATGAACAAATGAAAGCTCAGTACATTTTGCTTATACCCGAATACAAGGAGCTAATAACGAAATGTGAAAATCCAATGAAAGAAATTGAAAATTCTTATTAAATGTCTCATCATGGGGTATTTAAAGATATAAGTCAACAACGAAATTGAGAGTAATTTTTGATGCCTTAACTAAGACTATAAATAGATTTTCACTTAATGACTTCCAGTACAAAGGATATGTAAGCAGTAGAAATTTTTTGTATTTTGTTAATTAGAATCGTGTTATTGATATTGAAAAAATATATGGGCAGATACTTCTAAATTCTAGCCACAGAAATTACCAGGAAATTATATGACGTGAAAATATATCCGATGAAATATAGCATTTTTTTCTCAATACAATTACATATGGGATAACATCTGAACCATAACTAGCTATTCTTTTACTACAAGAAATAGCTCATTAAAATCATGAAGATAATCCTTACTATTTCAAGTTATATTGAAACATTTCTATGTTAATGACCTTATGATAGGAACAAATTCTGCTTTTGAAGCTAAAGAACTTTATGAAGGTATGACGAAATTATTAAAATCTTCAATATTTGTACTCAGAAAATGAATTTCTAATAGTAACGAGGTTAATAGATATTTAGATGAAGATGTAAATAATCAAAATTTCAAATTAGGGAGTAATGAAAATGTATGTTTTACGTAAAACCCTCATTCAGATGAACTGCTATGTGACACTGAAACTGTGATAAATAAATCGGATAATTCTAGACGAGAAATGTTGACATCCGTATCTAGGGAATTTGATCCATTAGGTTTACTAGGCATATATAAAATACATGCAAAAATTTTACTCAAAGAATTATGAACGCACAAATTGGATTGGGATGAAGATTTACCAGAGAAGTTGATGTATAAGTGGAACGAGTTATGATATTAGAATTGCAGGTTTTCTGATGCATCTGAAATTGGATATGGAGCCTGTGTACATTTAAAATCAATTTCGGCTAGTGCTAACGTGCAAAATCTAAAGTGATACTGACTCGCAAATGTACCAAGACTTGAATTGTGTAGAGCATTGCCCTGTGCATGGATTGTTGCAATAATTATATCTTCCTTAAATACGAAAATTGATAATTGTTCATATTGTAGTGATTCTATTATAGTGTTAAATTGAGAACGAATGAGTACAACAAACTTAGAAACTTTGTGGCTAATGGAATGTCGGAAATACAGGAAAAATGTATATAAAATGTGGTATAACGTGGGACAAAGGACAATCTAGCATATTTAATTTCACGACATGGGTTTCATGGATTTTATGTGGTGGACTGGATCACATTATTATCAAGGGAAAAATGAGTGTTATCATCATACCATAATATCATCATTGTTGAAATAAAGGTGACAACATTTGCAGCTTCGGCAAACTTAAAAAAGAGCGACATATTTCCATTTTAATATAATTTCTTCCTTATCGAAATTGCGTTGTATTAGAGCCTGGTGTCTACGATTTGGTTATAATTACAAAAAATTTGTTAATAATCGCAAAAAGGGGCACTTTACTCCAGGAGAATTAAAATTAACAATTAAGAGGTTAGTCAGATTGTTATGAATGTTTCGCAGTGTATTCAATTATTTCAAAAATGATTGGGGTTCAAAACTAAGTGGCAACTTTATTTATATACGAGGGTAGTTTGAGAAGTAGTGAGAAAGGAAAAGAAAAACGAATTTTTTAAATACAAAATAATTTTTAATTTTCAATATATTCTCCTAAAAGAGCAATACATTTATTCCCACGGTGCTCCGATGCCCTTATGCCATCTCTAAAATGCGATTCCGGAAGACTTGCAAAATACTCATTTACGAAGATGATAAGCTCGTCGTTAGATGAAAATTTCTTTTCAACTAGTGCCGTTTTCAATTTTGGAAAAAGGTGGACGTCGGAAGGGACTAGATCCGGTGAATAAGGCGCATGCGGTACTAATTGGAAATGCAACTCGTGGATGTTGGACATCGCACCTGTGCTGATATGCGAGGGAGCTTTGTCTTGGTGAAACAGAATCTTTTTCTTTGCCATTCCTGGCCGTTTAGCACGAATCTCAACATTTAATTTTTGTAGAAGTTCTGCATAATATTGTCCGTTTATTGTGGCACCTTTCTGAAGGTAATCAATGAGCAAAATGCCCTTTGAATCCCAAAAAATTGATACCATCACCTTGTTTGTCGATAAAGTGGTTTTCGCTTTCTTTGGAGGTGCAGAACCACGTTCTAACCATTGTTTCGACTGTTGTTTAGTTTCGGGTGTACTGTAGTGTATCCAAGTTTCATCACAAGTAACAAATCGTCTACAAAAATCAACCGAATTCCGCTTATAAAGGTCCAAACACTCATTGGAAATGCGCAAACAAGTGAACTTTTGATCAGTCGTATGCAATCGCGGCACCCATCTTGCCGAAAGCTTGGAAAGGCCCAATTCTTTCGTTAAAATGTAGTGTACGCGTTCTATTGAAATGCTTACCATGTCTGATATCTCTCTCATTTTGAGTCGTCGATCTTGCGTAATAATATTATGGATTTTTATAATCATTTCCTTAGAATTCACGATTTTGGGTGCTCCAGAGCGCGCTCCATCAATACAGCTTGTTCTACCACGTTTAGATTCATTTACCCATCTACTTATTGTGGCGGATGATGGAGCAGATTCACCTAATGTTTCCCGTAACTCATCTTTTATTTCGGTAGCTTTCATACCTTTAATTACGAACTATTTAATCACCGCACGATACTCTGCTTTTTCCATTTTAACAAAACGACGTGTTGCTTCTTTTTCAATCAGCTGTCAAAAATAAACTAATCAACCGATTTATTTAAATATCGGAATGTAAACATATAAATTGGCAACCTAAATTACAGTGTAGTTGTTTTACCAATTAGAGGGCCACCTATGTGGCATGCTCACTATTTGTCAAACTATCCTCGTATTACCATTCATTGATAAAAATAATTTAATAAGGGTATGAGGAAGTCTTAAAAATTCATCATTTAGTTTTGAAAGGAAATAACTTTTACTGGTATCAAGAAAGCATGTATTCGCCAAATATTTAATGGAAAATGAGCATCTGAGATTAATGCATGCAGGGCCTCAGTTTATGTTAGCAAATATTAGAGAAAAATGTATATCGTCTTTGATAAATTGAGTTTCTTTACTACACCATTCTTCTCCGGCTCGGTTTATTTTTTGAAAATCTGTAGTTCATCTGTGTCATTATCTGTATTTCTTTTATTTAATATGTCCCTTAGTACTGGTGAATTCCTCGATTAGTGGGAAGCTGCTTTTGTATTATCTGTTTTTAAATCAGGCGACTGTTCAAATGTCTTTAATTATTGCTCTATCAGTGCTTTACCTACTTAGACTATAATACTCGATTCTGTTGTTGCGGAGAAGATTTTTTCAATATATTTCAATTCATTTCGGAACATCATGAATTCACACCAGACTGAATTTCTGAAACAAATTTATTTATTTATCATTATTTTATTTCTGAATCAATTGAAAATGGACTTCGACTTCATTCCGTTAGTAGGGACTTTAGAATTGGTTTCGATTGGGTTTGTCATAACCTGATACTCTGGAATCCGAAAAGTTACAAAATTGTAGGTATAGCCAGAATCTCATTTGCTTAATTTTGCGTCTAGGTTCCAGTCAATTCCATCCTTTATTAGCTACATCAGGTTTTCCGTAAGGTAGTCATTTGAGTCCATTGTTATTCTTACTTTTATCAATGACATAAAGTACCAGTTGAACTATTATTTTGCTCCTTAGCATACGATCTAAAACTATATATGGATTTACTCTGCATTTAACTGCTCATTACTTCAGGCGAAAGGCAATAACATGGGCCTAAATATTAAAAAATTTAAATTTATTTATTCAAATTATTTCTTTCACTAGAAAGAAAAAAATATATAAGCAGTTCATATTCTATTGAGCGTTGTTTGATACAACAAATTTTAATTTAACTTTAATTTTCCCTCCTCTTATTAATTTTGTGCAAAGTCAGACAAGAGGTTTAGCGAAAGTTATTGCCAGATTTACTTTTGAATATTATTGTATTGTTTGAGGTCCACATACTAAACTACATTCCAATAGAATCGGAAAAACGAAACGAAAGCGAACATTCGTCAATTGTCTTTTGTTAAAGTCGAATGTTGAGAAATCTCCTGACACATATATTAAATGCTTGCCATTTTCAATGGCTAGTTTCTTTGCTTAAGTTTTGGTCCTTAATATTATGATAGACTGATTTCTCCTTCTTGCATTGTTTAGATTAGGTGTTCTCAGACTGGAATCGCGTAATGAAGAATTATTGGCATTTCCGTTGCTTCCCAAAGTTTGTGATTATAATGTTACAATAAATCGAAATCTAGAGAGTTAAATTCTCTACCTAAAGATACTGACATATTTCCTATCACAGATGATAAATTTATAAATGTGATAAATTTGAGTAATTACAATACGAGCATATTCTGCACTTTTTTTTTAAACATTTATTAATTTATATCCTTATATTTAATTAATCTGAGGTTATTTATGCCTGGGTTTATTTAATAACTTATCTAAATATTTTTGTGTTCATATGGGTATATGTACAATATATACATATTTTTGTTTGATTTTGTTTGATTTAAGATCTTTTGTTTTACTATTAGATTTAATGATGATTTTACATACTTATGTGTCGAATGTTATTACTTTGTTTTTTTTAGTATATTCGTTGAACCATATTGGATTTCTGTTAGTCTTGAATAAATAAGTAAATATTTTCAATGTGGTTCATATTTTAGGTTTAAAGTTTCGTCCTGTTTTTATAATTTGAGAATTGTATTTTCGAAATTTCAAAATGTATTATACCTAATCCTGCCATAAATACTGATACCATGGTTTTTATGTACAAAAAGAAAACTGCAAGTTGGATTTAAATTATTTGTTGATAGTTTATTTTGGCAATAGTACGCTACAAAATACAATGCAAATTACTCGAAATGACCGCCATTTGCCTTAATACAACGCCGAAGTCTGCAGGGCCACTCATCAATCGCTGTACGGACGATATCCATGGGAAAATTGTCGACTGCTTCTGTTAACGCTTGCTTCAATGATTCCAGGTTGCGATGGCGTCTTCTACAGACCATGCCCTCTAATATTGACCACAGTTTGTAGTCGAGCTGATTTAGGTCTGGGCTTGCTGACGGCCAATAGTCAGTACTAATAAACTCAGGTACATGATTTTAAAGCCATTGCTGAGTTGTTTTGGCCTTGTGAGCGGGCACAGAGTCTTGTTGGAATATCCATGGTTGGTTTTGGAACATGGTGTAGTTCAGAGGCTCCACTACATTGCTTAAAATGTCTCGTTGATAGTTTTTAGCCGCTGTTTTAACACTTTTTTTCACAAAAATGCAAGGAAGTGACACCGTCATAGGATACTCCCCACCAAACCATCACCGAAGCAGGAAAATGACCTCGCTGAATCCTTAGCACCACTTCACTGGCTTCCTTGAAGGACCGTGCATACACTCTATCATTCTGCTTGTTAAAAGTTTCTTCCACGGTAAAAATTTTTTCATCAGAAAACAGAATTTTTTTGTTACGCTCTTTGCCGTACAACGATATCAGATGTCTGCATTTTTTCTTCCTATTCTTTTTTAATTCAACATTAAGGCGCTGTCCTGTTTGTCGTTTGAAAGCTCTAAGTCCTAGGTTTTGTTTAATGATACGATTCATTTTTCTCGGAGCAATACCCATTTCACGAGCCATGATTTTCTGTTTGCGAACAGGATGTCGATTGATGTGGGACCTCACAGCATTGATGGCCTGTGGTGTACGAACTATGCGAGGCCTGCCAGATCTTTTACGGTCGATTACATTTCCAGTATCAATGAATAACTTAACAGTACGATACACAAATACACGCGTAATATTTAACGGTTTCAATAAATCAAAAATACGGGCTCTTTCTATTCCACACTTATGAAGTGCAATAACCGCAATACGGCTCTCTTTATCCGACCATTCCATAATGACGACTCACGCTATAGTGAAATTGTTCGGCACTTTTGTAAAGCATATATCAAATGTCAGAACTGTCAACATAAAATTTTTGTGCCTTCAAGTTATCATCTGCAAAACACTTGTATCAATACTTATGGCAGAACTAGGTATTCCTTCATGGTTAATTCTCGCCATAAACAAAAGATTTTATTAACGTGTCACATTAGTATGTAGAGAATAGAGAGGATATATTTACTGAGTTACTAAAATTTGAATAACAGAATCTTTTCCTATTGGTAATTTTATTGATACAGTTTTTCAATTTCTCTTTATTAAATTATTGATATTTTAGAGTTTCGGTGCTACGCTGTAGGATATTGGCAATGGAGTACTACATACATTATGTACAGAGCATTTATTTTTCAAATTAATGACGTTTACATGCTAAGTTGCTATAAGAAAATTATTTTACACATATACGTACTAAAATACATATTATAACCTATATAAAAATATTCAATCTAAATCTCCATTAATAACAGATATTAATGTCCTTCGTATTTGCATGTTTCATATCACTAGAAAGTGTTTCTTAGTATTTCTTTTTCTTTCCGTTCGATCAAGATATATAGCAAACAGTTTTGTAGTACAACATATTTTATTGAACGTCTGAATGAGAAGTCACGCACAACACACATGTATTATTTTATGTGTGCGTGATGTCCTTGAAAATCAAATTAAAAATAGTGGTGCAGTTGCAGAAGTACATAAACAACTTTTGCAGTTTTTTCTCTTTATTCTCGTCATAGATGAAATATGAAAAGAGAACATTTGATCTATGTATGTTTCTTTAAGGAATATGTTTATGAACTTATACACAATATGGAAGCATATATTACACAAGAAATGTTTATGTGACATAAATACTAGATTATTATTTCTCTAATAAAGGCATTTGATTTAATCCATTTTTAGATTCATATAACATTTCCGAATAATTTTCCATATAATTTATTTTATGGTTCAAGAAATACATATTTCATAATCGCATTAAAAAGAAACAACCGCTAGGGTTAATATAACGGAACATAAATTGGTTAGTAAATTATTTAATAGAACGGGAAAGAATTAAGGTAACCTGATATGTGTACAACAAAAAACATGGTAATCGTGAAATGCATTATAAATCCTATATATTGTTATTGGGTATTGTTAAGAGTTTTTCTCAAAATTTCAATTTAATGAAATATATTTATTAATTTATTTTGTTTGTGGTTTTGTATACAGATTAGCTGATTGCAGCGAAATTGGATTGCATAAACTTGTTCAAGCTTTCTTTAAATTGTATGCATTTTGCTATCTCGTCTTCATGTTAAAGACTATTAAAGTCTTTCAATTATGTAGTATTCTATCACAGCGGAGACAATTTCACGTTTTCCAAAGCACTTGTTTGTAGGAAGCGGTTCGCTTGAAGAAGTGGGTGCTATCAAATCATACTCATCATACAAGAGCTATTAACTCGGCCACTTTTTAAATTAAATCAAGGGTGCCTTAAGTTGTTGGAAATGTTATTAATAGACAGTTTTCTATTATTTGTTGATCTGGTAGTTCTAGCAACAACGGAAAACCGAAATACCGGTGTTGACTTTAATTTATCTCATATTGGTATCATCGTACTATTCAAGAAGGCGGCTATTCTGTTATTAATCAGATATCAAAGTGGAACATACTATTTGACACAAAAATACTCCTCACTGTGACTATATTACGAGGGTAGCCGTTTGTATTTCGGGAATAGCAAACAAAAAAAAATTCTATTATCGAAAATAGTTTTATTGCTTTTCAAAATATTCTCCTTGAAAATTAATGCACTTTTGCATTTGGTTAAACCAATCAGAAAAGCATTGCTGCCACTATGAAGGCGGTATCTCCAAAATATGAGTTTTAAATGCCTCAGCTGCCTCTTCTGGCGTAGAAAACCGTTGACTACGAAGTTTATTCTTCACGTGTGGGAACAAAATGAAATCAGTGCTAGATCAGGGCTGTACAGCGGACGGCTTATCAATTCAATGTCTTGCCCGGTCAAATACTCAATTGTTTGAACCGACCTGTCACTCGCATTGTCATGGTGGAGAATGATCTGTCGTCTTCTGTATGTTTTCCTTATTTCTTCAAAAACTTTTGATAAACAAATAGTTGTGTACCATTCGGGATTGACCGTTCTACAACTCTCTAAAGGTACGGTTGCAATATGACCGGTTTTTCAGGAAAAATATGCGACCATTTGTTTTGATGTGCTTCGAGCACGAGCAACTTTTGTTGGTTTTGCTGTTTACTATCGGGTTCATACGTATAGATCCAATATTCATCACCCGTGATGACTTTTCAAACGTTCTTTGAAACATTTTTTGTAAATTTCTTGGCACCAATCGACTCGAGTCCTTTTTTGAGCGGTTGTCAAATCATGCGGTACCCAACGTGAACATAGCTTCTTAATGGCTAAATGTTCATGCATTCTAATGCACGCTGATGTTACTAATATCTAGGGATGTCTCGATCTCACGGTATGTCACATCACGGTTTTGCATTATCAATGCAGATATTGCATTAATGTTTTCCGACACAACAACATTTGTGGGACGACATTCACGAAATTCATCGTCCAAGTTTGAATTCACTATATCAACGATATACTGTAGTTTTCGGTGGTGCTTTATCATTATATAAAGAATTCAGCTCGTCGATGCATTCTTGTTGAGATAATCCATGCCGAAAGTTATGAAAAATAATTGCACGAAAATGTTCGGAGTAAATTCCATTTTTTCTCTGACATAAAATTTTAAAGTCGCTGTAAAAATTAGAAATAGCGACCGGATAATAAAACTGTCAAGGTAAATATATTGTTAAAAATGACAAACTTCACCATGCAATCATGATATCGGAGGCAACTTTAACAGTGTTGCCAGTTCCCGAAATATAAACTGCTACCTTCGTAAATTTATTTGTATCATAACTTCGATCAATCAATAATTTTATGTTTTAATATAATAATTTCCTAATATACTACTGTAATTTAAAGAGCATTGTGGTAATGTATTATAATATAATTTTTGTATCTGCTAATCACAAAACGTTACACAAACGAAAACTTCCACCCTGCAAGCTGCTTAAGCAATAATATATCACCACTGTGATTTACTAATAATGTAGCTATAACTTCTTCGAAAATAATGACCGGTACACACTCAATAGACTAATTTGAAAAATTTACCAATATACATAAATTATTAAATTGTCTTCACATGGTCTTCGTTTACTTCAAGTAGTATACCATCAAAAAGTAATACCCATGAAACGTATTATTTATTAATAAAATTTTGCTCATTACAAAGAATATTATGTAAACTATGTCCCTTTTTGGCATTCTCGTAAATAATGTATTCGCTACGTTTGGCTCGATCGTGCTTTAAACCTACGCTAGCGCCGGACAAATTGTCCACGCGCGCTTGGTTTATAAATAACTATTTTACTCTTTTAAAATTTTTTCAAATATTCTGGAAAATCTCTAAGAAGCAAGCTTCACGGCATCGAAAACAGTTTATGGTACTGAAGAAATGACAATAATATTTTGGCTACGGCTTTTTCCTGACGATTTGCTGAAATTGACTGTTATGTATTTTTAGATAATGGGATTATTCAATTTTTTGAACTATCATGTCATTCAACTAATAACAAGCTAGAATTAATTGTTTCCATACTACTTCATTACATATTTTGTAAGCAATTGAAATAATATTTTGTTCGACGTGACTTGGGCATAATTTGTCCTTCAAAAATGTAGTCTCTATGATAGCTTAAATAAATAGTTTGCCATTAAATACATTCTTAATTTTACTATAATATAATTTTTTTAAATTTGTATTTAGGCAATTGTATTCATTTTTCAAGTGTATAGTTTCTAAAATGTTGGAAACTATTCATTGTAAGAAAAACATTATCCTGTCCAATAGGAAGATAATAACTAATTCTTGTATCCTTTCTTCCAATGAAGAGACATATTTAAATTATTTAGGGGTGCTCAATATATTTCACATTATAATGAATAATTCCTTCTACCACTAAAAGCATTCCTTAGTTCCTTTCTATTGAAGAAGATGGTACGCTACCGTAAGTCCACACCTGTTTGAGGATTTCTACCAATTAGCCTGTATAGTTGCCTGAATTTAATTCCATGTTACTTTCTTTCAACATAGGCGGATGAATGTGCATTTTATTTCAGTTGTCTGGGTTAACAGGGTTTTACTTAAGAGGGAGCGTTTTTATATTCGCGGAATGAGCGGGTTGTAGAGGGGTGAGTAGGCGCATTGGGGGCGTGGCCTGTGCAGCGACTCATGATTAGTATAAATACGAAGTTTCATTGTTATTAGACAGTTAGTCTTTGAGCTATCGTCAACCAAGTAACATAATCAGGAGTGAAAAGTGAAATATGGAAAAAATCGAATATCGTGCCGTTATAAAGTTCCTTACCAGACAAGGAAAATCAGTCGCGACCATAATGAATGAGATGTCATTGGTTTACGGCGACTCTTGTCCAGGAAAAACAATGGTGTACAAGTGGCATAGTTTATTTAAACAAGGAAGGGAATCCCTTGAAGACGACCTGAGGCCGGGCAGGAGCATTGAGGTGACCACGCCAGCACTTATCCAAAAAGTTGAACAAATTGTACTCGAAGATGCTCGACTAAAGAAGAAACAACTCGCAGAAATGGTTGGAGTATCCGATACAACAATTTTTAAAATCCTACACGATCATCTCGGCATGTCTAAGGTCAGCGCAAGTTTGGTGCCGAGAATGTTCACGCCGCCACAAAAACAACAGCGCGTAGAGTGTTCGCGTGCATTTTTGGACCTCTGTAATGAAGACAAGGATGGTGAATTGAGTGAAATTGTTACTGGAGATGAAACTTGGGTTCATCATTATGAACCTGAGTCCAAACAAGACTCCATGCAGTGGCATAAAAAGGGCACAGCACCTCCCAAGAAATTTAAAGTGTCACAATCAGCTGGGAAGCTCATGACAACGGTATTTTGGGACTCGGAAGGAATATTGTTGATTGATTATAAAGATAAAGGTGTTTCTATAACCGGAGAATATTACGCTTCAATATTAGAGCGACTAAAAGAAGCCATTAAAGAGAAAAGACGGGGAAAATTGACAAAAGGTGTTCTGTTTTTGCACGACAACGCGCCCGTCCACAAGAGCCGCGTTGCGTTAGCTGCCCTGCATAAGGTGGGCTTCGAAATTGTGAATCACCCACCCTACAGCCCACACCTGGCCCCGAGTGATTATTACCTGTTTCCGAAAATGAAAAAATAGCTACGGGGTAAAAAATTTACTGCCGATGATGAAGTCAAGGAGGCAGTTTCGGCGTATTTTGCAGATAAAGAGAAATCATTTTTTTATGAGGGTATAAATAAATTAATTGAAAGATGTGAAAAATGTATCCGTCTTGAAAGTGAATATATTGAAAAAGAAAAATAATTTGGTTTTTTTATTTCCACCCCTTGTCCCCCATTCCGCGAATTTAAAAACGCTCCCTCGTAATGTGACTAATGGATAATCGTCACTTGTTATGTTAAAAGGAATAATTCAAATGTTAATAACACCCTGTTTACTACATATGTTTCAGAGAATCACACTCTTCATCAGGCAGTGTTAGTAACGAACGATTCCTTGGTAGAGTTTATCGTACCTTTTCGATACAGAAAAATAATGAATAATCACTGCCTCCCTCTCTCGTCCAACACAAAAATTTATTGAACGACAAAGCGAGAACGCGTCTATCTCGCATGTCGGCAACAAAGTTTCCGGAGCTTATTATAGACAGACGCTTGCATCACGACATCACTTGTTATTACATAGGTTGATTTTATTTTATGTGATTTTATTTTACAATTCCTAATTTAAGCCTCTATTCAATGCTTTTTTTAATTTTTCGAAACATTTACAGACTTGACTGATATTCGAAAAATGCGGAAGCCATTCTTTCTAACATTAGAATGATAAGTACTATATATAACCTATCGCACTGAAACTGATCACCAGTTTCGTGCGACAGACAGTAGCAGTAGTTGAGCCTTGAAAATGTCCCATATGAGTGGGTACGAAACGTCGGCAGTTATACCAGTGACGCGGTTCCAGCCCGGAAGCCCAGAAGCAGATAGTATGGACCATGACCGCGGAAGTCTACGTACCAATTTCGTAAGTCCATTTGTTGTAATGACTGTTCATCTCTTCATGATCTATTCAAGTTGAGGTACGATCTAGAATTAGATTCGGATCGAATATTCTTGTAGAGCTTTTCTATGACTTTTTGTTCATTTTCTGTTACAATTTCATCATTCAAAGGTAAATTGTTGAGGTCGTTTTAGCATCTTCACCTTCTTGCTTAGAAAAAAGATTTTAACTTCAATAACAGTAACAAACATGGGTAAGTTTGAATTAATTTGCTCACCTAAACTTGAAGACGCAGATATTTGCACCATTAAATAGAAGAAAAAACGACCAGAATAGTTGAATAATAAAAGAGAAAGGATAGCTGTGCAAAAATAGCAAAGTTCGAGAAGTAAGATGGACAAAGCCAATTTAAATAGAACTATTAAAGATCTGAAGAGGGTTCTATTGTATGATAAAAAAATAAACACAGAATTATAAACTTGGTCTTAAAAAGATCAGTAACGAACGGTTTTATTTCAACTGATATTACATATTGGACAGATAATTGTTTTCTATGCTATGAATCAATGGAGTAAGTTCGATCTTGTTTATATGGGTAGATTATATAAAAAAATATCATATCGCCGATATTGTACACGTCTATCAAGTGGCGAATACTAATTCTCACATAGAAACTTTATAATTTGTATACTTTCGGCATCTTGAATAGACATAAAAGTTTTTTCGCCGGTAAAAATTAACAATAGACTTCGAATTCTAATTTATTTCAACGTTTTAGTATATAAAACAGTAGCATATAAAATTACATAAAATACCGTTTGTGGAAAAATGACATAAAATACTTTTTGTGAAAAAATCTTAAACGCTTTGTACAAATATACATAAGTATGTTGAAAAGTTTAATTGCATTATGTGCATAACTTGCCTAACCAATAAAATTATTTCCCAAAATAACACACTAATTTTCCTTAAAAAATGTTCCACAAAATCATTTAACAAATGAAATTAGGTCATTGGTGAGACTTTGGTTGGCAGCAACTACGATAACATCTTCGATTTTTCTAATACAATTACGTTTTTTTTTGCGTTTTTAATTGAACAATACAAAAGAAACAAAGCGCTTGAATTACATTTGAAGCACGAAAATTTCATTATAGCTCTTAACAATGACAAAACCGTCTTGTAGTGATAAAATATACAGATACTAAACGAAAGTTTTAATAAAGACGCCAAAATAATTTAATAAAAATGTTATACTTCGTAGCCCTGCGCTTCTGTGCTTCATGATATGGCTTGGCACGATGGTTCTTTTAGAGTTACATAAAAGGAACTTTTGTAGAATTTACAGTCTGGCAAATCCGAGTTGCCGTTATGAACCGTGCTGCGGTATAATAAACACATAAAATCGTCCGAAATAAGGATATATTGAGTGCGCGTCCAAGCTTCGGGATGGCAAAACTTGCAACGAAAATATATCACATATATATATGTTTTTATAGCTTCGGGATAGAAATGGACGGTCAAAGAGATGACTGCTTGTATTGGGGTATAAATATGATGATAGTAGTTTCGAAGTCGAGGTCCTTCTGTTATATCTGCTGGGACCGTGTAATTGAAATATTTACGAAATAACATTACCACATAAATGCGTATCGTTGTCATGTTAAACTGGATGGATGGCAGCCTAGAATCACTAACACCGTTAAAATTGTTTTGCGTGACATTTTTTTAGATCGGACTAGTGATCAACCTTTTGAAGGAAATTAAAAAGACATGAGATATTCTTTTATAAAAGGGATGTTAAAATAACTTCAGGTCATAATAGAAAAACTCGTTTTAAATATAGTCGCATCTAGTTGGTTTTAATATCATTCTAAGACGTAATATTACATGGTTTTATACTAAACTAAATATAAATAGATTTCGATGTTATAAATAACACTATTAATCTACTGCAATATTACGAACATAGTTTTATGACTTTCATTATATACATTTATTGTGTATATATGTATATATATAAATAAATAACAGTTTTATTACTTTCATTATAGTATAGTATCGTAGACGATATAATAAGATATGGAAAAACTCAAAATCAGTTGTAATCAGAAATCAGTTTATAAAGATCTGGCTAATCTAATCCTATTTCAACTATATTTTTGGGCAAATGTAGACTGCAATGTTTTACTTTTAATGTATTAAATATATAGTAAAAACTTTTGCCAGAATATACTGACAACTTTTCGGAAATATTTTATCTATTCTGAATGAAAATAATATACTGTGTGAGAAAAAAACACACATAAGAAACATTATTGAAGTATTTGTAACTTGTAGGGTATCATGTAGCTGTTGTAAGTTCATTGAAGGGTTAGGAAGCATACTAACCCTTCGATCTATCATATCTCAGACATCTTCTATGGGCCTTAAGTCTATTGACCGGGAGGCATATTGAGAATATTGATGTTGGCTCCTTGTAAAAATTGTAATGTAAGGATCGCAACATAAGACCAGGCATTGCTTTGATGGAATATGACATTATTTAGCATTTGGATATATGGTAAAACTAATGTTTCCATAAATGTACTTTCTAGCATTCAAATGGTCTTTAAATAATATTAATGGAATCTCACTTCCTATGCTAATTCCATCCTAAACCAAGTACCCTCTACTAAGGGCAAGAACACATTCTACAGTAAAAACTAGAAACTACCTTTCTCCTCTTCGATGTCAGACTCATTTACAACCATCATGGGAACATAAGTAAGAATGAAATTCATCTAAAAAAATTATATTGTATCACTCTTCATCCTAATCTGCCTGTACATTACACTATTCGAAGGGCACAGATCAACCCAAATGAACGAACGCAGAGATTTATGAATTATATCTTCGAGGCCATTCAAATACTCGAAAGTCCATTTACAAAGTTCTGGAACTAATTATATGGATAAATACAGCAAAACTATGCCCATAATCATGCTGCAGCTGTTACGTTGTGATTTCTGCAAAAGGCGTACATCAATATTCTCAATTGGCCCGCGCGGACACCGGACCTATAGGTGTGCTTTCTAACCCTCCCATGAACTTATAAAAGCTACGTGATTCCTACAAGTTGCCTGGAATGAGCTCCCAAGGAGTCTTTAGAACATTTAGAGTAGCGAAATGTATTCGTTTACGTGGAGCAAAAACTCATTACTAAATTTTCTCTATAAAGGGTATGAGTGTTTCAATGAAAATTTAAACGACTTTATTATTCTTAATACGGTTAACATTTACACAAAATATTGTTTCAAAATATGTATTTTTACTGGGCGATTCGTTTTTTTGTCGTACACTTTATAAAGTCCACAAGTCTCAATAGACTTTTTAGATTTTATTTGAAATTTTATTCAGCAAAGATAAAATATAATAGAATGGTTTGATTTAAATACTCGTATTAATAATTCTAATTGAACATACAATTTATCGTTAATGCGGATAATTAGTATTTAGCAAGGATTACTATTAAAAATGAAAGAAACTGCTATTCCTCTTGATTGATTTTTTCAGATCTATCGTGGTTCTCATATTTTGTTAGAACACAAGTCGATGCTCAAACAATTTATTTATTGTTATCTTTTTATAAAATTTTAAAGCATGATATAGTATATATGTATATTTACCTACCGTTTCATCAGTTGTAATAATCTTGTCTACATAAAAGGTTTTGATACTGATGTAATAGAAGTCCAATTAGCCGATGGATGATGATCGCTACAAAGTCAGTTCAATTTTTGAATATGTTTAAAGACAACTAATTATTTTGCTGTTTCTGAGTTTATAATGAAAGTGCATTTACTATTTTGTCCTAAAGTCATTAGCTCTATTGCTACTTGTGTACATACAAAGGGTACTAGGAAGGTTTCGCAATATGACGCAACATGAATCGTAGAAAGCTGCTTGTTGTTGCATATCCAGACATGTTCATACGTGCATAGTAGCCGCCGCGCCATGTCGACGGACTCAGTTATTCAATAGCAGTGAGAGTGTAAAGTGCTTGCGATGGCATAGTGGTCACAAAATGAGGTAAGGGCAGTTTTCCGTTATAATTTCGTGCGGTTTAAACATAGACCAGTGCTTCGAAGAAATGCCTCTTGCACTAGGTGATGTTTGTCCACATTGCACAACGATATTCAGATGGTATAGAGAATTCCGTAGGAGAAATTTAACTGTGGAGGATGTTGAGAGGTAGGGAAGGCCACGAACGTCAGTTACGCAGGAAAACGTTACTACTGTGAGGAAAATGCTTGCCGAGGACAGGCGAGAGACCTACCAACAGATAGAGGGTGCTTCATACCTAAATGCACCAGCAATTAGTTCGATTTTGCAAGATCATTTGCACGTGAAGAAACATTGTGCTCTCTGGGTGCCGCATTGACTGACTAAAGAGCAGATGATACGATGTGTGTCTTGGTGCCGGGAGATGCTAAAAAAGTTTAATAAGGGACAACCTCGATATGTGAACAACATCGTGACAGGTGACGTGGCTGTAATATGACGATGTGCCGACCAAAGCTCAAACCAGGTTTGGGTCTTTGATGTTGAGGACACACTCGTAGTTATCAGAAACTCCCGATCTGTAAAGAAGAAAATGATGTATTTTTCAAATCGAGTGGAATTGTGTAATGCGTCGTTTTAGACACACAGAAGACAGTCACAGCTAAGTGGTATATTGAACAGTGCCTGCCTAAAGTCATTGTATCTATGAAGAACCTGCGGCCAAAGTCAAGAATGGACACCTGGTTCTTCCATCACGATAATGCTCTAGCTCACCGCGCCAAAGCCTGCACCGAATATTTGACCACGATAGGATTGAAACTTCTCTAGCACCCTCCTTACAGTCCAGATCTAGCTGCCTGCGACTTTCCACTGTTCCCGCACGTGAAAATGAAGCTAAAAGGAAGGCGGTTTTCCAGTGATGAGGACCTTCTGCGGGCTTGGGACAACGAGTGTGCTTTACTCCCTAGTGAAACTTGGCAGAACTAGTTTAAAGATTGGTTTCAGAAGAAGGAGAGGTGTATTGAGTGTAGAGTAAATTACTTTGAAAAAATTTAATAATCAAAGCTGTATTGCAAAACTTTCCTAGTACCCTTTGTATATTTGCAGGAGGGGTTCTTATATTTAGTGTTCGAATATTTGTTCTACGTTTCAATAGTTTATCTAACTTTGATCTAAGAATACTATGAAAATTTTCGAGAAGTATTTGTTACTTTTGCTGCATTTTATAATTGCATAATGAGATGAAGGCATTTGACGTCTTTCAGATGCCTAAAAATAGATTATGATTATTTTAGCAATTGATATTATAAAAGATTCATTTTATTTAGTTTATTTTGCTTCATACATAAATGCCGTACTACGAGTATGTTGCAACTATTTTATATTCCGTTTTTGAAAAATATATGTGTATATATTTGTATACGACATATTTAATAGAAGTAAAAAAAATACACTTAATGCATACCTGATACGATTAGTTATTGCGATGATTATTTTTCGTGTTTATGTGTTTGAAATGCTAATATTATTCATTACAACAGTTGCTACTTCCTAAGTATGTATTACGATGGAAAAGATAGAAAATTATTAAACTCTATCATTTATTTTCATATCTTGCTTTACATTTTTCATCATTGAAATAAACATTTTTAAATATTTGTTTAGGAGTGAAAATAACAAAACCACTAAAATAGGTTTTCTGCAATGGTCTATAATTTAACATTGTTTATATTTATTTTTTTTAGTCTACGCATACATATGTTTTACGAATATTTTCTTTGCTTATAATTTTTAGCATGTCCTTATATGTTTGTTCAAACTTATATGGACTACATAATGATAACTTATTTTACAGAGGTTTCGTCGGTGAAAAGAATTTTCGAATGTTTGAAATTAATTCCTCTTCCTCTATTTCGCAAGAAATACTCGTACAAAAAAACTAATTCTGCACACGATCCGCACCGCTGAAAGACATGACGCAGTGTGCGTCTTGGCTTTCAGTAGGTGGAAAGGGGTTATATATCAACCTTTAGTGATTGTGAAAAGTTACTTAAAGTTTATGGTACAAGATTGTCCATGACAACGACGGTTTACAAAATTTCTTGTAAATGACATTAATCTTAACGATATTTCTCTGTCAGTAAGGCCCACTGGGATTGGGAACTAGAGCATAAAAGTGTTGATTAAGTCAAACTCACAGCACATAACACGAGAGAGTACATAATACAAAGGGTACTAGGAAAGTTTTGCAATACAGCTTTGTTTATTTAATTTTTTCAAAGTAATTGTCTCTGCACTCAATACACCTCCCCATCCTCCGAAATCAATTTTTAAACCAGTTCTGCCAAGTTTCACTAGGGAGTAAAGCACACTCGTTGTCCCAAGCCCTCAGAAGGTCCTCATCACTGGAAAACCGCCTCCCTTTTATCTTCATTTTCACATGCGGGAACAGTGCAGAGTCGCAGGGAGCAAGATCTTGACTCTAGGTAGGGTGGTCGAGAACTTTCAATTCTATCGTGGTCAAATATTCGGTACAGGCTTTGTGCGGTGAGCTGGAGCATTATCGTGATGGAGGAACCGGGTGTCCATTTTTGACTTTGGCAGCAGGTTCTTCATAGATCCAATGACTTTAGGCAGGCACTGTTCGGTATACCACTTAGCTGTGACTATCTTTTGTGTGTCCAAAACGACGCCTTCCACAATTTCATTCGATTTGAAAAATACAGTTATCATTTTTTTCTATACAGATCGGGATTTTCTGACAACTACGGGTGTGTCCTCATCATCAAAGACCCAAACTTTGTTTTGACCTTCGTAATAGTACAGCCAAGTCTCGTTACCTGTCACGATGTTGTTCACATACCGAGATCGTCCCTTATTAAATTTTTTAGCATTTCCCGGCACTAAGTCACACGTCGTGTCATCTGCTCTTCAGTCAGTCGATGCGGCAGCCAGAGAGAAGAAAGTTTCTTCACGTGCAAATGATCATACAGAATCGAACGAATTGCTGGTGTATTTAGGCCTGAAGTACCCTTTATCTGTTGGTAGGTCACTCGCCTGTCCTCGCCAAGCATTTTCCTCACAGTAGTAATCTTTTTATCCATAACTGACGTTCGTGGTCTTCCCGGCCTCTCAGCATCCTCCACAGTTAAATTTCACCTTTGTAATTCTCTATACCACCTGAATATCGTTGTGCGATATGAACAAACATCACCTGGTGCAAGAATCATTTCTTCGAAGCACTGGTCTAAGTTTAAACCACGCACGAAATTATAACGCAAAACTGCCCTTATCTTATTTCGTGACCACAATACCATCGCAAGCACTTTACATTCTCACTGCTAATGAATAACTGAGCCCATCGACATGGCGCGGCGGCTATTATGCACGTATGAACATGTCTCAACATGCAGCAACAAGCAGCTTCCTACCATTAAATATTGCGTCATATTGCAAAACTTTCCTAGTACCCTTCTACGATGGAATGCAGAAACATTAAACATCCATTATTCAAGCATTCACGGCAAAACGAGAAAACCTGGATATGTCAGCAAGCTCGATATTTAGGTTTCTCATGAACTCAAAGAAGTTCACTTGACGCTACAGTATACTCTTTAAATGTGAAAAAAACGATTTTTTCAAGAAACTGGTAACTGGAGAAGTGAATTGTTTACAACAATGTAGTATGAAAACGCTTGACTAGAATATTGGTCTCAAACAGTCAAAGTTAGACAATCATCATCATCTTAGCGTGATGGAATTTAGAAGGTGTAATGTTTTTGGAGCTCCTTCTAAAGAACGAAAGAATCAATTAAAGTCTGTATTATTGGGAATTAGACAATTTGAACCAATCCGTTATGCAAAAATTTCCAGAACTTGTTAATCGTAAAGGTGTGATATTGAATCGCGATAGAGCGAGATTACACATAAGTTTCATCGTCCGTCAAAAATTATTGACTTTCGAATCAGATGTGCTGTCACACCCACCATATTCGTCGGACCTTATGCCTTCAGATTTCCACTTGTTCCATTCTCTTCAATTCTTCCTATGCGGTGGTTCGATTTCTATGAGGCTGTGAGGTGACAAAAATTTGTTGAAGGAAACTGGTTATATATAGTGGATTAATTTTAAATGACCTGTATGAGAAACAGAAAAAATACGTCAAGTCTTTTCCGATAATCCAATAAATTTTCCATCGACACCGAAGCCTTTTATCTTTGCTAATATTTTATGGAAGACGTTGCTTCATATAATATTGCTTCAAATTGATCAACTTAGACTGAGAGAGTTGTATTTAAGAAACTTGTTAATTACAATGAAAAACGCGTCATGATTTTTTCTTAAATCCAATATTTCAATATATTCGAATAGCGTGTTCATTTATAGTTACTACTAAGATGAAAATACACTTAAAATTTTTAATATTCCTATTTTAATAAGAAATTTATACTGTAAGTAAAATAAATACAGGTCAGATTAGCATAATAAAATTTTCAATATTGTTTTCAACGAAATAAAGACAACATACTAATATTTATAAAAGAAAGTAATATTTCGCTTGAACGAACTTCGATAAAAAACAAGAAAGAACTCGGGATATAGTACTAGGAGACGAAAAGGAAGAAGAAGAAATGTTTTTCCTTGGGTAGGATGAGGGAAACGCCGGGTGTCCGTTTTCCTCCACCTACTTCCCCGACCACCTCTTCTACAAGAGAAAGGTAAACATCTGAAAACATCAAAGCCCATCGACTTCCAATTTATTTTAACAAGAACGTATCTGCCTCGCTCTCGGGTGGTGGATGCTCGAGAAACTAACAAGGTGCTGGTGTATCAAAGCGGCTCATTGCTGAAGTCATCAGTATCCATAAGTTATGAGGCAGGGTCTGCACCGGAGTGGCCAATTCAGAAAGAAGCTTTCAGATCGAGTGGTCTGCAGTTGCTTTTTATTATCTTTACTGACGTTAAATTAATGTGGTGTCGACTCTTATATTATTCTTTAACTTCTTGCGCTGTCACTGACGCGGAAGATGTTTTTTATCGCTACATAAAATCGAATGCTTTAAGTCGCCGCTTTCGGTTAATAAAATTTTATTGACCGTATATGTTAAAAATACGAACAAGTTATGTTTGTATATGTGTAGATGGAGAAAACCGGAAAAGAATACAAGAATAAGTAAAGAAAAGTTTTATCAATTTTTACAAACAGATAAAAGAACTTCCATAATAAACACTAATGTTTGTCCATATTGTCACAAAGGTGAAATTCTCGTAACGTATGTTTATATGTTGCAAGAGTGTAAATGTATGTACATACACATATACGAAGCATACAAACAAGTAAGTCACATTTATGTATGTTAGATATTTTATATCTAGAGCATGTATAGTTGAAAGTTATTACAATGCCAGTATTTACAAAATTAAATAAAAATGACATCTAATAATTAAAATATTAATATAGATAAAATGTAAATAGATAGACAGATATTTCCCATCAATTTAGACAAAAATTAAATTATAGCTTTAAGAAATATAAATATTAAAAAGAACTAATTAGCGTCGATACTTAGGTTTTACTTTTATTCAAAATTACTTAAAAATTTGCATTTTAGAAAGCAACAAGTGGGGCAATAAGTATCACTCTATTGGAAAGTGCTGCCATGTTTGCAAATGGTATCGCATGTCAGTTTGATTTTGACATTCTTGAAATAGAGACGTGCGAAATTTATAGTGATTGAACAATGAATGGATATGCACCTCAAAAACGCGCGATAATTGTGACAATGCTTGCGCATAATAATTCGTCAGTGATGTTAACGGAAAGTGAATTTCGGTGAAAATATTCCAATCGTGCAGCGTCCGCGGCGCGAACAATTCGACGTCTGGCGTCCCGATTTGAAGAGGGCACAACAAGGGACAGGGGAAGCACTGGAAGGCCCTGTACCGGCCGTTCAGCTCAAAACATCGAAGCAACGTATGAAAATGTGGTAGAGGAGCCCGAAACGTCCACAAGAGAACATGCTCAACAATTACACATTTCGAGGTGTTTAATGCGTCGCATTTTGACATTGGGCTTAGAAATGTTCCCATATAAAATTCAGATGGTCCAACAGTTGATACCAAACGATTGTGGTGCCCCTTTAGAATACAGCCGTAAGATTTCAGATCTCAACGACGAAGTGGATGATTTTCCTTTAAAATTGATCATAAGCGACAAGGTTCATCTTTATCTCGGCGGCCACGTCGATAAGCAAAATTCTCGGTTTTTTCGCTTATTTTTTCGAAGCAGCCGACGATAACGCACTTCCGGTGAACGGTAACCGTTATAGAGTCATGCTGACTGAATTTTGTTACTTAAGGTTGACGATTTGGATTTGGAGGATATGTGGTTCCAACAGAATGGGGCTACTTGTCATACTGTACACGACACAATACGTATTTTGAAGGATGCTTTCCCAGCGCGTGTCATCTCGCGTTTCGGTGATTTGGCTTGGCCAACTAGATCCCGATTTGACTGTCCCGAACTTCTTCCTCTGAGGATATTTGAAGTTGTTGGTGTACGCGAATAAGCTCCGCAACTTGGAGGAGTTAAAGAACAACATGACACCATAAATGCTGCTCACAGTTATGCAAAATGTATTCAAAAGCGTTCAAATTTGCATAAACGCCGACGGCGGCTATTTGTTAGACATAATTTTCTACAATTAATTGAAACAAAATTTACAAGTGCGAATAAACATAATCATTTAAAAACTAGATGAGTTTTCACTTTAAACAAAAGCTATAGCGAAAGAAAATCAGATGATGCTTTTTGCCCCACCCTATATGTGTAGATATCATACATGTACGTACTTCGTTGTGAAACCGTTAGAGGTAACTGTTAATTTCGTTTTATGAAGGAATAGGCAGATAATAGAAAAATGGTTCTGGTTGATAAACTGTGAACATAATGTCCAAAGGTACAAGTTTAGTTCGCCTTATGAAGTTGAATTTGAAAATGGTTCTGGTTGATAAACTGTGAACATAATGTCCAAAGGTACAAGTTTAGTTCGCCTTATGAAGTTAAAATACAAGCATCTATTGCGCAAGATTGCAAGTCAGGCATTCATTTTGTACGACCAGTCATATGTATTTAATTTCGCCTCATTCTTTTACTAAGAGGAATGATGGATTTCATGTTTTTTCTAGTAATAAATAAAGTATACATTTGTTAGAAAAATAAAACCTAAGAAGTCGCTTCGTTCTTTCATTCCTAAATTGGGTATAGTCATAGACTAAAAAATGCATTGTGATAAATGCGTTTAATGATAATGGATCCCTTATCACTTGATCTGTAAAGGCTCCTATTTTTTTCCTATTTTGTTATCCACATGTGTTGATTGAGGTTATTTATTTGTAATGGACTATTCAACGATTGATCCACATACGCAACACGAGCTTTGTCTTACAACATATGTATGTGATGCTTTCCTTTAACATAATGCAGATTACTTAAAATTAAACTTTTCTTAAATATCGTCGTTAAATAGTATTTATCATTTATGCTGGTCAAGAGCATGATGTGATGCTATGATTATAATATTACATAGTTGTAACAGGAATACATTTATTCAAAAGGATAATAATTTTATTAATTGTACTGAAACTTGCTCATTTGCATACAACATTTGGTTATTATTCAGAGAAAAAGCTTATTCCAAAGCAAGTAAAGAATAGATAGACGTATAAAATACATATAATTCGCGTAGTATTAATAAAAAAGTATAGACTTCATTCTGTTCATGTATTTATGCTTAGCAGAAGTCCACTGTTTTCTGTTGTTTTAATTTTATATTACTATTCTTATTTATTTATTTCAAATGTCTACGATGTTCGTTTATTCCAAAATTTGCTTGTCAGTATATAGTATAATACATGTTAAAATAAATAATGTAAATATTAATAAATATATGCATGATTAAAGTATTCCTATAAATTTTATAATCATTTAAATATAACATATTACTTGAAGTAAGACAGGAAAGAAAAAAAATATTTTGGCTTTATTTTAGATAACCCCGGCACATATGTCTCCTGAAATAAAACTCGTTCGAGTATCCGTGATTTATAGATTCTTCGATTAATGCCTTCAAATTTATCACATACTGCAGCTGTATTTGTTTGAAGCACTATTACTGACACTATGTATAGGTATAGACAGACATTCACGAGCTAGTCGTGAAATGAAATAATTATATAAATTAGTTAATTCCTTTAAAGTAATAGACATATTATTTGATTACATTATAAAAGTCAAATTATTTATATTAAGGCCTCTGAAAAGTCAGGAATGGTGATAAGTTCGTTAGAAAAGTATTGGTCTACAATATTGTGTGCGCTAATCAGTTTAGTATCATATTTGATTGTATATATTCTTTAGGAAATCTTATTTGCACGTGAAACAGAGATTTTGGAAGAAACAGTCTTCTGGATTTGCATCAAATGAAACAGTCTTCTTTGAAAAATATCGAAAACGACAGTTCAATATTGTGAGGGTCTATCGCAGGAAGGCTGTTCACTTTGCCTTGAATGTGGAATGAAAATCAGGAATACTACAATAAAAGTTGCTTTTTTTTGCTCTGCTATTTTTCTGTTACACAATGGGTTTTGAATATCTAATAAAATTTATTATATATGCAATATTATACATTAAACTTGTTTTTACTTCTATAATTTTTTAGTCTACACTACTGGGAAAGCTTATACTTAATTTTTATTTCATATTAGTTGCATCTTGCATGAGTAATATGTAATGTAATTTATAATAATAATGTGTATTGCTAACGATTTTAGTAAGCTTTTAAATTTTTTTTCGAGCCTGTTAGAGGGCACAGAATGACAGATTTAATGAATATACTATATATATATATATATACAGACTTGTTCATTCTAGAATTAGATATGTGCTGTCCACAAGTGGAAAGAGTGCAGTTAGGTTAAAGCGCGCGAGAAAGGAGGATAGAATATCTCTCACTGGCAGTTTCGTTTTCTCCCACTTTTGTATTGCAAACAACTTCCCCTACTTTCTCGCGTGTATTGACAATATGTACCTACATTTTTGAATTGTATAAATTATTTGATGCATTTTATTTGAATCTTTTAATAAAATGCAACATGGCTATTTTCTTGAAATGTTTTGCCGTTTGGCGTGAAACTAATAAAATATTCTTGAAATAAATGAAATAGAAAATTCTAAAAATTAAAAAGATTTTCAAACATGGCTATTTTCTTGAAATGTTTTGCCGTTTGGCGTGAAACTAATAAAATATTCTTGAAATAAATGAAATAGAAAATTCTAAAAATTAAAAAGATTTTCAAACATGGCTATTTTCTTGAAATGTTTTGCCGTTTGACGTGAAACTAATAAAATATTCTTGAAATAAACGCGAGAAAGTAGGGGAAGTTGTTTGCAATACAAAAGTGGGAGAAAACGAAACTGCCAGTGAGAGATATTCTATCCTCCTTTCTCGCGCGCTTTAACCTAACTGCACTCTTTCCACTTGTGGACAGCGCATATCTAATTCTAGAATGAACAACTGTATATATATATATATATATATATATATATATATATATACAGAACAAGTCTGTATATATATATATATATATATATATATATATATATATACAGACTTGTTAAAAAAATCGTCGAATGTAATTCGAGTAGTTATTGAATACATAGTAAATTGAACTACATATTAGATCTTATCAAGACGCGTATATTGCTTTATAGAAATGAACGGTAGTGTTTTATTTTAACCAGGAATTGTGATAACTAAAATAGTTAATTTTATGTTTTTGTTATTTAAACAAACAATAGGATCATTTTCGAATTATATTATTGTATTAATAAATTACAAATAAATTTTTGTACTAATATATTTAAACATCTTGAGAAGCAAGTATAAAAAGACATACCAACAGTTGAATATTTAAATGCCCACCCTAATTTACTTTCTTTAGAAGAAGAAAGGCCTGGCCGAGGCGCATAAATAACTAAACTAATCTCTTAAACTGCCTCTCTTATATACAGTAAGAATCTGCCGATGTATAAGAAGGCACTCGGTTTAAAAATTCCTCCTTCAAGACAAATATTTGCAGGAAACTTATTGCTTAAAGTGCAACTCGATGGCAACTCCGGTATATATCAGTTGGGAGCAGTCAGCTATGGTATTAGGTGCGGAACTGAAACGGACTTTTTCATATTACGAAAGAGCTCGTTGAATATGCTATTAGATCTTTATTTACTGCTTCCATTGTATTTTTAACATATTGCGACTTTTATTTTATGTTTTTATATAAATACTATGAATTATAAAATGTTACTAGTTCTATATTATTTTCTTATTTTATGATACTCTATTATTGAGAAATCGTTTATTCATAATTATAATATTTTGTTTTTTAAATTATACAAATATGATCTTATAATTTTTGATTTGCCTTAAAATAGGTGACCTTTTTAATATAAAAATACTTAAAGGTAATATTCTTATTTAGAAATTTAGTATTGGTATTTTCTCACGCAAATGATTCATAACTGTAGAAGAAAATATGCTGAAACGAGTGATTAGAAGTTTGAGAAACACAAGAGATAGTGCATTTTTCGTTGCATGATATAATTTTCAACTGTGCCAGGTGAAATGAGCAAGTGAGGATTACAGACAGTCAACAATAATATTCGAATGTCTAAAGACGCGAGCATCGTAAACCTACGAAAGTAATTGAAAAAAATTGATATGTAAATTAATCGAAATAAAAAAGGATAATGGTTGCAAAGAGAAAGAACATCAAATAATGAAAGAAAAAGAGGAAAAAGTAGATACATTTAAACACTTAAGCTGAAAATCAAAGAAAGCAAAATTTTAGCTGGCAGACTTTTTGACAGTATTAAGAACATAATACTGTTAATTACTAATTATTTTTGAATGAAAATTAGACCTATAAGCTTCAGACTTTTCTATTTCAATTTATACTTCGCGTATGTAGATTGCTTGCACACAAACTGTTCTAATATACACAGATTTTATTTTATACATTTTTAGTCAGATTCATAGTGTGCCAAATATCAAAATGTTCATATGCGAATCAACATTTACATCGTTAATGTTAACAAAAATTATGTTACCACAAATAACAAGACATGACTTTCAAATTTTTGCAAAAATTCATATCAATTAAGACTTTCCCTCCCCGACAAAGAATCGCAATTTTAAAATTACATCGTTTAATTTTAATACATTACTTTTGCTATATCAAAGGTTTGAAGTTAAAAATATACGTAGAACAAAACCGTTATATTATTACACGACCTGTAATAAATTCCGCGACAAACACACACATATAACATTCGATGGCATCGACGATAATATGTAAATCTTCGATTTATAAATATTCATTTTCAGGACAGATGCTGCAGCCGTCGTCGGTCAACCGGAATCGCAGTTCCGGTTCAACATATCTTTTGTTTTCCTCTTTGTACGCAACGACGCGCGGTTGTGAGACTCACTGACGACAGCACCATACGGCAGTTGTCAATTGAACCTGACAAAATTAAATATGTATCCAGTATACTAATCTAGTCATAAATAAAAAAAAAACTTATCGCAAGGTGAGATCCGGTAACTGATGGCCCTAATAACATTACTGCACTACCGTATTTTGTGCGTTTTACACTGTCTAGGTTTCTTTCCTTTTATCTTTGTCTTTCTCATGGAATAAATTAATTGGGTATGTGCGTGTGTATGTATGTGCGTATGCACGTGTGTATGTGTGTCTATGAGTATGCATTTATTTGTAATTACTACTACTTTGGTGAATGGTGGTAATTTCATGGGGTTTTTAATGACCGCGACGTGTACAGTTTGTAGGCTATAATTTGTTGGAATAATGATTAATGTCTACTGTTTCGCTATGAGCTTTCATTGCGTTATTGTTATTAATAAGATATAAACAAAAACTTCATATACTAAATAATTTCAGGTATATTAGTTACAAAAGCAAAATACATATGAAATGTATATTATAATTTCGTATGTAATACGTAATTAGGTATGAAAATACCTTTGGAAAATTCTTTTGCTAAGTATGCATCGTTATCTACTGAATTTATTATATAATATGGTGCCTTTATCTTGAATGAATATATCCATAAATATAATATATACAAATAACAGTTCGATGTTTGTAAGTACACGCAGATATATATATATATATATATATATATATATATATATATATATTGTATAATAATATATGTATTCTTATATTTTGTTATGGTCATTCATCATCATCTTTTAAACCAATTTTGTAATGGTTTTGTTAAAATTACAGATTAGTTTGAAAGCTTTTTTTAATACATTAAAAAGGAAGATATTCAAATTAAATATCAAAAGTGTATCCATCAAATTAGTATACAGGCATATTTCGAATTTAATAAGTTCAGTTTGATATCTTATGTCAGTTATTTGTCAGTAATGGTAAGCTCTTTACAATTGAATACGTAAGAAACAAAGGCAACCGGATATGAGAAAATAGTTGCTGTAGTATAACACAATATTAAACTAAAATAAAACCATCGGAAACTTCAGTTGTACAGAAACTTGCTCAAATTTTTTATTTAATGCAATTCGCTCATATGGTTGTGGATCTCTGGCTACTGAATATTTTGCTACATAGTTTTTTATACTTTCAAAGTAATAAGCAGGATACAAATTTCAAGAAAACATTAAACGGCGTTTTCACTCCTTCAAAATGCTGAAAATGAAAACATTTTAAAAAGATTTACAGGCTCACTAAAACAGAGGCCTTGAAATTGAACTGGTTAGTTTCTAAATTACTTGATACAGTTTTTTTAATATACGAGTATGATTGGGCGGGAAGTGAGACTCCAATACTAGTACATTTCTTTCCAACTCTGCCATCTATTTTATGGTAACAAAAAAAAATCAGGTTAATCTCTGATATTTAATATGAAAGTTGCAGCAGCGCGAATAAAGTAATTGAATGGAAAAACCAAAAAAGCATAACACAATCATTGGTGGTGTAATCTAATATGTATTTTTTAAAGGACCAACCACATATGAAATTTGCAAATACGCAATAAACTTTGGGTGGCAATGTTCCTTCAAGAATTATAGTTTGTCCCTGGAACATCAAAAACTTCTATGCTACAATGAATATCATCTTAAACTACAGAATTGATATTCAAATTAAATTTCTATTCGTGGTTTAATTTTTTCCAAGACATTCCCTAGCTCGTAGAAGACATCTAACAGATTGGTTTTTTCGTAAACCTTTATTAACAATACAGTTTACGTATTAGAAACAATTATTTGCTTCTTATGCCATATATCTGACATATTGTTATGAATTGCACTATGAAGTATACAAGATTATGATTTCAAAATTTTAGAAAACTCCTTAGTTGTTCTTACAAACATGTACTTATGAAAATACTTACAGGTTTTCTTGAAACTTATGACTTTCAGGTTAATTTCTTCTAGGAAAGAAGACAATCCAATGAATTTGATATTGTGCAAATAAACAAAACAACGAATTGAAATAAATCTCTTAATTTATTCAGATTCGATATGTTTTTAGGTACATATTTAAATAAAATAAATTCTTTATTGAAATGTGTTTAATTATTTATTACAATAAATAAATTCTCTTTAAAACAATTGATAATTACAAATTTTCAATCTAAATTTAATTCAGAAGAATAAATTTAGTCTCACAAAATAAGAATACAAGATTTATCTATTGTATGAATGTAAATCGTATTATACAGCAGGTATACATCAATAGTCTCACATAATACTCATTACTTCGGTTTTTAAATGATAAAACCTTTGATTATAGACTTCGAGTTGGGCTTTAATGTTAATCCAGATAAAGGATTTTTGAAGCGCCAAACGCTGGGGATATTGTATCACTCGCCTTAGTTTAGGTGCTTACCCTGTATACCTATTATACTCAAAACTCTGATCGTTTAGATGTTATAATAAAATTCAATGTAGATGTACAACCACGTTCAATCAATGCACTACCATGGACATCTCTAATTTAAAATTTACTCTTAAAACTTTTATTTAAAATTAAAGAAAAATTCAAAACGTATAAATTCAAAGAAAATAAATTCGAAAATTTGTTTAAATTTAAAGTATCTCAAAATACACTGATTTATTCATAAATACCTTAGATAATGATATATAATTCGTGTCTGTCATTGTACCAAAAATTAATAAGAAAATATTTTTCCGACGAATGAAATACGAAGTTTTATTAATCAAACGTCTGATTACCTTGTGCTTGGCGGAAATATTATCCTGAAACTGCGCGTCTCTTCGCTTCGTGTATTTTCGACTTTCCCGAGAGCATGGATATTTATAAGTGCGCCCTCGTCAAATTTCTCGCGACTAATTTTGGAAATAACGAATTGCATCATTTGTAAATTATTTTGGTTTGTAATTTGAATTAAAATACTGGTTTTCACTTTATATTGGAATTTAAATTAGATCCTTTTACTTTTTTCGAAATCTGCATTGTATTTCAGTACCATCTTCATAATCTTTAGAATACTGTAGGTCCCTACTTCGAGGTTCACAACTTCGCTAACGATGTGTATTGACATTTGTAACCAAAATGGTAGTTTTGATTTATCGATATATTTTTAAAAAACATGATTTTATAGTCGTTTATCTGACAATATAGATTATTTAAACGTTTTGATATGCTATAACCTTTTCACTTACATTAAATTTTATTATCATTATAAAGAAATAAGTATTTTTTGAAAAATTATAGCTTATAACAGGCGTCATTGCGTTCGTTTAAGCGTTTCTAGATTAATATAATCGTCTATATTATAATAATCAATAAATTCCTAAATGTTTTGCTATAGACAAACTTCATATTCCTGACTTCAGAAACAAATATCGTAGTATTTATTGGAGAAATCTATGCTTGGAACGTTTTACAATTTTGTACTTATCGTTAATATCATACGAAAAGAATGTTACATATTCTTTGGTGAATAGGGTTGCGATTGTTAGTTAATCTTGATACTTCGATGCAGAAATTAAAATTGCAAATTAAACAATATCATAGGTAATACAATACTCTTTGACAAGTTATTTGTAACAAAACTTTGCTTTTGTTGAACATGATGTCGCTTTTTCTTTTGTAAATTCATTTTTTTAGGACGATTATCAATCTTTTTTATTAAAATGAAGCATTTTACATTGAAAAGCACAGCTTTTGAATTAAAATAAATCGAAACTATATCAAAGTGAAACAGTATATTTACCCTTTTATATACAAGCATTACATAATTTTAAGGAATTAAAATTAGTTAACTAAATACAAACACAAAATGTAGGTTTTCAACTTAATCCCACATCACGCATGTCCTACAATGTTATGCGCTTGATTGTATTGACCATAATATTCTGCACCTCATAATTGCGAAAAACATAGTAATATGTTTGTAACCACTTACGTTTATTGACTAATAAGATATCTCTTTGCAGTGATAATTGATCACCAATGAAACTATATTTTTTACCGCTAGTTAAAATTATTCAATTGTAGATATGCATTTAATTTATGAAGAAACTAAATATATTGGAAGGAACCTTTTTTTATATTGCTATATTTGTAATAAGGTTTTGCTTCAATTGTTTACTGTTTTTGAAGAAACTATAGATTCAGATGCGTTCGGGATACGTAAAGATGTCCTTAAATATGTTAAGAATGATTTCTCGAAAAAGTAACGTCGCTAAGTGCGCCAAGCAACTTCGTCTATATTACAAAGCGTACTAGGAAAGTTTTGAAATACAGCTTTGTTTATTTAATTTTTTCAAAGTAATTTCCTCTACACTCAATACACCTCTCTATCCTCCGAAACCAATCTTTAAACTAGTTCTGCCAAGTTTCACTAGGGAGTAAAGCACACTCGTTGTCCCAAGCCCGCAGAAGGTCCTCATCACTGGAAAATAGCCTCCCTTCTAGCTTCATTTTCATATGCGGGAACTGCGCAAAGTCGCAGGGAGCAAGATCTGGACTGTAGGGAGGGTGCTCGAGAAGTTTCGATTCTGTCAAATATTCGGTGCTGGCTTTGGCACGATGAGCTGGAGCATTATCATGATGGAGGAAGCAGGTGTTCATTCTTGATTTTGGCTGCAGGTTCTTCATAGATTCAATGACTTTAGGCAGGCACTGTTCAGTATACCACTTAGCTGTGACTATCCTTTGTGTGTCCAAAACGACGCTTTCTACAATTCCATTCGATTTGAAAAATGCAGCTATCATTTTGTTCTTTACAGATCGGGATTTTCTAGCAACTACGGATGTGTCCTCATCATCAAAGACCCAAACTTTGTTTTGAGCGTTGGTTGGCATATCGTAATAGTACAGCCAAGTCTCGTCACCTGCCACGATGTTGTTCACATACCGAGATTGTCCCTTATTAAACTTTTTTGGCATCTCCCGACAGCAAGTCACGCGTCGTGTCAACTACTCTTCAGTTTGTCGATGCGGCACCCAGAGACAACAAAGTTTATTCACGTGCAAATGATCATGCAGAATCGAACAATATGCTAGTGCATTTAGGCCTGAAGTATCCTCTATCTGTTGATAGGCCACTCACCTGTCCTCGCCAAGCATTTTCCTCACAGTAGAAACGTTTTCCTCCGTAATTGACTTTCGTGGTCTTCCCGGCCTCTCATCATCCTCCACAGTTAAATTTCCCCTTTGAAATTTTCTATGCCACCTGAATATCGTTGTGCAATGTGGACAAACATCACCTAATGCAAGAGTCATTTCTTCGAAGCACTGGTCTATGTTTAAACTACGCACGAAATTATAACGCAAAACTGCCCTTATCTCATTTCGTGACCACGATGCCATCGCGAGCACTTTACACTCTCACTGCTAATGAATAACTGAGCCCATCGACATGGCGCGGCGGTTACTATCCACGTATGAACATGTCTCAACATGCAGCAGCAAGTAGCTTCCTACTATTTATTGTTGAGTCATATAGCAAAACTTTCCTAGTACCCTTTGTATATACATACATATCAAAAGATGCAGCAGGGAATACTGCAGACAATTTCTGAGTAGGTGCCGCTAATATACAAATAGTTAATAATAAGTTTATTCTTTGTTACTTCTTTGTGCAAGCATTACTTTGAGATACGGCCTTTTTGCTTCTAATGCACAAACGATTGTTTTTTTCCTAATATTTGTCTTTGAATTTCAGGTGAATTTGTAATATTATAATAATTATGTCATATTATTTAAATGGATGTCAATGCTTGGTGATACAGATTATCGGTGCATCAGTATCGATCGATGGACCAAAAGTGAGATTTATTATTGGAGATTTTTCGTAAGATCTACTCTTATAGCAGAAGTTGTTAATAATTAATAAGTGATTCTTAAAATATTTAATGGGTTTTACGGTTTCATGAACATCAGGAACATTATATTGAAACTAATGGTCTACACTCTGAACTATTATTATAAAATTCAAATCTGCATAACGATAACAATATATGAGTTTATTAGCAGTTTCTCTTTAAATATATACTTTATAGATATCACACGTGATAGATAGGATGACGTACTAAGAACGTTAACGTAAATAATATAGAGTACCGTGTTCGTTCGTTAACATTTTGATTACAATTGAAAATTATCTTTTTGGTACTAAGTTATAATACAAAGATAGCACCACTTTGACATATCTCTGCTTACAAAATTTAAATTCAGTTGAAGGCGGTGGATGAAATAAAGCGAAAAGAATAGTGAAGAGTTTAACAAAAATCCAAGTCTTTTATGGTATTGTATGCAAATTAGACATATCGAATGTACGGACAGCAGATTAAAAAAATGAAGAATTACAATTCTATAAAATGTCTATAGTTTCAAATCATGATTCAACAAACAGGCAATTGTGTAGAAAGCGTACACGTAAATTGTATACAAATTTCTGGATGAAGACCTATTGCATTGTGATGGGCGATGAAATGTACGTAAGAGTTGATTAAACAATTATCAGGTCAACAATTTTATATTGCACATCAGGAGTTGATGTTGATAAATTTGAAAGTGGATAAATTAGGCGGGCAATTTGCTCTTGCTACCTAAAAAGCAAGACATTACCTATCAATTAATCAGCAAGTAGAGATTAAAAACTGGACAAACGTATTTTATCATTAATTCTAGTTCACAATGGTTTGCTGACATTTTGAAGCGACTCTTCATGCTTAAGCTACTCTGGGATAGTATTCAGATAATAGTTTTAAAATTATATTCAAAATTGCTAATTCTTCAAATTGTCTAGTGTTATACATCATCAAAAATATCGAGCAATTATTAAACACAAATTAAAGAGGACAGAAAAGAGTACAGCAATTAAGAAAAAGTTTAAACGAATATGGAATGTAGCAAATGAAACGGTGGCCTGTAAAGATATACAAATATTAATGCGAGGCACTAAAAAAGTTAGGACATCTCTCCAAGCTTAGTCTTTTTTATAGAATTATGTTTTTGGTTTGAAAGATCCTTGATTGCGTATTTGTTACAAGTGAAATAAAGTTGTATTTAGTGTTTAGTTGGTTAATATTTGCGATTTTTGTTGATCACTTTTTTTCATGGACAATATTTATAGAGGATAATAACTTATAATTCCTTAGGAATAGTTCACAGATGGCAGGCTCACGCTCAGTTAAATTTATTGTTTACCTTGTCTGTTTTTTTGTCTATGTTTTACGGAAAAACTTTTTCCACAACTGGTAGCGTCTGCTGCAAGGAATTCGAATGTACAATACAAAGATAAATGATAGAAATACAGGATACGCAAATTCTTCTACTAAAAAGAATTGAGTTGCATTAACAGGATCTTCTCCATCGATTTGGAGAAACTTATGGAATGAAAATTAACTTGTCAAGATGAGTAAAGATGTAGAAGCTTGATCAATAAGGTTGATATATAACCCCTTTCCACAATTAACTATTTGTAAATTCTGTATACGCATTTCGACAACCAAGTTGTCATCATCAGCAGATAATTTCAAAGTGTCGCACCTGGTAAAACACGGCGAAGAAATTCTACGAAAAATACACTCCGTACGCGATCCGCACCGTTGCAAACCAAGATGTGCACTGTGTCTGTTTCACAAGATTTTTAAAATACTTTTACTTAAACTAACATGCACTACTTCGAAAAAGGTTATTATGGTCAAAAAGTGTGTGTGATTTATGTGTGTTTTAATATTGCTCCTCTTGTCTTTATAGAGGGCCGGCCTCATAAACGTTAACCAGATGGCCTGAATTCTTTATGTACATGCTTTCATGCGCGTCCAGTTCGCGATAATTGTACACGTTCTTTATCAAATGTAAACAATCCAAATTAACACTGTGGTTATTTTCTAATACATGTCTCGCTATACCCGATTTTTCCGGTCGGTTGAATTTTATGTGCGAAAGGTGTTCTTTATACCTGGTTTCGATCGATCTTTTGGTTTGGCCGATGTATTGTTTATTGCACTCTAAACATTCAATTCGGTAGATTCCCGATTTTTTAATCTCTTCAATTTTGTCTTTTGCATTTCCTAACAGCATTTTCAGGGTATTATTAGGGCGTGAACATACTTTAAACCCGTGATCTTTAAAAATACTATTCAGATTTTTTGTCACACGATGGAAAGGTAAACAAACAAAATACTTTTCCCGATTGCTCTGTGGTGAAAGACATGTCTTTCACCACAGAGCAATCGGGAAAAGTATTTTGTTTGTTTACCTTTCCATCGTGTGACAAAAAATCTGAATAGTATTTTTAAAGATCACGGGTTTAAAGTATGTTCACGCCCTAATAATACCCTGAAAATGCTGTTAGGAAATGCAAAAGACGAAATTGAAGAGATTAAAAAATCGGGAATCTTCCGAATTGAATGTTTAGAGTGCAATAAACAATACATCGGCCAAACCAAAAGATCGATCGAAACCAGGTATAAAGAACACCTTTCGCACATAAAATTCAACCGACCGGAAAAATCGGGTATAGCGAGACATGTATTAGAAAATAACCACAGTGTTAATTTGGATTGTTTACATTTGATAAAGAACGTGTACAATTATCGCGAACTGGACGCGTATGAAAGCATGTACATCGTAAAGAATTCAGGCCATCTGGTTAACGTTTATGAGGCCGGCCCTCTACAAACGCCTCTCTTCTCTGCTGAAAGACAAGAGGAGCAATATCATAAAACACACATAAATCACACACACTTTTTGACCATAATAACCTTTTTCGAAGTAGTGCATGTTAGTTTAAGTAAAAGTATTTTAAAAATCTTGTGAAACAGACACAGTGCACATCTTGGTTTGCAACGGTGCGGATCGCGTACGGAGTGTATTTTTCGTACAATTTCTTCGCCGTGTTTTACCAGGTGCGACACTTTGAAATTATCTGCTGATGATGACAACTTGGTTGTCGAAATGCGTATACAGAATTTACAAATAGTTAATTGTGGAAAGGGGTTATATATCAACCTTATTGATCAAGTCAATCAACCACAGGCTCCATCAAATTCAACTATGTAGAAGCTAGTCAAAAATTATTAAAGTACGATACATTAAGAGCTTCTATCCAAATTTTGTAGTAATAGTATGGAAAAATTGTAATTATTTTCACTGCATTAGTATTATTGAATATGTAACGAATCCGTTAGAGCGAAATTGTTTTATTACACACAATTTTATATGAATAGTATGTAATCTATACTATACTGTTGCATATAATTTAAGAAACAAACTCTATGTAATAATCTGTTATTTCTATAGACAATTTCAGTAATAAATTTAACTGCCTTTCATATTGGGTTAATAAAATAAATAGTTTCCATAGTAAAGAATAAAATATTAAATATTTTGACATTTAACATTTGTTTACATTACACGAATTATGTTTTTTAAAATACGCATATCAGTTTTTCTAAATCTAATCAAATACGATGTTTAATGTTTTGGAAAAATTCCGATTTCGTAAACAGGCAGTAAAGGTTTAGCATAATCTAAAAGCACATCCTTCTTATCCTGGACGACGGGCTGAACAACGTGTCCGAATATCGAATCGTGCCCATAAAACAGAAGAGGGGAATATGTAAGAAAACAAAAATAAAACTCCCTGGAGATTTCTTTAGGCAAATTTATGACAAGCGACGTCATCAATCTTGTTCACGCTCTTGTGTTTTTTCGTAGTCGTCTATTCTCTTCCTTGCTATTTGTCCTATACTATCTGCAAATAGAAGAAAATGACTATAGAAATATAAGGATTTTCAAAATGTAGGTATATTTTGAAATTGTCGCTATTCTTTGAAAAATTAAGCCATATATAGATTACATTTGATGAAATTTCAGAATACAGGCCTAACCATGTATAAGTAAAATTATATAAGAAATTTTGTATAATATTTTGGAGGTAAGTTCAATTGCACTTTTAAAATTTAAATACATTACTGCGCTGCTTTTCTTGACAATAATATAGTTGGCGATACTTATTATTTTAACAATAGTTTTTAAACCAAAATATAATTAAATAAAGAACTAAACATTATCGGATTAGAAAAAAACAAATGTTTCATTTGGAAAATTTCTTGATAGATTACAAATAGACTTTAATACATCCAACCAACATAACTTCGGATATTTTTGGACTCCAACGTTATGCAGAAAAACTGTGATTTTGGGAAAATTAAATACTATTTATGCTATACCTATGTTTTGTTAGCTATTTGGATGAGTAAAAAATGCAGTAAGTGTAAATATAATAATTTGTAATTGTCGCACTATTGCAGGTAATGAGTTGATAGTGTTCTGAGATGGTGTATCATTGACGGTATTCATCTTGGCATACGTTGTAGCTTCAGTACTTGAATTCATCTTATACCAACGAAGCTTATATACCGTCTGCACCGAAAATAATGTTAATTCCTACATTTCGCTGAAACTAGATACATCATTTATTAGTATGAGATTGATTTATGAAATGTTAACTTTTCTCTGTAATACTTTCACTTAGTTGAAGCCCAGGAATAGAGCACAAAAGTCTCTCTTGGTCGAGAGACGAATGAACAAAGAAAAATTAGCATTGAGTTTTATAATAAAAACGACCACGACTACAAAAATAGTGTAAATTATTAAAAGTACTTATGGAAAATATTTTTTTGTATCAAACACAAGTTCTTGGCTGTAACTATGAGATGTGTAGAAATGGAAGTTCTAATATGCAAAGCAATAGCTCATTATATTTTAATTGAGACACTTTGTCTCCGGAAGCTAAATTCAAAGGTTATTCTATATCTGTTAACGGACATGGGCGTTGCAAGCACATCATTACAGAAGCCAGAAAATCTCCGAGGATGTGAAAATTTCGTGAAACCGATGTAACTGGTGGTGACATATGGTGTTTCAATATAATGCAGAAAAGGTAGTCTAAGAAAATTTCATATGGAGAAATCAAAAACCAAAACAATGTTGAACATCTTTTATACATACATATACACAAATTAATAGATCAATTTTATGGTATATATATTTACAAAAAGGGGAATATTTTATCCACAAACGGTACTCATCAACAGAAAGAAAAAAGTCTTAATGAGCATAGGTCCGTAAATTAAGTGTTTCACAGAAAAAGTTGATTATTTGCTCTCATCTTACAATAATATATACAAAACTAACATTGAATGTGTTAATATCTAAGAGATACATCAAAAAATTTAAAGAAAATATATACATATCGTCTGCCATTTGTATACAAGTTTTGCATCTTCGTCGTCGAAAAGAAGCTTTTTTTCTTTAGAATATTTCTGGATTTTGTCGAAATGTTTGGCATTCATCTTCTGTTCGCTATTGCAACTGGTCTAGACTATTAATGGGCCTTGAATGAATAAATTGTTTTGAATATGACTAATTGCAGAAATCATGTGGGTTCATATCAGGGAATTTAGGCGGCTATGGTACTGAACTCATCATTGTATCCAGTTGTTATTGCATTTAAGAATTTATTATCTCTATAACAAAATCAGAAGGAACGCTATAATGTAAAAATCAATGGTTAATTCTATCAAATAAGGGACCATCTTGCAATAGTGGGTATAAAATATTATTTAAAAAGTTAAGATAAAATTCGCCATTCAGACGAATTGGTAAGAACACTGATTCAATTAAACAATCTCCCAAAACATTTGACCAAACGTTAAAAAAAATTCGTTGTTGGTATCTTGTTTCTATAACAATGTGAGGATTTCTATTTGCTCAAATATGAATACTGTGGAAATTGATGATTTGTAAAAATAGCCCCGTTAGTAGCAAAAATATTATATACAGCTTTTCTTAGTATGAATTTACAGCTAGCCTGAAATCATAAATGGGGGCAAAAAACTTGTAACCGAGGAATATGATAAGGATACAATTGTTGTTCTCATAAAATGCTCCATACTAATGAAGCATACATATTTATGGAAGTAAATATGTACTATTGTTCTAGTGCTAATGTTGAGAATTTTTCTACTCTTCTTAAAATATATTCTTCTGTTTCAGGAGTAGTTTCAGATATTGGCCCTCCGGCATCGTGTTTAGTAATATTAAATGAACCATCTTCACTTAATCATTGATATAATTTCGATGTCAATTTACCGGATATAAGTATATAGATACCGTGTTGTATAAGATGACATTTTGTTTATATACAAGGAAGAGTATTGTATGTAATAAAATTAGACCGAAAAGAAACTAAGCTGCCACATTTATCGCAATTAAACAACAGCGACTTAAATCTGTGTGCTGTTTATTGATTAAAATATCAACTGGATCTCTATCTATCAGCACTTAATAATATTAATAATATTTCTTTCTTCTTTTTTTTAACACCTTGTATACATCATAAGATTAATCTTACTATACCATTCGTCAAAAATAAATACATTCTATTTTTAATTGAATTGACTTATTCCTCCTATTAGTTTATCATTTTCTTGTTCTGAAGAGGTTTGAATGTCTAAGCGATTATTTGGCAATCGTGAAATAATAAGAAAAAAACTTATTCATTCATATTTTACCATTTGTATAAATAAGAGCTAAATATTCAACTTGAAGTTACGTAATGCTCCGTTATTTCCACTTCTTTACTTTCTCGTTCTTGTTCATCGTCCAGTTTTTTGGATTCTCAAGCATAGATAATACTCGTAGTGGGTCATAATCTTACTTTCGCGTATCTCGTGCTTAGTTAAATTTCCGTCAGTTTTGTTTTGTTTTGTCAATTCTTTCTCTTAATCACTGAATGTTGATATATAACCTCTTTCCACAATAATTTTCGCATCAGCAGATAATTAAGCAAATGTTTAATTATCTGCTGATGATGACAAATTAGTTGTCGAAATGCGTATAAAGAATACGAAAATTAATGTGGAAAGGGGTTATATTTCAACCTTCAGTGATTAGGAGAAAGGATTGGTAAAAGTAAGCAAAGCTGACGGAAATTTAACTAAGGACAAGATGTGCGAAAGTAAGATTATGACCCACTATTATCTATGCCTGAGAAAACTGGATGGAGCCTGTGGTTGATCAACCACAGGCTCCATCTCAAAATTACCTTAAATCTTTCTCTATTTGTTCTTCTCGTCTTTTTTATATGTTAGTGTTTATACCTAGTTATTCGACTTATCCAATTCTTTCTGTTGTACATTTTCTGCCTGTGCAATTTAGGACTTAATATTCCGTCTCTTGTTTTTCATTACTTTTCATTACCATATATTGAGTTTTCTCCAATACTTTATGCAAATGTGTTTATTAATTCCTTCTTTGATTTAGCCATATACAAGTACAATGTCATTAGCGCCGCTAGGACATTTGCTTCCATGTACTATGTCCTTTGTTATTTAGTCGCTTTATCTTGTTACAATCTTTATTTTAGTAAGCTCATATTTGAGTCATTTGTTAGCGAATTTTTATTCAGTATTATAATAGTCTTATATTTTGTTGGGCGCCTTAAATAATAATTAATATCGAAAATTATATACAAAATATGAGGACATGGGGTAATGTAACGATTTATTTTATTTCAACAGAGTGCACCAGCTAGCAATCTTACATATGTGACCTTACAAATAAAGATAAAGCTGTTACTCTTTATGTAAATAACAATTCTCAGGGTGATTTGGATTACGAAGAGAATGCACGTAAATATGTACATATGTACTATATATGTATGTATAAACACCCATTTATGTGAATAGCGGGAAAACTTACAAAATATTTACGCGTTCAATAAGAATCAGAATCACTTTCGTAGGATCTTTCTTATAAATAATAAGAAAAGGCAACAAAATTAACATTACAATTTTACAATACAAATACCTTTTTTTATCTTATATTATCTATTTATATATACAAGCACTTATCTTATTATACTAAAATACTTATAAGTGCGGGATTATAAACTGTTATTATACTAAATAGACAATATAAAATTAGTAAAAATCTATAATATAAAGAAAACGAATATAAATGCTTTCCAACAACAAAATGCATTTTTATATAACTAAAATCTGTCTGAGAATTTAATTATTTATTAAGGGAAAATAGTAGTATACGTCTGAATTATATACATAAGAGATACGATACACGAAAGAAATATAAACTATACTTAACAGATTATACAAAATAAACACTCGGTTGGAATTAAACATACAATATACAAATGAGACAACTTATAATACAAAGAAAACGAATATAAATGCGTTTCGATAATACAAAGGGTACTAGGAAAGTTTTGCAATATGACGCAACAATGAATCGTAGGAAGCTGCTTGTTGCTGCATGTTGCTGTTTCTGAGTTTATAAAGAAAGTGCATTTACTATTTTGTCCTAAAGTCACTAGCTCTATTGCCACTTATGTACATAAAAAGGGTACTAGGAAGGTTTTGCAATATAACGCAACATGAATCGTAGAAAGCTGCTTGTCGCTGTATATCGAGACATGTTCATACGTGCATAGTAGCCGCCGCGCCATGTCGATGGGCTCAGTTATTCATTAGCAGTGAGTGTAAAGTGCTTGCGATGGCACCATGGTCACGAAATGAGATAAGGGCAGTTTTGCGTTATAATTTTGTGCGTGATGTAAACATAGACCAGTATTTCGAAGAAATGACTCTTGCACTAGGTGATGTTTGTCCACATTGCACAACGATATTCAGGTGGTATAGAGAATTCCAAAGGGGAAATTTAACTGTGGAGGAAAATGTTACTACTGTGAAGGAAATGCTTGACGAGGACAGGCGAGTGACCTACCAACAGATAGAGGGTACTTCAGGCCTAAATGCACCAGCAGTTCGTTCTATTCTGCATGATCATTTGCACGTGAAGAAACTTTGTTCTCTCTGGGTGCCGCATCGACTGACTGAAGAGCAGATGACACGATGTGTGACTTGGTGCCGGGAGATGCTAAAAAAGTTTAATAAGGGACAATCTCGGTGTGCGAACAACATCGTGACAGGTGACGAGACTTGGTTGTACTATTACGATGTACCGACCAAAGCTCAAAACAGAGTTTGGGCCTTTGATGATGAGAATACATCCATAGTTGCCAGAAAATCCCGATCTGTAAAGAAGAAAATGATAGCTGTATTTTTCAAATCGAGTGAAATTGTGGAGCGCGTCGTTTTGGACGCAGAGAAGACAGTCACTGCTAAGTGATATACTGAGCAGTTCCTGCCTCGTTGGATCTATGAAGAACCTGCGGCCAAAGTCAAGAATGGAGACCTGGTTCCTTCATCACGATAATGCTCCAGCTCACCGCGCCAAAGCCTACACAGAATATTTGACCACGACAGGATAGAAACTTTTCGAGCACTCTCCTTACAGTCCAGATCTTGATCCCTGCGACTTTGCACTGTTCCCGCATGTGAAAATGAAGCTAGAAGGGAGGCGGTTTTCCAGTGATGAGGACCTTCTGCGCGCTTGGGACAACGAGTGTGCTTTACTCTTTAGTGAAACTTGACAGAACTGGTTTAGAGATTGGTTTCGGAGGATGGAGAGGTGTATTGAGTGTGGAGGAAATTACTTTGAAAAAATTAAATAAGCAAAGCTGTACTGCAAAACTTTCCTAATACCCTTTGTATAATGCATTTACCTCGTTTGTATTATTATTTGTATAATTAAAACTTTTCTGAGAATTTTATTATACATTGGGAGAAAATACAAATACACTTCTAAAAGTTAGTATAATACATTTAAGTTTTGGAAAATACCAATTAAGAACATCTTTACCTAAATGAAATTTTAATAATAATAAAAATATACAGAAGATAAAAATATTCTTAAAAAATAGCACGTATCATTTCACTCTCGAAACCACTCCTTGAAAGTAAAGAGAATTGTACATACATATATATTGCCTCAATTCTTTATTTATTGCAAAACCTTTTGGAATTTTTCCAGCTAGTATTATTTTGATTTGACCGCAATTAACAAAAAATCATGTAACTCTAACAATAAGTATAGATTTGTGTTAATAATGAATGAAATTCAACAGCGGCTTTCTTTCAAATAAAATATACAAGAGTACTGGATTTTTGCTATGCATTTATTACTTGTATTTCAATGTTTTTAATATATGTAGCTAGAACTTTAAATATGATGAATAGGAAACTTGTTCTCTTAATACTTTAATTGCTAGAAATGCGGTATGTCGTATATTCTTCCAATAGAATAAAATGCCAACAAATTGTAATTATTTAGTTATATCTCTCTTTGTTAGACACTTCTCTAATTAGCCGTTATGTAGCAAAAAACCTAATATGCTGGTCAAAGTTGTGATTTTACTTTAATTAAACTCATGAAGTTGATATTTTTGTAGAAATTATTTATGATTGATGATAAGTAACTTTTCTGTTTTATTTGAAAAGCTAGAGCGTTAGTATAAAATGCATGAAACGTAAAAATTTCTTAAATTAGGCCAAATTAATTACCGTCGTTTCACGTTTTTCTTTCTTTGCACAAGCAATTAATTTTGTTCTAGGGAAGGATACAGTTTTAAAAACGCGTGCATTTATCAAAATGCTACGTGATGTGAAACTTTTTTTCTTTCCATTATCTGATACGCGTTATTTTGTCACGGTAATTAAATATAAATAAGGAACCGTCGCTGGCTTTCAGTAATTACAAGAGCATTCTTTAACGCTCGATGATTCTTTCCTGGTTCTCTCCTATAAAAATATATACTTACTATACTGTTATCTTGATAACGGCAATGAAAAACATTACAGTTCAGTTCCTTTCTCTTTCTTTTACAATTGAATACATTTTATAATGCTTATACAATGCATACAAGAAACACGAGGAATTTAGTAATTTTATTTTAATTGAATGGTTTCGTTAGGATAGAAAAGCGAATTTTCTCAAATACTGCTTTCGTAAATAATCTTATTTCATTTCAGGTACGTACGGTAAGCATAAAATGTGTACATTTTCAAATTTTCACTAACTTTTACTAGTGGAAATTCACTTTTATTAACTTTAAATCACATTTTAAAGAAGTATTATTTGTTCGTTTATTAAACGCCATGTCACATATGAAATGAGAATTAAGTTTCTTATGCGTTTAGAATTTAACACTTGAAACACAACTTTCGCAGTATACCTCTTATAATGTCGTATGAGAATTACTAAATTGATTGGTAGCAGTAAATAGTGATAACGAACGTAGGCGCTAAATTGGAAACGTAAAACTACTTAAATACTGATATCTCACAAAGTTACTAAAGTAAAGAGTAAATTTTAACGCATCAATTTAAATTTTCGACATTTAGGGGGTGCCTTAACTGTGTAGGTACTAGAAGAACAAATAATGTGCTGTGTGAATATTAGAATTTTATGAATATTACATTGAGATCAAATTTTTGTAATCGGAAAAACCAAAGCCCAAGATATTTTTGCTGAAAATAAATAGTATAAAGAAAGTATAAAAAGCATAGATACATTTTTATAATGTCTAATATTCAAGTGTGTATCTTTTTCGGAACAATTATTAAGCCAGTTACATTTTAAGATGATTATAAATTTATCATTTCAAATTAACATACTCATTTAATAGAATCGTATATGTATAAGCAAGAATAAGTATTTCAATATAAATTTCAATAACAAAAGTACTTAATTGTTAATGATACTCCGACAGCTGTTATTGAAAATAAAATATATCTTTTAATTCTGTAAATCTTGGCATCTATTTGCTTCAAGTAAGAAATTCGCAATGCACAAATATTTATTCAACTAAAACTTAAATAATTGTTTCTTGTTTCGTGCGTAACATATTTATTGTAATTCGTTGTTCTTTTATTTTATAAAGGTTACGAATAGTGGTTCGTAGATGACGAAGTTGATATCAAGTAATTCTACTATACAATATTTAGGGCTTTTTTGGACATAAAAATCGTTTTTTAATTAGTAATAATAAAAATAATTTTTGATAATAATAATAATAATAATAATAATAATAATAATAATAATAATAGTTTATTTCCAAAAGAAAAAGAAGGAAATATACAAATTTATCTACACAGTATAATCAATCTAAAATTTCCCTTAATTTTCCCCTATTCTCCCTCTGGAAAACACAGAGTGCATATCAACTCTAAGCAAAGTTGTTCTTCCTATGCACCCTGACACTAACAAACAAATTAACAAAAAAGGTAATACCTAAAAGCTAACTTAACCTAAAATTCTGTAGGTTCATATATCAGAGAGAGAAAAAAAAAGCTTTTTTCAATGATACACGAAAAAGCTAAAATCAAATGATCAGGTAAGATGTAGAGAAAATCACACACAGCTGTCTGGACAACAACTCCTGCTTCAAAAGAACTCTAAAACGTGTCACGGAGAAGCGCTTAAATTCACTAGGTACAGCACTGTACATTTTAGCAATCTGGTGTAAAAACGAACGCTCATACAATGCCGTTCGATGCACAGGCGGTGTAAGTGTGCCCCTAAATCTCAAATTTAATGTGTGCACATCTGTTCTGAACGTAATTTTATTGTAAGTACGCAGGCCGCCTACACACTACGGTCCTCTGAACCAGAGTGGCCATCTGCAAAGTTTATCGGTCTCTCATATTCAACCATCCGGCCATACTCAATTTGTGTGTGATGGTGTCAAATTTTTTTATACCGGAAATTAATCTCAGACATGAATTCTGAACTATCTGAATGGGTGAGACAGAATCAACACTCAAGCATGGATCATACAACTCACAACCAAACGAAAAATGCCACAACACCAACGAGCCGCACAAGCCACGCTTAGTGTCAATCGCAAGACAGTCATTACTAATTCATATAGTCTACTAAGAATTCACTGTTTTGAACGAAATACCCCCAATTTTGTAACGTTTTCAACGATTTTTAAGGAATTATCATGATTTCTCTGACAATAGGTATACACGCTAAAAGCAATTCTTCCTGTCTGTCCATGAGTTACTTAGTTATTACCTACTGTTAATATCTTAGTTTAAAATTTTTTATTACTGTATATTAATTCAATAATAACACTCACTTGTACACAACGTTACCTTAAAAAGGTTAAATAATAATAAGGAATCTGCTCTATCTCTTAAGCTGTTATAGTAGGCGTGATCATTTCATTAGTAGGCTTTTACAGATTATAGAGCATCTCTTTCACCATTAAGTAAAAACGTCTCAACTGTACATCCTAAGTTTTCCCTTAATAGCTTGGCGCCAATAGTAATAATAACAATAATTAAGATTTTTAGGGCTTTCGGCATCTAGATTAAAAGAGGGGGGACGACAAACCTTTCCGTACAGGTGTCATCGGATTCGATCTGGGATCCCTATTAGAGTAAGTTTACATTATGAACGGATTTTAAGAGAAATTAGATTGTAGGAAGTATTCAAGAAACTTACAATAATGCACTTATAAAATAACTTGTTTCGAAATTAATTATTGGTGTAAAACTAAATTGTGATATAAAATAAAATTATAATATTAAGATTTTGCATAACAAATGAACTGTTAAATTTTCGAACACTATAGTTGTAGAAACTTGCGAACGTCATACATTTCATTTCTCTTACAATTAGCTTGATATATTAATAAATATTTTTAAAAAATTGGTTTCTTGAGAGGATAAAGCCGGTTTTGGACAAAACGGTAAAAATACATTTTTGATTACTTTCGTGCCGAAGTATTTGCTCGCCATATGTTTCCAAAGCATGACCAATTGAAGACTTTTAGTTGATACTATTATGCGTAGTATAGTTTAATGACAAAAGCTAAGAAGAACGATTCAACCGTAGAATTAAATCGAAATTAAAATCAATAAGTATGGACGCCGTCCGAAAAATGATGACAAAAGTGCGAACTATAGAAGAAAGCACTCCTTAAATTAGATTATCGAAGAGACTTCGGAACTCATTCCACTGTTACCTCTACAGATCTATTGTGGATCTTTTGTTCGGTTTTCTACCTTAATTTTTTTTTATATATCTAGGATATTATTTTCATATTTTTAGAGAATGCGTTCCTGGCAAGCTTTATATTGGCATAGCGTACGGATCTCGGCTTCCTCTTTTACTTGATAGAATCCATATATAGTTTCTTCTGTCAAGCTAATATTATTCATATATTTGCTGAGTTTAAAATACACTATTAGTAGATACAATATCACTCTATTTGTCTTTCTGCTCCTGCTCAGTATACCTGTTGCAAATTTTGGCGACTTTTCTTTAAAGAACTATTTTGCCCAAGGTAGTCCTCGCGCAAATCCAATATTACCAGAATTAATTGATTCTTTGTCAGTATTTAATGGTGAGTTATATTATTTTGGATACATTAATTATATTATACTAATCCGAAATAATGTTCTATGTCTTATTATTTCACATACGACAGTCCTTAAAACAACCATGAAATTTATATTTGCTTTCATCAGATTTCTTGAAAAAAATATCTATTTCCCTTTAGATAATTAACGATTGTTCTCATTTAACTATATTCTTAGTTCCCTTTTTTGATTTTTTTCTTTGCCATTCTATTGAATAAATCAAGCAAAATTGATTTGCTATCAATGTTCTCTGAGAGACAGTTATTCTGACATTCTCTTTATGCATTTTTTTTATAGAGAGAGGTGGAATTTAGTTAATTTCTATAATTCGATTTGAAAGTTACAATAGTGTAAATGAAACACTCCAAAATACATATACTCGCAACAGTGCCCCTTCCAAAGCCACGATTTGTCGCTGGGTTGCACAATTTATATGGACGATATGAACACGGAAGATAATGTGGTACTAGGACAATCAAAAAGTGAAGTAGCTTCGGAAATAATCAACAAAATTAATGATAATGTCTTGAACGACCGAAAAAAATTGTCATAAATTATACATCGCATGGATATCGGCTGTAGCATAGTCTACACTGAATTATAGTGAAATATACGAGCGTTTATTGAAAATTTAGCATGTTCACTTTCTTGAATCTTGAAATGGACACATCATTGTAGCCCTTCTTCAAAGACAGGTAAGATATTTGCACCGACGGTTGCTACGATTTTTTTGGTTTTCGAAGAAGATAATAATTTCCATGGACTATCTTGCAAAGAACAATCCTTTAGCAACAAATTATTAATTTTCTGGTAAGTCGTTATTTTGTAATCCATTTGCCTGACCTAGCCTAACGCGATTTACGATTATTTCTCAAACTTAAAAACACATTTTGCTGTTTGCAGTTTTCCTACAAATCAGGTCCTTTTTGTGACAGATTATTTCCTTAGTTCAATAACGTATTGCTTATTAGTTGATGTTAATGGTCTTCTATCTTCATTAACCCTTTTTTCGAAATATTTGTTATAATTTTACACTCTTTTGGTGAGTAATTATTACGGACAAACTTTTATAAAACTTAACAAGGTATTTGTGTTACTTAAATTCAAAGATAAACAACAATAGCAGACAAAATTCTAAGACTGTTTAGATGTTTGTTTTAAATTACCTGTTATTGATATTTTGAAATACAATTGCATATGTATTTATTGAAACAATTACAAGTTGTAGAAAGGAATAGTTCGAACATAAACAATTAAACAATTTACATCTGATAGGTATGTAGCACAGAATAATCCATAAACATAAATAAAATATATACCAAATACAACATACTTACATAACACGGTAATTATTTATAATTAAGTCGTATTAATATTCCAAATTAATTTTTATAATTGACCTTACACGTATGGAGTGTAGTTATTTAAAATTTTTATGATAATTGTTTTTACGTGATGTGAAATACTTACTAAACAAGAGGAAAATTTTCCCGATTCATATTCAACATTCATAAGAAAACATTCCGAAAAAGTTTTGTCCGTCGTTGCCTAATTCAATTCGAAGGCCCATTACTATTTATTTACATTAACGTTCCCGTGCTGATTCTTTTTTAAATACATTATATTCCGCTCGCATAAGAAACGATTTCTTGTTAAAACGACAATGTAATTGCTCTGGAGGATATTAATATTAAAATATTTAAAATAGTTGCTCCTGTTGCTTTCAAAATAGTCAGTCTTCTCACAGCTGAACTCGCTGAAGTACAGTGGCTTCGAAAGCGCTTTAACGCGTGCGAAAAGCTTTTAAAAATTGCGTTCATTTATTACTAGTAATTGATTTTACAGAATATGTGATTCGATTTGTTAAGTATATAGACAACATTTATTGAGTGTTTATTTTTAAATCGCATTAAAATTAACTTATCCAAAGTGCATATATTATTATTATAAGCCCTATATCTACAATAAAAATAGTGTTATTATTGCTGTTGGTGTCAACATTGCAGTTTAGTGAGTCATTTTGTTTGTAACCTTGGAATGTTGAATGTAGCAGGAGAGGCCTTGGAAAACAGGAATGAAAAACTTTAAGCGGTAAAGATAAAGGTGTTTTTATTATGTTAATTTAATTTTATTAAATTTATATGTTTATGATTATATGATGTATTGTATAAACCAAACTAAATTGAATTAAAGTCACGCACCTTTTGTATACTTCCTGTTAAATTAGTTATTTAAAAATTGCGTATTACTCTTAAAACTAATATAATTTATATTTTTTACGCAGTACAATTAAAAAAATATACTACTATCGTATATACAGGAATTGACGAAAAATATATTTTCTCCATTTTAAAATGTTTAAATTCAATAAAAAATAAACGTAATGCGGTCCATGTAATAATAACAAAGAAAGAAAATCAGACGAGTTAATGTATTTTTTAATTTAAACAGAATTTAAAAATACTTAGTGCACATACATGCCCTTGTGCTTTCTTAGAATTTTCATGAAATATAAAGTTCATTCAAGTATCATTGGAAACTTTAATGTATATATATATATAAGGTTTATTTCAAAATTATATATATATATATATATCATAGCAATAGCTTTGTTTAGTAAGTTTGAAATAAATCTTACAAAATGATAGTAACTGTAAACATTCTATTTTAATTTCTTTGTAATGTAAAATTTTAGTTTTGCGCGACAAATCTAACTAAACTTGTTTTTTTTTGTCAGCTTTTCTATTCAGTTGAATAGATATATTACTAATTCATGGGATACCTACATACCAAGCATATGTTATTGTAAATAATGAATATAATTCATATGAATATATACATTTATTTTACCTAAAGCAAGCATGTATAAATAGTATATAAAGTATGCATGTTTTCGGCGGTTGAAGTCCTCCTTACAGCCACAAGGGCAGTAATAAGTAGTTCATCTTTCGACTATTGTCGATAAAGACATATTACATTTTCTATTTATTTATTGCTCTTTATCAAAATATCTAATATGCTTTCTTCATTTTATATATGATATAGCTTAAATTTCTATCACTACTTTGTTATAAATACTTTGAGCATCATTGACGGTGACTTCGACATATCTACTATTTTGTGGTTCTTTTTATTTATATTGATAATTATTATGTGCAAATTTTTCTCCTGATTCTTGGTTTTGTATATTGGTTTTAGTGATGCTTCTATTAATTTAAATTTAATTTAATTATTTAATCGTCACGTATTTAATACTTGCTCAATCATAGTTCTGTTTGTTTCTTCTTCTTATCTCATAAATAACGGACTTTAGATATATTGAATAAGTAGTTTTCGCGTAATGTACAATGTAATATATATGTATATTCGCACTACTGAGCTTTGGTAGGGTACGTTTCTATTACACTTCTATTTCGTTTATTAAAATTCCTATTTTGGGTTGCTTTGTATCGTAATGCTTAAATATTTAGTTTGGACTATTTCCTTTACTTTCCTATACAAAGAGTACTAGGAAAGTTTTGCAATACAGCTTTGTTTATTTAATTCTTTCAAAAATAATTTCCAATACACTCAATACATCTCTCCGTCATCCAAAACCAATTTTATACCAGTTCTGCCAAGTTTCACTAGGGAGTAAAGCACACTCGTTGTCCCAAGCCCGCAGAAAGTTCTTATCACTGGAAAACAACCTCCGTTTTAGCTTCATTTTCACATGCGAAAATAGCGCAAAGTCGCAGGGAGCAAGATTTGGACCGTAGGATCCTGTCGTGGTCAAATATTCGGTGCAGGCTTTAGCACGGTGAGCTGGAGCGTTATCGTGATGGAGGAACCAGGTGTTTATTCTTGACTTTGGCAGTTTCTTCATAGATCCAATGACTTTAGGCAGGCACTGTTCAGTATACCACTTAGCTGTGACTGTCTTCTGTATGTCCAAAACGACGCGTTCCATAATTTCACTCGATTTGAAAAATACAGCTATCATTTTCTTTTTTACAGATCGAGATTTTCTGACAACTACGAGTGTGTCCTCATCATCAAAACCCAAACTTTGTTTCGAGCTTTGGTCGGCACATCGTAATAGTACAACCAACACGATGTAACTTTTTTTAGCATCTCACGGCATTAAGTTATACGTCGTGTCATCTGCTCTTTAGTTAGTCGATGCAGCACTCAGAGAGAACGAAGTTTCTACACGTGCAAATGATCATGCAGAATCGAACGAATTGCTGGTGCATTTAGGCCTGAGGTACTTTCTATCTGTTGGTAGGTCACTCGCCTGGCCTTGCCAGGCATTTTCCTCACAGTAGTAACGTTTTCCTCAGTAACCGACGTTCGTGGCCTTCCCGGCCTCTCAGCACCATCCACAGTTAAATTTTCCCTTTAGGATTCTCTATATCACCTGAATATCGTTGTGCGATGTGGACAAACATCACCTAGTGATTTTTTTCTTCGAAACACTGGTCTATGTTTAAATCACGCACGAAATTATAAAGCAAAACTGCCCTTATCTCATTTCGTGACCACGATGCCATCGCAAGCACTTTACACTCTCACTGCTAGCACTTTACACTCTCACTGCTAATGAATAACTGAGCCCATCGACATGACGCGAGGGCTACTATGCGCGTATGAACATGTCTCAACATGCAGCAACAAGCAGCTTCCTACGACTCATGGTTGCGTCATATTGCAAAACTTTCCTAGTACCCTTTGTATATTGTGTTTTGTCATCGATGTAAAATCGCTTTACTATAATTTTAACAATTTGAGACAAAAGACAAAATTATCAGTAAAAATACTATTAATAGGCTATGTTATAGTGATATACTTTACTTGTGTAAAACATATACTGGAAGATAACTTATTTGTCGAAATATATACTCAAATTTAAAAACTGCATTGTGGTAAAGGGTTTTTTTAAATAACTTTTATAGAATTAGCTACGGTCTCCATTTAATTAGATCTTTTTGTCAGATTGTTGGTATATGAGTACTTACTTTGATGTTTAGGCATATAAGTTCTTGCTTTTCGTTGTTTATTGAATATGTTACTATAAAAGTTGTTCTATGACGTTTTTGAAATGTGCAATGATTTTAATTTAGTTGTGATGAAGTTTTGATTTGGAAACATCTTTCTAAAACATTAATTGTTAATAGCAGACATTTAATAATTCCTAATTTACCCGGCTGACAGTTTAGTAATAAGTTATTGGTTTACCACTCTGAGGGTATGGCCGTTAATACCCACGAAAGTTTTTTGCGATTTTCCTTCTCTTTTAAACGAATGCCGACAGTTAAATATCTTTAGTCGCAGGATGAGCACAGGCATAATACTAACTCATACCTCATTAATATCATCTGTAAATGGTATTAAGTTGTTTCAGGATGTTAAGTTAAGAATTACTATTGATACTATTATTATTATTTTCCTTTCTACAAATTTTTGTAATAATAATAAATTTACGTATTAATAAAGAAAAGAAAACAAACATGATATCAATAATTAAGAAAATATAAAAAATTGATTTTAGAAAATTAAGGATGTATATCAATTGTGACAAAAAGACAGTTTCCTTTCCTATACATCTGAAAGCAAGTAAAAGAAAATGAGTAAAGATGAGAGCTTTCCTAAAATTAACTTCTGCGAAATTTGTTAAATATATATATATATATATATATATATATATATATACATGTATATATATATATATATATATTTATTATATCCGTTTGTACATGAATTTCATTGTGTGAATACAAATAAATCTTAAAATGTTCCACAAATAAATCTTTTCATAGAAAAATGGCATTATATACGCTCACACAATGCTGTTAGTAGCATAGGTGGTCTAAATCTTAGATTAAAATTATATGTCAATACGAAAAGAGAGCTGTACTGATCGCTTACTTATATGTAAAAATTTTATGGAATAAGCAAACCATTCGCCGAGCTCTTCGCTATTTCATGTTTAACCAGTCTATCCTAAGAAACTTGTGCGAAACATGGTCAAATTTTTTTATACCAAATATTAATCTAAGGCATAAACTCTGAACTCGTTGTATATGGGATATAGTTGTCATGTTCTTTTAGCTAGTGTAGAAATTAAATCAAAAAAGCTCATATTGTTTACCTGGTATGGGAAGATCTTGGAGGATGCCACAGTATTATGTCCCTAGAAGTTTATTTGCAAATATCGAAGCACGTGGATACTAAATGCGTGCTATTATAATATTTGAAACGTACAAAATCTTTTTATACCAAATATTAATCTAGGACAACAAGAAATATGGGATATAGTTGTCAACACAAGTACAGTAATCGAAAGACCAAATGGTTGGATAACAATCTATCGATTTATTAAAGCTAGTAGAACCAATTATTATGATACATCAACATCAACGTATCGATTTCGTGCTAGGTTATTATATGTTAAATTGTCTAATTAAGAAACAGCGGTATAGTTTCAATAAATACATAAAATATGTAGTGAATATACTAAGCTAATGTATTTTGTATACATACCTCCTGAATACGTTCTGAGTTTACAGTAGTACTGCATTAAGGTTCAATGACTTACGATATTCAACTTAACTTAAGGTACGACTAAGATTGACTATATTGTATGAACAGTCGGTTGTTCTTGATATTAAATTAATTAAAAAATGACTGCTTTACATGAATACTTGGTTGCTCTTACACCGGTTCACCCAATACTGTTTTTCCGAGTGATTGTGTTGCTGCTTAATTATCGGTTTTTAATAATAGAATGGGTAGATGTTACCTTGTATGGAAGAGCCTGTGCAGTTCGTATTCATAAGCTGCTGGAATAGCTACCGCATTATACCACTGATTTCGCGTGATTGTTATCAGCACAAATAAAACTGAGAACCAAGACTCTAAATATTGAATATGCAAGACAACGTCAATTATTTAACTCATATTTAAATGCTTATTCTTGTGCAAATGATTTAGCATTTAACAAAATGGAGAAACTATTCCATGTGCGTGATCATATATTGATCTATATTCCAAAACCCTTAATATAATTCAACGCATTCTGAATTAGCTCAATATGATTCAAGTTGTAGAAATTGTATTCCCTTCAAGCTGCAACTAATTCATTTGACCTATCAATGCCTTAAACTGCAAGATGATGTTACTTGTATCGAGTTAAGTACAAGAAGTTGGTAGGCTTCATTGTCTCACTTTAGACGTAGAGGGGTGAAAAAAGAGGGAAGACGGTAAATCAATTAGTGTTCTTATTAAAAGACGTCTCGTCACAAAAAAGACTTGAAATAACTGGAAATGAATACTAAACAGTCGAAAGATTGAAAATCAATTAGAACAATTGAAAGAGGACAGTAAAGAAGAAACTGATACTCTTTAAAAGCCTTCTTAACAAAATAAAGTTAGGAAATCTTAGATGATGTTAGTGTGACCATAAGATGATAATTATAATAATCAAATGATTAAAAAAAGGAATCTGAAGTGATTATAATGAGAAAGGAAATTAAAATAATTGTAAAATAAAATTGTTATTTAATTGCACCCAACTCTGAATTGAATTAAGTTATACAATGGTGTATTTTTACACCAAACAGATGTTTACGAAATAACGACTAAAGGAATACATTATTACAACATATCAAAAATCTAATTGAGCAGATAAATAAGCAAATGCACAAAACACTAGCTTCAAAGTGATAGACAAAAGTTAAACTAGTAAGTTTCATAACAATGGTCTTTTAGAATAAGAGAATATATTAATAGCCGTACTGAATGAATCAAATAAAGGGCAAATTACAAAATGAAAAATAAAAGTGGAAGTGGAAAACTGTTTAGGGTGTAAAAGTAATCTAATTTTAATATGTCTCAAAAATATTAACACGGTAATACACAGTACGGTCAAAAAAACATCGATTTAGTGAGAATGTTACGAGTTCATAACATAGTGTTAATGCATGGACCGTATAATTCACAGTAAAAAGACAAATGAGGTAAAACGAAGAGATTCACACAAGATACGCTTTGTTTTAACCATAAGACAATGACTACGAGAAAAGATCAATTCTAAATTCATGTGTACAAACTAAATACGTTTGACTATATGAATTTCAAATCTTATACGAGTATGCGTATTCAAAATAACGCCTAAATTTCTCGCTTTAATCCCAATAAATGTCTATTCTATGAATATTGAACGTAGCCACTCCGTTAATCAGAGAATATTTTCGTTGCCGAATTGTAAAATTATTTACTTGATGGATTCAACACAAGCGCATGTCGAGAAGATAATCTGCAATTTCAAATCATAATCAAAATCTCGAATGGTCGATATATAATCAGTAACCAGAAACGAATTATAGATATGAATGTCGCCCATATACATATATATGTACATATGTGTCTTACAACTTTTGAGTTGATTTCTGCGGTATTCCGTTTATTTTTTTTTATTTTATAATTTTTTTTTAAAATTTTTTTTATTATGTTTATAATGCGAAAATGAAGTTTATAGATTACTTATTTACCACAATGCATTCTTGTTAAAATTGCCTTAATATGTAAAATGAAAAGTAATACAGAAAAATAATAATTATAGATAAGTAGTTATTCCATATTAGGCAAGTTATGTATCTGAGCAAGTCACCAGTAATGTGATTTATCGAAAAGAGATTAATTGGCGATGGATTATGTAATAATTTTAATGTTTTATATGTAGATTTTGATAGATGTAATGTATTCTTTGATTTCTTAAAAGTATGCGAGTATCAGTTGATAGATGGAGCATATTTTACTTTAGATCTTTATATGATAGAACTTTTTCCAACAAAACTCAGTTACTCTAATTGTGCATATGGTAAATTTAATAGTATAACACAGTTTTCTATCAAAATTAAATTAATTGAAAATAGTGAATTATAGTATTTTAATGCTTATATTTTGCGGCCCAGTCGTTATAACATTAGCAAGTACAAGATTGTTGTATATGATAAAAACTGAAATCTTATGCTTACGTTCTGAGAAATTATATGTTTAATAACATCGTTATTATATATTTAATAAGATCGTGATGAATAATGTTACTATTAATTAAGCTGTATGATATGTACGCCTTAACGTAAATTCTTTTTATAAGGTCGAATTTGAAATGGTACTCCCGTATGATATCGAATCAATCGGGGGAATATTAAAAATGTTTTTAAAATTTCTCGATGTTTTTGCAATAATACGAATCTAAAAAGAGGGGATAATTATTTAATTATGATAGATCACTTTAAATTTGTCTTCCTTTCAAATCAGACGTAAAAAAAGTGTCAAGTTTGTATAAAATACTTTTAATAAAAGGATGGACTGGTTATAATCCTTGAATTTATTATTATCAATATATATTATATATACTATACTGTACTATATATACTGTTACTAAGCGCAGTTAGAATATCGTTCAAGGAGAGGTTTATTTCTACTTGTAATAATGTTATAAGTAAGTCTACTCTGTATGTTATGGTAGACTAATTATAATTGAAGTAGCAACTTCATTGACGCGAATTTTTACATCTATTTTATTACTCTGAATTAGGTTATGTATTTTTTTCTTGTTTATTGTAGCATAACTCACAAAGATGGGACGAAAGGTAAGAATTTTGTTGAGTCCAGCATACTATGATTTTTGGTTTAGTTTTCTTGTATAAGGGGAATTTTGAATCGTGGACTTCATTGTTCAGAAAGATTGTAGCTCTATTAATGGAATATTCAGTCCATAAGTTTCTTAGACAATTAAGTTTTTGACTCTATCATACAAAGTATACCAGCAATACCTTTTCTGTTTTTCATTGCAACACAATGCTGAAGTCATAAATATTTTCATACAATTCTCTAGATTTTTTCAGTAAATGTCCTTTATTCAATGCGTTCGGAATTATTATTTTCGTGCATTTGTATCATACAATATTCTCTATACAGGTGTCCCAGATAGTGTACTCATCATTGGAGTCTTGTAAACTGAAAGGATAATACCGAAGCTTTCTTAATATTTTATGGGATGATGTACTAGGGAGTTCTACTTCATGTGTCTAATTTATCAACTTTTTTTTTAATTATAATTATTTGTCTATTTACTCTTTTGCAACAATTCATTTGTGTTGAATCTTACAAGAAACTATTACAAAAGGATAAATAATAATCTTACACAAGTTGAAATTTTTTTTAATGTATAAAAACTAACACGTATCGATATTTAAGCATAAGCAACTTAAATTTTCAATATTTTGTATGACCACCTTTATTTTTTATGGTATCCTGCATTCTTCTTGGTAGGTTTTCCATTAATGAATTAATTAAGTTTTCAGGAATATTGTACCACTCTTCCTGTAGTATATTACACAGTTAATTTTTGTTCTTTGGCCCCCTTTCACACTTTTCCTGTCAAGATAATCCCACACATGCTCAATAATAATTAGCTCTGGACTTCGAAGTGGCCATATCATCGTCTGCAATATCCCATTTGCCTCCTGCTGTGTTAAATAAGTTTTCACAAGTTTTGAGGTATGCTTGGGATCATTATCTTGCTGTAGAAACTATTACCAATAGTCGCTGCTCTGATGGTATTGCATGTTCTTCTAAGAGTTTTCTGTATTTCTCATCAGTTAATTTACCCTCTATTTTTACAATATCACTCACACCTGCTGCCGAAGTACAACCTCAAACTTTGATATTACCTCCTCCATGCTTTATGGTAGTGTGTAAACATGGTTCCAATAACGATTCGCCAGGGCGTTGTCTAACATACTGACGTCTGTTCGTTCCAAATAATTGATATTTAGATTCGTCAGTCCTTGATACTTGTCGCCATTCATTATGTCCCCAAGTTTTGTGAACTCTGACATATTTTAATCGTAAGAGTTTTCTCACTACCACGCATCCCCTAAGTATCGCCTTACTATTGAAGCATGTGTACCAGATTTTCACGCAAGATCTTGAGCTAGTTCTGCGCTAACTTTCTTATGATTTCTTAAGGAACTAACTTTGCAGTCTCTAGACTGTGCATCAGCTTTACTGAGCTTTTTTTGGACGTCCACTCTCTGGTAGATCACTTACACTGCCGGTTTCAGTCATTCTTTCTATTGTTTGTTGCACGGCATACCGGGAACATTTCACTATCTTTGATATTTTCATTTGACTATAACCCTCTTAGTGTAAAACAATAATTTTGTTTCTGTCTAGTAATGCTATTCTAGGCATTTTCTATCTACTATAACAATTTACAGCTCACGATTTTTTCTTAAAATGAAAATTTCACCCGCTTTTTAAGAATCTAAATAAATTCTATTGTGGAACCACTCTGTATCGTTTGTGTCACTGAATTAAAAACAAAATCTTATAGATAAATAACTCTCCCTTGAAATTTTATTGCAAAGCACTGTGGTGCACTACAATTTATTACTTTAGTTCTCTTATCTTCTTAGAAAAATGTATTAAGTATTATAAATGGAATCAACCCAATAATTATTAGTAAAAACGTTTTAGTAAATAAGTTTTGGAAAATATTGGTTGGTATACAGTACTGTATGTTTTCACATTAATAACTATTTTAATAACAAAATAAAGTTTCAAGTGATTGCCGACGATCTAGGCATAACTCCAAATAGTGTTTAACAGCATTTCTTGAATTTTTGTGAACCATATTTTGAAACATATTATATTTCTCTTTATTACTAAATATATCATAACATGAACAATAAGTGAAGAAACTTTCAAGCAATAAAATGAACCAAAAGTACCGCAAAAAATGACATTACTTGTTTACAAATAAATTTGGTAGATTACTACTATGAAGATGTCAAATCTGATAATTAGGGAGGCTCTATACCTGGGCTGTAATTATACAAATACATTGTACATTGTATGATTACATTCACTGCTGTTTTAAGAATATGTTTGATGACTTTGTAGTGATCTAGAAGAATATCGAAAGGAAGAATAACTACATTTTGTTAAGAAAATCAATTATCCAGAGGATAATTGATGTTCTTAATTTTTGTATCTAGCCAATTAAGATATATCTATTATTTCGAAAATTGATTTGTGAAACTTATACAGTAATAAAATAATTTTCTTGAGCACTATTATCTTACTGTATTCTAAATTAGAATCTCTGGAATTTTGAAGAGCCACAAATGACGTCGGATTTCGCACAATATTCTTGAAGGTCTACTTTTATAGGTTCAACGTTTCGGTAAGTTCTCATTTACCACTGTCAGGCGATGCTCCCTGTCGAATGTTCTTGGTCTAACTGGGTGTAACTAGTCCTTGCATTAGTACTTGTGAATTTGCCGTGGTTTGTATTACAAGCCTATTGATTGACTTACTTCCCGGTAGAGGGAGGCTTTCGCTTTATCTGTTTGGTGCCGTATCCGTTCTTGGCCTTCATTATTGATTCTTTGATTACTTAGCGCTGTTTGCCAAACGTACAACGGACAGAGTGCATTATATCGTTTATTCATATTTCTGTATGCCCTTAGATTTCTATCGCTTCACATATTATTCGTTTGTTCAGGTGTTCCAAATTCATTTGCTCAGATGTTCCATTTTCATTAACATCTTAGTCTTGTCGAAGTTAACATCATGCCTCCTAGCTGCTTTGTGTTAGTATCGTGATGACATTTTCTCTTGCTTGGTGAATGCCTTTTACATGTTCGTGCCAGCCTATGTTTATTCCAAGACTTGTGTATAGTGGTAGTAGTTGAAGAGGCATATTTTACATGGGATTTCATAAATTTATTGTTTTTCTTAAATTCTATGCGGAAAGAAGTTCGAACTAACTTCACGAACACATGTACATGTTGCTGTGAGTCTTTAATTTCTCTTTCGCTAACCGAGATAGTATCTATAAATTTCGAGAATAAAATCTACATGCATAACCATCATTTACTTACTTAGTTTGGTCCTGCGATCTATATATCTTTAATTAAAATTGTTGAATCTGCTTCAGTAAAATTGAAACAAGAAATTAATGTTAGAATTTTAAATTCAAATGAAATTAAATTAATTCAAATATTTTTAAAACGCTATTAGTACCCCAAATGAATTACAAGAGTCTCGGATATTTCACTATTAAACATAGTTTAATTAATTACACAAATATTCAGGAGAACAATAACTTGCGCATTATAGTACCTGTGACTGTTTTGAAGCACTGATGAATTTTCTCTTAATCGACTCTATCTCTGCCATATACAGCCTGCCACGTATCTTTCTAAAGCTATGAACTCTCAATCAGAGCAAAAAGACTAACCGTTTTCTATCTTGTTAATGATTAAAACTTCTCCTATTGATTTTCTCAATTCTGACCAAATTAATTTACCTCATTTAGAATCAAATTTTATATTAAGTTTTTTACTTTTTAATATTTTTAAATAAAATTCTGAATTTGCTTGCGTCATCTATCAGACATTTTTCTTACTACATTTGGTATACTGGTTTCGAAGAAACATCTAATGATTCCTGTAACAGGATAGCAAATATCTTATATTTATTCTTTAATCTCTTGATATTTTATTTATAAACAAAAAACTTGTTTACGAAATTACCCAGAAATTTCATATTAATGGATACACGTTTCATATTATAATTATACAGCATTATTTAGGCACAGAATATTCTTTTATTGCTTTTGTCGATTGTATGTATCTTTCCCATTGATATGTTTTTAGTCATACCTTTATTTTCAACTGTTGTTGAAACTCACTCAAGTTTGGTTCTCCGAGATTAAAACTATTATGAAATTATTAAAATGTATTAACATTAACATTTTAACTCAACTTACATTACTGTATAAATATGTTTAGAATTCTAAGAAATTATACCAGAACTTTAAGAATTATATACAAAGAGAATGTTTAGGTCAATGTTTTACTCTTTAGTGAGATTGTGGAATACTAGTCACGTAATTAAATTAAACTTTTCTGCAATATAATGTTCGGCTATATATACATATCCGTAACAATTTTACTAAGGATCATAAACATTTTATATAGTGAATTAATGTATGTTTTATGTGTGATTTTGGTTTCGCATCACATTGTACATTTGAGTGTTGTTATATATTGCATCGTTATTTTTACATAAATGAACAAAAAGGTATTGCTTCAATTTTGTTTGTTTTTTTTTGTTTGTAATGCTTTCGTACTTTCGGTTTTTAAGTTTAAGAGCGTTGAGAATCATCATCTGAACAATAGATTCATGAGTTTGGAAAACATTTTATAGGTTTTATAGGAGACTTTATTGACTTAATATTGTAGCGATCCAGTCTTTGTGGATTTATGCTGATAAAAAGAGTTGAAACCGATTTTAACTCAAGATCTTGTCACGTTGTAAGAGCTTAGGCCGTAAAGCCAATAGTCGGCTTTCGGAAAACAACTATCGCAACATTCCACTTTCTTGTTTGACGCTCACTAGGCTCGTCCAGTATATCTTCTACACATCGATATGAATAGTTGACAATTGGCTGTTAACTTCCTTTTTGAAGGCTTTTAATTTATCATTGAATTTGGTTTCTTACATCTTCAAAAACTTTATTAACACATTTTTTTAGAGAGTTAAATTTATTACATCTTTAAACTGCATTATATTGTTGTTGCAAGACAATCTCACGACATTACAATGTAGAGAGCCTTGATAGCTACCGTGTTAAATGTTAGAAAAGCATGAACTAGGACTAAACACTAACACTTATCTGTATTGAGTGGCCCGTTACGGTTTTGAATGAAAGAAAAAGTATTTTTTATAACACAATACTGTCTACACACAAAATAGAAAGTAAGAAGATCGACAAAAAGGTTAGATATAATAAAACGTGAAGCACCGATAAAGTACAAAATAAAAAATATAAAGTTTACAGGCAATTTCCGAGAAAATGCCAAAACAAATTTGTTTGTAGACACGATTATAAGAGATAGCATGATTGTAAAAATTAGAACTTAAGATACTAATCAGATAAATGTACTATAAACCACGAAAGTTTGCTGGTATATTAATGACGCTGTAAAAGAAAGAAAGGGCGCAAACGTTTTTCTAATAGAGTTACACGATACGTCTTGTCAAGAAATAGTGAAAAAATAGAAACAGATGTATCCAGAGCATGTGCATTATGCACACATGTGTCACGTATAATACTGATAAAATGATGTTTTGATTTTTGACTTATGAAGTTTGTCTTTTCTACGGATCCGATATTGTTATATTACTTGCTTTTTGCCGCTATTATTTGTTATTGCTCTAACAGCTAATTTATTGTATTTATTTCTTCAACATTGTAAGTTTACACTTAGGTAACCTACATAGGTAGCTTTTACATTTGTTATTTATAGGTTTACAGATTAGGTATATAGTACATTATCGCATCTGGCAGCAATATAAATATAGTATTTAATTTGACATCCTCACTTGCTGTCGACATCTTATCCCATGCGACAGTGATCAGGTGATTGGAAAACATTCCTGATTTATACTATACATAAGTTTATGTAATATATCAGAGCGAGGTAGATATATTTGTTTTACTAAATTGCTCTATGTGAGTACGTGCTGACTGCTAAATCAATCACAAAACAGTTTGATATAAGAAGAGCTGGACTATTAAGCAATCTTGCAATTTATTACTCGTTTTAGTCGAACAACAAGTATTTCGGCATGTTTGGTATATTGTATGTATAATATAAGCGGAGGTTACTAACGAGGATATTGAAAGTATAATTAATTTTAAGTTGGCAACAATTGTTACTATTATATTACCAATTACCATGCAAGCATGTATGTTCGATTTTATAGCATATATTTGCTCGTATCGATTGTCGGCACATTATAGGCAAACAATATACGTACGGCTGATTTCCCACGATACACGGCGGCCTGCTCAGGTTGATCAAACATGACTCTCCAGATATAAATATAAGTAATCTTTATGAAAGTAGTAATATATTACTAACTACTTAAGTGTTAGGATTGTTAGAATTGGACCATAAACTAGTTCTTAATGTTAGCAAGAAGAAATGATTTTAATATCTTAACTGAATGAGCGAGCTTAGACAAGTTAAGTAGTAAAAGTAAATTTAAGATTCAGAAGGCAAAGATTTGATTAAATCATTAGGCGTACATTTTCTGAAGTTTTGATATTCCTACAGCTTTTATCTTGAACTATAGTGTCACTTTCACATTTCTACTCAACTCAATTCTACTTGTACATTTTGAGAAATGGAGTTGTTTATATAACTCTTCAGTATATGTATATATCTTCACTTCATAGATCTTAAAACATGTAAATTTGGCAAACACCTTAATGTAATAAAGCAAAGAAATGATAAAAGTAATTCGTAGTAATATTGTTATTATATATATATATATATATATATATATATATATATATATATATATATATATATATATATAGCATGTTCTAAATAATTCATACTTAATTACTTATATTATAATGATGAAATGCTATAACTTCCACTGATGCCAGGTACTACGTATAAGCAAAATATAACTATTCACAAACCACATAACGTTAGTTTATGTTATTTGGAAGTTTTGTGAATAATTAAATATAATTTTTTTCATTAACTGCACGAATTTTGTAAAAATTTTATCGAAGTTAGTTATGTAACGAATTATTTTATGCTTTGATTAAATTAGATTTCCTACATTAGCTTTTGATTATTTGGATACTTTACGTACTCGTAACTTGGTATTAGAACGAACTTATGGACCCCAAACGTTGCTACGTAAAATTAAAAAATGCGTGTACGTATACCACAAAAATGATTTCATTTAGATGTCTCTTAATTCTATTAAAAATAAAGGTAAAATTTATTATTGACCATGTGAACAATGAAATCAATTTATATTCATACAGTTGCTGCATGAGATAATATTTGAAATTTATGCTTAATTTGTCTGTAACAATCTTACTATGCCGAAACTTGAATACCACTGGATTAAGTGCAAAGAGTTGAAAGGGAACAATGTAGGGAAAGTTAGTTATTATATAATGTAATAAAAGATTAATTGTAGTTTGTCATAAGCAAATCTAAAAAATTTCTCATTTGTTAATAATCGTAGGACACTTGTTTCCAATTGGTTTCAACTTAGTGATAATTTGATTTTAGAATTGTAGGTACTAAAAATATAAAATAAAAATATATATACACAAAATACCTTAATAAATCACGAAATGTTTATCTAATCTTACGTAAATATGATTTATTTAATAATTTGCTGAACATAATGATCAAGTCGAAATCTTGTAGGTGAATGTATGAAAATGGTGACTTATCGAAGCTTATTTTCCATTTTCAGTAATGTTTTACTAACTGAATAACAATGCTTAATTTCACTAAAATATTTAATTTCTTATATATACATTTATAATATCAATACTTAAAAATAAAATTTGCTTAACATAATCTTTCAGACTTACATATTTAGAAGAATGTTCATAAAGTAATTCTGAGTATTTAAAAATTCCTTATTTTGGTCTGCAAATCGCCTCTCAATGGCATATATGGCTTTGCTATTTATAAAAATCTTTCATTCTTTAAATATTTTTTGAAATTTGAGAATAATTAATAGTCTGACTGTACTAAATCCGGAGACGAGAATAATAATCATTAAATTTAAAACCAATTTCATCGTTTCCTTGCAGTACAATGAACGACTTCTGAGCAGAATCATTGTCTTACGAGCATAGCATACTTTTGGTAGCTTTCCGCAACGTTTATCTATGAACTATGTGAAACACACTTTCATGTGTAATGTTAAAATATGCTCGAGCCTAGTTTGTCTTTGGCATCTGATCTTTTTCTAAATTCCAGAACCTAATTTTTAATAGAGGCGTACGAAGGATGCTGATCATCTAATGTTTTTATCATATCAGAAAAATTTTCTATGCTCGTAACGCTTTACAAAATAAATACTTGATATCTGATCCACTATCATGAAACAAATTATTTTAATTTGGTAACTGAAACTTTTGTCAATAGTGATAAGGAACGATTTAGAGTTTACTGGATTAAGTAAGATAAATTTTTGTTGATACTGATAGTGATAGATGCTGCAAATATCTAACTCCTATTAACTAACTTATTCACTTGTGCATTTGCATACTGAATACGCTGTTTAAAAGGATAAGTATTTAACTACATTTATTGCATCTTAAACTCTGCAATTTTTCGGAGAACGTGCTACGATAGTTATTATAGTGACGGCTATTCAGATATAATAAATAGAGCATAGTTTATGAAAGTTGTTGCTTAAACAATGCACTTATAGTACAGAGACCGTAACAAATTTATAGTCCAAATACTATTAAATAATGTTAAAAAAGATACTATAAAATTAACTGCAACAAGCAACAAGCATGTTGAAACAATGCAATAGATTATCCATCGATATGAGAATTTATTGTTTAAAATTACACAATTTTATTACAATTGTATGGCGCCTGAATTACTCATCGGCGTAGTAGGGTAATTTACGAGATACTAATAAGCCTAATAATCGAAAATTAATAATTTAACTACAATGCCGTATTGGGTAATTATAATAAGTATTTCTTACAATTTTAGTATTCGTTCTTAGAATTCTCCTTTTACAACGACTATATATACATTGTTTTTCAAAGTAATCAGTAATTAGTGAGTTTGATGAAAGAACGTAACAAAATATTATTTGTTTTTCAACTTGATAACCTCTCAAACTAGTTTTAAAACAAAAACCGATATTCAAGATTGTTGGATTAAGAGATTCCTTTTTCTTAGTGTATAAATATAAAACATACAAAAAAAAACGAAATTACGGAAACAATGTAAATAATAACGTCGTGGACATGCTTTCCATGACAGAGATGGATGCTTTAGAATGAGATAAGGTAACAAAGAAGATTTTAGTCACCCGGAAAAATTGAAAAGTGTGCCGCATGCATTCCACAATAAATTAATACTTCAAACATATTAGCAGTTGCATTACATTGGGTTGTCAAGAAAGTCATGATCCATTTTTGCAAAAGATAACGCTAGTTCGTAGTTGCAAGTGCTAAAGTCACATATTTTTAGTGGAAGTTTTTCTTTTGTTTTGTAATGTACAAATAGTGGGTCTGGGGTTTTGTTATTTGTGAAATGTCATACATTTCTAAGCATGTCATTATCACCTAAGTTGAATAATTTTAATCATTCACGACGAAACTTATAACTATTTGGTACAACGATCTTCACATTAGTTTCTTACCCTAAGAAGAAATTTTGGTATATTTATTTTTAGTAAATTGATCTTAACCTTAAATTTTCTGCCAACTTCCGCAAAAATGTATCGTTTTGTCACATTTTCTTTTTGTTAATGTCCTTTGTAAATAATTCACGATGTTCTTCACAAATAGGTAGGTTACTATACATTATAGAAATTACATTCTCTTTCGATGCGAGAGTTTTGAAACTTTTTGTTAAAAAAATTAGCTTTATTCTATTGAAAAATGATTTGTTATAGTATTTTTAAATTATTGCAAATGTATCAATTTAATTGTGACAGCACTTATGAAATATACAATCTAACAATAACTCTTATTCGTATGACAAACGATTTACACAACCGTAGCTAATTTAATTTTAATTTCATACTTATGTGGACATGCTGTACTTAAATTGCCAAAAAGCACTAATAATTTTAAAATTAATACACAATTTTTTACACTTTAGATTCTAATACTAATGATTACGAATATTCTGGAGACATTTTTTTGTATCACTGAAGGTTGATATATAATCCCTTTCCGCATTAATTTTCGTATTCTGTATGTATATTTCGACAACTAAGTTGTTATCATCAGCAGATCATTGAAAAGTATCGTACCTGGAAAACTACGACAAAATACCCGTAGAAAACAACTTCCGCACACGAACCGTACCGTTGAAAGCCAAAACGCACACAGTGTACGTTTTGGCTTTTTTTTCTTTCAGGGCTTTTGTTGTTTTATTATGTTGCTATGTAATTACTAATAGTGTATTTTCTTTATGATAATTGATATGGTATGTATGCACTGTATTTTTCTTTTAGTGCTTTTGTTGTTTTATTATGGTGCTATGTAATTACTAATAGACTATTTTCTTTGTGATAATTAGTATGGTATGTATGCACTTTATTTTTTCTTTTAGTGCAATCAATGTAATATTCTAGAAATTATATAAAAAAAGTTGTAAGAGAAAATAATTAAAGACAATTCGAATTGAAATATTAATGCTTTTTAGAAAAGTTTCTAAAGCACAGTCTACTCTGACAAAGATAGAAAAATCAACGACATGTGTATAAACGTCTCAATCTAAAATTTGGTTAATGTGTTGTTTTACGATTAGATAGACATACATACATATATCGTATAGATTATGTGCTATCTTTAAAACAAAGCGTCTCAATAGGTATATGAACAAATTGTGCTGTGTTAAAGCGATTTAATACGTTTGAACATAATATGGTGTATTCCGAAGAATATTAATTACAGAGTTAATATTGTATTTTGTACGCAAAAATAATATATGGATTTCATAATGTATTTTCAACTTGGTTTACTAATGATTTCGTATTTTTAGTTCTTCTAAAGTTACACTAATGTAATAATATTGACAATGCAAGGTTTTCATTTTACTACATCTGTCATATCGTGAAACATAATAATGGGAATTTTAATATTTCGTAATATATTCTACTTCATTATACATTCTAATGTATTTATATTTTTTATATGATGGATTTTTCCATCCCATTTGTAAAAAGAAATATATTGCAATTCATTTCTAATTTAGTTAACTGTAATTATAGTAATTATACTCATTTAAATGGATCAAAATGTGTATGTAAGTAATAAAGTTAGGGACAAATGGTTCACTTTGCCAATTTCATATAATTGCGATTCAGGCTATAAAAACTAATAATATTATTAACAATTACAATTACTTCTCACAATGAAGCAGTTTCGCAGAAATTTTTCTAATTTACTTCAATGATAAAGGCTCAGAAAATCACAATATTATTTGAAAACTCTCCAACCCACAAGATACCAGGTGTACCAAAAAGTCGTTACTGGTTTTTTCGTAAAAACACTGCATAATTTTCAAGAAAATGGAAAAATTTATTTATTCAAAGTATTGTCTATATGATTCATATACCCTGCCCATCTTTCAGGCAATTTACGGATGCCATCCCAAAAAAACTGTTTGTACTTTTAGCAAAACCATTCATCGAACTATTGTCTAACTTCTTCGGAATTGGCGAAGTGCTACTCTGCAAGGGCGCGCTCCGTTGATGCGAAAAGGTGGACGAAGAAAGTCGGGAGAGTACGGCGAGTGCGATATTATGTCCCAACAAAGTGTTTTCAGCACTTCCTTGACCGGTTTTACTGTATGAGACGGCGCGTTATCGTGCTGTAAAATCACTTTACCGTGTCTTCGGGTCCATTCTGGACGTTTTTCTACCAATGCGTGGTTCAAAGTGATAATTTGTTATCGATAGCGATCGGTATTAACTGTCTCACTAGGTTTCAACAGTTCGTAATACACCACGTCACTATTCGATGCAAAAATGACTTCCGATCATATCTTTGAAGCAGCATTTTACAGATGATTTTTCGATTTCCATTTACCTATCATTCAATTGATGTGGAACCCATTTTACCATCTTTTGGATTTTTCCCATTGCTCGTAATCAGTCGCTAATTGTTTCTTGGACTATATTTAATGCTTCTGCTAATTGTTTTTGAGTTTGGGTTGGATTTTCATCTAATAATTCCTGCAGTTTCGCATTTTCAAACTTCTTGGATCAGTAAAATAAAATGACATGTCCAATCATAATTAGCGACATCTGCTAGAAAACCGGTATAGGCTTTCCGGTATACCTGGTAGACTATATCCAGAAACATCTAATTGGGTAAACGATTCTACATAAGAATCTATACAATGTTTCTGTAAGAGATGCTGCTAATGTAATAGCAAGGATAAAAATTTTCGAAGCGTACATCAAAAATTTTAATTTACCGATATAAGGCGTGAAGTACAAATAAATCGCTGAAGAGTAAAATTCAGAAGGGGATAACTTAAAAGTTCTTTCGTATAAAGAGAAGTCGAAAAAAAAGTGGTTAGGACATGCGCCAAGAAGGAATAACGAAAAGTTATTTAGAAGACAAACTATAAAAGAAAATGACAACCTTCACAAACTTGGTATTTGGAAATGATAAGAATACTGAAAAAAAAAAGAAGTAAGATATGGCTAGAAACTGAAATATTAGCCCGAGTTAGAATGTAATGAAACAACATATGATATTCTTCTGATTTTAAATAACTGACAAATATTGGAAAACAAAATTCAATACTTTTTTAAATTAAGAACTATTTCGTGAAAAAGTAAGGTGTTTTTTTCTCAGTAATGTAAATCGTATCTTTTGAATAAATACGATGTCTGTCTCATTAAGTATAATATAATAATTAGTACTTGTTGATGTGTGCATATGTTTAGTTCTTAATATCTTAGTTATTTTCGTTTGTTTTTGATACATCCAGTAAATAAAGAAACGTTGGCGCTTGATTATATGTGTGTTGTATATACCATTATATGTGTGTTGTATATACCATGCTCAGATGTATTAGACACCTCAGGTAAAACCTTTATTCTCGGTATTATCCAAGTCTGACGGAAATTAACCGTATAAATAGTTAATGGTATTTACAGAAATGCGTTTTCGAATACCCTAGTTAATCCCCTATTGAAAAGAATAGGTGGAAAGGGAAAATTGTGGATTTTAGAAATTTAGTGTCATTCTAGCAGTGTGTGAGCAACGTGCGTTTATGAGTTTGTTGTAGAGATCAATTAGATTATCCTATTTTTTCACGTTGTGTCAGTTATTTGTTGAAGAAAAATGCTTAAAACACGCTAGTTGTCGGTAGGGGAACGCGCCCAAATAGTGCTACTGCATTCCCAGAAGTTATCAATAGTTATCTCCAGCGTGCTGGTTTACGAGGGTGTAAAGCGCGACGTAAACCGCTTTTAACTGACGCTCATAAAAAGAAGCGGTATTTATGAGCCAAACAAACAACATGAAAATTGGACAATCGAGAAGTGGTCGAAGATTCTTTGGTCTGATGAATCGAATATCGAGGTATGTAAGTACATCTTCATGACTAATATTCTTATCGTTGTATGCAATTCAGTCTAGATGTAACATTAAGCAAAATTAATCCTGTCTAAGTGCTAACTTTCTTCTTTTGCCTGGCAGCTTTGGGGACTACGTTCGGCGTAGGCAAGGGGAAGCTTATGAACCACAATGTATCATTCCCGCAGTAAAATTTGGAGATGGTATTATCATGGTTTGGGGTTGTATGTCTGCATACGGTGTTGGAGAAGTGTATCTGTGCGATGGACTGATGAATAGCCAACGCTATTTAGCCATGTTGGAGGAAGTATTAGAACCGTCTGTGCTAAAACTATTCGATCAGGATATTCCACAATACATTTTTCAGCAAGGTAATGCGCCCTGCCACAAATCGGGAGCTGTAATGCATTGGTTCGAGGAAAACACAGTGGAGGTATTGGATTGGCCGCCACAAGGGCGGAGCGACAAAATATTGATAAATTGTACTATCTTACTAAATAACACTTTGTACATAATTTTCACAACAGTTTTATTTTCCTCACCTCTCTTTTGACTAAACTATATAAACTATATATGTATGTATGTACATAAATCCGTAAGGTGTCTAATACATTTGAGCATGGTTGTATATATATATACATATATATATATATATATATATATATATCCACGGAAAACACGATTTAGGTAAACCTATGCAACTAAATTATTTCGTTAATAAGTACTTGATTGAATTAAGTGGACGTCTAAGTTGTTTAGCTTAAGATGTTAATTTATTGATAAAAATAATACCCTTTCTAAATATAAACATTTAAAAGAGTACATACTCGTATAACACTTCACATGAAAGCAAACAAGAACTTTAACTTATGAATTCTGAAAGTGGTACTAGTGGTTTCCAAAAAGAAATAATATAGAATCATGCAATAAAATAAATAATTAAGGAATTCGGTTTTCTTTTCTAATATTAGTAAATTAAATTTATTTATTAATGCTCGATATTTTTGAAAATGTTTATTTTCTTCCTTAGGAGAATTAATGTAGAAATCGAAGATGTCTTGCCAAGAATTAAGGTAAAATTTCTGTGAAATATATATTGATCTTCTTTTACATCGTTCAAAATATGTAAAATGTTGAATATGCAACATTTCAAAAGGTTGTTTAAATTAATATAAAACATGAAGCAAATAATGACGAAGATAAATGTCGACTCTAAAACTGTTGGTATTCGACACGGTTAGCAAGCGTTTTAGTCTGTAGTTTGATTATTTAGTTTATTAACTTATTGATAATATTTTTTTTATAAGGTGAAGGGCCATCTGGAATGGTGCATGAACTTTTACATAATAATAATGTAGTCGACGTCCTTCATATATGTAGAATGCCCAGTATATTATTCTATATTTCAAAAATTTGAATGGGTAGCTACTTCTTGTATAGTACAGTACCTGTTAATTTATGAATTCCTAGAACTTGCTGATATACACCATTTTGATATTTAATACAAATTTATTCATATTTTTGAGAAGAAGAGCAATGTATTTTTTAAGTTCTAATTATCTACAGCCTGTAACTATGAATGATCTGGGATTTTGAGTCTTTATGATAGGAACTTTTATTATCAATGCAGATCCTAAATCGTTAATACAAAGTCAGTAAATTCAAATGAAGATGGTTGGCAACAAAATAATTCCTAGTTGAAAGAATTTTTATGCTTTACTGTTTTCATACCTAATCCTATCTTATTTATTACTGTCATTTGGTTAACGTTGAGATTGTTAATTTTCGCTTACGTTTTGTTCTTTCTTTCATTTCATGTCGCGTTTTCACTTTTACGTAACTTTTCTTCAAGACTAAAATAACACAAATGAAGACAATTATTCATTATTCAAAACTTCTTTATTCAAGTCTTGAATTTTAAAAAGCGTTAATAAAATTAATATATTTGTCAACTTTACCTAGGTATGTATTTGACAGTAGTAATAACAGTATCTCCAAATTACTGTTTTTATTGCCAACCACCTTCAATTGAATTTACTCGCTCGTTATCTCGTAACGTCATTTTTGACATTTCATATTGTAGTGCTCCTGTTAGCCCAAAAGTAAGAACAATCTGAAAAACAAACTTCGATAATATAAAAAGATCTTTGTTATTAAATATTTATCACCCTGAACATCGATTAAGAATCGATAAATTTCGTCTTCGGTTAGCGTTTTTGATTCTTTTTTCTGCAGATATCCGAGTTTCATTTCAAATAACGGGTAGCTTTAGAATAGCGCTTAATGTCAATGCCGTATTTCACATTCAAAGTTGTTTTTAGCGTTAATATATAATAATGTAGATGATGCAATTTTGTTTCATAAATAAACAAGTTACGAATAATCACATTTTTAGAAAATTAATTCACTTTCTGTACATTCCGCCATCCTATAAACTGAAGTTATTTTCGTATACTTGATTTCGAGGATAATAGTTATAGTTAATAATAGTTAACCGTTTTAGCCGATTTCTTGAAACCTTAGTATAAAATAATTTAAAAATATAGGGTCGTATTCACACCTTTGAAGAAAAAACATTAATGAACAATGTATTTTTTAATATATTCCAGTATCTATCGCTACAGAAGCTATCGTTCATATTGCAATTGTTTTAATCGCTTTTCATGATGTACTTTTAGTTGCAAAGATAATTCAAAATTAAATACATACTTGATCACTTAATTATTAGCTATTGCAAATGCATGCAGTTTTTCATTTTTAAAGCGACAGTTGGCGTATATACAAAAAGAGTCGTAACACTTGAAATAAATCGTTAATTTGATTAATCTGGCATAATGCAAAACAAGAAATGTTCTAGACAAATGCCTAAATGAATGTAAATTATTTAAGGTTAATTTAAGGTAATCTTATGTTCAGGACAGCAGAAACTATACGGTTTTTAAAAAATGTAATGTTAATATAAATGGAATAAATCAGTTAAGAAAAAAAATTGAAATATTGGAAATTCAAATCAATATTTACTCTGTTAAATTAAAAATCGTAATCAAGGAACGTTTCCAAAATCGAAATGGTAAGAATCATTTTTTGTTCAAACTAAAGGCAACATAAAGTAGATAAAATATAGATACATTAAAAGAATTTAAAATATACAAAAATAACCCTTTCTTAAAACGTAAATATCAACATAAATAAAAAATCAAATTTTTGACATAATATATATTTATAAGATATTTCAAAATTGAATTAAAAGTTAATTTAAAGTTTATGTATTTATTACGCGCCGTAATGTAATCATATAATTGGTGATGTATACATAAATTTTCTTAATGTAAATGTACAGTGATTGACAGTAAAAATGTATAAATGGACACTTATACTGAAAATTTTGAATAAAATAGCAATATAGAATGTCCACCACTGATATAATATGTATGCAGACATTTAAAATTATAAATACATAGCATAAATCAATATTGAGACACAGTTAACAATTTTATGTGATATAAAACAGCTCAACACAGCTTTACCATAACGATGTGTTTATTGCCTCCTTCTATATCCCCACACAACGTTTTATCGTAGGGGAAACTGAAGTAGGAGAGGGAGAAAGTATTGGTGGGAAGTGAGGAGAAAGAAAAAAGGCGTGCCTTCAGTCTGTACCAATAAGCATGCGTCATTCCGAAACATCAGCGACTCTCGGCAGAAACTTGAAACAAAATGGTTGGCATACGAGTTCAATAGATTCGCGATAGATGGCGCAAAGATTCACTTTTGGTGGATATGCACCTTATTCATTCTGCTTGAATATGTTAATTTAATTCGAATTATAATTATGTAGTTATGACCAAATTTGTAATAGTTTTATTAAGTGTTCACATTTGCACTTGCGAAAATCGAATTAAATTTATTGAAAGAAAATAATTCATCACGTATGAAGAAAATGAAATAGCTCGAAAAATTATGAATTGTGATAACGTCCTTTTCTAATCGCCGTAAAATATGAGTAAGCGTCGAGGAATTAAGGTTCCCTGAAAACTTTTAAACATAAATTGAAATCCACCTTCATAAATCTTTTTGCCTTTTCATTGCCGCTATATTTTCTTACTCCAATTTAACGCTGCGATTGTAACTTCATTGTGAAAATAACTGTATAGGTATAATACAAAAATTATAGAAAATACTATTGCAGCAACAAAGCGTAAAAATTAAATGGAAAACAAAGTTTCAATTATTTTGAAATCTGTGATAATTGTTGTAACTTTAATTTTAGTTATTGCTGCTATTTTTATTGGTGTATTAGTATCCAATATTTCAAAATTTTTCATCAAAAATAAGCTTTTCAGCAAATTCTCTGAAAAAAATTGATTGAGAGAAAGAATACAGGAAATTTTTCCTGTAAGATAATTCAAAATTTTAGTGGAGATTAATTAATCTTACTATTTATTCATATAAATCATGTTATACATGATTTATTAAAAAGGAGCATTTCTTTCCATAAATGTCAGTATGGTTACATACAAATACATAGGTAGATAGCTTCAGAATTGCAATTTTGAAATAATAATTGTTGAAGTGGCAAAAAATCGTATTTTTGCAATGTTTTTTATTGTTTCTGTTACTTCCTTTCGGAAGAATACTGTTCTGCATTGATTATATTCAAATTAAAGAATATTTTAAGTTAATAGTATAGATCGTAAATATATATTTAAAAAATATGTTGCAGGTAACTTTTCGTTCAAAAGTAAACATTGTTTTTGAAGTTCTAAATTTATAGGTTTTTATTTTGAATAGTTCCATTACACGTATCAATTTATTACACGACGATTCTAACAAGGAAAGGGATTATTGTAAACTGAATTTCTATTTCGTTAGTTATGCAAAAACCGTAGGTTGGTTGATGAATTTAATTAATTCTTAGAAGTGTTATTCTTGAACACTCCTTGACGAAATACTTTCAATAACAATAATAATGCTTGATGTACAAAGGAGTGTAGGTATTTTCATTGTGTTTAAATATAGAATTTAGCAAAACAATAGGTAGAAATATGCGGTTAGTTCTAGTAGGTATATGATGGTAAAGAATATCTGTATCACTTTGTATTCATAAGTAAGAGCTTGATTTTTAGATAGCAAAAAATAAAACAAAATCGTGGGCATTCTGTAAAAGATTAAGATGGTAAGTATTTTATAGTTTGTATTGATGCTAATAAAGCGAAAAATGGAACTTTCGTTAGAGTATAAATGTGTGTTAAGGTAATAAGTTACCAAACCAATTAAGGAAATAAAAGTATACAGTAATCACATATGTTAGTCCTCCTAGACAATATATCTATAAACAGGTTACAGATGCATTAAGAACTAATGGGAGTAATTTATTAGGATATATTCGATGAATAAAATTTAAAACTATTAAGTTATAAACTACTAAAAATTAATATATGTTTACGAAGCTTTCGACGACGTTCTTAGTTTCTTCTTTATTAAGAAATTTTTACATTTTTCATAATCAAAAATATTTCCTTTTGAAACTAGATTTTCCATGAATTGATGTATGGTAAACACTATTGGGCAGACAATTATTGTAACACTTCTATTAATAACTAAAATATTTTCACGCAAAATATGTAACGTTTATCGTATTTTCATAATACAAAAAGAATTCTGAGAATAATACATAACATGAATTTTAATCAATCATGCACGGGCATATTCAGACAACATTTTTTTCTTAACTATTTTTGGAATTTATATATTAGAGGTCCTACTTTTTGCCTAGAAACATAAAGACTTATTTGAAGAATTCATGATTATTCCACAAGGCATAATACTAATTACTATTATCCCAAACACCGCCTAACCTTGATAGAGAATGGACTTCACTACTTTTCCATTGAATTTTTTAATAGTTTACCGGAATCGGAAAATTAAGGTATTCTCAATATTTAGAGAAAGAGTTTATGATTTCTTAATTGACATAGAACCATACAGTGTATTTGAATATATAAATCGTAGTTCTCTACAGTAAAATTATGATGTGTAAAAATATGTTTCAATACATATGTAATATATCTGTCATGACGTTTGCAACTTTTTTTTCTGTAAAATTAATTCCAATGAAGTTATTATTATTATTATTATTATCATTATTGTTATTATTATTATCAAAATCAAGATTTCATATTTCGATAAAATAAATCCTTGATAAATAAGTACTATTTTTCAAAACTTAATACTTTAATATTTGTTTATTTTTTTAAATATTATTATGCTTTAGTTTAGTCTAATTTAAATGTTTTTGAGAATAATAAATTAATTTCGTTTCCTCTGCTTAAACACCCTTGTACCAATGACTAAGACGTAAATGCCGTTAAAAAGTTGAGTTTCGAGGAAAGTGTTTGTAATTGTTTGATGTTTGTAACTATAAAAATTAATAGAAAAAAGTGGAAACATGTGCTCAAGAGATAAATAAATAAGAGGATATGAATACATAGCAAGTCAAGATGCCCACGTTACAAAAAAAATCGAAAAAGAACAAGTAAAATTCTGAAAGTAAAGAATATGTTATGTATAGAGTTAAATAAGAAAAGATATATATTAAGAAGAAGATGTCCTAAGCAATGAAAATCTGTTGAAAATAGGGACGTGTGTATTCTTTAGAATTTCTTTATTTAAATCGTCGAGTTTAAAAACATTGTCTTTGATCTGTAGGATTTTGCTTTATCTTATAACAAAATTGGTTTTGAAATCTAGAAAGTATAATGAATTATACTGTACGTATTCCATGAAACTATTATCGAGACTTTCTCTGTTTGTATTGGTAGTTGGTAGTTTTAGAATGCCTGGGAGCTTAATGTTTTTCTAACTGTTGAGATGTTCTTCTACTACAGTTACTAAAATATCAATTTTTTATTATATTCGGTCAACAAAAATTTCGAGGTTGTTCCTTATCAAACTTATAAGAACCCATATTTTATTAATCCTGTTTATTTATATCAAAAAGTTCATCCGGTATCCAGTTACTCAATTCAACTTCGCCTATATTATAAATATAAGTAAATTAATAAAAAAATCTTTGTTGTCTTTCAAATTTACAATCCTTCAGAATATGACGAAATCTGCGTTCATTTCTACCGTAAGGACAGCAATGTGTTTGAAAAGAGAGTGAATTGCTTCAATTTGTTTTGAAACATGGAAGAAGTGGAGAACCGATTAGATTAAGCTTTTATTTTTACAGAACAAAATAAATGTTGAAATTAAAGTTGCACTGGAGCAAATTTCTACTAAAGCCAATCATTGCTGATTTGATTCAAATGAACAAAACAATTGAAGGGGTTAAATTTACGGACAATAACAGCTGCTTGGAACTATTGAGTGAAGATCCTGAAGGATACTTTTAATATGGATTAATAATATTATAGACCTTGCCTAGTAGAAGAGAAAACCCTAATCCACGTACCACGTGAATGTAAGGGTACTTTAAAACATAAGGATCCAGATGCGCCTGAAAAGGTCGCAGTGGAAGAGTTTCTATGTCCACCATAAGTAATCTATTCAGAGTAGGAACAAATATACTTTATAGAGTTATGAGTATCCATTATTGTCAATGTTGTCCAATGTTTTAGATATGTTCATGTAGTAGCAACATTAAGTTGTTTGATTTTACACATACTATATTATAAATTTAATGTATTATTTGTTAATTAGATGTATGTATATAATATGGAATAGAGATTATTATTTTTAATATTACGACGCTGCATTAGTAATCAGTGAGTCTGACGAAATAGAGCATCACTAATATAAAATATTATCCAACTTGGCAAAACTGCATAAGTTTAGCTTGTTTTAAGATATGGAAAAATTGGAGAACCGATCAGTAATTAAGTTCTTACATTTAAAGATTCAAACAAATCATTAAATCAAAGTTGAACTGGAGACTGTTTACGGAGACTAACCTCTATCGATTGCAAGCATAAAACGGTGAAGATCTGACTTATAACGTGGCCGGACCACTATATTTGGTGAACAATGCAGCGGACGTCCAAAAGATGCGTGCATTCAAGAAATTATTAAAGAAGTTCAGGCTAGATGACTGTCTAATAAATTTACGCGAATTAATAGAGGCTCTACACATTTAATGTGAATCTGTAGTTTTGATTTTACATAATAAATTCAGAACGAAAAAATTATGTACTAAAATAATGCCGAATTTATTTACTATATATCATAAATACGAACAAGAAGCCACTTCAGCTCTCCATTCATCGAAGTTAAGATATGATCCAAGAGACTTTTAGCGTCGAATAATAGTGACTAACAAAACCTGAATACACCATTATATCCTCGAAACGAACCATCAATCGAAAGAATGGATCGAGGTTGACACAAGTGCACCGAAAAAGGCAAAGATTGTACACAAAGGCTATGGCTGTTGTTTTTCGCGACTGAAAAGGGACTCTTCTTATCAACTATCTTTAAAAAGGTAAAACGATAACAAGTTAATATACTATGCATTCCTACTAGACATCACTTTTATACCTTAAAGAAGAAACAACTGCATAAATATAATATATACTGCATAAATATAATAAACAAATATAATAATACTCGTATTGATAATTCGACTGTTACTTTCTGATTCATGAAGTACACTACGAACTGCTTCTGCGTCCGGAAATATTTGGTTCGAATCAGTTAAAACTAAGCTTACATTTCTGAAAGAATGAAAGCACTTGAATATCGGTAGATTAAACGTAATGAACTACAAGGAGAATATATTGAAAAATGAAATAATCTTTTGATAAGATCTTTTCAGTCTAAACTCACCAATAACTGACCTGCCCTCGGTGTTTAAAATTACTTCCAAGCAGTTCGTTTATTTTAATTTTCGTTAAATCAAGGGTAAAAAGCATTACACAGTTAATTGTTCTATAATTTAATTTTTTAAAAAATACATTAGTTGTGTATGAAAAGTAAGATATCAGTAATATCGGAAGTAACTTATTAGACGTGAAGTCTCTTTTTAATGACCACAACAGAAGATACTTTGGTAACATGATCTATAAGTATGTATGTGGTTGTTTTAATTATTAAACATAATGTAAATACCTTTTCATATTTGCTAAATAAATATTGTGAATACATAGCCTTAATCTATTGGTGACGTATGTAAACTTCAAACAAGTCTTGAGTTTTTTAACAAACCGCAACTAATTTTTGATTTGTGACAAAATTGGCGAATTATAAGCAAACCATTGTTATTCCAATAATGCAGTTTTTTTTTGTAATTTTAAATTTAAAAGAATTGAACAGACTTATTTGTAGTAAGTATAAATACATTTTCCTGTAGACATAATACATTTTACAAATTTCATTACTAATTGATTCAATAAATAGTTTTTATTCGTCATTTTTCCATAATATCTACTATCCATATATCTATAGCAATTCGAAGTGTAAAATGTAAATGAACCGATAAACCGTACGTAACCAGCAACAGTAACGCGATGTATAGCGATGTTGGCGACGGCAGCGTATTTCAGCATGTAAGCGTAAGCGGCTCGGTATGGGATATAGTAGTAGTATATAGTAGAGTACTGCATAAAATCCAGAGCACGGTAGGCTGATTTGCATAGCTCAGCTGTGGAAAACAATCGATGCCGAAACTGCTTTGTTTTCAGTCTGGCACACGCTCGAATGAAACTGGGGGGCTGTTAGTGTGTTTCGCTAAGCTTCCAACAGAATTTGAACTTCCACAATTACCAATGCTCGATTACATGAGACGAAAAGAACTGATGTTTGTTTACGTGTTTAATGTAAATGGCCAATATACCCAAAGTAAATATATCAGGTTATTCTGAAAATTAAATTAACATAAGTACTGGTATAAATTATAACAAAAAATATTTACCAAATTTACATGTAATTAATATTTGTTAAAAAGCTTTAATTATTTTATTTTCGCCTAAATAAACCTTGATTAGATTAAAATGAATTTCAATTAATTTAATAACAATAACTCATTTCAAAATGTGTTTTAATCTAACGGATACTACTAATCAACTAATTAATGTAGTGTTAATATAATAAAAATTACTTAATTATAGATTTTGTTCCATTCGAATAAATATTCTTCCTGTTCAGTTGCAGTGTTTAAATAATGTTTATATTTTGGAGAGTCCGTCAGGTTTTATGTTAATGATTTTATCTTCTTCCGCTTGTAATTTTCGAAATAATTTTGTTATATCCATAAATCATAGTATTTGAAGGATTTCTAAATTATTAATTAGATTCGTCCGAGTTCTGGCGATATTTTAGTGAGATTCCATTTAATTTTGTTTCTTGGTTCTCATTCAGCGTAAAACTTTCAATAGCGTGATACAAGCTTAACGAGAATTAAGGATAGATGAGTAGGATCGCATTGAAACGTCGCCAGAATAGTCCTTCTAAAATTGATCTGTTTTAAGAACCAGTGAGACACATGGTAGAATACCAAAAAAAACCAGAACCTAAAGATACATATATATGTATATATATATATAAAACTTGTGGAGACCTATTTTATCTATTTTAGTAAATAGTAAAAAGCATTTGAGCACCGAGCGGTGCTTTTTTGAGTATAAGAATTTATTTAATAATGTTTTGTTTCTTCTTGTTAGGTTAAAAGTTAATCAAATATTCACCCAATAAATATTGAAAAACTTATATAAGGCTCTTATTTAATCAATATGTGTTAATGTATGTTAATTTAAAGGTTTTCTGTATTAATATTTTGTTTCTTAAGCAACTTATTGTCAATCAGAAGTTTAGAAATCATTCGTTGAAGGCTTTTGTTTTCTCAGTATATTACAGGACAAATTTATCTATATTTAAGGAATATATTTGAAAAGGATCTCAGATTAATAAATTCAGACACCAAATTTTGTTCGAAATTTTGATCTAGTTGTTCATAAGCTGAATAGCAAAGACAGTTGAAAAATATGTTGGAGTATTTTGAAATGATATTATACATACATATATATTTCAGCTTTTAGCTTTTGGGCCCATGGCTTATTTCATATTACATTTCAAAACCTATACATCCATTACATTTTCTTAACCGTTTCAACAATTTTCCATTATTAGTCTCTATCTCCCACCCTGTTTCTCCAATCTTTCACTCCCACTCTCCCCACATCATTCACTACCGCATCCAGCTATCTCTTCTTTGGGCCTCCCTTCTTCTTCTTCCCTTTCTTTTAAATTACAAAGGTTGAATAAAAAAAATATTTGCACAAAAAATCACGAAACTGTGCAAAAAATATTATCCAATTATGAGTTCTACAATTTCGAATGTTACTTTATGTCCAAGGAATGTTTTGAAGAGATCTGTTGGGTATTGGCTGGCAAGTCATTTTACTTACCTACCATAAAGCTGCGGAACAATGAATTTTGAAGTAGTGCACTATTTGTAAATAGCACGTTTCGAGCTCCTAAGCTAAAGATGGAAAGAGGTAACAGTTACCGGAAAGAGGTAACAGTCACTAAATATTAATGCCAATACAATTAATACATTACTATTTTACTTCGTTCTCGTTGAATTTCCCGCATTTTGTGCGAGACTATACAAACCATTACAAGATCGCTTTGCCAATAGACCTTCTCATCTAATGTACATCATTACATGTGATAAAACTTATGTATATTGCTATGATCTCAAAAAAAGCAACAATCTGTAATTTGGATCTTCGGAAATGAGTTAGCTTTAATAAAAGTTGTTGGAGAAGGAAGCGAAAATAAAAAGAAGTTTCTCCTTTTTTTGGATTAATGGACCCGTTTTCACTGTAGCAATGGGGGCTGTCGAATTGTAGTAGAATGGTACACTACAGTTTATTTTTCTATGTTCGCGAAAGTTCTTCAGGAGGAAAATTCATCTTCGCATTACGATAACACTTGGGCTCACATTGCTATTCGAACGATTGAGTATTTGAATGCCTAAAACATTGAAAATATGAGTCATTTGTTATATAGCCCAAACCTGGCACTTAATGACTTCTTTTTATTTCTACGTGTAAATAAGTTACGGTGTTCGCATTGTATGAAGGATTGTTTGACGCAATTAGAAATTAAATAAATATTTTGAAGGTTTGTTTTCATTGATACAGTAATGCATGAGAGGAATGCTTTGAAAAATAATAAATACATGCGTTTTATTAAAAAATTGTATATACTTTACTAGGTTTAGTAAAAAGATAATTTTGTTCCTTTGTGCATAGTTGTGGCTTAGAAAATAATTACCAAAAATTTGGATTTTCAAGCTAGTCTTTAATAATAGTTTTATACCAGAGTAGATATGTCATTAAACTATGGTCCTGGTTTTAAAATTTAGTCTTTGAATATCACCTCATCGGTGGAGTTTTTCGACTCGATCCAACTCATGCTGGAAAAAATAAGATAGAGCAATGGAAAATGTGGTCGTAAACATCCATCATATAATAGAAAAAGAAGAAGTTAATGTATGCATATATAAGCACTAATAATACATGCATATATCTATTTAATGAGTTGAGCTTGTTTCTTTACAAAAGAGTTTTCAAATAGGTCTTACTTAACTTAACTTACTTAAATGCTTTTCTTTATATTGGAAATTACTTTTAAATATGCGATAAGCAAATACTTTTCTTTGTAAATTACTAAATAAGGTAATATAATTTTTTTAATAATAAAAATTGTATTTGATTAAAAGAGTTTATTTGTTTCAATAATAACGGTAATATAATAATTTGTATTTCATGTGGATTTTCATCGATCTTCATGACAGTTTGGGACTGACGTACATTTCACTCAAACATTGTTAAAGCTGGAACAAATACTAGAATTAATATACAAATCCAATATGGAGACAAAACAAATTAGTGAAATTAACTTATTATTAATTTTTATTTTATTAACACTAACAGTCCAATGAAATACATTTCTTAAAATCTGAAGAATTTGATGAGATCATGTAGCCAATATGGTATGCTTGTTTTGTGTGGTTAATTTGAGACGCTGCGATCTTAGACTTCTAAATACATACATATTTAAATTAAGTTTCTCAAAAGTATGTAATGCTTTTGCGTAAAAGGATAACTATATACTTATATCTCAATATATTCTCATTTTATGTTTAATAAAATGAAATATTTTTCAGTTTTAGAATGCTTTTTCAGCCCAAAAAGGTATATACAAAGGGTACTAGTAAAGTTTTGCAATACACCTTTGTTTATTTAATTTTTTTCAAAGTAATTTCCTCTACACTCAATCCACCTCTCCATCCTCTGAAACCAATGTTTAAACAAGTTCTGCCAAGTTTCACTAGGGAGTAAAGCACAGTCGTTGTCCCAAGCCCGCAGAAGGTCCTCAACAATAGAAAACCGCCTCCTATTTAGCTTCATCTTCGCATGTGGGAACAGTGCAAAGTCGCAGGGAGCAAGATCTGGACTGTAGGGAAGGTGCTCGCGAAGTTTCAATTCTGTCGTGGTCAAATATTCGGTGCAAGCTTTGGCGCCGTGAGCTGGAGTATTATCCTGATGGAGGAACCAAGTGTTCCTTCTTGACTTTGGCCGCAGGTTCTTCATAGATCCAGTGACTTTAGACAGGCACTGTTCAGTATACCACTTAGCTGTGACTGTCTTCTGAATCGATTTGAAAAATACAACTATCGTTTTCTTATTTACAGATCGGGATTTTCTAACAACTACGAGTGTGTCCTCATCATCAAACATCCAAACTTTGTTTTGAGCTTTGGTCGGCATATCGTAATAGTACAGCCAAGTCTCGTCACCTGTCACGATGTTGTTCACATACCGAGATTGTCCCTTATCAAACTTTTTAGGATCTCCCGGGACCAAGTCACACGTCGTGTTATCTGCTCTTCAGTCAGTCGATGCGGCACCTAGATAGAACAAAGTTTCTTCACGTGCAAATGATCATGCATCGAACGAATTGCTGGTGCATTTAGGCCTGAAGTATCCTCTATCTGTTGGTAATCGCCTGTCCTTGTCAAGCATTTTCCTCACAGTAATAACGTTTTACTCCGTAACTAACGTTCGTGGCCTTTCTGGTCGCTCGGCATCCTCCACAATTAAATTTACCCTTTGGAATTCTCTATACCACTTGAATGTCGTTGTACGATGTGGACAAACACCACCTAGTGCAAGAGTCATATCTTCGAAGCACTAGTTTATGTTTAAACCACGAACGAAATCATAAAGCAAAACTGCCCTTACTCATTTCGTGACTACGATGCCATTGCAAGCACTTTACACTCTCACTGCTTATTAATAACTGAGCCCATCGACATGTCTCAACATGCAGCAACAAACAGCTTCCTACGATTCATTGTCGCGTCATATCGCAAAACTTTCCTAGTGCCCTTTGTATTCATATAAGATGTGAATTAATAAAGAAAAACTGACAATATGCTCACTAGACAAAGCTACGTTAGAATTATATCGAAATAATATAATAAATTACCTAAGGTTTTGTTTATTCTATAGTTTTTGAACTTTGTAGTAATATATGAAGATTAGTATTATATTTTTTAAAACTATAATCCTATGCATTATGCAACACACCTTTCGAGTAATCTTGATGGCAGATGTGAATTAGCAATACGTTTTAAACATAATTTTCCAATTAAAGGATTTAAGTTTGAACAATGGTATCTTGCCAGTATTGAGACATCATCAACCCATAGATCTTTTGATGTGTATAGTCTAAAAAATATTGTGAATGTAAACAAGACATATGCTAGTTAAACAATAGTGGTGGGACAATCTCGTATTACCAGTAATAGTTATAAAATTATATTATTGAAAATAATATATCGATCAGTTAAGAAAGCCATGTCCTTTTTCATGTAATATCAATAAAATGTCGATAACTAGAGTTAAGAACTCACAGAAAAGATTCATAAAAAATGTCTGACAAAAGTCTAGTTAGACGGTCCAAGAGGAGCTCCTATCGTCTCATCAAATTGTCCCAATTACGCAGAAGCTTGATTTATTGTACAAGGAGCTTGTTTTCACGAACCAAAAGCCAGATGAAAGAAGTAAGTTGCGTGATAAGGTATTTGAACATTCAAATACGGAAAATAATTCTTGACGCAAAAAATAATTAAAACTGTGAGTAGACTGAAACAGATACCAATAAAAAGCTTTGCTATATGGATTGAATGTCTAAAAATCGCTGAATCGGAGACAAGACAGGAAAAGGAACAGCTCGCAAAAGAAATTAGATAGGACATATGGCATTTACACATAAATCTCGTAAATTTGGATAAGGGGAGTATAAATCATAAAACTGATATTGGTTATGCATTAGCCATATCATTTCAAGCAATGAAGAAGGTCATTCGACAAGGGATGAATTTGTCACGTAATTATGCATCAAATACGCTGCCGCGTACGGAAGGCATCCCTGAACTTGGTGGATTATATGATATCTTTCTTTAACACACTCAAGGTTAATGGAAGTAAAACTTGGCAGTGGCATGCGATTGTAAGTAGTAAGAGTTTGTGTAACAGTTCAATGGCATACAAAGTATAGAATTGTCAAGACACAGAAGACAATAATTAATTGTAATGTAGGAAGCAATGACAAAAATAACAAAGCTTTTAAAACTCGTTTTCAATTAAACAGAAATGATAAATATCTGAATAAGGAGAGGAAGGATATCATCTGCAATAAAAGAAATATGTGTAAGGGGTCTACATACACGAGGTTGTTCCTAGGAGAGCGTATATTTTTATAATTTCATTCCACTTACTATGAAGAAGGCATATATATTCCAACAAAACTTCAGCACTTCTCGATTATGTCGCTGCCCATTAATTAACAAACGTGTCTCTATCACTGTTTTTGTGGACAAACGTTTGATTGATTTGTTAGAATTTTGTTAGTCGATCTTTGAATACAAGTACGAAGTAGATAATAAAACAAAGGTTGGATTTATTCAACGTTCACTTGATATAAATTATTTTATATACTCCAATTAATCCACAATAATATCTATTTTAATGGACGATTGACTTCTTGAGCTGTTATCATATTTTAAACTTATAAGTATTTAGTTTACAGTAAAGAGAAAGAAGCCACAGTGTGGTGAAGTATTTGTTCTTTAAAATAAGTAATAACTGCATATATTAATAGCGGATTAATTGATATAGTTAAATCGCAAATGGTTAATCAAAATGTAAAACTATGTGTATGATCACAATCAATATATTTCGACAAAATTAAAAAATATTTACTAGACTGTATCTGATTTCTTTTTTACACAACTTCTGAAAAAATGTGTAGATACATGTGTGTAATATACATGTGTGTGTGTACGTATAGTCATTTGGAACACATGTAATTTACATAAACATTGATATTATAATTAACATTATAACGTCGTGTTTATGTAAGCATACACAGGACTCTAATTTACATAATACAGATACAGTTTATTGCATTCAATTATATTTTACAATCAGTAATTTCATGCTAGTGGCAGTTAGTTGGCGTTCACGTTTTGTTTTCTTTTGTTTATTAGTCAATTTTTAGAGTGATATCAATCACTAAAAATCGTATTATGCAGATTAGTAAATTATTATAAATAGTTATATTCCTGTACTAAAAATGCTTAAAACAGCGGAATCGCTCTCCGAAATTATTTATTGAATAGTAACTAGTCATGCTTAACAGTTTTGTTTAGCATTATTTAACAACAAAATATGTGAGCCTTAGGAATGGCATGTCGTATTGTTTACTTTTTAAGGTAGCACATTTTTTTAAGAATTAAAATATATATGTAAAAATGTTTTTTTTGTTAAAATTTGTTATATATTGGGTTGGCAACTAAGTACTTTCGGTTTTGTAGTATAAAATAAAACACTTTTTTTTAAACAAAGAATAGTTTTTAATCAATTATATATTTTCCATTTTGCTCAATGACCTTTTGCCATCTTTCTTTCAGCTGCATGATTCCGCGCTCATAAAATTTCTGATCCTTATCAGCAAAAACTGAACCAAGTGCGAGTGAAGGTCATCGTCATTTGTGAAAGTTTTACCATTCAAGGAATTCTGCAAACTTCGAAATAAATGGTAATCAGATGGTGCTAGACTAGGGCTGTATGGGGGATGTGGCATCACTTCCCAGCTAAGCTCCAATAGTTTCTCACGAGTTGCCAAAGATGTGTGAGGCCTTGCATTATCTTGGTGGAAAACTACACCTTTCCGAATTGACAATTCTGGCCGTTTTTCTTTGATTGCTTCATCCAGTTTTATTAATTGTTGACAGTAAACATCAGAATTGATCGTTTGGTTCCTTGGAAGCAGCTGAAAAAACACAACACCTTTGTAATCCAACCAAACTGACAGCATGATCTTTTTTGGATGCAATTCAGCTTTCGATGTTGTTTGAGCTAGTTTATCGTGTTTGCTCCATGATCGTTTTCGAACTATGTTACTGTACAGGACCCATTCTTCATCACCAGTGATGATTCTTTTTAAGAAAAGGTCGGTTTCATTTCGTCTAAGGTGCATGTCGCAAAAGTTGAGTCTTTGTGTTAAATGAATTTCTTTCAATTCGTGAGGTACCCAAATATTAAGCTTCTTAACTAGCCCAAGACATTTTAAATGTTTTTCAATTGTTGTGTGCGATACATGTAGCCTCTCCGCAACCTCTCGAACAGTTATATGACGATCCTCTTCAATTATGACTTTGATTTGGTCATCATCAACTTCAGTAGGCCGACCAGAATGTTGCTCATCTTTGAGGGAAAAATCTCCAGAACGGAATTTTTTATACCAATTCTGACACGTGCGCTCTGTTAAGCAATTAGCACCATAAACTTCACATATCTTTTTGTGAGCCGCAGCAGCTTTTTTTCCTTTACGGAAATAAAATAGTAAAATATGTCGAAAATGTTCGTTTCTGCACTCCATTTAAAATTAACCCACAACTAATAGCTTTAATAAAAATCACGCACTACTTGCTTCTGAAGTTACGTAAATGCGACTAGTATCACGCGACAAACGGTAAAGTACAGCACTAACATACGTTATACAAAAAATAAAGCAACGCTCTCTATCAGTAAAAACCGAAAGTACTTAGTTGCCAACCCAATTTAATTACTATTTTACTAATCTTTGATTCCAGTCGAAATAATTTGTAACAAAGTCTTTCATTAATTTTCTGCAAGCTTCTTCCATAAATCCTAGCGTTTTGTGATGCTTTGGTCGATTAAATCATCATTTTTGTTTGTTATTCACTTGTTCTCTTTTCTTTTTAAGAAAAATAGTATACCTTACCAAAAATAAACCGACTAGATTTTTTTCTAATTCAATTCATTGCAATATTTGGAACAAAATTATAACATTTAATTTTCACTAGTATTGCATTTTCGATTCTTATTCCTTCTGTGACCAATGTATATTAATCGCTTTTATTCGTGAATTTGTTTCGATAAATATTTCTCAAGTTACTAATAAATAGTTTTGATAGTTCTTCAAGAACTTTCTTTGAGTAGATTAAATTACTCCATGTTACCACCATTAAAATCAACTGGTAATAAGTTTCTATTGTCAATTCATTCCTTTGTGATATGATTTTAAATGTTATGAATATTGCAAATGAAATAATGAGACTTGGAGCAAAAGCTTTCTTGCGAGTAATCTTTATAGAACGACGGGATGGTCTTCCATTGCTAAAGGTTCGGAATTCAGTTTGAAAATACACGTAAATAAAAATATTTACTTGAAAATTCTAGCGAAGAAGACTAGCATAATTTCAATACTAAATATGACGTCTCCAAGTGTTGGCTACAATGAGAGAATATCTATGAAACAGATGCGTAATCTTTGACTATAGTCTCACCTTTACCGTTCTCTAAGTAATGCATAAAGACTGCTATTTTAATATTTGATGTATTATAATTTATATAGAAAATTTGCGTCATGGAATTCTATAAAAAATATTTTATACGATTTTAAGCTGTGTCGTACTTCTGTTTATATAATTCTATTAATTTTATGGTATTTCTAGACATTTGATTCTGGGGGATTTAAAAAACTCCCTCCAGGTAATGACCGCATTAATATAATTTTGTCCCTAAAATTTTATTAGCTCTCGTAGCAGAGCTTGGAATATGTACCAAACTTTTTCGTGATTATCGTAAACAAAGCAAAGCTTAAAGAACTTGTAACTGAGTTTGTTTTTGAGTTAAACGAAGAACATGAAAACACAGTTTTTTAAAAAAAATCGTAGTGTTAACACATTATGATTCTCTTAAAAAATTGATCGGACAATTAATTATAATGAATATTTAAAATATAAGTAAAAATCAGTGTCTTATACTAAAAAGTTAAGCGTTACTTAGTTTTAATGATTGCTGGATAATGGAAGAAGTACATTGGAAACTAATCGTCACGAACCCTGCCTCAATTAACAGACACAAATTATGCCCTTATAAAAAAACGCAAGTGACTTCGTAAAATTTAAGAAAATTGGAATATGAAGTTTTGGGGCGAGCTCTCTATTTTCTCCTGATATGCAGCAGACATATTATTACTTTTTTCGTAAACTGAAGGGTTCTATTGAAGTAAAATAAAGTAGTTTTATTAATATTGTATCTCCCATAGATCAAGCCTTTCTAAGAAAGTTAGATTATTATAGAATAACTTTAGGAAGAGCTCATTTAGTGACGCCTATTTTTTTTTAATTCACTACATGATCTTTACTTATGCTCTTAAAAATCAATATTTAGTATAATAGTTGTCTATGTCCTTCTAGGTGGATGTACAGTTTGTAATTTGTAACAACATATAGGTTCTAATGAGCCCTACCTCCAAAAAATACGATGATATTTGTGATAAGCCTCTGATATTAAAACTTGACGATAAATTTTCTCGATGTCTGCAGTTACGAGAAAGGCATGTTATCTGTATCACCAGTTCTACGTGTTGTACATCATTGAGAGATAATCCTGTAGTAATTTTTGCAAATGCATCAAAAACAGCTCGAGTTTTTATCGTCGTATTTGAGGCTTTAATTATGACATAATGAAGAAGATAATAACGTTTATCTTCCCGTTTGTCGTCGGTTTCTTCGACATGTTTCAAGCATCTTAATTCCTCATATTGTAAAATAAATTTTCGCTTTTTAGATCTGGTTTTGATTCATATCGTTCGCATGCATAAAATCGCCTTATTGCAAAGTGTTGCGATTCCCTTAAGTTTCCTTTGTCGGAAGTAAACAGAATAGTAACAATTCGTCCCGCTTGACCGCATGTTGTTATATCAATGAAGGTATCTTCGCATTGTTGCTTCGTAATTGACAAACTATAATTAGTATTGCAATGACTAGAATTTTTCTATTTGTCCTTTCCTCTTTAAAAGTGTTTTGTGCAGGATAGGTTTATTTTCGCCTAATTTAATTTGATATTCGCATAATAAATGCTAAAAAAATGAAAGCGCCTAAAAACATGTTAGTATTACTTTCTTTATTAAATGTTGGATCGGCTAGTCTGATGTTGCAAAGAATGTTTAAATGTGACGAATCAAATGAAATCATAGACATGTTTTCTGGTTTTTGTGATGACGTAATCTAAAATTGTTCCATACGATTCATATTTTGATCTAACACAAGCATTCGTCTTGTAATTTAAATTGATGTTTGTTTGATTAATTCCCGTAGTTGTAGGTTGCATAGAATAACTTGGTATATGTATTAAGCATAGCGCAAAGATCGGTGATAAATTATTTTGAGAACCGCTATCTAATAGGGCTCTACAGGAATGTCGTTTTCCTAAATAATCGGCCATGCGTATACAAACCATTGATAGTAACATTCGATTATTTTCAATTTCATCATCTACAGACCTCTTTGAAGTAGATAGCGTAACAATATTTGCCTCGTTAATAGACGAAGCGTTCTCCGCAATATGCAATAAAGATAGATGCAGTTTTTGAGAAAACTTACATGAGAACTTGATTTGTATGATTGTCTATTGTGCCACTTTCCTAAGCAATTTGCGCATAGGTGTTTTTCATTAACTTCACTAAGACTAACATTAGGACTTGGAATTATACATGTTACTGAAAATACTTTAAATGTATAAGGACACAGAAATTCATAGGGCACCGTTCGTTCTAATGCTTGCAAATTAAGCATAAAGAGCACTTTTAAGTTTCAGCAGGAAGGCCATCTTAAACATATGTATGCACGTATTACGTGAATTTCAAAAGAACGGCTGTTGAATATTGTTCCTGCAAAACTCAACGCAAATCGGCCATTAAAGAAAGATGTTATCCATAAATTATAGTACATTTTGATTTAAAAAAAGGCTAAGAAAATCTTTGTGAAGAACGGGAATTATAAACAATAGAAGCTCACAATCTGTTATAGATATTTAATGCTGAAACAAACTCTTGTGTCTAATAGAATTTTTTTGTGTTACATATATAAATACTCCATTGAAGATAGCATTTTATTAGTGAAATTTATATCTAAAAGTAAATTTCGACATTTTGTGTATATTTCGTCTAAAAATTATGTAAATGTACAAATACTGTGCACGTATGTACATATATTGAACGATATGTGTACATTTGTTTTGAAATATGCATTAGAATAGGATTTTTATGTAATAATATATTTCTGTATGTTGGCAAATAATAAGAATTTCATTCATTGTTCACAGGAATGACTACTCTCTCCTTGTCTGACAAGACGAAGAGCCCTTTATAAGATGGCGTATATCAAAAATCGACGATAACGGAAAACGCACGTGACGACTTGCAGCGCATGAGCGTCGTTTCCATAGTTACGGCACTTCCGACGGGAGCATCGATATGGCTGGTAGCGAGCACGATTTTGTAAGATTTCAGCGAGAATTGGAAAAAAAACCAGCATATGCAGGCGTTCTAGACCTAAAAAAATTAAAATTAAACGAAAATGTTTATATTATGTGCGTGTTAATGAAATTACATAATTATAACAAACTTATAGCTCTGTTAATAAACTAAAACTAGTAGACTTGCCTGTCACTAATTATCTATAAATTGCGATTGTATTTGCTTCTTGTAGCAAATGAATTTTCATTTGCAATTTGAATGAAATTACATAAAAAATTTTTCTAAATATATTTGTATATTCATATTTTTGAACAATTTTGTGCAGTAAAGCTAAGTATGTGTTAAAAATAAACAAAAACTGTGTGAATATTATTCTGCATATTATTACTTTGCTTAAATTTTTATTTTCGCAATTACGATTTTTTTTTTAAATTTGGAGGTATATTGTTCAACTATTTTGTTTTATTTTAACGAATATTGTACGTATATATGTTCATATTTTTATGTATTTTTATCCGATTTTGTTACTTAGCTTAGTTGTTGTTGGATACATGATGAATAAATATCATGAATTACGTTCTATGTTTCTGTCTTCATTCAATTTTTAATTGTTATGTACATTGGCATGAAACAAACTAATACATTTGGCAGACAAATATTACTACAAGGATGCAGAAACAAATGAAAAATTTGATTGTTATTGATTGTTAATGAGAGTCGAATCTTTTATCTGCAGTTTACTCTTTATTTGTTAAGTATATTGTTACTATCTATTATGTTTCATAATTGGCTAGTAATGAATAATTAACTAAACTGCGTGTATTTCATTAAATTATTCATATATAGCATACGTGGGTAACAACCGGCCCGAGGGCCGGATTCGGTCCGCGAGACATTGTTGTATTATTTCATGTCTGATATCTATTGCTAAAAATTATGAACACTACTTTAAAATGCACTACTTTTAAACGCGGCCCGCGAACGTATTTGCACATTAAAGTTTGGCCCACAACAGGTCAAAGGTTGCCCATACCTGATATATAGGAAGCGTTGGAGTATATCTTGGAGCTTCGGCATTATTTAACCATTATAGTAATGTAAGTGTTGCAGGTTTGGGCAACCCCTAACAAAAATGAGAAACCGAACAACTAAAAAGGCAGTAATATGCATGTAGATAACAGAAATATAATAAAGCGTTTAAATTTAAACAGCCGAAGCTATTTTCGGGAAGAATCGTATATATGCTTATATCTCAATTTATATTGCACTTGCTTAGCACATTTATTACCATAGTTTATGGTCTACGTAAATATATATTGTATTTCGTTGTTTATGTAAGATGAATTCCGTTAACAATTTATTATGGATACCTTTTTTGAAGAAATATGTGCAGAAATTAAATGTCCTGGCAGATATATGCCGATTGTATAGATAAGCCGAAAATTTATAAGGTAAAAGTTAATCTTCTAAAAGGATATGTAATTTTGATATGTATAAATCATGTGAGGTGAATGGTTTCATGGCTTTGAGATTGTTGTTTAAGAAGTGCGCTGTTTTGTTTTCCTTGTCTGTTTCTTGATGGTCATTGTTACTGTGTCTATATAAAATATAAAATTTTTTAAAGAACACTTAAAAAAAATACGACAGTGTAATGGACATTATACTGACATACATTTTGACGGTATTGTTGCAATACTTGTTGCTATATGATATCCATATTTTTTCATATGTCACTGTTAAGTTTAAAAATTTGACTTAAAGCTTCATTTATTAAAGAAACTACTTGATAGTCGACTAAAATTTTGAACCTGTAACCATACTTTCAAGTGATTCTTTTCCGGACATTTTTGAATCAGTACTGTACAGTTCCTTCGGGTACAACATAACAAGTTTAAATTCATATCACAAGGGGCATTTCATTAGTATTTATTTTCAATCATTAAAAAAAATATGAAAAAGTAAATACACGAATGAGGTAAGCGTTAATCTTGTACGGTATAAAGACTATCAAAATCTGACTTCCTTTTTAAAGTTGAATTTGACGGAGCCTGTGGTTGATTAACTTAATCACCAAGTTTGATATATAATTCCTTTCCACATTAACTTTCGTAATTCTGTATACGCATTTCGACAACTAAGTTGTCATCATCAGCAGATAATTGCAAAGTGTCGCACCTGGTAAATCACGGCGAAAAATACCCGTACGAAAACAAACTCCGTACGCGATCCGTACCGTTGAGAACCAAAATGTGAGAGTCCTTTTTAAACACAAATTTCGCACACTATTTCTGTTCAAAAAAAAAGGACCAGACATTTTATGTGCATTTACAATAATAATTTACGGATAATCATCAAAATAACATCTATTTATAGTTTTAATTTGAAACTACTTCGGAGATTGTTTTCTTGGAACTTTATGATTACTTAAACAAAATAGGTGGTAGGATCAAACAAGTTAACTGTCTTAACCGATTTCACGAGGGACGTCCTGAACATGTGTTACTATTGCAAAAACTAAAACTAGTTTTTAATAATATTATTAGGCTTATCTGGACTTGTCTTAGATAAAATATCTGAAAGTTAAATGGAAGAAATTCATTCTATTATGGCATCGATAAATATTACGTGTCTATTCTGTGTTAAATATTTTGCTACATCTGCGGAATTGAAAACCTATTAGTGACTTAATTATGTTCGCATGATATATTTGCTAGTAAATTTTCATTAAATTTATTTAGTGTGTGTTTGAAACTATATTAATCAATCAAATATTGTTAGTGAGTCTAATTTCAATAATTAAGTTGCTATCCTCTATTAGCGAAATGGATGTATAAAGAATCCTACATCCTGCTTTTCGAACATTTAAATTTAGTCTTATAAATTAACTTTACTAATAAGCTGTGTGTCAATACGTCTTGAGTTTATGTTGACTTTTTTTTAATAAACTAATAAACTATTCAACACGAAAGAATGCAAAGGATATTTGAGTAATTAACCGTTTAATTTTAAGACACACCATTGGATAAGCTATTGAAGAATTTTATGGGAAACCATTAAAATTGTATATTAACTGTAATTAATGACCTACAATGGAATTTCATTTAATTTCCATAATGCAATTTATGGCACATTAGAAGAGCTCGAATTCACTGTCACTGTAGCCCATTCTCGGAGAGAATGAGATGGCATGTTTGACTCCTGCGCGGAACATCAATTTTTTCAAAAGTTTCTGCATTACATATACGATGTGAAAAGCGCCTAAAATTTTAATTTCCATATTTATCTTTATTTTAATTACTATTTTCATTCGCCTGTATCCGATCTGTCTAAAGAAAAACCATTTCAAATATTTATTATATATTAGAATGTAGTTGGTTATATTCTGATAAAAATGAAAATTTTTTAATTTTCTAGGTTATAATCATTGCTCTAAGTACTGATTTCATTATTTATTGTTTCGTTCTTCTTTTTTTATGTTTATTCCATTTTACTGTCTTTTCATATATGTATGTTTAAAACGATTTCCTAAATGGAATTTATTTATTATAATGGAAATTTAGCTTATTATTTTGGTAAATTTTACCTCATTTACATTATCCACAATTATCTAATATTTCTGTAATTTACGGCTTTTTCTAACAGACATACGCATTTCTTTATAATCATAGTTTATGATACGTCTTTCGTAAAGAAAGAATATTATCCATGCAAATGGATCTTTGCGTAATGATTTTTTTCATTATGAGTTCAAAAGTCTCCGTGCCATTTATAAAATTGATGTTAACAATTTTTAAAATATATGTTAAAAAGTATTTTAATACATGCATGCTAGCTGATTTGAATACCGTAAATTCTATTTCACATTATACCTAGATTCTCATCTAGATATTGTTGTAAGAGCGGCGAGTTTTCTCACTGTAATGAAAACTTGTCATATTAGTTTTACACTGATATGCGTTTCGAAGGACAACATTCTCGGTATAGTGGTTAAATTCTCACAATAAGATATTGCGGGTGATGATTTAATTCTTAATTTTATCTTACATGATGTAAGATTTTGTTACATTTGCATTAGTATCTAGTAGTTGTTTTCCTTATCTCTTATTTTTTATGCTGTGCCGAATGGTTAGCTCCTGCTGTTGATTGCAAATTTATTTAAATGAACGTGATTTTTTTCATTACCCACTCATAATTGTTAATTTCCTGGTACCGTTTGTTCTTTAAATCTTGTTACAGTACTTGTAACAAATGTTAGAAAAGTATGCTCGTTTTATGTACTACAAGACTCACTTGAAAGATTAACTCTACTTATTAATTTAACTATTAACTAATTAACTATTTTACATTTTTCCGAAATACAATTATTGTATGGAGTATTGTTTTTCTTTCGACATCTTAGTACAGTTCTTAGTTACTTATTCTGTATATACTTAGCTAGTTTTAGCGTGACGTATTCCTTTATTTATTATTTATTTTATGAATTTATTATTTTTTGCACTTTAGTTAACGCTTAGTTTAGCAGCTCATTTCTCCAAATTTAATATTTCGTATACATGTTTTCTTGGTTAGCTTTTCTTCTCTTCCTTATAGGTAGTTAAATAACATATTTAAATCTGCGCGACTATGTATCTAGTCAGCTATCAGTCAACAGGTTAACGACATCCACCTATTATTTCTTATTGTTATTTGTCACAATTCTTTGAATTTTTGAATTGTCCGTTGTTTCGTGAGATTTTTCGTTATTCATTTATTTGAAAGCCTTCGTCTCTATTTTACTACGTGTAAAATGACATTTATATTCCGTGTCGAAATCGATTAGCACAGCGGTTCAGTGCACGTCCCTTAACTAAATTTTCAAGTTGTAACGTATAGGTTTGAATATTGTAAACTAAGAGACTGTCTTTATTTCATGAGAGGAAAGGGGAGGAAGGAGGCTATTAGGTTGCTTTGACAGTAAATTCGTTTTATTGCCATATGAGAAAGAGAAAACCTCTTTGAAGGGTCAATTCATTGGGTCACCGAAAACACCGGCCGCGTCCCCATATCCCGTAGTAGTAGAACTGATTGGGGAAGTTTTCTTTAATAATCCGCACTAATTGATTCCAAATCTTATAGTGTCGAGGCTGCGAAGGACCTCGTAGAGTTGCAGACGAACCAAAACAAGGTTGATTGTTCTTCTTCTGTTATAGTGATTTAGGAAACTGACACATCTAGAGTTAGAGTGCTGATTTCCAGTGTTTTTTTTGTGTGCTGTATATTTAATTAGTAATATTTAATTTCAGTGTAAATTTTTTTGGTTAAAAAATATTAATTAATTATCGTTGTTGTTATTCTAGTTCAATTCTTATATATCTTTTGTGTTATTATTATCATTTTATAAAAATTTAAATATCCAATTTGTTGCAAATTATAACAGTTTCACCGAAATATTATCGTTCCACGTAAACCATTTTTTACACAATTACTATTATTTTATTATCAGACGACGTATGAATTTCCTTCATCATAATTTCATTTTTATTCCATGCATTGTTATTAGCTTTATTTAATTAACGTGGAAGATAAGCCTGTTGATAAATGACTTAGTATTTTGCGTCCTCTTTTATGATCTGAAGAGGTAATGAAATATTCAGTTCTACAAATCGATGTAGTCTAGGAATTGCAAAATTTAAACACAAAACTCCTACCCCTAGAAATTAAATTCCTTATCTATTCTACAGATATCCCAACTGTGGAAATTTTCGCTCACGAACTTAAGTTATCGAATCACATTAATAGAATTTCAGTTGAAAACTTACAGCCTGTCCTAATTTATTGGTAAAAGCTTTAGGATATGTGAATACTGTACAGGGTTGCTAGATTTTTTAAAAGTCGGCAACAAGTTGATTGTTGTCTGTAGTGAAATTTGAGCGGTAGCGTTTTTGGCGATTTGAAAACGGTCTGGAATATATAAGTATGGTATTTAAGAAGAGCGTTACTATTTGCATTGATAACCACCGACTTATATAAATACTGTCAAATTTTGGATACAAGTGTAGTTTATTCTTATACCATAACCCCAAATTCTTTATTTTTCCATTTCAACACGGTTTTATGCGGGAGAAATCCATAGTGGCGATCTACGAATTTATTAGTGAGCTGTTTGAAGTTGGTTGGCAAGTTAAGATCAGTTTTAATTTTTCAGTTATCGGTGTTTGGGTTAATTACTTTCTTATCATTTCTTTTAAAATATTACTTTACTAATGGATCTCACAAAGTTCAAATTAGGGTTCTCTCTTATTTGCGTTATTTCACAACCATTTATTAATATCTTTATCGTGCCCAGTACATGCATATCCAGAAAATTGAAAAATGTATTCCTTCGCTAGAACTTGGAATAATATGACGCGGTTCCAGCCTGGAAACCCAGAAGCAGATAGCAAATAAATTGGAATTAAATATCGACAAATGCTATTACGTCTTACTTTTTTAGTCTTTTAGTTGATACTATAAAGGACCTTGGTGTTTTGTTTGATTCCCGTTTAACTTTCGATTCTCATATCTCTTTGTATACCTGCAAAATGTTTAGATGTTCAAAATATTTTTGAAGCCAAACCCTTATGGAAAGTTGTTCATGGTTCCTTTAACTTTCCTCAATAAATTTTTACATGACTGTATATCATTTCATTTCTCTTTTGCTTCGGTCTTACCTTTCCCTAGAACAAACTTGTTATGTGAGTCACAACCATATCGATGAAGGTTCCTTCCAATTCCATTAATCCATCATGCCACACCTTCTTTAATATAGTATAATGAATTTATATACTATTTATTACGAATTTTATTTTACTTAATATGATATATATTAAATTATTTATCCTGTAATTGATTATTCGTTAGACAATAAAAAATTAAGAATCAAATAATTAAAAATGAGTGATGCATATTTTCCCAAATAATTGATACAAGTAAAATATTGGCATAAATAACAAACAATTTTAGATAAATGTTTGGAAAAAAAGTATAGTAATGTAGTACATTAATTAATTATGTGAATTTTATGCTCTTTAATGTATTAGCAATAGCAAAAAAGAAGTAATGAGAATGTCGTATGGACTTAAGTTTTTCTGAATTGACTGAAAATACTTGAACCATAAAGATAATTCGGTAGAGAGGGTGGTGTATTGTGGCGTCGGTCCACTTGTTCACGGACCTAACCTCATTCGGACCCTTTCTTTATGCAAATTTATTACCCCAAATTGAATTATAAATTTGAATAACAATAATGTGTGACGTAACGATCTAGTTTTAGGGTTTTATGCCTTACTTATAGGAAGTACGACCGTAAAGATGTTTATTCTGCGATAAGGCACACGTAATGGGCTTTCTATTATCCGGAATGTTACCGCTTCAAGGACAAGGTGCAGATGTTTGTATGTAACTGGAAAAGTATCAAAATTATTCATTTCATTACTTTCAATACATTCATATATACATACACACACACACACATATATCTATATATATATATATATATATATATATATATTGTACATATTCTTGCTTACATTTGTTATAATAATAATTGTTTCGAGTTTCTTTAAAGTAAATATAAAACGTATTGCTTTAAACGAGTTATTCTAAACAGTTTCAAATAAATGATTTGTACGTTGCAACTAGTGCCTTTAAAGGCTTTTAGAAAACCATTTAAGGAAATACTCTTTAGGATAACATTAGTTAACCTTTGGGTCGTGATAACCACCAGTTCTTCTTTTATTGAACCAAATTAAGTAAAAAGAAAATAATCACATTCAGCTAAATCAGGCGCATGTAGTCAATTATTAATTCAATCATTAAATGTTAGTTTGGCTTTCACATTAATTGAGTGCAATGTAATATTATGTAGAAGGTATCAAATTTCATTTTTACATTGCCCGAACTGAAAACGCAGTACACTAATACACCTGAAGAAAAACATTCATAGCGAACGTACGGAAATATTTAAGGACGATTGCTATTTAGCGTTCTGAAGTTTTACTATAGGATTGCACAGAAAGCAGAGCGTTTTATCAGTAGTTACGATACTGTAAATAAAATTACGATTGTTTTTAACAACTAAAACGAGTTCATAATGCTGGATCCGGAGTCGTTTTTGGTCATTTATCAATTAAACAACAAACAATATAATTCAGTTAGAAATGAGATTCGACCACTAGTATAATTTTGCGGAAAATGCGCTAATGATATTGTCTCTGTGTCTATGTTTTAACAGACTTTTTCTCGATCTGTATATTTAAAAATGGGGGATTTCCTAAAAAGAAAAAAGAACAAGGTCCATGATGACTTGGCGGAAACTGCTACAGAACTGAAAATTAAATATTCAAGAATTAAGTATATTGTAATATGATCTTCTTGTGGGATCGCTGTATTATTGTAGTTTCTATAGACGTTTCGCTGTCCATATTGTCAGCTTCGCCATTTGGTATTAGACTCTCTAGACCAGTCTCTGATAGCATATTTGGAAGTAGTTAGCAGTTCGAACAGCGAAACGTGATAGAAACTACGACAACACGATGAAAGGCCGCAAGAAGATTGTACTATAAATGACATCGGTCATGAAAAACCATTATGCTTAGCTAGTAATTGACTAATAGATATAAAAATGAAAGTTAATTAGAATTAAAGTTTTAAATCTATTTCATTAGCAGATTCTGTACATGAATATAGTAGCACTATAGTGGAAAATATAGTTCTCTATCTACATAGCAAATCGATTGGATGTAATTATGGCTAATTAGGATGCACTATTGTCGCAATGCATTTAAAATAGATTTATTTTATTATGGATGCATAGGTCATGAAGGTATCAAGGTGTTATTTATGTGCATCCTCGATCATTTAATATTATTAATATGTATCTTAAATATAGAATTTTTGAAGGTCAAGGAATTAATGTAACCAATTTTCCTTGTGTAGTTGGTATTTATGGTAACGATATGTGTACATGTAGAGGTATTTAAATTAGCCATAGCTGAAGTTTAATATCAGTTCACTGAAAGGTTCGTGAATAATTCAGCAATAAAGAAAACTTAGTTTCAGCATATAAGATGTGGACATGATTTAGAATTATAAATGAGGACAATGTAATTATGCTATAGGGATGCTCAGGTCAGAAAAAAATTGATTACCATCGAAATTACGATTCAGAACACCTATATATATATATATATATATATATATATATATATATATATATATATATATATATATATATATTTTAATCAAAACAGTTGAACCATTCAGCCAAGCTTTAAGTGTTTGAACAACAGAGATTGTAACATAAATAACAAAAATAGCTGAATGGAAACTGGATGGCGATAGTAATTCCTTGTAGACACAGAAGTATTAAAATATGCAGAAGTATCTGTTCTTCCTTAGCTCTCTTCTACGAAAATATATAATTATAAATTAATGGTCTATTGAAATTATTAGTAATTCTGCCAGGAACTAAATGTATATCTATATATGATCTACAACATCAAACTGTCATGTATAGCAGTAAAAATAATAAAATAAACTTCGCTCAGACGATTTGCGAATACCACTAGAAAAAGTCTTTTGATTGTGTGTGTAGTCAAATTTCTTGCCTTACTGTTGTGAATGTTGTGTGCATTTACCCAACACTACGCACCGTTTTGTTTTTACAGAGTTTCTACCTGTAATATTTTACATCGATGATCTTCTGATCAATTAGGAAATCTCTTAGAATTGGACTTTTGATATTCCAGAATACTGTAGCCAACAACTTTCCACTGACGGAGTGGCATCGATTTTCTTGGCAGTGAAGAATTTTATTCGTGACATTCCATGGTAACCTGTTGATTTTCTGAAATATAGTGGTGTATCCAAGATTCATCAAGTCATTATGAGGGCTGAAAACCAATTTCATTTTGAAAAAGCGGTAGAAGTTCTTATCTTTATTCGTCAGGAAAATTTGAAAATTTGTTCACCTGACATATTGAGTCACCAAATAATTGATTTCAATAGCGAGTTTTACAGCATAGGACAAATTTAATACGGGTTTGAGACCTTCAGTAAATAAGTTACATTCTAATAAAATATGAAGCTTCTTGAGAGACAGAGAGATAGTTTTCATCAAATTATGTTTTCAATCAACGTTAAATATTTAGATTTAATAATAGTTCTTCAACAGTAGCAGATACATAATTCCATGACATGTTCGATACAACTGTTATTATTTTTAAGAGCAGAACACAAACCCTGATATCCATAGGCTACATAAGTGTTTTGATTACTTCGAAATAAATATAGGTATAGCTCATTAATGAGAGCCAGCAACTTACGAAACCCTGGTCAAATCTAATGAAGGTATGAGGGGAGACATATGTACATCCATTAAAGGTAGATCTATTGTTACTAATTTAGCTGAAATAACCCAGTACATTATTTTCTAAATTTTGCTAAAGTATTTGATTCAAAACATCTTAATAGTGGATTGTGCCTGCAGTAAACTTGATCATGATTCTTGTAATGGGAATTCTAGGGCATCTTTAGAGTATTAATTGTATATAAGGATCACATCTAACATTGTACGGAAAAGATATGGTAACGGTATGTTCAGTTGCTATTAAATACTATGTCTTAATATTTACTCTCTATCTTTATTACAATAATAAAGTGAACTACATCCTAAGTTTTGAAAACAACCAGCACTTTAACTCATTTAGTGGCGTCATCTGTTTATTTCATAATAATATCACTGGAATTAGAAACAGCGTATCTAAGAAAAAAAATCAATGTTAATTTCTGTATTGAAAACGGTAAAAGTGTTACAAAAGCGCTCAAAATGCTTAAAATCATTTATAGAGAGACATTCAGGCTGATCAATTGAAACAGTAATTGATGAAAACGTCGAAAAATTCCATGATTTTATAAAAATTTCGAAAGAATCTCGAGAGATATTCATGGAAATGGATCTTGTAGTACAAATACTTAAGGTACTAATTTATCGCATTTTAATAGAGCTAAATTTAAAGTTGGTTTCACATTGGTTAATGAGTGATGATGAAAATCGTATCGAATTGGGCATTGCAAAGATATTAGAGAAACCTGAAGATGCGAAAACATGATGTTCTCAATATGATTAAAAACCTTAAAACAAAATAATGCTCATTTTCTTAATAACTCAAAAATAACGTTCGTTAAAACCCGGGTATTATTCTGTTTCGGAGTTTCGTCGTTCGTCAATTATCACTCCTTTTTTGATTAAAAGTATTTTTCTGTTTCTGCAGTTTTCACGTTAATCGAAACAGAGTGATTTGGCATTAAGTGATTATTTATTATCCCTTAAGTTTCATTTGAAGGGAAATTGTTTCTTACCAATTAGCGACATAAAAAGTCAGAGGTACATAGAGTATTTCCAAAAGATAAAATGATTTCTGTCAATATTGTTTAACTATTTTTATTTTGTTTAAAGTTATTATAAAGTGCTTATTTTGAGACGTATTTATTATGCAAATAAGTGCCAATACAATGTATTTTATTAGAACTTTTCGCTCTAAACTACAAAAGAGTGGAGAGTCTAGTACTAGCTCGTTTGCACTCTTGTCAGAACTTTTTATTAAACAAGAGAAAAATTAATAAAATATACCTGACTTTCCTGTGTTATTGAAAGCATATCAGCTTCCAGTAATTCATGAGATAGCTTGAAATATGTAGAACTAGCTTATATAATACTATGTACTTCATATCGTGAAGGAAAATTTTGGAGAAGGAAAAAACAACATGAAGATGTATTCGGCATGAACCGAGATGGTCATTCTAGAATTCTGTGGCGCAGATATTTACTGCATCAATTTTGTGAAGTGTGTATTAATGAAAACAGCTTGTTACTTTTAGGAAAACAAGGTTAAAATTGAAGCTAAAAGTTATCAAGACACGTTAGAGGAAATTATAAGAAATAAATCGTTGATGGTGATAGACTTAAGACATCAATGGATAGAGCATGTATCTTTACAGATGATTGGTCACGACGTTTTAAAGCCTGCATAGTCGTATATTTTTGTTATTTTATGTGTTTTTGACAACTGTTTAGATATATTGAACAATTTACGGTGGTATTATGTACATATTCTGATTAACGATATTGATATGATGAACTGAATAAATAATTCGTGACGTGTTATTAAAACATCTATTCGTTTCAGTTAAGTGCTTATAATTCTAATATAAGTATGCTGTAACATTAGGGTTCATCATACTTGTTTTTTCTGACAGTTATTTGACGTTATGTCAATCATACGAAAAGTAAGTGTTATTTTGAATGTACTAATGCTTTTAATTGAGAAGAATGGTGTATTCTCGAATTTTCCTTTCCTTGTTAGTATTTGTTATGAAAAATCTCATAAGTGTAATGGTGCTCTAATAGATCATTCATGGGTATTAACAGCAGCACATTGTCTTGTACTGGAAACTGATGCTGATACATCTGATTTAGATATTCGGGATACATTTATATTAAAAATGGGTTCAGGTAGAGAAACAGTTACTCATCAATCAAGCAAAGTCATCCTGCATCCCGAATTTGATCCAAAATTCAAAAGTAACGATATAGCATTGATTAACTCTGATCAGCCATTTATAGCAAGTGACAATGTGAAGACCATAAAAATACAAAGAGAGCCTGTTATTTTAGATAATGAACAAATATCTGTTGCTAGTTGGGGGAGGTCAGAAGAAGAAGATTTTAACTGCATGTCAGGAAATTTTGAAATTTTGCAACAACCAATTGTTCCTCTTCCTATCTGTAAAAAATCATATAGTGGTTTCTCATACCGGGTGCATTTTTCTGCTGATAAGGTAAATTGTGCAGGCAAGTATGGTGATAGCAGATGTAATGGCTTTTTAGGAGGACCTATAGTATATAATGGTATGGTAGTTGCAATAGTATCACTTAATGGGGGTTGCAACAGAATTCCCCCAAGTCTAAATACGAAAGTTATTCATTATATAAATTGGATAGACGGTATAACGCAGAAAAGAGACGAACCGGTATTTAGAAGTTCAGATGCAAAAGTTCAGCTTCTTGGGAAAATTGTATGGTATATTTATATTATGTTTGTTGTTATATACTTTTAACTAGTTTTCGCTTAATCACTTTCAATTATATATACGTAATAGTAAATAATTTAGTAAAAAGTAGATTTAAAATAAAAACAATTTTGCCAAAGAATTTTAACTTTTTATGAAAAACTAATAATAAAGTCCAAGAGACCATTACTCAAGTATTTAATTCCATCAAAATTTAGAAAAGTGTTTTGTGGTCAATACCATCGAAGTTAATTAATCAAACAATAAGAAAATAACTGCAAAAGAAGATAATGGATTTTTGAAAATTTACGTTGGTTACTTGGAGATTATTTAATAGTAATATTAATTACTATCAAATCCTAAAACCAATTTAACTTTATGAGACTACGATTAAGAAGACATGTTGGAGATTTTCCAGATAAATTGTAACAACTTGCATTGAGTAAAAGGAAACAATAAAATTTTTAATCTAATACGTAATTTTATTTTAACCTAATGTACACTATAATGTTTAAAGTTGAAGAACTAAGGGCTTACAAGTACATAGTACGTCGGTTTTAACACTTAATTACATTATAGATTAACACGTACTTAATTAGTACAATATTGCTTTTAACTAACACTTCGTTTAATTAGTACAAGAGGTTTAGTCCTTTTCGGCCTTCGTACAAGATCTATATTGTTCAGGCGTCGGATAGCCTCATCATTACGTAATACAGCAGTTTTTCGTAATTTTTGGCATATTTGGAGATTGTTTAACAAACTGTATTCAATTCGAGGTCCCATTGAAGATGACTGTTACGACAGTACAAAGGTGCATCAACGATGTTTTTTCCTAGTTTATTCTAGAATCACCGAATGAGTTGAATGATAGGTGCTTTTATTAGCGCAATGTCAGAGGTGAATATCGTATGTGTAAGTAAGTTTCCGAATCTGCTTATTGTAAATGGACAACTCGGAATATAAACTCGGCGATACGGTTTATGAGGTCTATAACTTGAAAAAAATCTCATATGACAGTAAATGCTGGTCATGAACATTTGTGTTATAAAAGTTTTAATGGCTGCTAAAAGTCACTTGAAGGTTATGCAAAATCAGAAAGTCCTACTATGATTGCGACGGATATAAACATAACAGTATTTGAAGGTAATTTTGATGGAGCCTATGGTTGATTAACTTGATCACTGAAGGTTGATATATAACCCCTTGTCACATTAATTTTCGTATTCTGTATACCTATTTCGACAACTACGTTGTCATCATCAGCTGGTAATTAAACAGTGTCGCACCTGGAAAACTACGGCGAAAAATACCAGTACGAAAACATACTCCGTACGCGATCCGTACCGTTGAGAACCAAAATGTGCACAGTGTACACAACTTAGTTGTCGAAATACATATACAGAATACGAAAATTAATGTGGCAACCTTCAGTGATCAAAATAACAGTATTTGTAAATTCCCATACATTGACTTATCTTAATTGTAGAAAAATTTTAAAGGGGCTCAATATTGTTCTAAACAGTAGTGCACGACATTATCCCATATGTTAAAAAAGAAAAAAAATTCATTCTGCACAGTTTGGTGTCTGCAAATGACAAAAATATGATCACTTTTTGGCCAAAAGTTTGTCCTTATTTGTAGAAATCAAACTGTAAAATTGAAAAAAGGCATGCGGAAATGTTCAACATGCAAGGCATGATTAGTGAGACAGTCGTCTTTCTAAGATATTTGATGGTTGAAGTGATATTTCGCTATTATTTTGTAGTACAGCAACAGCTTTACAATGGAGACTGACGGTTTCAACAAGAAGAATTAAGTGACAAAGACGGCTAATATGATAACGCGCCCTGCTACATCGTCAAAATTGTGATGCAATTTTTTGTTAAAAATAAATTTTTACACTTCAGTATTGCGAGTGCTTGCCAGGGCGACCTTTTATTTTCAATGTTATATATGATTTGAAGATATTATCAGTTACTTACAAATAGTTACAGTAGTGATAACCATTGCGAATGTTGTGTTGATGTTGGAAACATGGATTATTGAAAATAATTCTAATGCAAAGGATAATAGGTAAGTTTTGCAATACAACTTTGTTTATTTAATTTTTTCAAAGTAATTTCCTCTACACTCAATACACCTCTCCGTTCTCCAAAACCAATCTTTAAACCAGTTCTGCCAAGTTTCACTAGGGAGTAAAGCACACTCGTTGTCCCAAAACCGCAGAAGGTTCTCATCACTGGAAAACCGCCTCCCTTTTAGCTTCATTTTCACATGCGGGAACAGTGCAAAGTCGTAGGGAGCAAGATCTGGATTGTAGGGAGGATGCTCGAGAAGTTTCCATTCTGTCGTGGTCTAATATTCGGTGCAGGCTTTGGAGCGGTGACCTGGAGCATTATCGTGATGGAGGAACCAGGTGTCCATTCTTGACTTTGGCCACAAGTTCTTCATAGACTGTCTTCTGTGTAGCCAAAACGACGCGTTCCACAGTTCCAGTCGATTTGAAAAATACAGCTATTATTTTCTTCTTTACAGATCGGGATTTTCTGACAACTACGGGTGTGTCCTCATCATCAAAGACCCAAACTTTAATTGAGCTCCTAGTACCCTCTGTATTTTTTAATATTTTCTATTTTCCAGATACTTGGAGCTTTATTTATTACTGTAAACTATTACCTTTCTGTTATCTCCATATAATTGGTCTTTTATCCATTTGTGCAAAATCCTATTTCACTTACATTTTCTCATTATAATCTTCAATTTTTCTTTTAAGATCATAAGATTATTTGCTACTATCAAGCGTTCGTCTTTTTTGGTAGAATAGCTGTTTCATAGGAGTATGGTTTTCTTATGTTTCTTTCTCTTTGAAATACTAGTATATGTCAATTTTCTTCCTAATTATAGTAATCGTATAATTATAATTGACTTCTATATCATTTATACTTAAAACAATATTAATGGCGGTCCTATTTTAAGAATTACAAATTCTAGAAAAGTATTTTTAAGAAAATTGTTTATACATTTTCATAAATCACTAAAACGCATAAATATAGAAGCACACAATTTTTAAATATATTTGCCAATAATGGACGAATTCTCTTTTATTACAACAATATGTGGCTAATTCTTTCATCACTAATCCTTTCTTTATATCAAAGTAAAGCAAACCATTTCTTAATTGCATTTGTTTTTGTTTTTTCTTCGTATCGCGAATTTAATAAGAAAGTTCTTTCATCCCTCTACATACTATTGTAGAGATTAACACTACAACGCCCGTAACTCCTACCTAAAGCATATTATTGGATTCTTGTAAGATCGGTCTAACCAGTAACTTGGAGAGTTAGGGAGAGTTTTCTCAATATAAGATATTATAAATAGGTACCGTAGTATATGAATTCCTGTGCCAATACTGAAACATGTGGATTTTAGGAAAATACGTGCTTTGGTATGTATAGGAGCCAAATTCGGATGAATAAACTTTGTTACGCTTAAATTGACTCATTAGAAGAAAGAATATTATCAATAGTTATCTCATTTCTACCCAGCTTGTCCATTATTTCTTCGCAGAAGTGTAATCTATGGTCTATAGCGTCTTCTATTAGTTTCTAGATAAACGTCATTTTGTAGGGATATATTTTTTCGTCATGGAGACACTTTGAAATAGTTACGACAGACATTATTCTCTTGGACAATTTGACCTGAATTGGACTATTTTGTACGTGTAAAAAATATTTATCTTTCCACCATTCTTTACGAATTGAGTCTTTCTTTCTAATAGTCTAATTTAATTTAGTGTCCAAGATCTTTGAATTGTGCATGAATTTTGGATATAGTTCCTTGTAGTATATTTGGTGACTTCGAACGATTTTGATTAAAAATGTTGACAACTCCATTTGACTTATACACATGTTCTCGTAACCGATCATCATTAAAATTTTAATTCGATGAATTTCCATTAATTTCATATTTCCATAAATAACAATAACGAATCTTTAATTAATCACAAACTTTGGAAAAGAGATAGCAAGATTCGCCTTAGCTTTAGACTATGCTTTTGTCAAGAAATCATTAGAGAACATTTTGAACATTTAACGAGTTAAAGCAAACAACAAGGAGCTCGGTGTAATATATTTGGTTGTAGGACTGTTACTTTACCTAATTTTTGCGTCTTCATTAAATCACTAGAAATCTTTATTATTTAAACCATAAGTATTATGGGTCATTAAACTCAGATGAGTAAGTAGTATCAAAAAATATAAAAATATATTGGGTGATCCATTTAACGAAACTCGCCAATCAATTACTGAAAAAACCTTAATTACGTGTGTATTCAAATATTTATCTAAAATACATTAATTTCAGTTTAGAAATAAACTTGTTTTCATAATCTTTTAAAATAACGTCAAAAATTTTTTTATTCCATATACACCATCGACACTAGTTCCAAATTCGAACCAGATCCGGTCCGGTCTCGAATCTATACCGAAAGAACGATTGTGATCTCGGACTGTATCGGATCAAATTTAGTCTTTGGTAAAATTCGCACCTCAAATGTTGTTATTTTCCCATTTAAAAAATTTCTTGTATGAACACAACTATTGCACATGACGCATGTTAAGCTTACGAATTCTATACTAAATATGACAAAAGTAGATTTGCAAGTTGCGAAGGCAATAATTGTCAGTGGAATACATTCAATGAATAAAAAAAGTATTTGGAGGTACATTTGACACTGTAAAAGTATATTAAATTAATCCGCCAAATATGTACAGTCATACTATTTCTTTTTCTTTTAGGACGTTCCACCAACCACTTATCATCGGAAAGATGTAGTGGCGTGTAACTCGGCCGTGGTGACGGTAAATATATTTAAATGTATGCCGCATTAATTCAGAACGCGGCGCTCACAGCTGACTGGGTCCTGTTTGTAAACACACGCTCATACCTAGAGCTGCCGGTGCGATCATCCAGGACAATCAAACATGTTGCTGCTGCCGACGTTGTTTCTGCTGAAGTTGGTGCGGTGTTGGCGGCGATGGTGACGTGACGGGTGGCGGCGCCGTTGGTACGCCGACTCGTGTTATTGAAACATTTCGGGATTGTTTACCTGTTCGCCAATTACATATTAACCGTACTGTTACAATACGGCAGTTGAAATAACAACCGTTGTATATCTGGATCTCTGAACATGTGTAGGTAAATCTATAGTATGAAAAAATGTTTGATAAACATTACTTTATTAAAGCTATTTAAATACCCTCGATTTATTTTTCAATACGTAGTTGTAATTGACTAAATAAATACACTTGTTGGTCTAGTTCTAAACTTGAAATAATTATATTCTCTTTACATTAATAAATAACAATTGTAACCGTATACCCAAAGAAAAATATACATAGTACTAATAACACGGTACTTATTAGGAAGCACAAAAAATTTTTAATGTTAATATTGTGTACTTTATTGGGTACATTGTATGACAAATTAATAAAATTTTGTATTATATTTAACTAAAACAATTCCGCAGATATTAAAAGAAATATAAGAATGAAAATTACTTTTCCGTATAAATATGCATCATATTGCTATGTCCCTTATACGTCAATAACAACAACATTTTTAATTTTAGACTCTTATTTTAGCTCTGTTTAGAATTGTGGGTTAAGCTCTTTTTAATCAACTAAACCTAGCATCCAGCTTCACACATATTCATTTAATAAAATGATTAATTTCAGAACGATACATTAATATTTATTTTAAATCAAATTCAAATAGAGAATACGTTTATAAGCTTAAAAAGAAATGAAAAATTGTTTATAAACTAAGCATAAATAACAATTTAAATGAAAATTATATTCTTTTTCATAAATTTAGATATAAAATATCACCAAGTTATCTCATGTTGAAATAAAATTGTTTAATAAGATTAATATGAATTTCAGGGCCGCTATCGTCTGCCTCTCGAGTACATGCGTGATGTGATAATAAATTTACGTTTACAAATAAGAAATTGCTCTAAAATGTACGAGACAGAAACGGGAAAAGAAAGCATTGAGTGCTATTATCCGCCTTTTTCAACTTCCTGTACTAATTTCTGTATTCTCAAATCAACCAATTGACTTATCTGAAAATTATAAGAAGAAATCAGAAGAACAAAATAGACCGAAACTTTTAAAAATTAGAATAAAGAGAAATTTAAATTAATAAGACCGTAATTTAAACAGAATTATTATTTACGTAAGTAAAGAGCCTCGAAATCTTCTTAAAAAAATAAGGTTCCTTTAATGAGGTGTTATTAGACTGAAATAATAATGTCTTCTCCAGGATTGTCTGTTTTTCCTTTTTTATGCGTAACCGCTTGATCTTTTGACAAGCTTGGGTGAAAAATGCAAAAAAGATTGAACTGCCAGACGTGATGTGGCAACGCCAGTGAATTCTCTGCATTCTGATTACATTACTTACTACTTATATTTTTTTCAAAACGTTACAAATTTAAGTTTGTAATTACTTCCGATGTCATTAACGATCATTTATAAACAAATCATACATTAAATGTCAGTATTTAATGTATTAAAATAACTTCCTTACTCCTATTTATCCTTCAATTATAAACTACTTTTAAATGTAGTCTTCGTCGATTCTTATTTGTTAACTGAATATATGTCGATCGAAATATAAATTACATTACTTAATTACTTAAATAGACTGCATGTCCTTATATATATATGTATATCAATATGGGTCTTTTAATGAAAATTTATACATTAGCCATTGCATAATATTGAATTGAAAACTCGCAGCAGTACTCGCATTTATATACAAAAAAGCTCGAAAATAGAGGAAACTAGTCGTTCCAAATATTACAGTATGTTAAAAGTGACAACTGTTATTAGTGTTATGTCAGCTATTCACAATATTTACTTGTTATGCCAAGAGTAATAAATTGTGTCATGTCAAAGAACTGTAATCGTCTTTCCAGTTAAACTTGGCAAAAGTTTTACCAAAACGCATTAAATGCCTTAAAAAACATAATATAGGATTACTTCTTTATCCTGAGTGAAGTTTAGGTATTTAGGTAATTTCAAGGTGGTTATAAGATGTTAGAGGGTAAAGAAAAATTGAACAGATCTAAAGCTGGATCAATTTTTAATATTAATTGGGCACAATATTTTGTCTGAAATTGGGAATTGTTAAATTGAGTTCGTTTGTTGTTGTTCGCAAGTTGATCGACGACTACGAAAATGTGCAATGTCAAGCATTGCAATTTCATTAAAATCACTGGTAAAGGCTCAAAACGAAGTATGAAATGGATATTATCAGAAGAGAGAAGAAATTGCTTGGAAAAGTTATATAAAAATAATGCTCATTTCTTTTGTGCTTAAATTTATTGTAAGTTAATTTTTTTGCAATGAACTCCAACTTAACGAATAAACATAATTAAAATTATAGTCGATCTTGTCTGATTTTTGCTGTTCTCAACACGCCGTCGATCCAAGGTTGTATGGTGAGGATAAATATTTTCTTTTTTCCAGCAAAAAAGACTTAACCAAGCTAAAGACAACGAAAAACCAAAATAAGCAGGAAAATTAGAAAGAAAGAACAAGAATAAACTAATACGAAATAAATGAAATAAATAAGGAATTATTACCTTTAAATAATTAAATATGGTTACAGAAAAATTAGAGAAATCTGCTTAGAAGTGAAGATGTAAATCTTGTAGTCGCGAACGAGAAAAATTTTGTTTCTCTATCGAAATAACAATCAATTAAATAAACGTTGAAGAGAACTCATAGAAACACCTCCTTGAGACTGTTTCAAATGTATGTACATCCACACACTGCACAGGTCAGAAGATGAAGAAAAGGTAGAAACATAAACAAAAGATATCAGGTTTTGAACTACAGAAAAATAATAAGTGAATGTATGTTCAATACTATGTATTTCAAAAACAAAACATTAATCATGGAGTCCAAAGTTTGATAATAAACAAAATTAGTTTCGATTGGTGAAATTTGAGGTTAAATATAACTCAACGAATACAAATAAAATTAATGATTTGCTAAATTAATATGATTGAATAAAAACTATTCATGTTTTATGGACATATAATATAATATTATGTAGTCTTTCTCTTTACAATAACTAATTGATAAATTTTTGGCTGGTACAATTATGTTGGAATTTAATACTAATACTAGTAAAATTCAGAACGATTAGATTTTGTTTTAAATCAGGATTTGACTTCAATTTATTTTTTGATTATTATAAAATTAGCTTTGTATGAATATGATAAGTATTATCTTCGGTGTTGTAAAATTAAATAAGCAAAGTAAATATTATGAATGAAGAAAAAACTAGATTGCCTGTAACTAATGAAAATAGAAACACAGAAGAAATATTTATCGGAAAACATCGCAGGACCTCTATAAAAGTTTATTTACGTTTCAATTTTCAAGAAAATATCACGGACCATTACTCTCGGTTCTTCACAACCTATACATATACGCTCACATACATATGTATATACGGAGAAGACCTCAGTGCTGACATAAAATCCTCGTAAAAAGATTGGCGGGTCTTGGAGTCGAAGATGAAATACGGCGCCACGGACATCCGGCTTTGCAAATGGACCGGAAGTTCTTATGACGCGAGGACGGATACTTATATACATGAATGATAATGACAGCCTGAGAATTTCGTAACGTTAGAGCAGTATACTTTGGACTTGCCGGACTTTATACTCGTATTTATATAGCTATTATCTACTTGCATACATACTTCCGTAAATATAACGAAAGAATTGATTTAAACATTTATGTAAGTTTATATCGATGTCGTAATACTTTTAAATATTATACACGTAAGTACCCGTTAAGGGTGATACCATCAAATTATTTTATAAGACAAATATTGAAATAACTTATGTCCTTAAGATAATATGAACATCATAGATAAAGAGTAAAAGCGTCAAAGTTCTGCAGAATATAAGACTCAGAGCTCAAAAAGGCTCAAATTACAGGGGTTATACTAAAAATAAATATAACGCCCGCAGTGAAAATATTACTATTTTTATTTAATACGAGTATATTAGCACAGTATCGAACAATCAGTAGGTTCACTGGCGCTGATGTCCATTTTAACAAACCTGCGCGTGGGCTCATGTGCAATAGCGCAGATGTTTATATTTGTCCATGTTTGTGTTTGATATTTAATTTTATGGTTATTGCTTTGCTTGTTTTTAAATGGTGTTGCTTTTATTGTATATTGTCTACATATTTTTATTTCTTTTGTAAATACTCATCGTCTTAGTTTTATATTTATCTATTTTTATAGTGATAATGTGCACAGGTTATAGCAATAGTGACAATAGTTGTTAAGAATGTTAAAACTACAGTTAAAAATATCTGCTGGGTTTCATTATTGTGGCGAACCTATGTGCGATAATAGCTGTAGAGATAATTTCGAATTAAGGTTTTTTAGAAGAACGCTATAAGGTATAGTGTTCATATGTACTATTTATCAATCTGAATTAAGTGACAATGACAAATACTCTTCTGAGCATCGATACATCCATCTACGACTCTGCGGTGTTAATTTTGAAAAAGAAATGTTTGCACTTACTTCAAATAACGTTTAAAGAATACAGTAATTCTAACATTATTCAAATCTACACCTAAACCTAATATTCTTAAAGTACCAAACGAGGAATAATGAGATTATATTGTAACATCATTTAGGTGCACATACAATTATTTCTAATGATATTGTGCTCTTTTGTTAAAAAAAACTACAATATTTTTTAAGATTTATTTCGTTATTTTCTATTCTTTAATTAAATTTACGTAATCCAATATTTTGTTTTAAAAGAAATATGCATAATCTATAAATATAATTTTAAATTAAGTGTTTCATAATAGATGCCCGTTGAAATTTATAATAATTAAACTATGTGTTTCTTTATGTATTTACTTAAAAATTCTTCCTAGACAGAACAGTAGCTCATACATTATTCAGAATAATTATAGTAAATGGTAACATATTATTTTAAACCAAAAGGACCAAAAAGTACTTCATTAATTCGATTATGCAAATTAAAATGCATGTCACAACACCATATTTATATTTCTTCCTACTGAAGATGACAGTCTAGCTATCGAAATACGTATTTAGGACACATACATTATTGCGGTAAGGCGTTTTTATTACCTCTTTTGAGTTTCCCAATATTTAATAAATGTTTGCAAGAAATGATATATACATTTATATAATTACAAAGAGAAACTTAAAGAAATATTACTAAACTAATAAATTAATGAAAAAGCCATTCCTAAATAATGTATACAACTGAATTTTCTAAATGTTAAGTGTTAAAGAAACAAATTTCTGGCAACACGTCATTATTATATGTATAAATAGGAAATCACGGAAGCCTATGTCTGAAGAACTAATTACTTGTATTCTTTTATTTATTTAGATTGTGAATTGATTTTACTGAAACATATCACTCCTATGATAAGTAATAATTGTCTTTCGAAATAAATAATACCTGTAAATGTATATCTAGTTTTTTCAAAAGAAAATTGTAGTAACGAATTATGTCTTTGATATTCAAATAAATTCTGATTATAATTTCATAATTACATATCGTAAATATTTACAAATTATATGCAGGTAGTTTATTTTCTGCTTAAAGAACTAATGTATTCGAATAAATTTTATAAAAATTAGTATTCTATTTTTATTGATCTGTCGTCTATTTATAATTTCATGTAATATGTAGCAATCGTGTTAGTATTGCATGCGTGTAAAAGACGTTGTGTAGAGAAAGTGAAAACGAAGACAGGACTATAGTTGGGTTAGGTTAGGTTAGGTCCAGCGGTATGCTCATGTAAAATGCATAAGATGGTGGCAGAGTACGTTGGCTGCATGAGAATTATGGCTAAACAAACAGTGGTCTGCAACCGACTTTGCTCTCACAGCTGATGATGAAATTATGCAGACTTTTGCTACCACCTTAATATTATATACGAAATATTTTCACGGCAAAAGTAAATGAGATTTTCAATACATTTTTCTAGTTTCTATTATTAGAAAAGTTAAGAGATTGATAATTTATAATACTTTTCAGATACCACGTATAATATTTTAGCTGTAAATTAAATACAATGTGTAAATAAAGAAAAAGAGTAAAAACAAATATGTATGCACATGAAATGAAGATAAAAATTAAATAATTTCAAAGAAATACATGTATGTATATGTATGCATGTATTATAACTGTAAATGTCAAACAAGGAAGATTTCCAATTATTAGTATATGTATTTATTTTGTAATAGACTTCGCGTCAATATGTTTTTTTCAGTTGAACCGAAATATATTGATCACATAAATATTTCGTAATTGAATTCTTCATGTTAGCAGAAGTACCATATAAATCTCAAATCATTTTCCTACACTCATTTTGTCAGTGCTTTTTGAAAATCTAAATGGCCTACTTACACCATTTATAATTACTAATTACAGATCTTTTGGATTAGAGATGCTCTAAAGAGTATATCAAATGCTTGAAATATTATATTTCTGTTAAGTTGTTTAATTTAAAAGCATTATGCTGCAATGAACAGTTCTAGAAATAAAAGGCCGTGTAGAGAAACTAGTCATGAGTCGTAAAATTGATTAATAACTGATGGTAAGCGCCTCCAAATCAAATTAGGCAAAGTCAAAACTATTTTATTATCTTCGTTATTCTAATGATAACATTGCTACAAATTACAACGCTATCAAATATGTTCTAATACCGTCAGATATAAAATTTAGGTGGAAGGGTAAAGTTATTGTCTTATAAATAAGATGTCTCTTCGTCTTTATGTTAATGGAATATTTCTTTCTATAAGGAGTAAAGAACAAGAGCTTCCTTGAGAGACAAAAATACAATTAGATTCAAAAGTACAATCCATTTCGAAAAGCACCAAAGATTGATAGAAATAAAAATTTCGTCGAACTTACCATTTTCTGAAAATCAAAATTAAGTTATTTTTCATTCTAAGAAATTGAAGGTACATGTGTTGTTTCTCTTGTATTGGGTTGTCGGGAAAGTCGGATCAGATGGCGCTAGTTCATTTTTACAAGTGTTAGTGTCTTTAACATCTATCATTATGCTGTGCAACATGATCTGTTTTATTTTGAAAAAAAATTGAGAAATTTGTTTTAGTGTTAAAATTTTATAAAAAGTTGAAATGTAAGGCCAAAGTGTGCATTTTTACAATATTTTACTTTTTTTACATCATAAGTACATAAGTACAGTTTGTTGTGATTGTGTTCTAGAAGAACGTCAATGTTAACGATGATTTACGTAACCCTGTTCTGGTAATTGATCAGGAAGGTTCACTGGGGTCGATGGCAACAGAATAATGTCGCCGATTGAATCAAATCTACGGCACACAACATAAGAGATTGCTGAAACGTTCTATATTCATCATTGAAGCGTTCACGGCTACCTGTAAAAACTAGGATACGTTAAAAAGCTCGATGTTTAGTTTCTTTATGATCTCAAAGACTTTCACTTGACAGCGTGTATAAATATCTGCGATATGCCTCTTAAACCTGAGGAAAATCATCTATTTTTAAACGACTGCTAACTTGTGATGAGAAGTGGGTTGTTTGCAACAATGTGATACGATATTATGTTAATGGTCCCGACCTGAAGCTTAGCCTCAAATATCAATATGCTCTGGGTATGATATAATTTTAGAGGTGTCGTGATTTTCGATCTGCTATTAAAGAACGAAATAACTAATTCACGTACGTTCTGCCGGCAATTGGGCAGTTTAAATGAATCCATCAACCAGAGACGTCTAGCGCTTGTAATCACACGAGTCTATGCACAAGTTTGATAGCTCCACATTATTAGATTTTGGATGGGACATTTCATCGCACCTATCATAGTAGTCGGAATTTACGTACTGGAACTTTAACTTGTTTCGTTCTTTTCAAAACTCCTTTTGTTGTGTAATGTTGATCTCAGATGAGACTGTGCATCATTATTATGTATAAAATTTATAATTATAAAATTGCGAAGAAACAAATAAAACGAAAAGGTTAGTCCCAAACTTGTTGAAGTGCATACTTTAAGTTCTGGTAATATGTATAGTACACGTAGTATATTTTAATTTAAAAGAGTTATTGTGTAATTTTTAAGTTTATTCTTCATATTTATTACAACAAAATGTAGTAATAAATTCAATTTACCAAGTACTGATAGCGAGAACATTATTCTATCTGCTCTCTCTTAACTTCCCTAGTTCCCAGCCATAGATTTAGTGTCGGTAATGTATTTGAGATAATGTCATTTGACACGTTATGTGGAAGCTTTGATGCGTATGCGCGTTATCCTCAAAGCTCATCGCCATTTCGTACTAACATCTACACCCTTATTCACACAAGTCCATGCATGCAGGTGTGTGTAATGTACGATCCTTTGTGTATGTGCACAGTATGTGTATCTGTATGTGTCTGTCATTCGTTTTGTGCGCGCACTTTATAATTAAAGCTGTGTATGCGTCCCACAGAGCACTCTAATCTGCCTTTAATACGGCTTTGCAGTCATGTATACTCTCAAATTTGATGCATATATTGGTATATAAAATGGGTGGAATGGCCTGCAATTTCCCAGTATTAAATACAATTGTTTTGCGTGAGGAGAATTAGCTCGGTTTTTCAGCGTTTGATGAATTCAATTTTCAAAAATATAGATGAAAATCTTATAAATATAAGTACATGTTTTCGATATTGTCAGAAAATCAGATGTTTGCAAATTTATATTTTAGTTGTAGCTAAATTTATTTATAGCGAGAAACTACTGCGTGTTGTCTTTAAAAGGTAATATTAAAATATAACTCATTGAATTAACATCCTTTATTATTTTACCATGGCTTAGCGAATTCAATTATTTTCTAAGAAGGCAATAAATGTTGCAGAGAGTATGTTGTGCTTTTATGTAGCGTAACTTGCCAATTGTGATTTTTTATTCTTCAGAATGTAAATCGGTAAATCAGCAACCACTTTTCTACATTTTTGCTTACTTCTGGGACAAGCATTTCCTCATACAACTCGTAATGGTTTTACTATTCTCGAGTAATTGGTCTACTACATCTAGCGAAAGTAGTGATTATTTTCTTGTTACCGGGGACAATTTTTATTGCCTACTTTTCATGTTTTAAACATCCATGCACTTGACTATTTTTAATTTATAGATTTATAATTACAAATTTAAGATTTAGCAATAATAATATGTGATATTTGCTTTAAACTTCTTCTGTTAAAGTTAAATAATTTTGAGAGAATTAACACATGATTGTTTATTGTCTGCGGTTTATAAATATAGTTTCCGTTGGTTTACAAATATAGAACACTATTCGTGGTAGAAAGCCTCTGCAGGTTGGTTTGATTTCGCAACATCTTCAGTCTGCGATATTACGAATACTCGATAGATATCTGGAAGCATACAACTTTTAGATGCTCTACGTATAAACTCATGCCAATAAAAAGTTTGACATTTTGATGCATAAAAAATTTGCTTTTTTTATAAATAAGGGATAAATAAATTCTATCGTACTATAATTTAGTACAATTTTAAAGTTAGTTTAAAAGAAGAACAATGCTTTTGTCGCCTGTAGTTTGCGTTTGAGTGTGAAGTTTTATCTGGGACAATTGAATATAGGTGATGTAAAAAATTTTTATAGAATGATGTCTGTGATGCTGGGCTCGTGATCGTATAATGTATGATAAATAATGATTTTAGGGTCTGGCTGCGGCGTAGTTCATATAATTTAACACGACAGATTTCATACGAAGAGTTATTAGCTCTTGGTTACATTCGCCGAATGGGGAATTTCTACTTGTTATTATATATTCTCAAGAAAGACGAGTCTGGATACATTTCTTGACTATAGTGAAGAAACTTCCCTCAATGAGGAATGTTATATAGGTTTAGTCAAGAATATTAAGTTACTTCTATAAAGTAAGTTGTATATAAGATTAAGAATATATATATATATATATATATATATATATATATTTAATCTTATATTTATTAATTTGAATAATAAAAAATACCAACACAAGTTTCAACCAATTTAACAAATTAACGTAAATGAATTACTATAAAAAAACAATCTATTAAATATTTAACTAACTATAAATTTAAAATTATTTACATCTGCGCTTGTCTTTAGTTCGTTTATGATACAATCAAACCAAGAAATAACCATTTTTTAAGAATACTAATAATAAATACTTTAATGTTACAACTATTAAAATGTCTATGTTTTTAATAAAAACTTTTAATTATTTCTGTAATTCGACCATTAGGTTAAATGAATATGTATACTAATTATAACAAAATTTCTAAATAATAAAACGAATGGTCCTTATTTAATTCGATAATTAATAATATTAGGCCTTTCTTTTAAAAATAAAAGTATTCCCTTTAAATATGTATATTTATTAAGAGAATTGAATATATTTGAAATCTAATTCATTGTAATATTATTCAGATCCTTTGTATTCACATGAGATGGTTTCACATATTCTGTTGATGGCTGGTTTCTCACGACTAAAATTTCTTAATATCTTAGAAAAGCAGAATTTTCAGCATTTGAAATATATCTTAAAACAATTTTTATTCTTATATGCCAACAGAGATAGAGTCTATGCTAGTCGAGTTATATATTAATTTGTGTTTATGGTAAGTAAATATTTTACATAATTTAATTAATTCTATATTTTTCTTATTAATTATTAATTATTATTATTATTATTATACTGTAATATATATATATGTGTGTATGTAAATATTGCTCAGTAACTTTGATTCATACAGAGGCATTATCTACTCTTTCTGTAGTTTAGTGTATGATAACATTTCACATAAGAATTTGTATAAATATTTTGAGATTTTTCATGTATGATGTATAAATGAAAGGGAATTGGGGAACTATAATATTTTCCTAGGTTATTTGAGTGTGTATCTAACGTTTTACATAGAAAGTAAATTGTGTTTTATATCGCCATAACGTTGTGCTGTTTAATACAGAGACTGTAAAAGCAACTCCTGCATGTGACATATGGGATGATAATCGGTAAAGCAAGAATATTTTCGTTTAAGCTATAATTACATGTGTGTTATTTCTTGGAAATATGTCGAGGTGAACATTGTTAATCACTCATTATCAAAATATACATTCACTATTGATAACACCCAATAAATTTTTGAATGTTAACAATAGAGGAGAACAAGAATTACAAGAAGAGAAGTTCTGAACGTGTAGCATGGACAATGGATCGGACGGTGGAAGACACCTGCACGTTAAGCGAACACCGCTTCATCCTTATTGTTTTAGATTATAAAAGTACAAAAGACGACGACAATAAAAAAGAGCGAAGAATATACGTTTCCACAATAACCATTATCTGCCGATGTAAACAGATCCATAAAAGTCTTCGGTTTCTGTTAGTTAAACGGAGACCTATAATCGTGTAGAATGATTGCACCGCTAAGCAGTGATTGGCAGAGTAATGACGGTCGCTCAACAAAGCCTGTCAGCAGACAACGGGGTAAGCTATGCGTAGAGAACGCTGGAACAATTGATTAACTGTTTCCGGGACAGCAACGCATTCATCACTGCCCATCGCGGTGTGCCATGTGCGGCCTAACACTGAACAACGCCGCAGTACAACGAATCCTCGTCATTCTTCCTCTGTATTTCGTCGATTATGGCCAATTATTTGGGACAGTTATGTTTTAGCACAGCATTCATAATTATTATTGATGGATTTGTGAAATTTTGCGGGCACTTACAATTTTGTACAATAGTGTACGTGTTATGTATCATTCAGGATACAAAACTTTTTTTAATACATATGTATGTATATGTGGTAAAAAAATTGAAATATTTTTTTAAAATGCTAATCTGATCTTGTAATAATCGATTACAATATTTAATTCCATATCTTGTATTTATTCTAGTGTCACGTTTCTAGTATAAAAAGATAATTATGAGATGCAGAACCTGAAAATGCAATTCTTCAATATTTATTTACATAGATTACTTGTTTCTAAATTAAAATACTATGCTGCATATATTTTAGAATTATTTCAATGATTTGGAACAAAAATTGATTTGCCAAGTAACGTCGTCAACTATTTCTACTTTGTCTCTATTGATTCGACATTCCTTAAAATATATATTCATAGACTATTCCTTGAAATGTAAAAAAAATTGAAAGTCTGTCCTATCCTTAAAATTGAGCTCACCTACTGACATTAGGAATTATACACCGATTTCTCTTTTGTGTAATTTCGCCAAGGTTTTTGAAATGACCTCATATACATGTATTTATTCTGAAATTATTTTCTTATATGGAATTTCCACATAGTTTTGTGGAGAAGCGATTTACGTTATTCAATTTGCCCTACTTTTGCCTATTTACTACAAATGTACCAAACAATCAAGGACACACCGATTTAATTTATATGGACATATCCAAAGCTTTGAATGAATCATCATGTTTTGATGAATCAGCTAAAAAGCTTTTGGATTTTGTGGGTTACTATTGAAATTTAATATGTTACATATAATGGATTTTCGTCACGTATATTCTATGCATATTCGATAGTACCTCAAGGATCAAATCTGGGCACTATGCTGTTCTTATTATTCTTTAATGATCTGCTTAATTCAATTGATCACTATACTTTTGCCGATGATATTAAAATCTTTACTACCATTGAATCACCAAGTGTCTGTAAGCGACTTCAAGATGGAATTAATGAAATATATGAATAACTACAGTGTAATGAGAAGAAACTGCATGAAAGTTGAGAAGTATAATGTTCTTCATTTTATTAGGAAATTATATTGGATACACTACTCCTACATTATTACTTATGCTAACACTAACTTGAATGGATGTATTACAATCAAATTTATGCACTATGATAGCAAATTTGCCTTTATTAATTATATTAAAATAATTACGACTTCAGCCATGAAAATGCTGGGCTTCATAACACGTATTCTCAATCATTTAGTCACTTTATAACACGCAAACCAATATAATACGCCGTATGCTAGACCGAGATCGGAATATGAATCTTTAATTTGATATTCATCTTAGGAAGTATACAGAAGAAGCCTTGAAAAAATCAAGTATCGATTTATAAAGTGTCTGTATTTTAAAGTTAGAAGAATATGTCCGGCAAGATATTATCTCTATAGTCAAGATGTAGCCCAAATAATATTAAGCTTTTATATAATCTAGAATACAATCAAATAGATTGTACGTACTTATTGATGAATTGTCTTATTTTGTATCTGGTGCTTCTTCAAGACAACGATTGACTTTCCAATTTCTAGCAAGAACGAATGTAGCGTACACGTCACCAATATTTACAAGGTACATTAATTTCAATGAAATGTCTAATGTGTGTAACTTAAATTATTCAAGCATTCGTAATATTCTTAGGACTGTTGTGGTAAAGTTCAGTCAATGCCTTCTAATTTTCATTTATATTGTAACAATATCTGGGTAAGTTTAGTGCATTTACTAGAATTTGATTGTGTATTAGCAGTAAGACATTAGGAGTTTGGGTTATTTTTGAACAAGAGTTTGTCTGTATTTATTTTATTTTGCCTTGATATTAGAATGTATATTTCTGTTAGAGAATAAATTATTATTATTATTCTTACTATTATTAAACTAATAAGTACAAATTTTTGAAACCGCAAATAACTTACAGATGAGGTTAAAGTTTCTTCGTTTAAAATAAAGGTTTTAAAGTTGATTCTATTTTTATTTTTTTCAATTTTAAATCAAACGCTAATTTATGGTAAATGAATTTCAAGAACACTGTCACAGGTAGGAAAACTTAGTTTTCAGTATTAGAAGAAAACCGCACAAAACCTGGAAAATTGAAATTGTATAAAAATGTCAATAAGAATGTGAGTACACTTTAGCAACATAAGATGTGCCAAACACATGGAGAAATTTGATGAACACATTAACGCCGCAGGTGCAAAAGACTACCAGCTGATTAGTATTATTAACTAGTGGGGATAGAATTAATTTCTTCTTTCGCTACTTTCGTTTTTACTGTAAAACTTCGTTTCAATTGCTTAATAAATTTTGTAACTATTTAAAGCGTTATGAAACTTTTGGTTAGGTTAAAGTATTGGTTTAAATATTGTTATATCCCGACGACTTACAGCTGTATCAAAGATTTAGGAATTGAACAATAATACTGGAACGATATACATATATGAATTTCATTCGAGATAGCAATTTGTCTCCCAAGAAAATGTAATCAGAATACCTGTGTGCATCACTTGGTATATTGATCTTCTGATCATAAAATTTGTCCTGCACAATGAAGTGACTAATGTTGTATGTTTTAGAAGTATTGAAACATTGAAATTAATCAATTGAATTGCCGATGGAAAATCTGTCTCATTATGAACGACGTCGTGAAGGAAGTTGTAACAATTTTACCACGGATATCCAGTGATGGCAAATTACATTTATTAAAGAGCAACGCTTGATCAGTAGCGCTGGTGTAATAATACGACGTTAAGCTGTTGGAGGATGTAAAGGCATGTATTATTATTATATAGCTATTATTATTATAATTCGTTACAAAATGGTCTACCCAAATTTTTTACCATTTCATTAGAAGTTAGAGAATGTCCAAAAAATAATATCTTTCTTATTCGTGTAGTATATCACACAACACTTGTTAATATTTAATGTACGCCTATTCTGCTTACACCAGCTAAACTTCAAATTAATATGTCTTTGTAATAGCAACGCATCGCCGACATCATTAAACGCCCTTATAGAGTTTAATGTCATCTACAGAAGCAAGTCCTTTATATGCTAATTCTAAGATCGTTAATAAATAATAGGGAGAGTAGTGGGTCTAAATTAGAGCCCTGTGGGACACTAGAGGGAGTAACATACTAAGACGATTTGAAATTATTATATTTACTATAATACTATAATATTTTGTGATCATTGTATCGTATTAAATGCGCATACGAAATCGCTGTATATAACATTCCACTAATCGCGATAACTAGTGCAGTGCATACCTTAGTAGCGCATAGTAAATTAATGACCGTTGATCCTCCAACGACGAAACCGAGATATTCGGCATTTAACGTGAGTGTAAGTGGTATTACATGGAATGTGGATTTAACAAAAAAAAATCGATATACTACATTTCATTAAATAATGAATTTAAATAAGCATTTTATTTCTATTTTCATAGGATAATGTGATTCAATATTTTTGTAGAGAACTACTTTAAAACTATCGAATTTTGATTAAAGATTTTGATTTAGTATTTGACATGTTTTTTTGAAACTATACTTTTTTTTATTCGAAACAAGAATTGGCTACAGTTCATTCAATAATCTGCTCTGTTCGGATTACTGAACACTTTTAACAGATGCTAACTAAGATTGTCTAATCACCTCTTATGGAACTTCGCTTAATTTAATGAACTTTATTTAAAATATATTTATGTATTGATAAAATACTTTTGGCTTTTCTCTTTTCAAGTTTTTAAAGGTTTAAAAAATTTAGGAATTTTCGCTCATCGGAGATCGTCTAGTACGGATATTTTAAATATGATTACATGGAAACTGACTTATAAATAGCTTTGTATCCAAGTTCATTTTGTACAAATCTGAAATTTAAATTAGGTAATTTGGCGGTATAGATTCTATTAATTAGCACAATGAAGTATGTAACGAAGCTGAATGCAATATGTGGATTTATTTGCATCAGTAATATCTCAATTTTGGTCAGCATTGTTCTGTTAACGATAACTAGAAATATACACACCTCTAATTCATGCGATCGTTTATTCAACAGTTTTAGACATATTTATTTGGAGATTTTCGATTTTATAGTTTTATCTAAACTGAAAGCTAATTTCCTATAAGTAAAAAAATGGTTCTAGTTTAACTCAAGAAAATAAATTTAAACTCGTTCTATTGCCTCATCTATCTACACATACACAAACAAATATTATCTTATTTTAGAAAAAAAGTGTTAGTATTATATGAAACGGTATCAAGATTACATTTTAACTAAATTTGATTAAAACTGACATGTTTCTGGATAAAACAGTTTTCTTAAAAGTTTTTGCTGTGTATAACATTTAAATAAATTTTTAGATAAATATGAGTATATTAGTATAGAGTTATAGAGGTAGTCTGTATTAATACTTAATTTTTTTAATTTGTACTATATTAATAGTATCGTTAGTATACTGGTAATAGAGATTAGGAAAACTTTAAACGTAAGAAAAGTAATATTTCTTGAGCTGACATTACAATTGATATCGTTCACATAGTTACAAAATCATAAATTTTGAGGTTGTGATTGTTAATAGGAAATTTTCGGTAATAATTATTCACTTCAGAATTTGAATTTCGTGCTTTGTGAGAATATTGGAAGTTTACGTTTTTACAGATAATATGGAAACACATAGCAAATTGATACTGGCGCCGTACAGTGTGCAGCAACGAATACAAATCATAGAAATATATTATGAAAACAAGCACTTTTTGGACACAGTAACGTGCCAAGTAAGTGTGCAATTCGTGATTTAGTGCAAAAGTTTGAGGCAGTAGGTGCGCTTCTTGACAAATAAAGGGTGCGGTATCAGTGTAAAAGTCGTTTTGAAGAAGATATGTAAGAACCAACCATGTCAATTCGTCGCCATGCACAGCAATTGGATCTTTTATATGATATTACTCAACGAATCTTAAGAAAATATCTGCATTTAAAAGCGTACAAAATCCAACCGATGCAAGAAATTAAAGAAATGGACCACCAGAAATGCTGTACGTCAGTAGTTGATGCGAATTTTTATAAGAAATTGATATTGGGCAACAAAGCTCACTTTCACTTGAATAGTTTTGAAATCGTCGCATCATTTGATAGAAACCAATTCATCCTCAAAAATGCATTGTCTAGGATGCACTGTACACTAGAGGAATCATTGATATCATGACTTCATTGACAAAGAAGTTGTTTACTCCGTTTCAATGGAGTTAGTGATTTGAACGTGAATGACATATTATTTCAACAAGATATCACATAGCACGTGAAACAATCACTTTACACCAAATTTCCTTATCAGGTTATCTCACAGATAGGCAACATCGATTGAAAGGAAAGGGTTTATGGCAATAAACCTGCTATACTTCCAGACATGAAGAAGAACAGCAGACATATATTCGTTGAAATACAACCGCAGTTATGTGAAAGCATTATGAAAAATTTCAGTAGAAGAATGGTGTTATGTCAGCGGGGTCATAGAATGCATTTGGCTGATATTATTTTTCATATTTAAGTGCTCAATTTGTACTTTATATTCATTACATTCAATAAAATTCTAATTTATCAAACATTTTTTTTTATTCGAAATATCAACCCTACAGTTCAGTTTGGATCACTCTTGACTTATCTATTTCCAATCCGTTCTACCATTTGACAAGACTAATGACTTTTGCCTTCTTTTCTTTTTTAATAATAATCTGCTGTATATTTCTTTCTTTTTGACAACTACTTTTCTTCATTCTGATATGTTTACTGTAGATGCGGATTTAGATCCGAGTTTGAAGTTCAATTTGATCCAACCGCGGATCAAATCGAGGATCTGTTTCATACGATCCGTATCGGATCGGATCAAAATGAAACAATTTCGGATTGGTCCGAAACAGTTCGAAATCCAAACTAGATTCGAACTCCGGACGGTTCACATTTTAAACTCTATCTATTCAATTTTAAGCTCAGAATCCATTTGGTTCTTATGAAATAATCAACGAGAAAAAGTGAGAAATTTTGCAATAAAAATACTGAAAATAGTATTGCCTGCATATTATTCATTAATATTTCAAATTCATCGTTGTTTAATGAACGATGAAAGTTATATATATATATATATATATATATATATATATATATATATATATTTATATAATAGTGTTTATGTGGATACTTAAAATTAAAATCATTTAATAAAAACAAAATACACTATCGCCGTTTTTCTGTCGTGAAGTAGCTGATAATCATCCATTTTGAAAATGACAACTTCAGAATGTGTTAAATGTTTCAATCATTGGTTTAAAAGTATAAAAAACAGCATATAATGTAATGATAAATATTTCTAAAAATACTAAAGCTATTTATTTGCGTATAAAATGCTTTCTTCATAGCTATTGCCGAAAGTTTCCTACTAGTTCTCATATTTTTATCATCTATACTATTGTGTTGGTGATCACAATACGAATCTTAATATCTATATTTCCTTATAGAGATTTACTGAATTAATTTGTATTATCAATAATATGAAGAATATTTATGTCTGCAATTCGGCTATTGTAAAAGTTTTAAAAATGTTTAAAAGTGAAATTTTCTGTTTTATTGAGGAGTATCGATGCTTGGCTTAATAGCAAGTTATAATGATTTAGATGATGCAGATGAAGGATACTGCTGCAAAGAAGTCCGATATTCGATGCTTCTTTACTCTTTTTTTCATTTTTGCACACAGATTTTAAAAGTAAATATCAGTTTAAAAAATTAATCTAATTAATTGCCATATTTAGCTTCTTATTTTCAGATTATATAAATAATAACTATAACAAATAATAAGTTAACATCACTTTCGATTTTTAATAAATAATGTGTAAATAGTCTTTCCCTAAATTGAATTTAATATTCCACAGGTCTGCAAAAAATACTTTTTAAAAATTGTTTTAACTTTAGTCACTTTTTTGTGTTTTTTAGTGTTGTACTTGAAAACGAGAACCGGCTTTTTCTATCACGTACGGTTTTCTCACAGATGTATTTTAGGAAGAGTAAACCAAAAACAAAAAAATATGAAATGTATATTTTATTTTAGATTTTATTAAAATCATAACTAACCTAACATTTTTCATAAAAACAACATAAAATTAGTAAAACTGACTGATCTTGTTCAATAGTCTTTATATTATCGTTTTCGCTTCTCATCAAAACTTCGTTGTGTGCTTCTGCTGCTGTAGAATCGCTAGAGATCGAACAGAGGATTGATAGCAATTCAGTGTTGCCACCCGACCTAATTAATCCCACGGCCAATCTAAGTCTAATTTTAATTATTAAGATTAAACGCTGTGTTAATTTCAAGTGAAATTGGTTACTGAACTGTGCGCGATGGAACTTTTTTTATTATTTTCCGTAATCAGCGTATAAAAAACTATAAAAGTCAGTGATTATATTGTAAATAATTTTTATATCACAGGTCTGTGTTATCAAATAATTTAAATAGAACATTTTAGCGAAAGCTCATTCACAGCCCTTTCAGAACAATCCTTTTTTTATCTAAAGATAAGCTTTAGATCATTTTCAACATTTTGAAAAATATCTAGATTTATCTGCATAAGAAAAATAAAATAATAAGCCTCAAATGTTTGCAAAATTTTAAAATATGTTAAATCCCAACTGTGAAGATGGAAATAGAAAATATCTGCAGTTTGTCATCATTTATCTTTGGCGAATTTTTATGTACAAATTTACTAATATATTAGATTTTTTAGAATTTAATGCTAATAGGATAATATATCTAAAAAACTTTTAAGTATATGTTTCCATGAATTTACTTTGAAAATATTTTGTTGCCATACACAATTGACAGTTCGTCAAGTACTGAACATAATCCAACAGAAGAAAGTATTTCGCTTAGCGCAAGAAAGTTAAAAGTCTATATTGCGCTTTAATTTTATAAAACAATATGTAATTTATCGTGTAGTTAATCTTAAGATTTAAATGTAAATTAGAAATACTTCAAATATTCCACATACATATATTAATAATAATTAAAAGTATGCTTTTCACATAAAAGCCGAATTTTTCAAACTATCGCATATAATGCTTGTGTAGGTATTCTTTTGTAAATACTTGTTCTATAAATAATTGACGAATCATTTTAAGTTGTGTAAATGAATGGGTAGCACTTTTTCAATATGTTGCTATTTCGATCTTTATTAAATTTAGGCGTTTTCATATTGAAACTTTATGGACTATTCAGATAGTTTCATAATTAAGTTTATTAAACTACATACAAAATAAACCAAAATTTATTTAAGCCATTTTGGCAATTGTAAAAACATCGTGAGAAAACTATTACTGTGAATACCGAAAGTCAAGGAAACACAATGGTGAAAGTAGTAAACATTTATTATGAAATATGCGTGAATTAGGATATGAACTTTATTTTATTATCCTGTAGTCACTTTCACTTCAATTCTCGCATCATTTAGTGTGCGCCTCCTATATGGTTTGCTCGTGGCACCAGGACGAACAGCAGCACGCCGTCTCTCGTTTGAGTCGACCGCGGTCCGCTCTTGTCATGCAAGCCGTGTACTAACCCGTCGCGCCGCCGCCGCCGCCATGCTGATTTGCATGCGACGCCATGCCAGGCGAGCGCGGGGCCGGACGGCCTCAAATTCCCTCCACTCCGTTCCCGTACAGGCACTCTCGCCCCTCACACACCGACACACAGGGAAAGTAATCGATATGTTATAGTCCGCGAGGAATCAAGTTTTGTCTAGAGCATTAGATTTTCATAGTACCGCCACAATGAATTTTATTTTCTAATGATTGTTAATAAATGACGTACATTATTTTATTAGACAAAAAATAAAATTTTTGAAATTACTTAGACGCTCTTTTTATTTTTAACTGTATCGTAATTAGAATGTCAAAATTTACGGAAAGATGAAAATATTTTAGATTCAGAGCAATATAACTTCATGTCCGCAGTGGATGCATATGCGTTAGTTATTTTTGAATATATAAAACCGTTATTTACGTAATAGTCAATTGAAAATGTTTTTTAAAAAATTACTTATATCATGTGTATACAAATGAATAGGCATATTCATTTTACTAATTTATTTGAAGTAAGCGGGTTAACATTTAAGTAATTTTGAAATTGCAATTTAACAACTATTTAGAAAAAGGAAAAGAAATAGAATTGTCATATGTTTAATTTCTAAATATGACTACTATGTTAGAAAAAGCTCCGATCTTGTTTAAGTTACTATACCATATAGTTCTTGACATTGTATTTAGATATTCTGCAGGGTATTTTAACTCTTTCGGAAAAGTAAAATATTGCTGACAGTAAGTATTGTTTAAAAAATTTACCAGGGTTGTTGTGGAAGTGGACTTAGACCGGGAAGGAAAAGGTATATACATATAGATGGCATCTTCATATTAATGTGTTGATAATGTGCTGATTTCTCTCTTTGTATATATATATAAAGGGTTTTCCAATAGGGACTTGATAACTTTTAATTCGATTTGTGAACGCACCCTTTCACTAATCATCGAACTGTCACTGTCAATTTATTCAGTAAACTTAACATTTTCATCATGGTAAAGTACACGAATGAACAACGTCTGCAAATTATAAAAATTTACTACAGAAATTCGGAGTCGGTGACCGCTACTTTAAGAGCGTTAACTCCGATTTGTGGTCATAATTCTCGCTCTAGTAGACAGGCAGTAACAAGTTTGGTGCAAAAATTTGAGTCTACATATTCGTTGTATGATGTTGCCGTGCCAGTGAGACAACGGGTTGGTCGAAGTGTCGAAAATATCGCTGCCGTTGAAACGTCCGTAGCAAATGATCCAAATCAGTCAATTCCACGGCGTTCTTAAGAGCTGGGCATCGCCCAGACCACTTTATGGCGAATTTTGAGTAAGGATCTTGGTTTACACCCATACAAGATTAAGCTGACTCAAGAATTGAAGCCGATGGACCATTTGAAGCGACGTACGTTCTTCGATTGGTCTCTGGAAAAGATGCGCCAAGATGATCAATTTCATCGCAAAATCATTTTCAGTGACGAAGCTCATTTTTGGCTCAATGGTTTCGTCAATAAGCAAAATATGCGTTATTGGTCGGGTGAAAATCCACATGTGCTTCATGAAATAATACTTCATCCACAAAAAAAAACTGTTTGGTGCGGTTTGCATGCCGGCGGCGTCATAGGGCCATATTTTTTCGTCGACGATAATGATCGTCACGTTACTGTGAATGGTAATCGTTATCGCGCCATGATTACCGATTATTTTTGGCTCGAATTGGAAGATATGGATTTGGACAACATGTGGTTTCAGCAGGACGGTGCCACAAGCCACACTGCACACGTTACAATCGATTTATTGAAGAGTAAGTTTGATGAGCGTGTTATCTCAAGAAATGGGCCAGTCGATTGGTCGCCTCGTTCGTGCGATTTAACGCCTCTAGACTTTTTTCTTTGGGGCTACGTCAAGTCATTGGTCCATGCCAACAAGCCGACAACGTTGGAAGAGCTCAGAGCCAACATTGAACGCGAAATAGCAGCCATTTCGGCCGAATTTTGTGGCCGAGTCATCGAAAATTGGGTCCAACGAATCGACCGCTGCAAACATGCCCGCGGTGGCCATATGAACGAAGTCGGGTTCCATTCATAAATGTTTTGATTGTACTTCAACCCGATAATAAAGTTTTTGAAATATCTCAAATGGCCTGCATTTTATTTTGAAAAAAAGTTGTCAAGTCCTTATTGGAAAACCCTTTATATATATACACACACAGTCTGTCATAGAGAAAACGGAACCTTTTTAAAATAGTAATTCTGAGTGGCGCCATCTATTAAAGAAATATGCGTCGGCAAGGTAGATTTTTCATCAATATTATGTCAAAATGTCATGACATTTGCATCAGCAGAAAAATTGCGAATAAAGTAACAATGTATACTTGGTCATTGGTCAAAAAATGAATTTTGAACAAAGAACAAATATCAAATTCTGTTTTAAACTCGTTAAAACGTTTACTGATATGTTTAATTTGTTAAAATATGTATATTATGATGCATGTCATCATGTACGAATGTGTATGAGTGGCACAAACGATTTAAAGATAGTCGTGCGGACATAAATAACGACGAACATTCTGGTGCAAAAAATTTGTTGTTATGGAAAGCAACGAACTTGTGCGTGAATTTATTAGAAATGTGCCGAAATGCTCATTTCGATACGTAGGGATGTAATTAAATATTCCCGAAGATTCAATTCTTCGCATGTTGACACAGCATTTGGGTCTGACAAAGATTTGTGGAATATTTGTACCACACAAGCTGATGATGAAAAATTTCTCCGAATTCAGCGTTGTACAGACTTGATTAAAGACAAAAAAAGGACGAAAACTTTAGATATTCTATTATAGCTAGCGATGAGACGTGGTGTTTTCAATATGATCCAAAGCGCAAGCGTTAAAGTTCTGCGTGGAACCATCCAAGAGAAGAAACACCGAAAAAAAGCCGTTCGGAGTCAAAAGTGAAGACAATGATTTGTTTTTATGATTCGAAACGCATAGTGTACAAAGAATTTGTACTAACTAGTCAAACAGTTATTTGTATATTATCTTGGTGTCATGAAGCGTTTTTTGGTGCGTATTCGTCATGTGCGCCCTCAATAGCACCATCTTATCGCTCGATGCTTATCACTGATTTTCTAACTACAAATGGCATTTTAACCATCGACCATTCACCATATTCACGGGATTTGACCCCTTGAGATTTCCATCTATTGTCCAAACTTCTTTGGCGATGAAAGGACAGTGTTATGTCGACGTGAAAGCCATTTAAAAGGCATCGACAGTGATATTGAAGGACATCTCTAAAGATGATCTTAAAAATTCATTTGACATGTTAATGGACAGTGCAAAACGTTGTATTGAAGCCAAAGGAGACTACTTTGAATAAAATAAATGAATTTTACCAAAATAGTAAGCTTTTATTTTAAGAAAGCTCCGTTTTCTCTGAGACAGACTGCATTATTTTCTTTATATTCGTATTCATATAGAGCTAGCAAACTCCTGCAAAAACAATCTGGAAAAACTTCACTCGCATGAAATTTTGTCTTAAGTACATACGTGTTTCCTCACCGACCAATTTTTTAATATGTTGTAGATTTTGCGATGCACACCGAGTTGCTTGTCGGAGTGGTATATGTATATTGAAATTAGTGTGAATGTCTTTTTTCATGATTCATTCGCTTCGCAGAAATCTTTGTTGGTTCTTTCTGATTTAATAGTTAAAGGTAAAGTGATCTTTTAATAAATTTTTGCAATGATCTCCCAAGGCATGAATTGCGATTATGGTAATTTTTTGTCTTTCTTCTCCCATGTTCTAAACGCGGAAATATGTGTTACTCCGGCCAATAAAACTATGTACACTTTTAAATGGGGAGCCACATATCCTCAGAAACATGAAAAAAATGTTTTATAAATTGCTATTCGAATGCAAAATTTCGTTTTAGAAAATGTAAGAAAATTTTAAAAATAAAATATTCTCATTTTCTATGAGAGGTTCAATATTAAGGGAACATTTCTTATATGATGCATTTTGTTCAATGCAAAATTTAGCACATTTATCAATGAAAGATGATGATATTCTAATTTAGAAATCATTCTAGTCTAAGAAATGTTATGTGCGTCTTTAAAAGCAATTGTCAAGTATTTTATTTCGATGGTCCTATTTTTGTGGTGATATTTCATATTTATTATCTTCTGTAGGGTTTGTCATTATTAATTCAAATATTATATGCACCTATATTTAGAGTTTTTATACATACAACAATATGTTATTTTAGAAATTTATTTAATCCGTTTCACGAGATTTCAGTGAATGATTCCCATTTACTAAGTATAGAGGTGTGAATTTTCCGAGTGTAAAATACGATGTTGTACCGCAGTGTATTACCGTAAAAGTATGTTGAGGATCCGAGAGAGTGCCAGAATCTAAATCACATCCTGTCATTTTTCAGAGCAACTTCGCCGCTACCGCCATCACTACCACCACCACCGCCACTACTACCTCTGTTGCTACCACCAAACGTTGGTTCCCAAGTCTCCCAACCCCGGACTCATTCTCCGTACTACCAAACGATCCCTCCGTGTATTTTCTTTCTTATAATAATTTTCACGCATGCCCGCGTTTTATCTCCATTAAAATCTCTTTGATATTGAAATCATGTGACGTTTCATTAATTTTGGTGTCCTCTTCATATTCTTACTACGACGACGTCCTCGTTTGATTTTAGTGGGAAGGTCTTTGATTACGAACTTCGTTTCGTGTTTGATATGTCAAACCCGTATGCCTAAAACCACGTCCTGCTTATTTTAAACAAACTGAAACTTCATCTTCGATGTATTCATTGAGTCGACGGCTTGATGTGACAAGTGGAAAATGTTATGTTTGTGAAAAAACATCAGGATCTGAACTTACTGCGACAGATGAAACACTCTCTTCAGCTAAGAATTCTTTATTTACATATTTTATCGTGAATAATTTTTAATTAATAAAAATTGTATTAAAGCTGTAGAATGTAAAATAAAAATCGTTTGTTAGTATAAAAATTATTTTTTAATAATTTTTAATAAAATTTTGGTCTTCTGGAAATCTTGGTATATATATTTACATTTTGATAAAATTCCAGTTTTGACACTAGTAGAAGTAATAGAAGTTGAGAAATTATGAAAACCAAAATTATTGAAAAAAATACTTTACTTTGTTACAAACTAAGTTTTTATTTAATAACTAGATGTACATTTCATGGGCACTCCACACATTGTCAGTAGTACCTAGCTTAGCTTTCTTATTTAGTGGTCTATATAAATTTGAAATGCCATAAAGGGTAAAGTAAAATGTTTTGTTAAAGATTACCTCATTAGAAAGAGCAATATAGAAGTGAACAATGGTAGAGCGGTGTGAAAGGTGTATTAAATATGACTTCTGCGAAATTTTTTTAAAAGAATCTGGAAATACAAACTGTATGAAGGAATGTAATTCTATTAATAAAAAGATAAAAGAGAGGATTGCAAAACTAAATGTATTATTTCAAAGAGTTCTTAATTATTTTCTAATATGGGTACAAATGACAATAATTTATTGCTTAGTGGTGAAATATCATTATTTAAAAGATTCTTCTTCTGGGCTTCCGGGCTGGAACCGCGTCACTGATGTAACTGCCGACGTTTCCTACACACTCGTATGGGACATCTTCAAAGCTCAACTACTGCTACTGTCTGTCGCACTGAAAGTGGTGTAAATCGATGGTGGACGGGTTTATATATGGGTAATGCTTGCTGTTGGGTTATTTGGAGATGCAGGGTTGCCAGGCGTTATATAGGGGATAGTCATCATCACGGTTAAGGTTATTGGGGTGTTTAGAGATCCCTATAGATTCACGGACTTTGCGACCATAGCAATGGTTAGTACGGGATGGGTTCTTGATAAAATTAAATTGAATATGGTGCCTGGTTTCCAGCCTATGCTCGGCAAGTGCAGAATCAGCTACACGCAGCAATCTAGTACAAAGCTCATGCTCAGAGACACGAGTGCTGACAGATCCCCTTGTTTCACCAATATATACTGTCGCACGCGCAAGGAATCCTGTACACCCCAGGTGATTCTAAAGAAACACGGTCTTATACGGTAAAAGGATCAGATAATTTGGAATGGGGTTTGAAGATAGTTTTGATGTTGTTTTTGAGAAGTACCCTACCGATGCGGTCAGTAATACCTTGTATATACGATAGATGGGCTTTAGAGAGGAGGAGAGATGATGTATGCTGTGTATTGAGTTGTGGAACTTTGGGAGTTGGAGAGGGGTTGGAGAAATTGTTGTTTATAAGAGCTTTGGTAACATAACTTAATTCTTGGGATAGAGAATGCTGGTCAGATATGTTGAAAACTATTTGGACTAAGGAATTGATAACGCCCTGTTACATGGTCATATACCAAACAAGGTATTAGACTACACGAAAAGACTATTAGTACACCTACAAAGTCAATCAACACTGGGCGAAATTTGATGAATTAAAAACGTCAGCATACATTTTACATTTAAAGCTAAGTAAGCTTTACACTAATTTTAAATGAGAAGAATTTGAGGACAAATTCAGTGGTCAAACCACCAAAAATTATTAAACCTTAGTGTCAATATTGCAACATAAGGAGATGAAATAGCTAATAATAACGTAATTAACAAATCTACTGTTAATTTTTCACAAGAAGGACTAGAGGTTGAACAAAAGATTAAAATTTAGCGTATAACCGAAGAAGCCTCAGTTAGAAAACCTAACCAATCACCTGCATATGTTTACGAATCATAGTACTAAAGAAAAGTAGAAATTCAGAAGCATCTCGTTTGCTTAAATAAACCATTAGTAACAAGAAGAAAAACGAACCAATTAAAGAAACAAATAATTGCATCTTTCAAGAAAGAAGATTGCATTGTTCTTCACGAAAGCGGATACAGGTGACATGGTAGTGATATCACGTAAGAACGATTATGTGAATACTGTAGAGCTTGTGTTAAATTCAGGGCCGTATGTCAAATATTGCAAAATCTTTGAGTAATTGCAGTTCATTACGAGGGAGCGTTTTTATATTCGCGGAATGGGGGACAAGGGGTGGAAATTTAAAAAAACCGAATTATTTTTCTTTTTCAATATATTCACCTGCAAGACGGATACATTTTTCACATCTTTCAATTAATTTATTTATACCCTCATAAAAAAATGATTTCTTTTTCTCTGCAAAATACGCCGAAACTGCCTCATTGACATCATCATCGGCAGTAAATTTTTTACCCCGCGGCTCTTTTTTCATTTTCGGAAACAGGTAATAATCACTCGGGGCCAGGTCTGGGCTGTAGGGTGGGTGATTCACAATTTCGAAGCCCACCTTATGCAGGGCAGCTAACGCAACGCGGCTTTGTGGACGGGCGCGTTGTCGTGCAAAAGCAGAACACCTTTTGTCAATTTTCCCCATCTTTTCTCTTTAATGGCTTCTTTTAGTCGCTCTAATATTGAAGCGTAATATTCTCCGCTTATAGAAACACCTTTATCTTTATAATCAATCAACAATATTCCTTCCGAGTCCCAAAATACCGTTGCCATGAGTTTCCCAGCTGATTGTGACACTTTAAATTTCTTGGGAGGTGCTGTGCCCTTTTTATGCCACTGCATGGAGTCTTGTTTGGACTCAGGTTCATAACGATGAACCCAAGTTTCGTCTCCAGTAACAATTCCACTCAATACACCATCCTTGTCTTCATTACAGAGGTCCAAAAATGCACGCGAACACTCTACGCGCTGTTGTTTTTGCGGCGGCCTGAGCATTCTCGGCACCCATCTTGCGCTGACCTTAGACATGCCGAGATGATCGGGTAGGATTTTAAAAATTGTTGTATCGGATACTCCAACCATTTCTGCGAGTTGTTTCTTCTTTAATCGAGCATCTTCGAGTACAATTTGTTCAACTTTTTGGATAAGTGCTGGCGTGGTCACCTCAATGCTCCTGCCCGGCCTCGGGTCGTCTTCAAGGGATTCCCTTCCTTGTTTAAATAAACTATGCCACTTGTACACCATGGTTTTTCCTGGACAAGAGTCGCCGTAAACCAATGACATCTCATTCATTATGGTCGCGACTGATTTTCCTTGCCTGGTAAGGAACTTTATAACGGCACGATATTCGATTTTTTCCATATTTCACTTTTTTGTATCTGAATATTTTAATATTGATAATTTCTTAGTATTTATAAACAGTCTATATCCATCAATGAAATTCATACACGTTTAGATTTAAGAACTTCTCTTTCAAACAATATATTTGAATATAATATTTATGGAAAAAAAGCATACATACAAATAATTACATCCATAAACATTCATACTGTTTTCACAAATACAAAGAGAGTAGTTTTATATTTTAATTAACAGATTCTTTTCGATCCCGTTAACACCAATAAATTTTGAAAAAGAAGTAGAATACATATTTAAATTCGCAGAATTGAATGATTTTGACAATAAAAATAGTTTTGAAAATAAAAAATAAAACTCGAAAAGAAAAAGTCAAATTGTCAAAAATATCACATTATTATCAGACTGCGAAAAATAATAATAGTAATGCAAAATAATTTAATGAAATAAAATTTGGTATAATAGCGTTAATAAATTAGTTACAATTTACTCTCCGTTTTTTCTAATAGCAACACATTTAGAAATTGTTTTAAAACGAAATCAACGAATTAAAATCCATTAGAAGATTCGGGTATTTATAATATATGCTGATTCTTGTCTAAAATTATATATAGATCAAACAAGAAGAAACGTTCATACAAAATATAGGGAACATATTACTTATTATAAAGCTAGTGTGGCACGAAGGGCTATTTTACGAATTAAAAAAAACTCTTACCATATCCCGATTATGAACTGTTAAAATCCTATCTCTCCCATAGATACTTCCAAATAAAAATTACTGGTGTTCATACAGATCTACAACCCATCCAATCAGGAGTTCCACAAGGAAGCGTCCTAGGACCCATTCTATTTCTAATCTACACAGCTGATCTCCCGACAACACGCACCTCGACTACAGCAACGTTCGCCGATGACACCACAGTGATGGTATCCCACATTGACCCAGAAATGGCATCAAGAATTCTTCAAACAAACTTGACAAATATTCAAGATTGGCTCAAAAAATGGCGCATCCGTGTCAAAGAATCTAAGTCAGTATATATCACATTTACATTGCGAAAACGAACATGTCCCCCAGTCAGTTTAAATAACACTCAGCTGCTTCAGTTAGACTCGGTCAAATACCTTGGAATTCATTTGGATAGAAGGCTCACATGGCGAAAACATATATTTACTAAGAGGAAACAATTGGGAATGAAATTGCATCAACTATATTGGCTTATAGGGCGAAAATCACAATTATCTATGGAAAATAAGCTTCTCGTATACAAATCAATCATTATGTCGATTTGGACGTATGGCATCCAGCTATGGGGAGCAGCAAGCGCTTCAAATATAGAGATTATACAAAGATTTCAAAATAAGATAATGCGAACAATTGTTGATGCCCCATGGTACGTGCCAAACTATGTTATTCAACGAGACATCTCCATCGCTCCCGTTAAGGAAGTGATTAAGATATACAATGACAAATATCGGAGTAGAGTTTCACATTACCCACATAATTTAGCCCAGTTTTTTTAACAGTTATTTAAAGTGAGCAGTGCAGTGCGTCGCTTGAAAAGAGTAAAACCTTCCGATTTGGGAAATAGACCGATTTGAAATGACTCTAGTTTACTAAAAACACTCAAAAAAAAGAATTCTCTGTGAATTCAATTACAATAAGTTTATAACTTAAGTCCATAGGGAAGTTCGATGGAGCTAACCTATACGTGTCATGTACAGCCAATATAAATAGCTTATGGCCTCTGGGCAGATTGCTAAATAAAGGAAACAAAAAAAAATAAAGCTACAAAACATTGACAAGTCGGTATTTGCTCTACATTATATATGTACATTTGTAGGTACAGGTCATAACATTAGTATAAAAAAAATAAATTTAGTAAGAAAAAGCAATAGCAGAAATTTAAACACGTGCGAAGCCATTTATATGAAGAAATATATAAATAGCCTTATATAGTGATATATTTATCTTTTATTAATAGAATTACATTCCTTCACGCAGTTGGTATTTCCAGATTTAAAAAAAAATTCACGGAAATCATATTTAGTATACCTCTTATACCACTCTACCATTGTTTCCTTTTATATTGCTTTTCTAATGAGGTAAACTTTAACATCGAATTATTTATATTTTTTATATTTATTATATTTTAACCTGTCATGGCATTCAAATTTTTTAAAGTATGAGTAGCGATTACTTCTTTTTTTTAATCTGCATGAATTTATCGTTTATTTGGATAAATTATAGTTCTACATATACAAATAACTTGATAAAGTGAAGTGTTTTGTATGTTTGTTTTTGGTTTCCAGACTGGAAGCGTGTCTTTGTTGTTGTTACTTTATTTGCTGATGTTTCGTTCATTTAAAGGATATACTCCGAGCTGCTGCTGGTAGTCTTGGTGTTGTTAAATTGAACTGTCAAATGGAAGAGCATGCAAATTTGTGACGTGCTTCCATTGTATGGTACAAAACTGCTCTCTCATCTGTCTATAAGTTGTAAGTGATTGCAATGAGAAGGTAAATGTCTAATAAAGAGACGCTGTCGGATTATAAAAATACTTCGATCGGAAATTATAAGAGATTGCGCATAAATACGGTTAAATCTGCACTGATACAATAAAATAAAAGAACAGAACCCACATACATATACATATATTTCTTCACGATTTTGTCAGAAAAGGATTTCGTTTTGGTAAAAGCAAATCTTATTAATGTAAGCTATGAAGCAATGCTGTGGGGATACAAACTTAACGCAACTGAACTGGCATGCTACTAAGTGGCATACAGAGACCTGCATGTCTAAATATCACGGGGATTTTGATAACAGCTCCTACACTCTACCTGTACCTCTGGCTCTTCATATTTAAGAAAAAAGGTCAGCAACCTACAAACTAACGCAAGGTTGATCCTGAAAGCCAAGTGCACGCACAGATAATCATGAATTCATAGAGGATGAATAGATTTTCTTATCAAGAAGGTGAGTTCAGAAATTCAATTTCTTTAAGAACGATGAATTAATTATACTTGAGATAGGGAGTGGTAGAATTCATCTGGTATAAAAGAAAAACAGAGTATTGAATCGAAGTTAGGATTTACTGACTTAGGGAAAGAGTGGCAATTCAGGAGAGTCTAAGTAAATACATATAAAAAACTATTATATCACTTTGTTGAAGAAATTAATAAGCAAGTTATCACAACTTGCTTAGTAATTTCTTCAACAAAGTTATATAATAGTCTTTTCGTCTAAAATGCTGCACGGCGGTTATTTCTGCTGACAGCCAAGTGGTACTATGCAATAGATACGGCGCAAGTGAACAATTTTAGCGAGATAATGAGCGCAATAGATCTATGTAGAAAGGTTGTAGTGAACCTTTCTGGATATACAGGTGCTATCTCAAGTAATATAGTAAAATCTACATAGACTATTTGTTTTAACTAAAAATTACAAATATTTATTTCCTATCTATACTCCTGAAACCGATTTATATTTTATTTTTTACAGCTCAGTGTAATTCTAGAAGTAATTTATAACCAGTTGTATTTATAATTTATTTATGCATTTTAACAATGGTTGGTACATTAATTCCTTTCGCTCATTTCCATGAAATCAATATTAATTTTCTATCATAAATACAATTAATATACTTAAGTTAGAAATAAATTTTTGAGTGTGATAATCCGAGCACGTTTGTTCAGGAAATTATTTCGAAATTAATTTTTAGAACCCGTCCATGTCATTTAATGAATACGTACGTGTTGGTTATTATGGTGGTCACTGACGAAGAATGCATTCATTGCCCTTTTCCATCATTAACTCCCTTCCGAGAACATAACTCGGGGTGATGACGCGAGAGGGTTAACGCGGATTAAATGATTATGAAGTAGATACTCTCCATTTGTCATGCTGTCTCGGTTGTTACTCCTCTAGCTTTCAACAATGTTCACAGGGTGACTCAAGTTAATTCACGGTTACGGTCTTTAAATCTCATAAATGAAAGTGATTCAAGAGAAAATTTGAACGTGTGTACAGTTTAGATAGATATATGTATGTATGTGTAGCACAAGCTGATTGCACTAGCTAAATACAAATGAAGAAGCAAGTTTACTTAAGTGGTTAATAAGATTTCTTGTAAACAGCAATATTATAATATATTCTGTTAGCGAATAGTTAGTCCGCTTTGCTGCATTTGTTATAAACAAAATTACAAGGCAAAGGTTAAATATTAATAAATAGGGTGTTTCCAAAAGAATATACGTATTTCGAATGCATATATTTATTAAACTTTAAGACATACGAATATGAAACTTTACACACATATTTACGAACCTCTCCAGTTCAGATTACAGATGTTCGATATGTCATCCATCAGCGACACGAACAGTATCACATCGATATTCAAATTCCTCCCATACTCGGACAAGCATGTCCTTCGTCACTGATGTTATGGCTGTACGGATCCGGTTCTTGAACTCTTCCAGGCTCTGCGGGAGTGGTGGTACATAAAAGTTGTCTTTAACGAAACCCCACAGGAAGAAGTCACAGGGTGTCAGATCCGGTGACCGTGGAGCCCAGCTGAGACATACTAAGTGGCCAGCTCCTTGGCGACCAATCCAACGGTTCAGATATTCACACACTTGGCGACTCCAGTGGGTGAGTGCCCCGTCTTGTTGAAAAATGAAGTTGTCTTCGTGCATCCTCGGAAACATCCAGTTTTGTAACAGAAGAATAGGCAGTAAACAGGTGATCGGGATATCGCACAAGACACATTGATTTTTGGCGAATCTCGTACATGTTCAATGGCTGCATTTGGGTTCTGTAGACCCGGAATTCGAACACTGTGTTTGTTTATCAGACTACTATCATGGAAAGTCGCTTTATCACTGAACACGATGCGTTGTACGAAAGTGTTATCATTGTCAATAGCATCATAACCCTCGTTACAAAATGGCACACGTTTCCGTTTGTCATCAGGACGCAGAGCTTGTAACAACTGTAACTTGTACGGCTTCGTAACCAACCGACGTCTCAAAACACACCAAATTGTTGTTGTAATCAGGTACGACGAGTTGATTTTGAAGGATTACGTTGGAAAGTTTTAATTCGTGCAACATTTTCTTCAGAAACACGAGGGCGACCAGGACTCTTTCCTTTACATACACAACTTTTTGAAACACGCCGTATATATATAAGTATATAATTAGATCGAAAATATTACTAATCTGAAGACATGATAACATACTTTTAAAAATTCCAATTCATATTTATTCCACAGTATCTGGAATTGAAGAACAACGGCTGACATAACAAGTTTCGTTAATATGGCTAAACTAGTGTTTCTCAGCCTTTTAATATTTTCGACTTAATTTTTAGTCACAATTCTCATCTCTTCCCAAAATGTACCTAATTGTTTTACTTTCAGCAAATTAAACAACTTTTAAAAAAATAAATATTTCGTCTTATTTCGACAGGTTGAGATTCACTGAGCTAAACTAGGACGTATGGTAGGTTACATGATCTTTTTTAATGAGTTAATTTGGATGACATTTAAACCATATAAATTATTGCAGGATAATTTCAGTGCAGATATCGATACATGTTAATTAGGAAGCTTTTTGATTTGTTTTTCTTAGTTAAAATAAAATTTTGGTAGAATCAAAAGAAGGCCGTTTATTACTTCCGACAAACCTATTTGTAGTAATTGATTGAAGTGTGTAATAATGAGTAATGAAAAAGGTATAATCTAGAATATTTTCGCCAGACTAGAAAATTTGAAGGTAATACTTGTATCATTATGCGAAACTAGCAAAGTATGTTTCTGTTTGGACTATTTCTATCATTTAGATGATGAAGTTCTCCTGGAAATGGATGTGTTATTGAACTAAAGGTAGTCCTAGTCTGAAGAAATGCGGAATTATAACAATAACATAAGGCATTAAGTAATGAATGCGTCCATTGATTTTTTTATAAATGTTTAATTGTTCCCTTATAGCAGAATAGAATTCATAACCTTTGGAAATAGTGTCTTGAATTATGCTCTTCAAAGGATAAAACTGGGAAGTTCGCTACAATTTTCTTTTTCTGTACAACTTTTAAATAGATTAGTATATGTATTTGGTGTATCGATAACAGAAGACTTCGATACTTTTTCTTCCGTTTTAGTTATTAATTGTTCAGAGCAACGTATACATTTTCGTCGTCAGAAAAATTAATTGCCCGATAATATTCTTTCAGTACAGGAAATGAAAAACATTTGCTGGGAGTGAGAGCGTTGAAATACAAATTTTACGATTTCTTTTCATTTATTACTTCATTTTCGATATTAAATCCGTATGTTATCGATATGTATTGGCAGGTCATTTTTAACGCCAGTAAAAGTTATCCGAAATTCTTGATGAGGAATGTGTATTGCCGATGTGATTAAAATGATGAATTCAGGTTCTATACCTCATAACTAAACTTTCCAAAACTTTTCCAAATTTTTGCCGCTTATCACAGTATTCGAACCTGTGGTGATTTGCTTTATGCATTTTTGATCAACCATTAATATTCTGGATTCCCAATTCGTGATGGATAATTTCTTCAACGTTGCCTCATATTTCTGCTTTAAATTTTACTGTTTCAGTATTAAATTATGGATATGCTCAAAATTTTTGACGCCCATAGCAGCTTTGGGTACTTTTGCACTTAAAGCATATTTACAAAATTTTCTTCTTAACTGAAGATTCCAATTCTTATTTACTTTAATCAACTAATTATTATGAAATTAAAGAGGAAATATTTTTTCGCAGATTTCCTGTTCTGCTCTTATTTTACGTTTCTAATTTTAAAATTTTGAATAAAGGCACTTATCCCACATTATTCCATCACATTAGAATGAATGTGTATTGAGTGTAGTAATGTTAATAAATTGTTAATTCTTAAAACCTTTATTATATAGGTAATTATATGCATGCATGGGTAAGGATTGTTATTATTACTATTGTTATGGTTGTTGCGTAGATGATTGTGTTTCAATGCTATGTTGGCTTTTTGCTAACTAACTACGGACGATCTCTTCTACATTATGTAAAAGCAATGATCGGTATCGAAATATCGGCACCTAGAGGAATTATCTTCCTTCCAAATGATGAAAGTATTCAAAACCACATAAATAATAATAAACACAATATTCCACAAGAATATTGTATCAGTCAAGATTAAAATGGCGCATAATCAAGTTCCAACTTGAAATAAACAGGAACTAAACCTGAGTAGATTCTAAAATAGCAAAGACATTGAAAGAATAACAAATTCTTCAAGTTAATACTAGAAAAAGACAAAAAGACAATGTTAGATTTAAGAGAAGAAGACGAATAAATATTATTTAATTTTTTAAAAGATTGGGGTTATAAAAATGAAATTATTGACAACTAACGAATATCCGAAGAAAACAAAACTACAGCAAGGAAATTAAATTAAAAAAATAAAAAACTGAACTATATGCAGAACTTGCGAACTTCCAACACAAAAAATTTTGTAAGCTGATGAAAAAAGAACAAAGTAAACTCTCAAGAAAGTTGTTTACTAAGTTTCTTTCTTAGAAATTCATATTAGCTAAGTGCCTACAAATAATGGAAGATAATGAGGATTTTCTATTTCTTCTATATCTCTAGGTATTAGTAACACCAGCGTGCATGAGATCCTGCATGAACATTTAGCAGTTAAGAAGCTATGTTCACGGTGGGTATAATTTGACAACCGCTCAAACAAGGACTTGCGTCGATTGGTGCCAAGAAATGCACAAAAAATACAATGGCGGTGCTTCAAAGAACATTTATAAAGTCGTCATAGGTAATGGATCTTGAATCTATACGTATGAGCCCGATAGTAAAGAGCTGTGTGGGTATTCCAAAATGAGCCAAGCACATCAAAACGAATGGGTGTCTGTTTTTTCGGAAAAAATGGTCACGTTGCAACCGTGCCTTTAGAGAGTTGTAAAATGGTCAATTCCGAATGGTACACAACTATTTGTTTGCCAAAAGTTTTTGAAGAAATAAGGAAAACAAACCGAAAACGACAGATCATTATCCACCATGACAATGCGAGCTTTCACAGGTCGGTTCAAACAATTGAATATTTGACCGGACAGAACCCCTGATCTAGCATTCTGTGATTTCTTTTTGTTACCACACGTAAAGAATAAACTTCGTGGTCAACGACGGACAAGTCTGTTGAGGCATTCAAAACTCATATTTTGGAGATACCGCCTTCACAGTGGCAGCAATGTTTTTCGGATTGGTTTAAACGAATGCAAAAGTGCATTGATTTTCAAGGAGAATATTTTGAAAAGCAATAAAACTATTTTTGATAATAAAAATTTTTTTGTTGTTTGCTATTCCCTAAATATAAACGGCTACCCTCCTGTAATCCTTAGTAGCATTTAATAGTGACGATATTTTTCTTCTTATGTGCCCAATTTGACTTCAATTCGCTCATTACTTTGTGCTTCATAAAGTACTTCGCAACCATAAATTAGTTTTGTTAAATTACAACATCGCAGTGTTATTAAATTTTTAACAGGGGAACAGATTTATTCTAAAACTCTTCACTGATGAATGATGTGGAGACAAGGTGCTGCCATATTTTAAAATTAATATTGGTCAAAACAGTTTCGGCAGAGTTGTAAATCCATTTAAAGTCACTCACCGTCCTTTGGAGTCAAGAAGGAGTATTTAATATATGCCAGAACCGTTACCATAACAGTAATCTACGGTAATACATTAACAAAATTACGTACGCCTATAGATCAAAAATGTCCAAGCGTGTGTCACAAAGACGTCCTCTTCATCTTCCTTAGGTGTAACGGCTTTGAGCTGGACTCAATATCGTCCCGATTTCATTTTGTCCAACTTTTTTACTTAGAAATTTGAAAATGCAACTCAGAGGACGTAATTTTGTAGACAATAAAAAATTTAAAGAAGACATTGGTGTCTTTATTTCACCACCAAATATGAATTGTGTCAATGACTTTTGTTTTATCAACATAATCGAAAGATCGAATATATCCATAGGAAGAGGCTTATTATTCTCTGCTCATGTTATATTGGTAGGCAATTCATTTTCCTATTTCACGAAATTATTGAACTAGATAATCCTTTTACCAGTAAATTCAATGTTTCATTGTGGCACATATCGCCATTAGTTTTATCTACTACTTTTCTCATTTTCATTATTACTGCTGATGCCCAGATTAAAACTTAGAGCACCCAATACTCAATAAAAATGTATTGAATTCAATTATTTCAAATTTAGCTTCATCTAACGCAATGATGCTTTTTAAGAAGTTATTTAGCAAAATATATGTTAGATATTTTTTTACTGAAATTTAGGCGAACTTTTAATTAGTCTAAATCATCCGTTAGAAATATTGTCACCCAACATTTCGGTTGACTTGAGTCAAGTGAATTTTGTATAGATAAAGCATAAAAGCTGTCAAGTTGAAATGAAGAGCTCATTTTTGTCAACTATAAATGAATGAAAGATTTTTGCTTTCAGTCACTCTTGCTTACTTTCATTTTGTATAAAATGATGATAAATTTAAATAATTTCGTCATATTGTTCAATAGTGGACACTCTATTTTCTTACACATTACAAAATTTCTAAAGAACAACTATTTAGAAGTATTAGAATGACGGTTTTTACGAGATTAACATCGAATTCTCTCTGTAATGCATACTTTTATCTACTCTGAACCAAAAATTCATTAAAGACTACATGATACTATTTAGCAATAACATCGGAGATGTTTGAGAAGTTGTTCCTAAAATAATCGTATAATAAATTATAAAAAATTAGTCTTTCTTTACCAAATAGTAACCATTTTTTAAATTATACACAAAGCGAAAATTATTGGAAAAGTAATTGAGAAGGATTTCTAAATATCACTGGAAAAATAAGAGCAAAAAGTTTCTATAAATGAGAAAACGCATACCGACACTCGTTGTATGCAGGTGAAGACGCGATGTGCTTTTCATGTTCCTTATTGTTTGAAGAGGTATAATTAGCATATGAAGAATGTTACTCCATCTTCAAGACATAATTTGTCTGTTATTAAAAGTAATTTTACTTTGCAGATTCATTTTGGCCCTTGATTGCAACGTTGTCCTTCATTGTCATTGAGATTTAGACTACTAGAGCTAACATGGACTTGGCTTAAAATCAAAATCCATTGTTATTTCATTATTGTAGTATCATGAAGCGCTTTGTTTAATAGTATTTCCTGATGAAAATGACAAGTTGGTTAGCAAAACACGAGATTTTAAATCTTATTAATGTAACTGATTTGTAGTGTTTTAGTTATATGTTAAATATGCTGAAGTCTTAACTATTTTACAGTTTCAATATATCGTCGAAATGTAAACAAGGACTTTTGAAATTTAATTTTTCGTTAGTTTTTATTGCTCTAATAGTATATGCTTGAGAAATATGAGTGTATTAATTATGGAGAATGAAAGATATTTTAATGTAATTAAACATCCTAAAAGATTTCTAATATGTATCATAATTTATACATTATCTACTTTGCGATTGTAAAATCTAAAAAAAAACGTTGCAATCATCTTTGTTTTATGTTCACATTATTTTATAATAAAATTTTGAAATCTCGGATACTTCGTGTTTCGTACTAAAACACAACAAAAACACAGAAACTCGTATACAAACGTACATATATATATATATATGCGAGAGTACGTTGTCTCACCCTCATATCCATCATATCGATAGTCCGGGAATGAGTGCGGGGTCCGGGTAGGTCCGGGCTTGTGGATAGGGCTGACTCACCCAGTCAGCCCCACATGTATTGCCCATACATATTCATGAGAGCGACCGCTTTCCCTTTCCATTTCGGGATTTGATACGTATCAATGTTTGCGACTGCATCAAATACAACCTCGTTTCGAAGATTGTTCCACTTTTTTTCCTACACCGATACAATACTAGCAATACAGACATTTCTACTTTTGTCGCGTGAATGGTATCCGTACGAGGAAAATATATGATATTTACATCTGTTTGCATCTGTTTGAAAGTATATTTTTCGGTAATTCATAATTGACCAGATATGCATATGTATAAATTTCTAAGTAGCGTTGTAATTATATAGTATAAATGTATTAATACTGATATTAATTATGTATACTGTAAATATTATACGTAACAAGCAAAAAAAATTGAAAATAACTATATTATTTTTCTGGATTTTAAGATGCCCACCCAATTTGATATATACTAATGTGTATATATGAAATGGTAAGTGTAGATATAATAATGATAAAATTCAGATTCAGTTTTGAAATGCATGTACTCTGAAACATAAATATATTCTTTCTATGATAAATAGTCTTTTTTGAAATAAACAAGCCCAAATTATTTCGAGCTAAATTAGGTAGATTAGGTAATCCTAATAGTTATTTAGCCGTCAACCATAAACGCACGAGTTTTGACACATAACCTGGTTGACTATAAGTTAATTTAGATTTTTTAGAATTTAGACTTTTTAAACTTTTTAAATCCTACAAATTTATCAGTGCGCTTGGGTACTTGTGTTATGAATTTAAACTCGCTTTTATTCATCATGATCAGTTTATTTGACCAAATACATTCATTTTTTTTCTGAAATTGCGATGGGGTGAAACTTATGTAACTTGTGAGCTTGAAGAAAAAAAAGATAAAAACAGGATAACTTTGGCTGCGGTTATATATGTATCTAGTGAAGATGATGTTTACATTCAGGAAAATGATCACGAAAAGTTGCTATTCAATCCTCCGATAGTGATTGTAAATTGGAAATCGAGAAAGAGCAACAAGTTTTTTAAATCATGAGATAGTACCCGATGATGTAAGGAACTATGACAAATATTGCTGGTTTGATAGATGCGAGTCGAAATATTGCTAGTGTGTGTGTGGTACGTCTGATATATTTGTTTGTGAATATATTATATAAAATTTAGTAGCAGAGATCAATAGCACAGCTATATCAGTATAAAGTAATTTTGACAAAGAGAGTCGAAATGGAAATGAAAGGCTTTATTGATCACCAGTTAATCGCTGGAACTTATCGTGGGAAAAACAGTAGATGGAGGAATTATGGAAAACTAAAAATGTGGTATTTCGGAGATCAATTTTTAGCTCGGCTATGAACGAGGTTTAAATAAATTGCTAGATTTTATTGGAACTTGACTAGTTCTTGACTATTCTTACGATTCATCCACCAATCCACCTTAAATTTATGTATTTGTGGATAGTTAATATAATTTCGAAATCGACGGCCTTTTCAGGTTCGCATTAAAACTAAAAATCCTCATATAACCTATTTAAAAATTTATGTAGGAACAGTCAACATATTCTGGAAAAGAAATCAAGGAAAATGGGTAGCAAAAGATTTAGTTGCACATTTTGGAGATGGACATGGAATCATCATTGACACATTCTTAATTTTATAGTTAGTAGCTTTACACCTATTAGATGATAATAAATTATTGACTCACGCATTAAAGTAAACTAGTCATAGAATGCTGGCAAACCCGAGGAGAGAAATATATTCTAGCAAACCTTTATTATTTATTGAATTCTTATAAAATCGTAGTGTTGCTTTACTTTCAGGGCAATATACTGTTGTACGAGGGTGGTCCCATAAGTACCCGACCTGACCTAGAGATCGCGGTAGTTGTTCGAAAAATATAACTGTATTGGAAAGTACACAATCTATAAAGTATATGTTTCAAGTTTGAAGACGTCGCGTTGTTTAGTATTTGTTTGGCAGCCATCAATATTAAACGTGTTAAACGTGTCTTCGTTACGTGATACAATACTTTTATTTGAAAGGCCTCTGTCCAACTGATATAAAAACTGAACTAGATTCTACTCTGGGTGAGTCTGTTCCTTCGTTTACAGTGGTGAAATATTCGGTAGCAGAGTTTAAACGAGGCCATACGAGCTGCCAAGACGAGCATCGCAGTGGTCGACCTAATGAGGTGACGAATCCAGAAATGGTGAAAAAAATCCACAAAGCGATACTGGATGATCGTCGACTGAAAGTGCGCGAACTAGCAGCCATAGTATGCATTTCAAAAAGTGCGGTACATCGCATATTATTTGAAAATTTGGACATGAGAAAGCTGTGTGCAAGATGAGTGCCGCAACTGCTCAAACTCGAGCAAAAACAGTGTCGTGAAGATGTTTCAATTAAGTGTTTAGCGAGGTTTCACAGCAATAAAGCAGAATTTTTGGGCCGTTGCTAACAATGAATGAAACATGGTCCATCACTTCACACCCGAGACAAAAGAGCAATCAAAACAATGGATTCAAAAGGGAGAATCGACTCCAAAGAAGGCGAAGACCGTTTCATCTGCGGGCAAGGTCATGGCATCGGTTTTTTGGGATGCGTGTCGAATAATTTTCAATGACTATCTTGAAAAAGGAAAAACTATCAACTGCGAGTATTATGCGAACTTATTGTAACGTTTGAGTTAAGAAATTAAGCAAAAATCGCCGCATTTGGCTAAGAAGAAGGCGTTTCATCAAGACAATGCACTAGCTCACGAGTCCGTTATTACAATGGCCAAAATTAATGAATTAAAGTTTGAATTGCTACCTTATGGACACTATTCGCCACATTAAGCCCCCTCGGATTATTTTCTATTCCCAAACTTGAAAAAATGACTCAGTGGTCAAAGATTTTCCAACGATGAAGAAATAATGTCGGCAGTTAATGGCTATTTTGAGGAGCAAGAAAGTCCTTATTAAAAAAAGGTATCGAACTTATTGAACGTCGCTTGGAAAAGTGTATAGAACTGAAAGGAGATCATGTTGAAAAATAAATATATTTCTTTCCAAAATTTTTGTGTTTTCATTGTTGGGTAGGGTACTTCTGGGACCACCCTCGTAGAAATAAGATCGGTGAATTCGTGTGCATATAAAAACGTGGCCGTTGATACTTTTTGTAAACTATTTAGACATAACCGGCAATAATACATACATTTGGTTTAAGTTAAATTTCCAGAAGTAAATATCAGTAAATACTTAAATAGGGAAAAACAATTATTTCTAATTTGTAGTCGTTGGTTAAGGAAGTATCGACAGCAGATTTAATGGAGTTTGTGGAAGTGTAGAATTAGCACTTAGTACTTAATCTAACAGTTAAATTAATTGCGAGGTTGCTTTGAAGAAATTTGGTAACAAATATTCAGAAGAAATGAAAATAAAGAAACAGAGAAAGAAAAAAGTTAAAGCAATTGTGTGAAGCTTGTCAAATTTGTTTTGAGTGAATGAAGATACGTTATTATCAAATTATGCATTTGTTTGCTATGTTGTACTTCTGTTCTTTTACAAGAAGCGATAATGGAGAAAAATTTCGAAATCTTAAATTTACACGAATAATTAGGGGTTGGTCAAAATCAACCCAATGTAGGGAGTTGACGTAATGTAATTGATCTTAAGCAACCTATAGCTTAGATAAATATGTTTTGAAATACCATCTATCTTACGGGTTTGAAAAATGTTATTGAAAAAATGAGTAATATTTCAGGTATTCTGCTCATTATAGCCGCCTTGCTTCTACACATTCTGAGGAATACTTTTGGTTTTATATTTGTATTAGAACAAATCGATTTTATCTGCATTAAAAATCGGGTTTTCCTATCTAACTGCTAACAAACACCTAATCATTTTCGCAGAACAACCGGATACCTAATTTACTACTGTTTCACTTTTTAGATAAGTAGATAAGTATTTCGCTCCTTCTGGACTAAATACTCGAACTGTAATATACTTAGTTGCATTACATAACGAAATTAAGTATCATTCGTGTGTAATGAAAAGTTATTTGTTGGAGAGACGACAGATAGTAAATAAAGAATCTGTTGTTAATGATATAATACTTACAATGGAACCCATTATTTCCAATCTTACCAGCTAGTAAAAGAGTAGAAAAACGTACTGTTTAAGTAATTACAAGAGTGCTGTTAAATACAAGGAAAATTCTTAATGTTTATGACTAATGTTACATAACCATGCGTTCTATATACAGATCCTTTCCAGCAATTTTTTCATGTTGCGGATATAGTTAAAAACAGCATTTTACTTGTATCAGCATTTCCAAAAATCTAATCTATAATTTTACAATTTGATTCTGAAGAAGCAACTGCCATCAAAGAAAGTCAAGAGAAATTTTAAGTTACTCGTACTTGAATCAATTGATAGATTACAAAATCATCACAAGCTTTTAGTGACGCAAAAAATACCAGTATTATAGCCAAAGTAGATGACGTTTGAAAAAAATATTCTGTTTTTTTCACGTTGTTAATTATAAAAACACTTTTTCCTCATGGCGAACACGGTTTACTAAAGCTCTGTGGAAACATACCTGATGTTGAAAATATTTAGTCGATCTTAACCACTTTCTTTATAACACTGATAGCGCTATATATAAGGTTATGTTTCACGATGTTTTATACATTATAATTAACTATTTATTTCCTCTTATTTTTTTGCATTCTTTGAAAATAATTAGCAACCAATTATTAACGCAACTCTGTAACAAGTTGAACTATATAGCTTATATTCGAATTAGAGGTCAATTTTTTTCTTATCATTAATTATTTAATAACATTAAATATAAATATATAATATTATGAATATACTATTTATAGACTTAAATCCATTTCTAAAGTACCTTTCTTTACACCATATACGCATAACCTCAACTCATATCTAACCACCTGGTATATATAATATATAGTCTATAAACAATTTGTATACCTGCAGAGAGCGTATACAAACTAATATTTTGTTAGGTACGAATTGCACGCCGAGGCTTCCTATTACAATTAAAAACCTTTACCAGAATAGGTCAATTATTTGAGAGCTATGTTGTACTCATCGGTAGAAAGCTATACTGAGTATTTTGTTATATCACCATATAAATGATTTTTTTTGAAAATTTATGTTTACATTTCCGGTGTTCAGTATCTCAAAATATAAATGTTACTGGCGCTGAATTAACTTAAAAGTTTAAATCAGACATCGTAATTTATTTTGTAGCTTCCAAATTTTCGATTTAATTCAATTTAATGTTCTTCTAGAGCAGATTTATGTTATTTCAAGAATTTGTTTATTTGGTGAAATAAGCAATTCTATGTATCATTTTCTTGAACCAACATGTAGAATTTTGGATTCTTTTATTGTTTATTATATCTGAACTGATATTGTTTTTCACGATATTACTGAAAAGATTTGGAGTCGAATAAAGCTGTTCCGACAATTCTGTTAAGATATAAATGTAACAAATCGATATGAAGAATAAATTTAGAGTGAAACGAAGACCAACTATAAACTGAAAATACATCGGCATTGAATTTAACACAGCCAAAAAAATTATATATTGTTTTGGGGGCGGACATTTAATATTTTATTGTTCGTAATCAATGTAGTGAGTTTATAGGAAAGCTAGTGACGCATGAAGAGAACCACAATAAATATGTTGGTTTTGATTTTAATGTTGTTTGCAATTGAATATATCGTCTCCTACAATACTTATGTTACATACAACGTATCAAATATGATTGTCAGTGTATTGCAAAGAAGATAAATTATGTTTACATTTATTAATATTGGTCACAAAATGAATATTTTTCATTTACGATGCATCGTTATATAAATACAACCACACTGAACAACATTTGAACGTCTCAGAACACCTGTCTCGTATTACGATTATACAGTGTATCCCAGTTAAAATTATCAGCAGTCATCACGCTTATAATAAAACATATAGCTTTGGTTAAATTCAGAATGAATAATCCTAAGAACTAGTGAAATTATAAGACATTGTTTAAATTTACAAATTTCTATGTATTTCAAAAGTTATGCCAAGAAAAAGAAAAATGTCAAATTTCTTCTCTTTTGTAATAACTTCTGTGTCGTAGAAAATACATATTTTTTGTTTACCCTTCTTATGGTACCTTTTTATATAAAATTTAAATATCGATTTAGACTTTTCGCACTTTACATTTTTAGTTTCAACCGCTAAATTAAATTTTCTTTATGGATCACTAAGTAGGCTTCGAAATCTTTCAAGGTGTTTTTTCTCCTCGCAACGACACTATCTAATTTATAATTTATTAAACATTTTAAGAATAAGTGATTTGTAAGACAGGATACAAAAATTATAAAAGATGTTTAAACAATTCACCATGTTCTAAATATAATCGTGCCCTGCGTAGTGTCTACCCAAACGCACTGGTTGGTCTGTGACGTGAAATACTATCAAATTCTACAAGTGAAGATTCACAAAGAAGTTTGCATGTACGACAGATATTTTACGTAACCCCCAAAAAATAGATACAAGGGTATTGAACCAGGAGATTTACGAATTTGGGAACTGATTATCAGGACATTCGCTGATCATCTTTGAATTATGAATTGAATTGTGTGGCGTTATCTTCTTGGAAGCAGATACTAATATTTTCAATTATCGATAAATCATCAAATCAAATGTCTTTACCTTTTTAACGTGTCTTTATACACACACACACACACACACACATATATATATATATATATATATATATATTATATATATATGGGCTCAATAGGTTTAATGCCTGAAATGTCGTATCAGATGTTAAACCCAAATTTCATTTGATGTCTACTTTACTTAATAACGTGAGGATTTTAAGGACCATAAAATTGGAGTAGGAAAGTTATCATTTTTCTCACATTGGTTAATATACCATTGGTAAAATTGAAATCTTTTCTTTTAATCACCATCTCCAAGTTCCTGTAGAATGGCATACGTATACAGGTGGAATTGGTGACGTATTAAAATTCTTTGAGCTGTAAGATTCGAAATACCAGTTGTGTTCAATTTCTGCAACAGATTTTGACCAACACATTACAAAATATTTAATTTGACACCTGCATTCATTAACCTCGGATTTCTAGTAGATTTGGAAAACGAACCATAATTTTAAAATTAATTTCCAAATATCTGCGTGTACGAGCAGCGGATTGTCTTTTTTCAGAATACAGGCTCAAGTACATTCGTTCAGTTTTTACATTATTTTTATGGCAATTCTAACAACTCAACATATTAATCACACAGTCTGGAAAGAATAATTACTAATACAATGTGAGTGATATAAATATTTTCAGCTAGTATTTTTAGTGTTTTATAAAAAACACTAAAAAAAAAATTCAAAAGAAAAGAAAGAAACATTTCGAAGCATACTTGATATAAGAAACATTATTTAGGATCCTAAACTAAAAAATGTAAAGTCGTGAATGAAATTCTCTAAGTAATTCTCTAGGTAAGTGTTGCAGTTGTTGCAAGAAGGAGAAATTTCACGCTTTTCTTGTTCTTGCTCTAACTTTTAAAATACTGGAAATTTGGAAATTGAAAAATATCTTATAATTTCTCTAGGCCTCAGGAATAATTCAACTAAATTAACAAACTTTTATAATAAGCGAGATCCCCATGCTGGAAATGTTATCTGAAGCACATGTATGTATGTACATACATATATACTTCAGTTATTAAACGAAAATTAATTTTTTGGGCCCTTAAAAAGTTACATTAAAAAAACGTTTAGCATCTTTAAAATGAACACAACAAATACGAAGATAATTTGACAAGTAGTGAGAATGACACATAGGTGGCGCTCTAATTGGTAAAACAAATGCACTGTAATTTAGGTTGTCTACTTACATGTTTACATTCCGATATTTAGATAAATCGGTTGATTAGTTTATTTTTGACAGCTGATTGAAGAAGAAGCAACACGTCGTTTTGTTAAAATGGAAAAAGCAGAGTATCGTGCGGTGATTAAATACTTGTTAATTAAGGGTATAAAAGCTACCGAAATAAAAGATGAGTTACGGGAAACATTAGGTGAATCTGCTCCATCATCCGCCACAATAAGTAGATGGGTAAATGAATCTAAACGTGGTAGAACAAGCTGTGTTGATGGAGCGCGCTCTGGAGCACCCAAAATCGTGACTTCTAAGGAAATGATTATAAAAATCTATAATATTATTACGCAAGATCGACGACTCAAAGTGAGAGAGATATCAGACATGGTAAGCATTTCAATAGAACGCGTACACCACATTTTAACGAAAGAACTGGCCCTTTCCAAGCTTCCGGGAAGATGGGTGCCGCGATTGCTTACGACTGATCAAAAGTTCACTCCTTTGCGCATTTCCAATGAGTGTTTGGATCTTTATAAGCGGAATCCGGTTGATTTTTGTAGGCGATTTGTTACTTGCGATGAAATTTGGATACACTACAGTGCACCCAAAACTAAACAACAGTCGAAACAATGGTTAGAACGTGGTTCTGCACCTCCAAAAACAGCGAAAACCACTTTATCGGCAAACAAGGTGATGGCATCAATTTTTTGGGATTCAAAGGGCATTTTGCTCATTCATTACCTTCAGAAAGGTGCCACAATAAACGGATATATATTATTATAATATTTTTGCAGCCTTCTACAAAAATTAAATGTTGAGATTCGTGCTAAACGGCCAGGAATGGCAAAGAAAAAGATTCTGTTTCACCAAGACAACGCCCCCTCGCCTACCAGCACAGTTGCGATGTCCAAAATCCACGAGTTGCATTTCTAATTAGTACCGTATGCGCCTTTTTCGCCGGATCTAGCCCCTTCCGCATTGCTCTTTTAGGAGAATATATTGAAAAATAAAAATTATTTTGTATTTAAAAAATTCGTTTTTCTTTTCCATTCTCACTACTTGTCAAACTACCCTCGTATATTTATATGTTTCAACGTATACTATACTACAGCAGTCATTAAAATCAGAATTTTATGCTTGGGAGCTTTCATTTATTTATAAATTTAAGCTCATATGAGGAAACATATTCATAATGTATGAATGTTTTGAAAATAGATTATAATTACAAGAAATTGTTGTGCATTAAATGATGTGTGAGTAAATTTTTAGTGATAGGTTTTCGTAAGGAAAATGTTTTTAATTACTAACTAGATTACAATATATAAACAGATTGTATATACTCTATACAAAAATGATGTTGGTTGATCATGTAATACATTAAGCAAGCAGAGCTTATTCGAAAATTTATAATATTAGTAAATTTCGCACTTAAAGAATTAATTACATTTGCTTAAGTTTCACTTTCGTTATTGTAATTCGATATTAACTTTTAAGCTTTCTACTGCTTTGAGCTTTTTTACTTTCGCAATAACCGATACTTATTTCTGAATTAAAAAGAAATTATTTCAGGTCAAAGAATAAAGGAACAAGACGGTAAGGTATGCCATTTGATTTAGAGAAACAAGTGATAGCAATTTACGACGGCATACGCGATGGACATGAGTTCCGTTGAATCAATCAGTTGTCGCCGGATTGAAAACCCCCCGCGAGCTAGATTCCACCGTCCGGACAGGTTTAATTGGGATTTACATTTGCCCAAGGCTCGTTCTTCAGCTTGCTAAATCGCAACCGCCAAGAGTGATGGTCGTGTTCTTTTCCTAACAACTCGTACCAAATGTTGACGAGTACTGTTGACTACAATTTTAATTGTGTTCACTCTGTATCACATTCGAGAAAGGTACATGAAAGAATTTTTTAAGGAAAAATAAATTAAATCAAAGAATTGATGATCGTATACAACAAAAGTAGAGAATAAAATCACATGTTTTTGGAATTCGAGGTTTTTAATTTAGTGTGCTCTCTTAAATAGAGTTATTAATTAAACATTTATACGAAAATTAAAGTATGGCATCTTTTGAACTGTAATGTACATACATAACAAAAAGGTATGTTTTAGATATAAAATAATTTAGTTTTCAATATGATTCTAGACCTTGAGTAACTTATTATTAGAAGAATTAGTGTAATACTTGAACTAGTAAAGTTATAGTAAAACTATTTGATAGAAACTACTTATAAATAAAATATACCGCAAGTATCCCAAAAATGTCTTTTGTACGGTTTTCATGAAAATAGAAGGGACAAGAAAAAAAAGTTTGACTTGTGGTTTAACTGTTTAGCTTTCTAACACTTTTAATTTATAATTTATTGACAATAATTACTATATTTTTCCAAATTAAAGGTGTCTGTTGTTACACAATTAAAATTGTACTCTGTAATTTTAAAATTGGAACTTAATATTCATTAAAAAGGACAAAATTTTCAATTTGTTCGAGAAACGTCTAACGAAAGTACTCAGAAGGGCCATTAACTTTCGGCTTAGTGTGGATACATATATTCGAACATATAGTTGGGTAAGTGGAATATTCTGTTAACCTAGTTGTAGTATAGAGTTGTGACTACATTGTAGTGTGGTTTCTTTAACTAAGCGAATTCAGTTTGTGGCCTCGTGCATGTGTAGAAAGAGAATGAATATTTTCGGCATATCATGTTTTATTATTTTCAGAAAGGAAAAAACACAATTAAAGCAGCCAGAAAGATATGTAATGTCGACGAGGATCTGCAGTTATTGATCGTGCCATATAAAATTGGTATGCCCAGTTTAGGAACGCGAGTTTGAACTTAAAGACCGGGACCGGCAACTCAATTACGACTGCAGTGAATGAAAACCCAAATTTTTAAAGGATACGTCAATCATGTCAACGTGTGGGTTTCACATACTCTTAATGAACAACGCTAGCTGGTACTCATTTTCGATTAGTTCATTAAAAGATACAAGGAACAATTCCTCAAGAATATTATTACTGGAGATACAAAATGGGTTCTCTGTAACAACGTTTCGCGTCGCAGATCTTGGTCTAAAAAAGACAGCGTTCTCTATACATCCACCCAAAGAAAGTAATGCTGTGCATTTTGCGAGATTTAAAGGCCATGGTCTACTATGAACTGCCACTGAATAATCAGAAAGTCAATTCAGACACGGTGAAAAATGTGATCATTTGAAGTGAGCGCATGCTAAAAAACAACCCGCGTTAGTTAATAAACGTCATCATGACAACGCCGACTCAACACATGTGTAACCACCGTACAGAATATGGTAGAGCTTTTAACCCAATTTTCGATGACTCGGCCACACAATTCGGCCGAGACGGCTGCTATTTCGCGTTCAATGTTGGCTCTGAGCTCTTCCAACGTTGTCGGCTTGTTGGCATAGACCAATGACTTGACGTAGCCCCAAAGAAAAAAATTCTAGAGGCGTTAAATCGCACGAATGAGGCGGTCAATCGACTGGTCCATTTCTTGAGATAACACGCTCATCAAACTTACTCTTCAATAAATCGATTGTAACGTGTGATGTGTGGCTTGTGGCACCGTCCTGCTGAAACCACATGTTGTCCAAGTCCATATCTTCCAATTCGGGCCAAAATTCACAGTAACGTGACAATCATTATCGTCGACGAAAAAACATGGCCCTATGAGGCCGCCGGCATGCAAACCGCACCAAACAGTTATTTTTTGTGGATGAAATGGTGTTTCATGAAGCACATGTGGATTTCCACCCGACCAATAATGCATATTTTGCTTATTGACAAACCCATTGAGTCAAAAATGAGCTTCGTCACTGAAAATGATTTTGCGATGAAATTGATCATCTTGGCGCATCTTTTCCAGAGCCCAATCGGAGAACGTACGTCGCTTCAAATAGTCCATCGGCTTCAATTCTTGAGTCAGCTTGATCTTGTATGGGTGTAAACCAAGATCCTTACGCAAAATTCGCCATAAAGTGGTCTGGGCGATGCCCAACTCTTGAGAACGCCGTGGAATTGACTGATTTGGATCATTTGCTGCGGACGTTTCAACGGCAGCGATATTTTCGACACTTCGACCAAGCCGTTGTCTCATTGGCACGGCAATATCACACAACGAATATGTAGACTCAAATTTTTGCACTAAACTTGTTACTGCCTGTCTAATAGGGCGAGTTAAGTTTACTGAATAAATTGACAGTGACAGTTCGATGATTAGTGAAAGGGTACGTTCACAAATTGAATTAAAAGTTGTCAAGTCCCTATTGGAAAACCCTTTATAACAAATCTTTGTAAAAAATCAACCCTATTTTTATAAAACAACTTCGAATGATTTCTTGACGTTCACATTCTTTCATTTTATCAGAATTCCAGATTAGCCGTATACACCTTGCTAACTGATTACGTATTTCCCTATCTAATTCAAAATGCGTTCTGTCGATGTGCTATCTCTTGAATGACAGTTCTACAATTTTTCAATTTTATTAATAATACTTTTCATTTTCTTAAAATTTTCGGTGTTAGTTCAGTTTTTGAGGGTTCAGATTGCACATTAAGTTCGATGCTTACTTCGTTTATATTGTGCAATCTAGTATCAAATTGTGGTTTTTGAAGGAAAATTATCATCCAAAGTTTACTAGATATTAGCCAATATTTCAGATGTATTTAATCCTATAAAAAATAGACATTTGATTGAACGACAAAACCTTAGCTTAGGCACTGCTGTAACTCTCAAATCAAATGTCAGAAACCTTCTGCCGGCTTAAAATAATATGGCGGAATTAGAATGCAATGCTAAGTTTATTCGAAAGATTTCATGTTTTGATTCACCTGTTGAAGTAATTGCACCCGAATTTGTCTTATGCGGGGTGTTCCATGATTATTCAAGCATTACTAAAATTAACATTTAATGAGTGCCAAAAGATTCTATGAAAAGAATTACTATATTTTAATTTGGGATATTAAAAGACTTCAAATTACATTTTAAGAAAAATAAGTATTAATTTTCGTTTAGTAGACTAAAATAAAAACTTGCAGGAAACATTATTGGATCGGTAATGAAATGCAGGCCACAGTTGTAAGTTAATTATTTTAGTTTTAACGAGTTTTTTATCATTCACTTATTCTGTCCAAGTAGGCTAATCATTACATAAGAATTTCATTTCAATTGAGTAAGCATATTTACATATGTCGAGATTTTCGTTTTATATTTTCAGTTCCTATTAAGTCCCTTGATACATTGACATTAATTGCTAACACTGTAATTTTCTTTGAAGCAATTTAAAAATTTTATGCTATACCGTTTTCGTGTATTAATACTTAGATGTATGTATGTATATCGAACGATTATGGAAGATTAGTCTGAAATTATTTAGATATCGGTGGATAATTCATGAAACCCTTAAAGCTTTAAAGAATTTTGCGAAGCACACACGTATAAAATTAAGAATTACATTTAGAGTGTACGTTAATTAAAAATCCAGATTATTATCACCGAAATGATAATAATCTGTATTTTTAATTAAGGACTACATTTAATTTTATATTATCTTACAAATTAGTGTCTGTTTACCTAGCATGCGTAAAACATAATAAATAATCTCTAGTATATACGGAATATAAAAGCGCAGGAGTAGAATGATTTGTAGTCATCTAAATAACTCGTATTCTATTTTGCGACGTTTTATTTCCCTTACTCTGGTCCATTCTGCCTGTCTTTCCAGAACTTTGCTCGTAAATCAATGCCAGACGGCATACGTTTCGTCGAGTTCTGTTGCAGTAGCTACACGTAAAAAGCTGAAATGGAAGTAACTATGTTAGCGTTGATAGTAGTTTGGCAGTGTATTATTACTATTATTCATAATTATTTTTATTTTTTTATATTTATTATTTTCATTCAATTTATTTAGAAATTAATGCTATGAAATGAATACGTAATTTATAACACAGATGCTTATCGAAAGTAAATATAATTATTCAGGATGTACTGGGACAAAGATCACTAAACAAGCGGCAAATCATAAGTTACGTATATTAATTTTGACATATCTTGATATCTCACAAAGTAAATAACAACGGGAATAGAAATCATAAGTTAAAAATAAACGAAAATCAAATCAGTGGAGAATAGTAAACCACTAAATAGGGGAACAAATTAAAATTATCCATAAAAAATTCCTAGCAACTAAGCTTTTGATTATGAAACTCCATCACGGATGAATGTATACAGGTGCACATTTTTTATTTCTGTATATGAGGGACTCAAGATACAAGATCGATTATATTATCGAAGACTCAGGAAATCGTAGCATTTTCAGTCATGGTATTTGTTGTCTACCTTTTAAGATATTAAAGAAAATTGACAATTGACAACATTTTCAGTCTTATATATCTTGGTAACTACTAAAGGCAGAGCAAAACTAAAAATAGTATCAGGTAGATATTTTTACGTAGAATCTCAATTAAATGTTCATAGTACACTTGGTTTTCAATATAGAACAGGCAATCATAGTTTTCTGTAATTTCACTTAATTGCTTTTCTTTATTACAGTGGAAATGGCTCATATACTGTTATTAATTAAGGAAATTATGGATAAACAGGTTTTGAAAAACTATTTTAATGTTGACAATATAAAAAGAAAGAAAATGATTACAAACAATAACAAAAAAATGACATACTTATTAACAGTAAAAGAAGGTAAATGACTACAAATAATACGAAGACGTAAAGCTAAAAACAATATTTTATAAAGGAAATAAACAAACAGATCAGCAGACAGTGTTCAAAGTTATTTCAGTAAATGCTCAAAATTACCGCCATATGTACATTACAATTTCGGAATGAACTTTTCACAGAACCTGCGGATGCTTCTCATGGCTGTCGTGAGTTTCATTTTTAGCTCCTCTACGTTGTTGGGTTTTTTTTATGTACTAAACATCAAATGGAATAGGTTGTTTTGTGGTGATCTTGCCAACAAAACGACGGTGCCTGTATTACCAATTCGGTTAAAGAAACGTTCTGAAAACTAGTCCGAAACGTTTTAAAAACAGGTGCACAATCATAAATGGTAATTCAAATAGTACATCTTCCTGCTCGTTACATAGAAAGTATAAATATTGTACCACATTCAAACTGTTGTCATAAAAATATTTTCATACCAAAATTGCCGAACTATACGTTTACAGGAAAGAGAAGTTGATCTCATCTTTTCACAGTAAGCCGAAAATTATCTTGGCCAACAAACATTATTATGTCTATTAAATATTCCACAATCCTCTGTAAGATAATGCTTGTGAAGGAAAGACCATAAGCAGCAGTCATTATTGAAAATATATTGGCCGTATGGTGTATCTATCATACACCATACGATAGATAATAACCACTATGTGACGTATGTCGAAATGAAAGAACCCCAGGGATTGGATCCTGAGGAGTTCACAGAATTTTACATGAGTTTCAAATGAAAAAAGTTTGATCCCGTTGCATATCCCGCTGCTACTTCGCTGAGTGATCATCAAAAGATTTAGAGTGAGAAGAGGCTTCGAATTATTTCTAAAATAATAACAGGTGAGGAAACATATGGCCTTTATGGTACTTCAACTAGTCAAAAGAGTCGAGTTTGAATATGAAGTTAGTCTAACTCAACAATTGTTAAGAAATACTGCTTCTTAAAAAAAGTAAAAGTTTTGTTAAAGCTGTTAAACTTGAAGAACGGAAGACAATGTTCAATGGCTTAAGATTATGTTACACAAATATTTAAAGGTTTACAAATACACGGCTTAATAGCATTATCATGATGATACTTAACTGTTGAATTATAACTGCAAGTGCTGGAACGTCCAGTATTCATCGACTTTGACTATATATAGCCCCTCTTGAATTAAAAAAAATCTTTGGGGAGGCTGCAGAAGGTTTTTCAAAGAAGAAAAAATTTATTATCATGTTTTTTTGGAGGATATCTTCAGAATGCATTTGAAAACTGGAAATATCGACTTCAAACATGTACATATTAACGTTGAATATATTTAGTGTAATTTTTTGTGTATTCCACAATTTTACATATGATATAAGCAATAGTCTTCAATAAATGACTTCTCGAAGAAAATGAAAAAGAAATGAACATTATTGCATCTCATTACATAGAGCAACATTAAACGCGATATATGGCACCATATTAAATGGTATTTTAACATACTTTCACATATTCGAATGCAGGTTGTTTTATTGTTCGCTTTTATAGTAGGAACTGTGACGCATTTCCAGCAACATATCTTAGATCAATAATCCATGTAACGATATTTTGCATAAAATAGCTTAGTGCATATGCATTATTGCTTTCAAAGAAACTGCTTAATTTATTTTTTATCGTAAAATATATGCTGTATTATGGCGTGTCATAAAATGTTTTCCAATTTTGTGAAGGCATTAGTTCCTACAACTTATTTTTAACGTATGATAGTAAAATTAAATCATCGAACGCTATATTAGTACTAAATGTTGCATAACTTACCAGTTAAAGTTTTACTAGTTTAATAGCCTATTTTCGAGGTGCGGTAGGTGGATGAGCATTGTTAAAATGCAGAATAATTTCCGTATTTAGTTGAATGCTCAGTAATACCGAAAAAATTTACGGCTTTCTTCCAGAATAACTTCCGTTGGATGAAACTCATTTTGGAATATCCACATAGACGACCGTAGCTTATTTCGAGTTATACAAATAGATTCACTTTTAGTCGGTTATCTTATAGCGTTAAAAACTAGATGAGAGGATGACTAGGCAAAGTGTACTAGAGTATATTTGTACCAATTGACACGATCTATCGTTTGAGCTAATATCAAGTAATGGGGTATTCAGTAAGTACATGAATTTTCTGCATCCAAATGAGTGTGCGGGATAGTGTTCATTGGTTTCACATTCATACCCACGGTTGTTTGAATATAATAAAGGTCTCCCTCCCAAACGTTGCATATAATTGCACTGTTTTCTCTCAATAACGCCTGTTTTTTCACGCGCTAGGTATTAAATTCTCCAAATCGTTAATTGTTGGCCGAGGTACTTGTTGAAACTTCATACCAACATAATGACTAAATAAGCAGCAGAGTTTCAAAATTTATTTTTGTAAACTACAACAATTGTTTCGCCATACGATGGATGCATCAGGTGGATGAAGACTGAAATTAATAAATTGAAACTAGTATTGCATTTGTTTGCATATAATATTGGTGTAAGAAAGTAATAATTTGAAATTTAGCTGAGAGAATTATTTAAATTTCTTGGTCGTTTAAGATTAAACCTAAATTATTATTATATATTTATTGATTTTTAAACATTCAAGAAAATTATCTTTTTTACTTTTGTCTTGTACATCTAAGATTTTGATATTACTATTATACTGCACAGAATCGAACTAACGAATTTATTGATAGAAATTTGAGACCATTATGTGTATAAATTTTATAATTTTAGTTTTCGTCCATCTGATAGAAACAACATTGTTGTGGTTTACAATAACAAATATCGAAGATGGATTCTTCAAAGATTTATGGCCGAGAAGAAATTTAATGTTTAAGCGTTTTACAGTAACTAGTGAAGACAAGTCATAAATATTCTCAATAATTCACAAATAATTGTCGTTTAATTCACGTTTGAAATTTTTGTCTCTCGAAAATGCTTGTTATTAGGTTTAACGAAGGTAATTTTGATGGAGCCTGTGGTTGATTCACTTGATCACTGAAGGTTGATATATCTGATTATATTATATATATATATATATATATATATATATATATATATATATATATTTATATATATATATGTTTATCTGCTGATGATGACAACTTAGTTGTCGAAATACGTATACAGAATACGAAAATTAATGTGGCAGTTACATATCAACCTTGAGTGATCAAGGATTCATGATATTTTAATGAGGTAATTAATTCATATTTCTATAACTTCGAAATGCCACAATATTTTTTCGATCAGTGATTTTTGTTAAACTAATAAACTAACTTACCCGCTGGTTAGGCTCAATGTTAATGAAACATTTTAAGTATTTGATTATAGACTGAATTATACTTACATATATCATGTAATAACTGCTGCAGTATGTAAAAATATAAGGATAAGCTTATCTCGAGTTTATTCATGATATGATTTTTAGATTTTTTTTTCTTTTTGATTTTCTATTTCTATCAGAAATTTTAGAAGGATTTATTACGAATAAGGAACATTACCGAGTTGAAACGCGTACAGAATGTAAACGACTGATTAATTTTATTTTCAATACATAATATAGTTTGGCTATTTTTAACGATATGACCCTATAACATAATAAGTATACAGAATTTCCCAAATTTAATCCGCAATAATTTAATAATTCATGACGTGATTTTCTTTTTCTACTACCATGATCACCACAAAACCATGTAAGCGAACATATCGGACTTATATCATTGGATCTGTGTAAGCGTTGACGTTTTCTGATTGTTTTATGGAGACCACAGTCACAGTGTATAACAGACCACTTTTTTTAAGGTACTTTGGTTAAACGACAATGGCCTATCGGTACCCAATGTCCCGAACTTGTGTGCCGTGTGAGCAGAATAAGAAATTCATGGGAACGTTGAGGTTACTGTTTGTCGACTCATGTATGATTGTGAGGCTGTTGCTTTTCAAGAGCCGCTACGTTACTGCTACTGCTGCAGATCCTCCTTTTTTTCTTCATTTCATCCGTGCGTTGTTTTTAGATGTGCTTTTTTGCTTAGATGGTTTTGCATATAAATTTGTACGCTTTATATACATATGTATGTACATGAATTTAGTTTTGCATAAATCTAAATCAACTTACAATAGTTTTGATATAGTAACGAGAAATTAGGTAATACAACAATATAATAATTTCAATAAAAAGAAAGGTATCAATATTGGCGTAAATGTAATAATAATATTAGCAATAGTAAATATATGAAAACTTATGTGAAAACCGAAACTGAAATTATAATTTATTAGGTAAGTAACCAAATATGTGGGTAGTTGATATATAGCTACTTTTAAAGCAAAATCTAAATCAAGTTAAGGTCGAACCAGTACACTATGTACATGCATTTTATACACGTCTGTTTATTATTTTTCACCAAAATTGCGTAGAGTAAAGTTTTTTAAACTTTATGCATTAATTTCTCGCCTTGTATTAAGCATAACTTTCAAGTAGGCTTTTTAAGGTGAACGCTTTGCATTTCTGTTTTTGATTTCTTAAAATATACATAATATTGAAGTCGTGTCTGTACATTCTCTTAGTATGTACTAATTAATAATGTAATACTAGAACAATGAAGTAATTAGTGAGCTTAGATAAGAAAACATAAACTTTTTGGCAAAAAAAGTCTTTTATTTTTAAGCGTATCCTTCTTGTAATTCATTACGTTTAGTCAACCAAAAAAAAAAGTAAGTTTTCTCAAATTGTGTTCCTCATTCGATCAAAATCCCTTGCCACTGAGCAAAGTTTTCAGGCTGGTATGAAGGTAAAAGTCTGAGTGTATGAAATCTGGCGAAGAAGCTAGATTAGTTCATTAATTTTTGCTATGGAAACGGTCAAGTGTGACCACGTCCATTGTCCTGAAGGGAAAGTACCCGTTTCTTTTTTAAGTAAGGCATTTCGAGTCGTATAACACTCTAGAGCTGATATAAAAGGGATGGGTAGCAGTTTCATCATTTTTAAAAATAATTGATAGAAAGAATCTCACTGGAATCTCAAAATACAGTAGGCATAATCTTTCCGGCCAAATGTACGGCTTTTGCTTTCGTTGGGGCATTATTTGGATTGTTGATACATTTTTTGTGTAGAATGGTATATCCAGGTTTCATAAACTGTTACTGTAGAGCGCGTTGACGTTCACGTTTGTGGTCCACAATCAGCAAATGTGACACCCATTTTACACATTTTCTTTTTATACTGAATTATTATGCCAAATCGAAGCTACTAATCTATACGAAATGTATAATTTTATATTTTACACTTTTCAAAATTTTTTCGAAAAATATCGTTCACGTTTGTGGTCCACAATCAGCAAATGTGACACCCATTTTACACATATTCTTTTCATACTGAATTATTATGCCAAATCGAAGCTACTAATCCATACGAAATGTATAATTTTATATTTTATTTGAAGATCATATATCACCATATATACATACGTATATATATATATATATTAGTGAGATATAAATGAAGGAGAAATATTAATTATTAGTTCACTAAAAATTATAAACACTTTTCAAAATTTTTCGAAAAATCTCGTCTATGAATAGTAAACATCGGAAGAAAATTACACATAGAAACGTATAAAATTGGTTATGTTACTTGGAAACGTAAATTAAGTCTAAGTACTTTCTACTAAACACAATAATACTATTACTTCATGACAATTTCAAAGGTATGTACATATTTAAAAGTTCTTTAATTCAATACAATTAAGCCACACATAAGTCAGGAATATTTGCAATTGTTGCAGAATTAAGGTATTGTATCCTTGTGAATAGTTACACATGGAACCCAGGAGTCTAAAAAAATACATGACTAGAATCAAATTATAAACATAATAATAATATGTCATTGTCAGAAGTAGAAGATAATCGTAATATCTAACAACTAATGCAATTTAAAATATAGCAATTTGTTAAGAGGAGTTAAATGTGAGTTTAGAAATCATTTAAGGAGACCATTGTTATTCAAATGAATTAATATTAATATAGTACATCAAGAAAAAGTAAAAAATAACTTAAGTCAACAAATAATGTATCAGTTACATAGGTAATTTAGTTATTTCATGGAAAAACTCCACATTTTCTGTAGAAATATAAATTTAAAAAAGAGAATTTAGAAGAGAAATATTAAAGTGTAATACTTTAATATAGATTATTTTAAGAATTCAAATTCAATTTGGCAGCAAAAGGATAGAGTTTCTAAACATTTCAATTGAGACATTTATAGTACAACTGACTAATTAAAATTCGGGGAATTTGAATATAATAATTAATTTCGTATTTAAAAAGAAATTAAATTTCATTTGGGCATTTCTAAACTAGTCTCTTTTGTTATCATGAAAGTTACTTAGGTCTCGTTTTTCTTTTGTTAATATATATACATATATATATCTCTTACACAAAATTCCAAAAATTCAATCATAAGCACTTCTTAAAGATCCATGCTGAGAAATAGAAGATAATAACCAAAAGAAGTAGTTACTAACAAACTTAAAGGTTATAAGCGAAATTGACGAAACTCAAAATATAAATATATTACTTACTACAAATAGATGGGTAAAAGTAATTAAATATTAAAAACCAGTGTTGATAAGTTAATATTACAAAGAGTTTCCAGTGAATATAAACAGTGCCAAAAAGTACAACTTTTAAAATTATTGATAAAGGATGCGCATAAGTTAGATATGTGTGTGTAGAATATATATTGACAACATATATTGGAATAGAAGGGGTGAAGATTTGTGAAGGTGACATCTGAGAAAAGGATAAACAACCACTAAGAAAATAAATATGAAGTTTTAATGATATTAGAGATAAGTTTATAATTGTTTTATAGTTATAATTAATTTTAGTGGTTGTTTAGGATTTACATAGTATGCATTTTTTAAAACCAATAATAGTTCAGTTATTAATTTTTTTTATTGACATGATCTATCATAGAGACACCTACAATAGGGATAATAAATAAATTAATAATTAAAATTGAATTTTAAGAGATAGATATAGTTGTTAATATTCATGACTTGGTTTACATGTTTATATAATTTTTTTGTTTGCAATTATTGAATTAAAAGTTTAATATTAATGTACTATGTAGTTGTTCAAAGTAGTTCGGTTTATTTAGAAATACATGTATATATATATATATATATATATATATATATATATATATATATATATATTTTATTTACTTACTAATACACATATATACATACATATATATATTAGAAAATGAATTCAAATTTAATACTAGGGTTTGTTAATATTATCAATTTTTAAATATATGAATAAAATAATTTTTTTTTAAAAAGATATGAAATAAGTATTACAATGAGTCATAAATGCAAAGTATTTGAGTGTTTAATAAATTATATACAATAACAGGAAAACGCAGGATTTTATTTCTGTTGGAATGCAAACATAAATCACCAGTATATGTTACATACATACCGAGATTCGCTCGATGGCTAGGTCCGAGGCAGAGCTCATAATCTAACAAACACACATAATATTGTATAAAAAAAATATAAAATGCTACAGTAAGTAGAAAATATTTTTATTTATACTCAGTTAAACACATTGCCAATAACATAAACACATTTATATCTCATATTTATTTTACACACGCATTATAGATATACATATTCTTAACAATTGGCAAACCAATGCGTGGCTTACTTATTGATAAATATTTTAACAATATCACATTACACAAAAACATAACAATTTGCACAAGCAAACGTGGAGCTTGAAAAACGCCATATATAAGGGGTGTTTCAAACTGCGCGGTTTTTTTAAGAATAAATAAAATATAGATGGCGCACTAATTTGTCTGGGTATGTGGGCATTTGAAAAGTGTGATGTATGACATTTATAAAAACGGTTTCGTATACGGTACAACAACGCGTTCAAATTGTTGAATCATTTTATGAAAATTAGCGTTCTGCGAAAAGCGTTTTTAGAACATAATCGTCCGTTTGAAAGCACTATTGGACGAATTATTAAAAAATTTCAAGAGACCGGTTCTCTGGAAGATCGAAAAAGTGAAAAATATAGACGTAGTGATCGTTCATAAGAAAATATTGGTTTGGTTCGTGAAAGTGTTGCTAAATATCCTGAAATGTCCATTAGACGACGTTCACAACAACTTGGACTTAGTGGATCAACAACATGGCGTATTTTACACAAGGATTTAGCTCTGAACGCATATAGGTTTCAAATAACACAGGAACTGGAGCCATTAGATCATTTAAAACGTCGTTCATTTGTCATTTTCATCAATGAACAACCAGCTGATTTCTCTCAAAAAACGTTTTCCGATGAGGCACATTTTGAACTTGGTGGCTATGTTAATAAACAAAATTGCCATATCTAGGGTGAAGAAAATTCACAAATTATTCATGAGAAACCTATGTATCCTAAACGAGTTACTGTTCGGTGTGCATTATGGTCAAGTGGTGTAATTGGACCTTACTTCTTTGAAAATGCTGCTGGTGAAGCTGTAATTGTCAATGGTGATCAAGATCGTCGGATGATCGTCGAATTTTTCTGTCCTGAATTAATGAATATTAATCTAGAGGACATGTGGTTTCAACAGGATGGCGCTACAGCTCACTTTGCACACGAATCAATTGATTTATTGAGAGAAAAATTTCCTGAACGTGTAATCTCAAGAAACGGTGATGTTAATTGACCACCAAGATCATGTGATTTGACACCGTTTGACTATTTTCTTGGGCGTTATATGAAAAGTCAGGTTTATAAAGACAATACACAATCAATTCCTGCTTTGAAAGATGAAATTATTCATATCATTGGTGAGATAGAGCTTCAATTATGTCAAAATGTTATTGAAAATTTTAACAAAAACGTCTGTGGGGCTGCAAGATGAGGCCCTTTTTGCAGATATTATTTTTCGCATATAAATGTCATAACTGATACTTCAATTACTAATAAAAGGTTTTTGAAAGTGAATGCAAATTATGTGCTTTATTTATTCTTTAAAAAATCGTGAAATTTGAAACACCCTATGTTTATGATAAACACTTCCATAAATATATTTACATACTGTAATTATTTTGGAGTACACACGTCTTTTAGGCGTTCATTGCGTTGCTTATTATATATATTAATCTGGCCGTCGATTGTCTATTATTTTATGGTTACAATCGGTGAGGATTGGTTCCTATAAACAGACACCAGTTCCGCTATAATTTCATAATTTCTTTTGTTCTTTTAAAAATAAGAAATTGATTACTGACTGGTACTCAATTTTTTCCATATTTCAAAACATATTAAGGACAGTTCACTTTCTATTCAAATAACGAGTATCCTGACAATCGAAATTAGCTCAAGTTTAAATAGTTATGTTTTGGAGGATTACTAAATTAAACAATAAATCAGATTTTTTTATTAGTACCACTATATTTCATTAGGCTCAATATTTACTAATCCGTCTACGTAATAACCCCAACACTTTTGTCTATTATTTACAATGCGAATGGATACTTACCCTGCATCTCAGAAGTTGAATATGATCTTTGTATAAAATATCCAGACAGAATCGGCCCAAGAAAGAATAAATATTAAATGTAGACATCGCAATTTTAAATTTAAAAAGTTGTTGGTTTTAGATTATTTACAGACGTGTCATCGAAAAACATTAAGGAATAACATAACCGTCACTACCAACAAATACTGGAATCTGTAATTATTAAATTGAAAACTTTGACTAAATTTATAAAAGTTAATTAAAAATAAAGCCTTTATTTGTAGAAATTTTTTTCAATTGCTGAATATGATGTATTAGTTGAGATACGTATCCAGAATAGTAAATTACATTGTTTGTCCAACATAAGGAAGATTTGCAATGCACTCTTAAATTTTCTGCTTTAGTTAAAAATTACTTTAAAACTGCTCGAGGTGATGATAATATTTATTGCACTGCCACTTTTTTATATCTATTGTAGTCTTCGTAGTCTTCATCCTTCCTTAGGTATGTGTTGAAGTTTGTTTGTTTATACAACATACATAAATGTGATGAGAATTCCCTTTGATTTAATATTCTAATATGAGAGTATCAGAGTTAACCTTTTAACTCAAAAAAATTTTATTCGTTGCTCTATGTAGACTTCTAAGTTATTCGAGATGAATCCGTCATTACACAATTCCTTCTTAGTTGCACTAATGTTGTTTGGTCTGCAATATTCTGATATGCACGCTTTATTTGAGACTCCTAGTATGTTGGAATCTGTAACACTGGTCAACAATGATTTTGTTACCTAGCCAATATTTGCTAAATCTAATGCATTTTCGTACTCTGATTCGAAATATGAAGTCAAAGTTTCCCTATTGACATTAGTTTCTTGCAATAGCCCTTTCTAGTGTCCAACAAGTGCACTTGTATATATAATGCACACACAATACATTTATGGAGGATGAAAGAGTAATAGCACTGTTATTTAGTTTACAACTTGGGTACACTAAATTTTGTTGCTTTGTCTGTATGTAGAGCAGAAGAAGAAGAGTCATTATGTCACCCAAAAGAGAAGCAATGTCTATAGGAGGTAAGAACGTTGTGAATCCAGCACTAGTGAAAGCTTAAAAAGTTTAGATCTGCCATTACACATTAAGCCAGGTCTAATGATCAATTTCATTAGATCAATAAATTGTGATAGGGTTGTGTTTCAGAAATAAAAAAAAATAAATGAATGATACTCTATTTGAAGATAGTTTGAATGGCTGTGAGATTGCTGCGTAGAAACCATTTAAGAAGGTTATAAACAATTACCCTGCATATAATATGTAATCCACTGTCATCTGGATTTTTTCCGTATCAATCTTAAAGTGGTGAGTGGTGAACATGGAGAGCACTTTCACAAGGAATTGTCTACTATAGAAACATACTATCAGAGAAAGTGGAACTCAAGACTGCTGTTTGACTACTGTTAGAAACTCAAAACAGATTTGCAGCAAACTACACTAGAAAATCCAAAAGAAGCAGACTTTAGGCATATAAAGATTGCATGTACAATATGTATTATTACACTATTACACTAAATTTTGTTGTTTTGTATAATTTTAACTTAAAATATATTACAAGGGATTAAAAAATATAGCTTAATTTGTTGTACTACAGAATCAAATGTTCATTAATGTTTTTATTAAAAGTTGTAGAAGAGCAATTCGGATTGAAATATATCACAGATTTGAATTGCAGATTATAGACAAGCAAAGCTTTACGCTTCTAAATGTATGAACAGGGCTCTACGTATATAAACTTGACGGAAACTATAATGTTAATTTAAATTATATTGGGCCGATTTTCAGAGCAAGAAATAAATTACGGCCGCTGGGTGCATTTCGAGATTGAACGAAGTGTGCCCGTACGAGAATTTATAAAGAAGCAATGAAGAGGGGATCGAATACTTTTTAAAATAACAATAAACCCGACGACGTTCTAGCCATGGTAGGGTTATCTCATGGAGTCTATCTATCAGGATGTCCTTGCTTCGCACCCCAGCGACGAGTTTGCTCGTTATTTATGTATTTTAGCGCCGTCGTACGGCCATTATTGACGCCTTAATGTCCGGATTTGTCGTTGCGTGCGCGACGTCACTGTTTGCAAACACTGATAAATAGTGAGAGAGGCAGATCATTTTTTTTGCTCTATACGACGCGTATTTGAATGGATGGATGGAAACGCGTGTATATGATTGGCTTTATGATGTTTGAACAACGGAACTTGATCCGCATTTTATTGCCCGAATGGGCTCAGAAGCAGTCTTTAATTAAACCGATATTAAACGATCACGTGGATTTGATGAACAGCGCCAACATAATGTTTCAAATTTATTTCTATCAAGAGTCTCCAACACTTAAATTGTTTTAATATAAATTAAACGTGACATTGGGTACTACAAATTTAATATATAGTAAATACCATTATTGACATAAATAATAGCGAATACACAATTACCAAATTGGTTCGTAATCGACATGAATACATCTTGAAAGTCTATACTATATTCTTTTTTGTTAAATATTTCACTTTTAGACCTTGTCATGCTGGAAAACACCGAGGTGTTCTTTTGAAATTTTTGAGGTTCCAATGTTGAAATTATTTGTTATATTGTATGACTATACGAGCTCGACTACAACTTCGTACATTTTATTTTTCTCTCATTGTATATTGTAAATCATTATACAGGGTGATTGGCGAGAAAATCCAATACTCAGAGGTAGTCTGAAATTAAATATGTAAATTTTCAAAAGAAATACCGTATACCTCGATAAATGCACTAGCTCGTTTGCGGATTGCACAGGTAAATCGTTGAAGTATATGGCAATTTTTTTCTTATGGGTACCGAACAATCGATAATCCCATCAAGTGTGTTCACTTTTATTGCATATACTAATGATTAAAGCCATCTTTAAAGAAAGGAATTAAGGAGATTTAAATTGGGTGTCCTTGTAGCCTATCTTGAAATCACCCCAGCCAATTCGGCGGTATAGAAAGCGATTGTTAAGGTGACCGATAACAGCACGACTAGAATAGGTAGGGACATCATCATGCTGAAAATACATGATTAATTTATTATTAAAAGGAACATTGTCCAGCAGATCCGAGAAACACTTTTCTAAAAATTCTAAACAGCTGGCTCCAGTAAGATGATTATATGGCACAAATAACTGATGACACTATACTACACGTTAATGCTAAATTGGTACTGGAAGTTACTTTCCACCATGGCGTACTAATTTTCACCTAACGACGTTAATTGTGACATTTATTTACCTTATCATGAGTGAAAGAAGCTTCATCAGTGCACAAAATACACTTGTAGAATATTCGGGATTTCTTTATCGAATTGCAAATTGTAATCTTATAATATTAAACATCAGAAAGAAAATTTTGGCGAGTGACTACCCTGTGCTTTGGTTAATTTGAAGACTGGACTATGCTCAACCGTACTAAGAATTTCGGCGCATATTTTCGATGACAAAAGATAAAATTAAATGTGAAAGCCATAAATATCAGAATAAATGTTATAATTAATAATCACATGTGTGTCTTACTTACAATGCATGCATAGTTTGATTTCTATATTACTAACCGTTAATATTCAACCATATATACCTTAGGTTTCTCTGTTCATATTTGTCTTACAAACACCTCTTCGAATATTGGGGGTCCTTTTCAATAACCTTATAACGTATATACGCACATACAAAAAATGGATTACTTTTTTTTATATAAAACACAGAAAACTAATATACTTTACAAATATATCAAGTTCCGAGGATTCGAACAAAACCCAAGTTAAAGTGTAACATAGCCTGTCGAGAGTTGAATGGATGCAATTGGTCATTATTTAATCTCACCACGAAACGGAGTTATGACTCGGTGAACAGTTTTTTTTCTTACGGGAACTTATGAAAAAAGTGGATAGTGAAACACATCATAGGAGAGCTAAAGTATAAAGCTTGATGAAAAATCTCAACAGGCATGTACTAAGAAGTCAAGAGATTCCAGAGATCTACAATAGACCTGAAAAGATCGATGTAATAGATTCCATGGCTATTTTATTCATCTTAACTTTACTAGTAAACTGCAGTGTAATAGACTAGCAGATACAATTATTGGCACTTTAGTGAAATTCATTCGCTAAATGTTTTTCTATTAATTTTATATCCGATCTAGAAAAATTTAAAAATTAAATTTAAATTAGAACGGAACAGACAGTTTTAATGCAATTTATTAAAAAATTGCAAATGAAAGCTATACAAATTCGCATTTATTGATACTGTGAAATAAATAAAACGTTTTGTGGATGCTCTCGTATTTTACATTGTTATTAAATAATTTTAAAATATATGTAATTCTATTCTCGTTTTGTAAACTTAAATATTTACTATTAAATATGAACACATTTACATATTTAAATTTATATGGATACATTTCTATGTATTAATTATTGTTATTAGAGCTCATCTTGATATGTGCAAAATCTTGGAGCAATCAAAAATTCCTGTGATCTGACTGTGTCTTCTGAGACAGCTAACGTGGAAGGTACCACATATGTAAGAAAAGTGTATTACAGCGACTGAAGCTACTTCAATGTATTTAACTCAATATTAACAAATACTAATTATGGACGTGTATTGTATGCGTTACGCTATTTAAATTATTTTCCATTTTCTTTAAAAACCGTTTGGGTTAGGTCATAAGAATTATTAATTATAAGCATTACTTTTGCTAATTATAATTTAGATGTAAATCGCTATCAATATAAATATGATTAACTGACTAACTTACTTATATGATTCTTCTTTATTACCTAGTGATGGTGTCGGTTTTAATGCAAAAGTACTGAGAAACGAAATGTAAAGAATGTCCAATTACTGCGTTTAATATAATATTAAAGTTAACTGTGGCAAATTATACTGTAGCTAAAATTAATAACGTAAAATAATTTACTATTCGATTAATCATGTTGTCGAAGGCTAGATTTTCGTCTGTTAAAGCAAGCAATTAATAGGTAATTAAACTATTTCGATTCTAGGCCTTGGATTCTTAAATATTAAATTGTACACTATATTGGAACTTTTCAAATTAAAACAATATAACAATAAATTTGATAGAGAAGAGCAAACAGTATTATATTAATATACATATTAATGTTAAGTGATCTGCAGATTGTTTGTTTCTTTGTCGATAAATCGGTTTCGAGCCGAATGAAAGCTAAGGGAAGAAGATGAACGGGATCTCATTGGAACGTCGCCAAGAATAGTCTTTCTAAGAACCGGTACAATACCTGAAAAATTAATGACTTCTTCTTTCGGAAGTAGGGTCATATAGCTATCGTTCACTCCTGGAAAAGGCTAGTTTCGCTGCTACAATTCTCAAGTCGTTCTTGCTGCTGCCACCGTTCTTCGTTCTGCGCGTTATTCTTCTGGGTGCATTTTTCCATGTGTTATGTAGTCTCTGTCCACCATCCCTGGACTAGGAATGAAACGCAGACGTATTCTCTGCTTTCGTGGCCTATATATTTCGCGCCGTATCTTTCTGGTACTACCTGAGCGCAAAATAAAGTCTTTAAGACTACCCATGTACTTTGCACCCAACTGCTATGCCAACCATGCCATCGGTCCAATAATAAATCGAAAAAATAAATTTCTCAAATTTACTTTTTCGATTCTTTTCAATTTAATTTATTTTACTATTTCGAATTAAATTTGTACTTTTTAATGTTTTTAAATAAAATTCTTAATTTGATTGTGTAATCTACTGGACATATTTTGTAGATAAATATTTGTATATAAAACATTTAAAAAAATTACGTTAAAATTTATGTAAGTTAAAAATACAAATATATAAATCGATGATTTGACTATCGACGATACGACATGAATTTCCGTATATGTGACAGTGTAAAAACTTGTGACGATACGCTAAAGACTTTACAAATTAAATAACATTTTAAATGAAAATAAAATTTTAGGCTTTTTATAATTAATTTAAAGAAATATACGAACGAAATTCCCGTGTATCGCTTGGGCAGTATCGGAGATCTAAAAGGGGGATCTTGGGTGAATTTAAACAGATCATTGCTTCTTTTAAATGCGAAGAGACGCACATTAGAAATGCAATTATTGTAAATCTTCGAATTACACAGTCTGTTTCAGAGAAAATGAAACTTTTTAAAATAAAAACAACAGCTTACTATTTTGGTAAAATTCATTTATTTTATTCAAAGTAGTCGCTTTCGGTTTCACTACAACGTTTGGCACGGTCAATTAATATGTCGAATGAATTTTTAAATTCGTCTTTAGTATGGACATCACTAAAGATCTCTGTAGACGCCTTTTTAATGAGTTCGACATCGGCATAAAGCTGTCCTTTCATCGGCAAAAAGTAGTTTGGAGAATAGATAGAAATCACAGGGAGCCAAATCTGGTGAATACGGTGAACGGTTGATGGTTGCCTTTGAATGCCATTTATAGTTGGAAAATCAGTTATGTGTTGAGGGATGAGATGGTGCATTTTCATGTAACAAATACCAGCTATCATTTTTACGATATTGAGGACATACACAACGAATACGCCCTGAAGGACGTTTCATAACACCAAGATAATATACAAATATACAGCATTGAGTGTTTGACTAGTTGGTAGAAACTCTTTGTGCACTGTGCCTTTCGAATCATAAAAACAAATCAACATTGTCTTCACTTTTTACTTCTCCAAACGGCTTTTTCACGGTATTTCTTCGCTTGGATGCTTTCATTCTCAGCTTTGACGCTTGGTATCTGGATTATATTGAAAACAACACGTCTCATAGTAAGTAATAGAATACCTGAAGTTTTCATTCTTCTCTGAGTCTTTAATCAAATCTGTACAATGTTTAAGTCATTAGCTTGTGTGGTACAAAACTTGTATAAATCTTTCTCAGTCCTAAATGCTGTGTCAAAAAGCGATGGATTGAATCTTTGGAAATGTGAGAGTTCAATGTGACTTTCCGTAACCACAGATTTTTTTGCACCAGCACGTTCGTCATCATTTATGTCCATACGACGGTCTTTAAATGATTTATACCATTACCATACGCACTTGTACGTGATAAACATGCATCAACATACACTTGTTTCATCAAATTAAATGTTTCAGTAAACGATTTACTGAGCTAAAAATAGAACTTTCTTCAAACTTCATTTTTCGACCGATGTCAAATACACACTGTTAATTTATGCGCAATTTCTCTACTTCTAATGATGCGAATGTCATAATATTTTAGATACGGCATTAGTGAAAGATCTACCTTACCGACACATATTTTTTTAATAGTTGGCGCCACTGAGAATTACTATTTTAAAAAAGTTTCTTTTTCTCCGCACCAGACTTTGTAACGGGTGAGGCAGAATAACGAGTGATTTTAAAAAGTCTGTAAAAAACAAGAAAAACAATATTTAGGAATAAATTCATTATTTTCTCAAAGAACATAAAAAAGCATTAATTATTTTATTTTTTAAAAATAACTCCGGAAAGATGACATCCGTTCAGGCGTACATATTCTTACAATCGTGTTCTGAAACTATTCATTACATTTTGCAGCATTGCTAGGGGAATGTTTTCCACTTCCTGTCGGATCCACTCTTTCAGGGCTTGAATTGTTTGTGGTGGGTTATCTTGAAACACTTTACTTTTTAAGTATCCCCACAAGAAAAAGTCGCACGGTGTGAGGTCCGGTGAACGGGAAGGCTAGGTGATGTCCCCATTTCGAGAAATCACATGATTTGGAAATAATCTGTTAACAACATTCATGCATACTCTGGCTGTATGGAAGGTTGCTCCGTCTTGTTGAAAAAATGTTTCCTCGTTAACTTCGTAGCGTGCAAGCTGTGGTTCAAAAAAGTTTTCCAACATGACGGCGTATCTTTGTGAGGTTACTGTCACACCATTGCCACGAGCATTTTAAAAAAAGTAAGGACCTATGATCCCCGATGAAGACATAGCGCACCACACAGTAACTTTTATGGAGTGAAGGGGTTCTTGATGCATTTGTCTAGGATTTACGTCACTCCAGTATCTAAAGTTCTGCTTATTGACGTAACCGGACAAATGGAAATGGGCTTCTTCACTCATCCATAAGTTGTTTACAATATCCTCATGTTGATTAATTAAATCTGAAAACTCTTCACAGAATCGTTGTCGACTCACATAGTCCGTGCCTTTAAGAGCCTGTACGATTTGGATTTTGTATGCATGAAGGTGGACATCCTTGTGTAATATTCGTCTGACAGTTCGGTTTGAAATCCCAAGTGTAGTGCTATGCCGGCGAGCTGAACGACGCGGGCTTCGCTCAATATTAGTTTTGGCCGACCAGGTTTCTTTTTTGTCGTTGACGAAATTTTCTCAAAGTTCCTAACCCATTTTTTAATGGCACAGGCAGACGGCACTGGTTGATTGCGATTAATGTTAAAATGATTTCGAAAGGCACGACGCGCGCTTATGTAAGAATTATCATTTTCATAAAACGCCTTAACAGCGTACGCACGCTGGTGACGGGTCCAACGCTCCATTGTTACTAAATGCTAATATCAAGGAAACATGGCCGATAGCGTCCCTACCACCGCCGAATAACACGCGCGAATTGCGGGCTTTTTAAAATCGCTCGTTATTCTGCCCCAGCCTGTATATATATAATTACAGAGAGAAGCTTAAAGGAATATTAACATTAAACTATTATAATAAATTAATGCAAAAGCCATTCTTAAGTAAAATATACGACCGAATTTTCTAAATGTTAAATGTTAAAGAAAAAATTTTACTATTTTAAATTAGTTCCGTTTTCTCTGCGACAGACTGTATATATTAGAATACGACATTCACATGTATAAATAATATTTGAATCCATTTAAATTCATTTTTAATAAAATTAAATATTCGATTATTTATTTTTACAATTGTTTTTATTTAAATATTTTGAAATTAATAGTGCAGTATCGGAGCATCAAGTTACGTAGGCAGAATATTGCCACTAAGTTTGGTAGTTTTAGGTTTATTTTTTTGAAACGCGATCGTAAACAAATTCCTATTTTGAAATGTTGGGCATTATACAGTTTTTCTTTTGTTAAAAGTCAAAGTTTCGTTATTTTCGGATTATAATTTTTTTGTAAATAAAATGTTTATTTGCTATACATTAGACTATGATATATAAGAGTGAGTAGACAATGCCCATGATAATGGTAAGTGGTTTATGTAAATCTTACTTTATTTTAAATTGAATAAACTTCCGGGATAAATCTTGTGATGCGAATTTTTGTTTAATATAAAAGAAGTTTCTCTTGTATGTATGCAAACTTCGTTACTTAGCCTTAATATTTAATTTGAGTTGATATAAAAGAATTTTAGGTATAATAGATGATAATACTAATTATAATTATTACATATTGCTTAAATTTTATATTTAAATGTAAAAAATGTTTCATTAGCTTTACAGATAAATGTATTTACACTATGATGTTTTACGTTCAGTTAATTGTAGTTAGAACAACATACAAACACATAAAATAACGTTTTAAATAAACTTATTTAAAACGATAAACTACAATTAATTGCATTTAAAACATTCTGGAGTAAATACAGTGCAATTAATTGAATTTGTTTCATTTATTTAAATGTTAGTGTTTACGGAATGCTAGGTCTAGTTAATTTAAAAAACCCCACCCGCAATAATATTCATCTACCCTTATATTCTACAAAAATTTCACATACTTACCTCAATTTTCCGAAGCAAGTATCACAAAAATATGCATGTTTAGTTATGCAATTTAGCTATGTGAAGTATGTAGGCATAACAATTTTATATACAAATTAAATTATTAGTGTAATTCCAATATAACCCCACATCGTCACAACGTCAGCATCATTTATGATATTCGTTCAACAAACGGCATTTAACTATGATAATAAGGTGAGTAATTTAAAAAAATTATAGTCTGCAGTTTCCTTGATATTTCTGATATTAGCAGGCATAGATATACCATATGTTTATAATTAATTTAATGAAAATTTCCTGGAATATGATAATAAGCTATACGCATATGTGCAATGTTATTTATTACTAATCCACTCGCTTACAAAATATAATCGGTGTGGTTAAAAAATATGAAGATGCACAAGCATTGATTGTACTCGGAGTGTTATTATAGTGTATTGGTAGAGTAATTAGGTTGGCGATTTGGACCCAGCCGCATACACCCACTCAGTCAAACTATCTATACCTCAAACCCCAAAAACCATCCCCAATGTGCCCTTCGTCCGTAGAACCGAGTAAGTTTTCTGAGGAGGTTCGTTAGAGGAGGCTGAATGCAAATGAGGTCTTCAATTCGTATTAATTAACTGTGTGTTGCCCACCCCCGCATGCGCCTTTGAGAAGCCCGGCCCTTGCCAATAAAGCAGATGAACGGACCCGGTTGTTGAGTAAATAGAGTTAGTCGCTTGTCATTCGGCAACCCCTCCGGTTCCACGATTTTCTACGAGTATACGTATTACCCCTGAACTAAAGGGGTGATTTTATGTTTATAGACTTACCATTTAGTGTGAAAACTTGGAATTTTTAAAATTCGACAAGAAGAAAAGAAATTTACTTAATATGATTATAAATATTGAATTAGTACTTTTACCTACTGTAGAAATAAAATACTGGAAAAAAGAATTTAATTTTAAGGTATAATAGCGCAGTTTAAATCATTTAAATATGTGCACACGAAATATGTAAATATTAATGATCTAAACTGAATCATAGTAAATAAGGTTTTCATGTGCCTAGAAAGTTATAAATATGTTTTTTTGATAATATAATGGATGAAAATACTAAATAATTTTCGTTTCAGTAAAACATCTTCGGTAATCAACAAAATAAAATACAAATATTTACTAATCTATTCATAATGATCGTCTTTACTTGTTGCCATGTATCGGGAAGCTCATTGCTGCATTTGGCATAAAATTCAGTAGCAATTGAATAAACTTAATAGCAATAAGAAAGCAACGATGGTGTAGTTTTTGGGATATTAAGATTGCTGGATAATAAAGAAGTCGATAATTATGGTTACAGTCTGATCGAACGAACTTTGAAGGCATTCTACTAGTTTCGTGTCAAACTTTGAGAGGTATTGTCTACTAGTGAAAGTCAATGCATAGGAACTTCATGAAAGAGAGTGAATGGATTATTCGATTTTCCGTACATCTTTTTTCGATAGTTCATCTAATATGAAGGACGTCGATAGATTTCTTTAATTACATTTAGTTTTTTAGAATGAAGACAGAGCCAATAATATTTTGCCAAGCTAAAATTACTTTTCCTTGCTTCTCTTTAGGTGTAAAGTATTTGCACAAAGACTAATTTTTACTCACAAGGCCACCACCTTATCTGTAACTCAAAGACAAAACATCGATTTTCGTCTCATATAAATACCTTGTGTAAAAAATTCTCTGGTCTATGATAAAGAATGTTGTAACTATCAGCACATAATGTTTCTAATTTACGTACTACGTTCTGTAAGGGAACTGGAAAAGTTTTCCACCTAAGAACGAAACAAAAGACCAATGACTTTTTTGTTAATTTTACTTTTCAGCGTAGTCTCTCTTAAACTTCAATGTACTTGCGGTGTCAGTCCTGCAACAACTTTATTCCATGAAAAAAGGAGTTAATTTCCTCTTTCGTTTGGTTAGCGTCTGAACTGAAATTTCTACATAAAAAGTTCAACGAAGCCAAATCCGGAATATATGGTAACTGATCCAGATTATGGTAGTTAGACTGGGTTATACTTTGGTTTCCTTCGGAACCCGTTTATTGTCGGGAAAAAGGAGGACTTCTTTGTGACACGAACTTTGATGTCTACGAGCAATAGTAGCACGTAATTTTATTAACGTACTACTGTAGATAACTACTGATCTTGTAGTCTCCTCTGGTATGTGTTCAACGAGAATAACTGTTGCTTCGATGCAAAAGACGATGGGTCATCAATGGATTCATGACTCTACCGAAACTGTTTTGACTGACTTTTTACTTAAAAATATGATAGAGTTCCCCATATACTGCAATCATTTGTTTATGAATAGTTTTAGAATAATTTTGTTCCTCTGTTAAAAATCTGTTGATATTGCGATGTTCTAATTTCCCCAAATAAAGTTTTAGTTGTGAAAACCTTATAAAGTACAAAATAATAAACGAGTTGAACCTAAATTTGATACATAAGCAGAAAAATGTTATCACTAATGAACGTTAATAGACAATCCATAATTAGTTGTTTCGTCATGGCTACGCAAACTTCTTTCTACTTCTCTTCATAGCAGTTTTGGGGGTAAATGGATATCAAATTTTTGGATTATTCTCAATACTAACATTACCTTAGTGAAAACATTTGCGAAATGTAATATCTTTATCGATATTTTGCTGAATAAGTTGCGTAATTAGTGGAGAACATCAGTATTGCTGGAAACCAATGCAAATTGCTTGGTTTATCTTATTGTTGTCGCGTATAAGTACATTCGCATTAAGTATGTAAATAATTCGTTTATTTATAATAACTTTGCAAGCGTTGTTTTTAATTTAGTATTAATTTAAATTTATTAACTTTGTGTGCAACAAATATTTAAAAAATTTATCAACGTAATGCAATAATTCTATTTCAAAATAAAGATACATATATGATATGTGTGCTTATTATCTTTATTTGTTTCATAATAATATTCTATATGCTTACTGAAATGTATGATGCAAAGAGTAGTCAAATTAAAGGAATTTTCGTCATCAATTAACGCGTCAATTTTATCGGACGTGTTTGTGTGTCAAAACCCATTAAGGAAAACTTTCAATGGGATTTGAAAACGGTGGTTCGCCTTTTCACCGTGGCCTTCGTTGCGATAATGTTTTTAAGGGAATAGTAACACGGTCGTGTGTATATAGAAACACATACATACATACGTACATACATACATGACGAAATTCAAACCGTGCCCGGGGACTAGTACATCAAAGGACCGCAACCCGAAGGCGTCGGACCGGAATTGGAGTGCGCCTCTTTGAAAGGAATCGCCTTGGGGAAAGCACGGTGGCCTCTGTTTAAAGCAGGGCGAGCGATGTATGTATGTATGTGCGAGAATTTGTGATGTTTAAATTATGGACGCATTTAGATTTAATACGAGACTATGCCGGGGTGTTGTCACTTAATTATACGGCAATGACACGTGTTTGTGATTGATGTCTGACTAAACTAGGTGTGTAGGAAATAGGAAAATTTAAAAATCGCAGCGGAGTAACAACTTTAGTCCATAGCATTTACATTATCTAAGCAAAATGTTTAGAAGTGATTATAACAGTTGATAAGTACATCTATTAGTTTAGAAGTGAAATTCTAATCTACGCCCTTTTATTATATTTTATTTTTATATACCGCGAATGTATATTGGCACATTTAAATTTTCCTCCCAAAGAACTGAACTATTCACACTTATTTTGAAAATAAATGTGGTAGCAAGTGAGACTACTGTTGTATTCTAATTTTGCTATTTTTTTATGACAATGGGTAAAATTTAATAAATTAAAATAAATTCGCAATACGGGCTGCAAATGAATACTTAATTTTTAAAAGACTGAACATATCTAAAGCTTTAGCTGATTCGCAATACATTTTGGGTGACTGTGTTTTCTTGAATGCTACAACTTGTAGGTAGGTGCGTTTTTTAAGCATGGCAATATAAGAGTCGAAGATATTGTGCGACAAAAACCATCAGAAATTGTAAATTATTAATAAAATTAATGCTATTATTATGAATGAGCGGAAAACTGACATCAAGGAGACAGTTAACATCGTGAGCATATCGACTGAACGCGTACATCACATTTTGCCACAAACCTTGAGTTGCGACAAAAATATGAAAAAATGCGAATGTCAAGTGTGGTGATTCTTTGCGAAGATCTGTTATGTTTAATAAACTTGTCTTAACTACTATGTTTCTAAAACTAAATGGAAACAGTGGACATATCATTGTAGACTAAATAAAATCAAAATATTTCTATTATTGGGTAACACCGAGTAACATAAACGTAATTTACAAACATTTAAGTACAGATAGTCTGTTTCGTAAAATAATCCACAATTATTTTAAGCTCATATATGCAGAAATTTTTTTGCAGAAAAACGTATATAGGCATGTCAACTATATATATGATACAAAATGAGATACTAATGTAAATTAAAAATGCTATACACAGTATAACATAAACGTAATTTACAAACATTTAAGTATACATAGATAGTCTGTTTCGTAATTGTTTTAAGCTCATGTATGCAGAAATTTTTTAAAACATTTTCAACACTGATCGATATGAATTATCCCCTTTATTTGGTATAACACAAAACAGTGCTGTAAATACATAATACCATAAATACACAGTAGACCAAAGTCTATGTCAATTTGGTTCTAATTTGGACAGCACAATTGGTATTGAGCAACAATAATTAGCAAAAAAGTTACCTTCTCTTCTTTTAAAAACAGGATTTACTCTTCAGACTTTAAGAAATGCAGGAAAGGATCTTGCCGAAAGGAAAGTTTATCTATTAGATAAGCTACTTCAATAACATTTATAGAATGTAAAAAATGATGACCCTCACTCTGACTACGAATTACTTTTAAATACTCTCTGTTGTTCCTGGTAATCTCATAATAGTAAATAATCAGATACAGGCTTTAGAGCAGTCCATTCAATTTATAAAATAAATGAGAAATAGGTGGCGTTGAGAATTTACTCACTCGGTCAATGAAATGCTTCGGTGTAGTGCCAAAGGCGGAGCACCGGATTTTAGGACAATTATTGTCAATTATTTAAGTTTTATCTAAATAAAGGGTCCATGAAATGACCATTTCTTCTAGAAAAAATTAACGACAGCGATTAAATTTTTAAGCCAATATTACAGCAAAAATAAGGAAAATGTTTTCGAATATTTTTGAACTGTGTTGCAATACTTAAAAAATCATTTTCTTAAATTACGCATTGTTAATTTAAATATATATATATATATATTTAAAAGCATTATAATGAAAGCAATTTTTTGATATTTATTATATCATGAACGAATATGTATAATGTGAATATACAGTTCTTTAATTATTTTGCTTCTTTTAAAAAATCGTGACTCTATACTTAGATACGATATATTGCAGAAGATCCTCTTTGTAACTGGAAGTTCTGGCAGAGTCCGGGTATCGATTTAGCAGCGCATCTAATTAAGAGTCCGGGCACGTTCCGCTCTCAACTCCGGTGACACTGTTTCATGAGACGATGCTAGGACGGCGAAGCAGTAGAACGTATACAGTTCTTATATCACAACTCTAACTCATGGACCGAAGATTCAGTTACTTTGTTAGCATGTAGTCGTTTTGATATTATTCGGTAAAATTAGTGAAAATTTTAAGAAATTTTATTGAATGCTTATAACTCATCATACAGATTGTATGCACGTATGTACGTATGGGCACATTTTTCTCTGCAATAAAAACGAAAATATAGAAATACGATGAATTTGCTGTGTCTCTAAAGGTGAAGTAGTTTCAAGAATGCAATTGAATTAAGATAGAAGATAAATATACTAAGTAGAGTCAAATGACTTAACTTGTTAATATATACATATATATTCTTTAGCTATAGTCGATAAAGACGAATTATTGATAATATTTAATTATTCGAACACTGAAACGCTATTTATCCTTCTAAAAATTCAGTCAATCTGCTACTAAAATGAGATATTTTCTCGTAATGCAGAGTTTCTCTTAGCATTAGAGCAACTCAAATATTAACAATGTTCTACATGTTTTCATTGATGCTAAAGCAATTATTAAATTGTATTAATAGTATGACCAAAATATATCAAATTTACGTTATATATATTTCCATCCACGACGTAGAGCATGTAACAAAAAAATTAAACCAAGTAATAACATAATAACCACGGAGATGATGAGAATAATAATTCAGAAAACAGATACAAGATAGCATTAAAGACGGAAAAATTAAAGAGGCACCGTATGGCCACGGACGTAGTGGAATTAGATAAATACATTATCGAGGCTATCCTGAATGAGATGTTTATAACAGTCAAGAGAGACATAGAAGTTCGTGCAAAATAGACGGATGAAACGGAAATTTATTTTTTCTCTCTTTTTTATTTGATTATTTAGTTGCCAGTCCTTGGTTTACTATTTTTGGACATTACGGTCACCGTTAAGAAATAATGATTAAAGTAGGTTTCGTTTTCTCAAGACAATTGTTAGAATTATCTAGTAATAATATAATGTGATATAATGATTATCATGTAACTGCTTTAATTAACTTAGGTATGGAAGTTTATTATTCATTAATGGAATGAAAATCTGGAAAGTATATAATTACATATTGGTTGGCTTTGTGTTCATTTGAAATCCAGAATTTGGTTTGGCTTTATCGATATCAAGTTTGGCAGCCAGAGAACATATATATATGTATGTATTTACATATGTAACGGTCTATTTCTCCTCATATTTACATAATTCCGTGGTCTTCTTCGGTGTGTCTACTTGTTAGTCACCCTGACCGACGCCTGGGTGTGAAAAGTGTGTCCTTGTTGTACCCTTACAAATATTAATATCGATTTGTATTGCGTAATTGATATGGCATCCAAGATGAATGTAATTTGTTGCTCGTGTGGTTTCAAAAACACTGCGGAAGAGCACAAAATCATCGATTGTTATGTATGTAAGAAATATTTTTTGCATTCCTGTGTAGATTTGACGGCGTCAGAAATAAGGTCGATAAAAAATAAGAAAGGGATCTCATGGTCCTGTCGGAGTTGCAATACAGTCAGTAATGATATTACTGAATTACGGTCCACGATTCTGGATCTGCAAAAGGAATTGAAAGCTCTAAGAGTGAGTAAACCGACTACAGTGGATGACGCTGTGTTTGAGGAGCTGTCCGTAGAGATGGGGGAGAGGAATAATAGAAAACAGAATATAATAATATTTAATGTCGAGGAAATGAATTCCCAGGATGTGATTGTGAGGAAAAACCGTGACAAGGTCATCGTTAAATCTATAATGGGGAGTCTGTCGTCGGGTGTTAGTCTTGAGGATGTCGAAGTTCATCGGCTGGGTCGCCATGACAGTGGAGGTAATAGGCGTCCACTCAAAGTAAGGCTAGGTACTGTTAAAGATCTTCATAGCATTATAAAGATAGCGAAGAATCTAAAAAATATTGCAGAATATAAAGAGGTCCGCATTTCCCTTGACAAAACTGTTCGCCAAATGAATTACTATAAGAAGGTCAAAGCGCAACTTGATTCTAGAGCAGCAAATGGAGAGACTGGTCTCAGGATTAAATATGAGAGGGGCATTCCCACTATAGTACATTTAAACTAGATTCGTCTGACAGATATCTACAAGTTTACTATCAGAATGTGCGCGGCTTACGGACCGAGATTCTATTTTTTCTATACAAATATAAGTGACTCTGAATTCGATGTTATCTGCCTCGTTGAAACGTGGCTATCAGAAGATATCACTAGCAGTGAATTGTTTCCAGCAAACTACCAGGTTTTAAAGCAGGACAGACGATTCGACATTATTGGTAGGAGACGGGGTGGGGTGGTGGTGTTCTTATCGGTTGTAAATCAGACTATTGTGTCGAACTATTGTTCTGAATAACATTACAAGTGCTATACCGATCATTGATATCCTCGGTAGTATAATTCATATGCAATCTGTCCGGTTAGCTGTTTTTGTTATTAATTTTCCTCCTGATACTTCTGTTTCTGATTACGAAGAGTTTTTACTTTTGTTTGAAGATATTTGTGCAAATTATACAAGCAATATATTGATCGTGGGCGATTTTAACATCACGCACTTTAATAATGCTGACATAAGCAATGTAAAATCTCAACTAACAAATAGCTTTGCTAACTTTGTCGATCTAGCGCAAATTAATAATATTGTTAATCACAGACAACGAATTTTAGATTTAGTATTAACAAATAGCAAACACATAGTTTTTGAACGTGAGAATGCACCAATGGTGAATGAGGATTTGAATCATCCCACAATAAATTTGTCTATTGATTTTAGTAATCATAATTTTCCCAGCTTAACTCCAAACAAGGGTTGTTACACTTACAATTTCAGAAAAACCGACTACATCAATCTTTATAACGCATTATTGCATACTGATTGGTCATTTCTCGTTTCATATACTGATATTGAATCAGCGTGTAGAGATTTCTATGCTAAAATATATGAATATTTTAATCTATTTGTACCGTTGAAGCGCATGTGTGCGGCGAGTTATCCAGTATGGTTTACTGGGGAACATATAAATGAATTGAGATTAAAAAATCCATATCGATTAAAATATAGGAAAACGCGTTCTTTAGAATTTTTAGAAAAGTACAAATTACTGCGATAGAAAATAAAACGAAATACCAAAATATTGTACAACAACTATTTGAATAGAGTACAGCATTCGATAAAACACAATCCTAAATTTTATTGGAATTTCATACGCAGCAAACAGACTAATAAGGGATTACCCAGTTCCCTGAAGAACATTAGTGGTGCACTTTTGACTCAGCCTCGGGAAATAATCAATGAATTCCTGAACTTTTTCACCTCTGTTTACTCATTACCTCTCTCGACTCCTACTCCTACTGCTCAGAATTCATTAAGTAGTACCTTAATTAATGTACCGATTATTCTGGAATCGGATGTTTTTTACGCATTAAAACGACTTAAGAATACCAATACTGCAGGTAGTGATTTTATCCCTAGCTTCTTGATTAAGGATTGTGCTGGCGTCCTTGCTGCTCCATTGTGCCAACTATTTAATCTTGCACTTCAGTCTTGTACCTTTCCTGAATGCTGGAAAATTGGTAGAATGAGTCCGGTTTACAAGAAAGGCGATGTGGGTTGCATTAAAAATTACCGTCCCATTACAATAATAAACAACTTCGCCAAAGTTTTTGAAGCTTGCCTCTTTCATAACATCTCTCCGCAAATCAAATCTCTGCTATCCACATGCCAGCATGGTTTTTTTGGTAAGCCTTCAACGGTCACTAACTTAACAATATTTACGCAGTTTCTCTCTGATAACATGGATAAGAACATTCAAGTAGACGCTATTTTTACCGATTTCTCTAAAGCGTTTGATCGGATAGATCACTCAATATTACTACACAAGCTGGCTAAAGTGGGTTTCTCGCCGTCACTTGCACTCCTATTTCGGTCCTACTTATCTCAGAGACCTAACTATGTCTACTACAAAGGTCATAAATCACAGCCTTTTCATTCAACATCTGGAGCTCCGCAAGGGTCAAATCTCGGACCTCCTTTATTTTCTATTTTTATAAACGACCTTGCTGAAGTTCTAGACTGTGAGAAATTATTATTCGCAGATGATCTGAAAATATATCACGCAGTAAATAATATCGATGACTGCGCTCACCTTCAGGAACAGTTGGATGTAATCCAGACATGGTACACCGATAATGGGCTTCACTTGTATATTTCTAAGTGTAGATATGTCTCATTCAATCGTAGAAGTTCCTCTATTGAATTCAATTACACTTTGAACAATGCTTGCCTAGAAAAATGCCAAGTTGTTAGGGATTCGGGTATTACATTTGACTCCAAATTATTATTCAATATCCATATAAATAATATATCCAATGCTGCATTAAAAACTTTGGGTTTCATAATTAGAACCACCAAGTCCTTCTCGTCAATCGACAGTATAATACCACTTTATTTTGCCTTTGTTAGGTCGAAACTCGAATATGCGTCATTGGTGTGGTCACCTCTTTATAAAACACATATCCATGTGCTGGAATTAGTGCAAAGGCGCTTTCTGAAGTTCCTCTACTTTCGCCAGTTTGGGAACTATCCTCCTCGGGGCTACAGCCATATTAATCTACTAACTACATTTAACATAGAATCATTAGAGCTCCGTAGACACCGCAATGATATAAAATTTCTTTACCATCTTCTGCATAAGCAAAGATAAACTTTTTGGTTCCCAGGCAAGCGACTAGAATAACGAACACCTTTCGTCTGCCCATTCCAAGGACAAATGTAATGATTGGATCGCCGGTCTACCGAATATGTAATAACTTTAATAATTTAACAGCCGTGGATATAAACTATAGTCCTTTACCAACGATTTTACGTCAGTGTTTGTAGTGTATAGGTGTGTTTATACTTTTTATGGTGGTGGGTCTTACAAATAAGTATTTAATGTTAATTAGTATTTCAAGTATTTAGAAAATTTAGTGTTTACTGTAAGTCAACGCAGAAGTAATTAGACTTAAAAGTTGTCCTGTAATAGCATTGTAAAGATCTGTTGGGCAAATATATAAATTATTATTATTATTATTATAATTCTTTTACACGAATCCCCTATATTGACCATAGATTTGTTAATACTTGTGTGCAATTTATTAAGAAGTTTCCAGACAAGCCAATTGTCTTCTTGATTTGGTATTAATTTCTTCTTTACTCGAGACAATTTAGAGAGTATTTGCTACGTAAATAACGAGTCGTAACAATTTCGCAATTTTAATTAATATCTTCGATTTTTTAGTTCAAATTTGTTTTACATTTGACAAAGTAAGAGTCACACAATTATAAATAAAATATTTTAATCTAAAGTATAAATCGGAAGATGAATAACTAGACAAGCCAATTTCGAGGTCCCGCTAACTTAAATATTTGTTTCAGTACATCTATGATACATCTGCTATTACTCTCTCATTAAATAAAATTAAATTCAAAGAACATACCGTCATTTTATCACTTGCTAAGTACGTTTAATTTTAAAATGATCGAATGTATACGTAATTTGGCAAAAAAGATCGAAACTCGCTTCTAACGTAATAGATTTCTGTTTATTGAGATAAAATGTTAGTTGTATAAGTACTCGTATTTACGATTTTACTAGTTAAATCAAAAATTTTGATTTAATAGAAGTAAAACTTACTTGACTTAAAGCTATGTTTAATAGTCATTCATTCAAGTGTTTTTTTTATATAAGTTATTAGTTATGATGTTACGCTTTGCGAATATCTAATTATCTTTTATCATGTCTTAATTCGTTTTTTAACTACAAGTCGATCTTAAAATTCTTTAAAAATTATTAACTAAGACATTTGCAATGTATAAATAGTTTCTAACCAGGAATCTCTTTATTTAGTTACATCTGTACGTTATTTTCAATATTACATTTAGTTCTAATTTTAAAAAATGTCAAATTAAGATCATGCCTCAAACTTTAATACCACGACAAAGAATAATATTTAGTAAGTAAGTAGTGTGACATATTAATTTAAAGTACTATTCACGACTAAGCTTTTATTGATATAATTTTTAATAGTGTCACAATTCCTTTTATTATATCGCGACTCTTGTGATTTATTAATTTTGGCGTAGGTGGTCACTGTGGAGTTCATTCATGCCACCTATTTCTTTAGAAGCTCTTCCTTTTAGAGAATGTCTTTCAAATGTTCTGTACCCGCAACCCAGATAGTACTCAATTCGCGGTCGACAACCGGTATTTTCACTACTCACCGTACGTGTAATGTTCACGAAGTATAATGTATGTATGTATATCGTGTGCGCGATATACAAAAAAACCTATTCCAAATATACATATATGTATATATAATGTATATATATATATATATATATATATATATATATATATACATATATTGATATCCACATGTATGTATATATATATATATATATATATATATATATATACATGTGGATATCAAATCAGACAAGTACCATATATTCTGAATGTGATTCAAGGAGAGAGATGTATGAAATAATTACTTAATACTCTGCCTTTAGAAAAATGTCTTTAATTTTGGATAATTAATTACAAACTTTAGTGCGCCTCAAAACGTTGCTGAGGCGATTGAAGAAGATTACTTTAATACTCGTACTACGAGTATGTACAGCAAGCATAATATTGTGATTAATATTCTATTCTATTATATTATTTTAAACTTACTTCTTTGACATATTTACTTTATTAATTAACTTAGCTTCAGCGGTTGTCGTCTACAGTTTCTTCGAAGTTTCCGATCTTGAACCACATTATTGACATTACTACATTATTCGTCGACGTTTTATCTACTCTTGTTTGGGACATTCTCAGGGCTACTAGATGCTGCCGCACTGGAACTGAAGTTGAAATTCAGTGCAGCAACATCCTTTATAAAACAGTGCCACGGACGCGGTTCCAATCTGGAAACGTGCAAGAAACTAATTACTTTATTGTTTAAACCAATTTTAATTAAATATCGTATTTTCATTACCGTAATTTGAAATTCGTGTATAAGTGACAATTTATCATTAATTCTTCACTTTCTATGGATTCGTTGTTTTGTTGTATTAGGACGAAAACTGTGTACTTGGATGGATCTATTAATATTTCTATAATTGTTTGCTTATATGCAATATTTTTGATGAAATTTTAGATCAGTTACATACTAATTGAATGGCCGGTTATTTGAGTACGTTTTATACAAAGGCTACTAGGAAAATTTTGCAAATTGACGCAACAATGAATGGTAGGAAGCTGCTTGTTGCTGCATGTTGAGACATGTTCATATATGCATAGTAGCCGCCGCGCCGTATCGATGGGCTCAGTTATTCATTAGCAGTGAGAGTGTAAACTGCTTGCGATGGCACTGTGGTCATGAAATGTGATAAGGGCAGTTTTGCGTTACAATTTCGTGCGTGGTTCAAACACAGACCTGTGCTTCGAAGAAATGACTCTTGTACTAGGTGATGTTTGTTCATATCGCACAACGATATTCAGGTGGTATAGAGAATTCCAACGGACGAATTTAACTGTTGAGGATGCTGAGAGGCCGGGAAGGCCACGAACGTCAGTTACGGAGGAAAACGTTACTACTATGAGGAAAATGCTTGTCGAGGACAGGCGAGTGGTCTACCAACAGATAGAGAGTACTTCAGGCCTAAATGCACCAGCAATTCGTTTGATTCTGCATGATCATTTGTACGTGAAGAAACTTTGTTCTCTCTGAGTGCCGCATCGACTGACTGAAGAGCAGATGATACGACGTGTGACTTGGTGCTGAGAGATGCTAAAAAAGTTTAATAAGGGACAATCTCGGTATGTGAATAACATCTTGACAAGTGACGAGACTTGGCTGTACTATTACGATGTGCCGACCAAAGCTCAAAACCAAGTTTCGGTCTTTGATGGTGAGGACACACCCGTAGTTGTCAGAAAATCCCGATCTATAAAGAAGAAAATGGTAGCTCTATTTTTTAAATCGAGTGGAATTGTGGAACGCGTCGTTTTGAACACACAGAAGATAGTCACGGCTAACTAGTATACTGAACAGTGCCTGCCTAAAGTCATTGGATCTATGAAGAACTTGCGGCCAAAGTCAAGAATGGACACCTGCTTCCTCCATCGCGATAATTCTCCAGTTCACCGCGTCAAAGCCTGCACCGAATATTTGACCAGGACAGGAAACTTCTCGAGCACCCTCCCTACAGTCCAGATCTTGCTCCATGCGACTTTGCACTGTTCCCGCATGCGAAAATGAAGCTAAAAGGGAGGCGGTTGTCCAGTGATGAGGACCTTCTGCAGGCTTGGGACAACGAGTGTGCTTTAGTCCCTAGTAAAACTTGACAGAACTGGTTTAAAAATTGGTTTCGGAGGATGGAGAGGTATATTGAGTGTAGAGGAAATTACTTTGAAAAAATCAAATAGACAAAGCGGTATTGCAAAACTTTCCTAGTACCCTTTGTAGTAGTATTATTTTCACGTACAACACTTATAATCAAGGACTTATTATCAGTTAAAGTTTTAATTTTTAACGTATGAATTATTAAACATTACATATTTAACAAAAAGGTGAGTTTATTAAAGAATATTGAATCGCGTTGTTTCAAATGTTTATAGATGTGCTAAAAGATATAGATTTTTGTCCTCATGAAAATAAAGTTCTGAATTTTTTAGGTAAACTCGAGAAGTGACGTTCCGAACAGAAAAAAGAACGGCATTAAGAGATTATATCGCGCATTATCTGGGCGGTGGATGAGAAAATGTAAAAAACGATTTACAGTGAAAAGGCGTTGGTGGGTGAAAATAAAAAATGAAAAAAAGTGTGACAATATTGAACGTGGCCATATGCCCGAAACTAAAAACCGGTCGCACCCCGGTAATCCTCTTATAGAGAAAGAGAAACCGAAGCTTTTGTGCGATCGAACCGCGTGGTTTTATATCAATATATAGGTCTTATCTGATTCTGTCCATCTGCCCATTTGATGAGTTGTTTTGTCCGTGAAAATTTTAATCAGATTTTTTACACTTCCACAATCTGCCCGTGTTACATTTTGAATCAATGTACATATTTTTATCTAGAAAATACTTTGAAACAAATTTACTCTTATTTATATCTCTACAAATATACAATTATGGAAAATAATAATAGATGGAGCATAATATATAATCTTTATCAATTAAGATACTAAAATTATTTAAATTATTAATATTAAATTAGTACTCGTTTAACTATTCTCAGATAACTAATACTTTACACTCGTGCTTTGTATTGTTTTCTAATAATTTTATTTTAATGTACTTTATTGATCTATCACTATTGTTCGCTCTTTTCTGAGAGAACCAAATAGTTATAAATAGTATAATTTATTTTTCATATTTTGATTCATATTTCTAATAAAATTGAAATGATGTTAATAATTATATATAAATATGTAATTATTAATTAATTAATGAAAATTATTATTTTCTGGTATTCTATCGTTAATAAAAATCGCAGAAATTATTTAAAAATTTCTGCGCCTTACCATTTAGGCCACCAGGCAGTATAACTTCGAGTCCTTTAACACGCCATAAATAGAATTATGTAAAGAGATCTAATATTTATTTAAAATCCACAGTCAGGTTATTTTCATGTTAATAATTATATATAACTATGAAATTAAGTTCTTTACGTTGGGAAATTAATAAAAAACTATTATTTTCTGCTTCTCCATCACTTACAGAAATTAATTAAAATTTAGCAGAAAATAATAGTGTTCATTAATTTTCCAAGAATACAGTTGAAACTGTATTCTTGCCAGGCTTTTGATAGAACGTTTTATCGTTCAAAAAATCTGCGCAAAATTTTATCTGCCGTCGTCTTTAAGATCCTTTCATTGGGTTATACCTAGATCTAGATTACTGTTATTTTTGCGACGCTTTAATTCATTTAGACCATTCCACAGTTTAATACTAAATTGTAGTTAATATGTGACCATATAGGCCCTGTACTTATTAAAGGGTAGAGCGGCCGTTCATATCGTACTGTGTTGTTTATTTATCTCTCTAATACAGTTGTATATTGCTACTATTTTCGTTTTCGTTTCCGACAGCCGTCGTATTACAAGATTTAATAGTAGAAATGTCTTAGGGGATTAAGGCATGTATAAAATATTCAAGTCAATCTTGAAAAAAAAGAAACAAGCAGTAATAATATTATATTATAATATTTCTTACTAATTGTTGTACAATACTCATCGAGTAAAATATTTCAAGATAAAATAAAAGAAAAATAATTCAAACTAAAAGACAGAATAATACCTAGAGAATCTGAATTGTTCTTTTTAATCAGATAAGGGTTGCAAAATATTAGTATAGGGAAAAGAAAGATTGATTTATAGTAATAAATACATTTCAATTTGTTTTTTATAGCTAGAGAGTGATATTGAGTTCCATATGTGTTTCGAACAACTGAAAAATCTTATTCTATTGAAACCTGTGGTCCTGCTTGACATTTACAAAGAGAAGGCCGGTAGTCGTAGATCGTTCTAATGTCTGGCGTTATGTTCTTATATCTGTTTTTCATATTATATACTTTCTACTTTGATAGCCATAATGCGCCATTATGCACTCTAAAGTATACAAACACACACGATAAAGTTTATATCTTTAATGACTTCAACAAGGCAAGGCCAACATGTATCCGTAGGTTTTGCTCAGGCGATAGTTAAGAGAAGAAAATAAATTGCTTTTGAGTTAGAAAAACTATTCTAACCGCAGGTGAAGAGTCGTAAAAGGTTATTCCATATTTCAATCGTATTAAATTTCTGCAGAGTATACATTTAACACAACGTCCTTGAATAATCGATTTTTCAAATTCCTAAATATTTGGTGTGTAGCCTTTTTGTAGCAAATTGTGGCCTATTATTACTTTTAATATTAAAAGACTCTAGAGGTAGTTTTTGTAGACCTATTCTTCAAGAAACCGTGCTGATTGAGCAACAGTAATTGGTAATTTTCCAAAAAACCATGCGATTTAGAAAACAGTGTATTTAAATATTTCTGCGAATGTCTACGTAAAAGATACAGTCTACATTTCAACTTTCTTAAGATCTTTTGTGAGTTGTAGCTACAACACTTTAACCAGAGGTGTTACATTTATAGATAAAGTACTGGCAAAAAGTTATATAGGTGAATAGGATATGTGCAAAATGAAAAGTACGTACGTAATGACAAAATGTTAGTAGAAGACGAAAAGGCGTATTAAAAAAGGAAGCTAATACTAGAGAATATAGGCAGTCAGTTGGAAAAATATCCAAAATTTGCATGAAATAGGATATGGATGAAGAATTCTCACGTTATTTATAAAAAAATATTTTGGAAGGAATGCCTTATTCGAAATTTGTTAGATATGTGTCATAAATGCCAATTACAATGATTAATTATATATATTGCTGCGAATATTTTGATTATGCAGTATACGACAATATTCTGTGTATATATGTGGCGCGAGATTGAAATAATACTATATTAACATATGTACACTGTCACTCTGTATAATTTTAAAATTTTGATTAGTTGATGTAATTAAGAACTGAGTTTTTTTAGGAATATTTAATTTATATTTCGAAGAATATTGGAATTGGAAATAGAAGATATAAGTGATATGATGTTAGAACACATAAATTTCTCTTGCTCTGCAACATCAAGTACGATAGTTGCATTTTATACTTCTCCAGTGATAAAGCAGCTACATGTAAAAGAGAGAACGTGTGCAATCCAGTAGAAGAAATCATTATTTCGGTCTAGTGACGTTTCCGCAATAGGAAAAGATATCATTTTCAGTTTAGTAATACCTCATTAAAAGAACATTTCTTTCTGGAGTCTTTCGAAGCCCTTAGTTTTACCTAAATAGTGATATTTTTAAATTATTGCTTCATTAATTTAAATTTGTCTTGTTTTTAATTTTTTAAATTTTAATACACATTATTTTTTCTGATTTTTTATGATTTTCGGGTAATTCAAGCGGTTAATTTTAGAATACAGAAATTTGTATAAAGAGTTAAACGAGGCGGATAATAGTCCAGACGCTATTCTCGTTTTTGTTTTATACATTTCAAAGCAATCTTTCATTTGTAGATTAATTAATGCCTACGCTACACAAGTAAACGAGAGGTGGATAATAACCGTCGTGAACCGAGTAACAGAGATTTGTAATAATTTCGTTAAATGCTTTCTTGTTACAATTGTAAAAAAGTAGTTTTTATGTTCGAATGGGATATATTTTTTTATGTATGCTTAAAAATAATATTAAATATTTTTTTATACGCATAAAGTTTGGATGTAATGCCATATGGTCATTTTTCATTTCATGTGCGTACTTTTAAAAAGGTTTAAGATTTCCTTTATTTATTTAATGTTTTGGTTATATTCGAAATTGAAATTTTTGCAAGAGAATATAATTTTTATTTTAAATGAATATTTACGCATAATTTACGAATAATATTTTTTGAACCAGCTTTTGAAAGTTATAAATTATAATTTGATTTTCAATAAATCTTAATATTTCGAGATTAGTCGCTTTATGTACATGAATGTTGTGTAAAGTACATGATTTATTGATACATGGCGGTCACAGTAATATTGTTATTGCTACATTTGAATCTCAAGGTAAATGATGAATATAGAAAAAAAATAAAATCCATTATCTGTTATCCCTGTTTTACAAGAAACGTACGATAACAAATGGGAAAATTTACAAATTTTACACTTAATCAATCAATAATTCGTATATATATATATGTATACATCATGCAAAATTTTGTGACAATCCAATATAAAACACAATGCATCTGCAAAACTGATAAGTACACTTCGATACCTACGACTTAAAAAAGATTAATCATTCGTTAAGGGCTCAAACACTAATCAGTTGAAAAATAAAGAACGTGCGTAAGCCTATGTACAATATAGGGCAAGTGTTCCGCAACAGCTGGCCCATTGAAAGCCAATAACTGGACCGTCACTGCGAAAGGCCTATTTCTCCGACGCGGTAACACAGGGCCGTGCACTTACCGAAAGGCTACCCGCGGTTCAAATTAGCCATATCACAGACCTATAAGGATGGGGAGAGGAGAATCACCCCAGTGAGTCCCGTGGCGAGTAGCCTCGGGGCCTATGACACCTCGTCTATTAACTATTTTATTGTAACAATTCAATCCCTCCGCCAATATATATCGGAGTAAGTGCGGTAGGGCTCAGACGAACAATTGCCATGCGATATATTTTTTGGTAATGACGTTACATTATTCCTATGATTATTGTATATTAGTATTGTTGCCGGTTTCCTTATATTAGGAAACTTTGGGGGAAATGTGAGAATTTTACTAGCGTAATGACATTCGCACGCTGGTTGAGCTTGTGTCCGAATGTTATTGCGATCTACCCTGTAGGCAACGAATATCAGTTATTTTTATTCACATGTGCATGCATGTACGTTTGCATTAATGATTTGCGAAGATGTTTGGGAAGTAAATACGGTAGAATATGCTTAATTATGCATATTATTAATATTTATATGAGACATAATTGATAAATTTAGAATGGTAGTTTAAAATATGTATAAATACAAATGATTAATGATTTAAGACACAATTACTTCAATTATTCCGCCAATATTTTCTAATATACAGAATAAAATTAATTTTTTTGAACATTTACTTTCTATCATAAAAGTGATAAATGTAGAGGCATATGTGTTGTATTGTTTTCTGATGAGAGTTGTTTGCATCTATTCCCACCCTTCTGTGGATAAGTTATAAAGGCTCTTATTGTAGATAATCTACATAATTATTTATTTAAACTGTTGTTCTTCAAGTTAAAGATATTTAGTATGAATTTAAAAAAAATCTATAAAACGATTGGTATTTAAATTTAAGTTTTCAAAATGGGGTATTCATATTAAAGAAGATATAGTCCTCCACTCCTGTATTTTCCAAAGTTCCTCTGTTTAAATCGAAAAAACTAAATCACAAGCAACAGTATAATTATTGAACAGATCCTGAAATGTAAGGAACGAAATCGTTTAAAGTGATTTACGAATATTTGTAATAAGTGCGCGAACAACACTGAGAGACTCGTGATAGAGATAATACAAGAGAGAGACAGAGACAAGATAATTACATTATGGACTGAACCTTTTAGATTTTTGAAGGGAATTCTATGGCGATGGTTAAGTTGCCAAACAGCAACAGTTAGAATAATTTCAGAGTGAAGTTAGACAAGGAAGATGTATTCGAGATAAAGCATCAAGTATCAAACACAATAAAAAGAATTGAAAAACTTTGTAGCTTTACTGATCATGGAGAAATGATAGCTCAGTTGTAAGTTACTTTTTTATCATATTAGGAGTTTCGGGATCAAATTCAATGCTGTCCGGGAAGGTTTTTTGCGGTTTCTCTTCTTGTTTAAGTGAATGTTGATTCATAATCTGCCAAGGAACTCTACAACTGGCGTTAAACTATCTGAGAATGCAAAGGCATGGATCATTATTATTAACAAAATAAATGAATTGTACCAAAAATACAAAAAATATGCTTGGAATTAAGAGATTCACAATAACAACTATTAAGTCCTGTACTGTTTAATTTAATAATAGACGACGATAATAATTAAATGTGAGTCATGAGAATTTAGTAGCACTAATTTAGATTATAGAACGCGAGTTTACTAAAGACCTACTGATATTTGAAAAGAGTGAAGCTAACAAAAGGATCAACTTTGACATTTGAATTGAAATGTGTTCTAAAGAAATTTAAGAATATAATTGTAATTATATGCAAAGCTGTACCAACCTCATACATTTAAATATTTTTATTTCTGCTAAGTGCTTTTTCTGGATTATAGTGCGAAACTGATTCTTAGAAGTAAATGAATCATCTTCTTTTGAAGCCTGTTTAAAAACTTCTTTATTTATTTTCCTACACCATAGAATACGAATGAGAATTATTTCCACACATGCAAGCTTCACGTTGTTTAGCTAGATATGGTGTTTGACCTTCTTCTGTTAAATTAAATTTTTAGATAAACAAGGTATTCTAGTCATTAACCTATAGTTTTCGAGATAATAATTCTATTCGATAACTTCTAATTACTAGGGCAAAAATCAAAAATCTTTCCCTCGTACACAGCATAGGTGAAGCAATCAAGTTACAAAACATATTACTACGCAATATATATATTAAGGCTACTGCGGTTCAACAAATTTTCAACTTTTGTTGAACTGTACAGAATAAAAAGAGAACCAATGGTGGAGGTCAGTTATAGGTTCGCAAAAGATTATTTTGAAAAACTCAAATTAGTAACCGAGCTTATTTTTTTAATTATTAACGTTTAGAAATTCATCATCTTTGTTGAAATAATGTATTAACAATTACGCCGAAAATGTCAGAATTAGGGAAATTATCTATCCCAAGTATATATAATAAATCTATTGCCTACTGAGTCATTGCAAGAATTATATTTAAGTAAAATAAAATCATTGTAATAAGTTAGAAATTGCCACATATAGTAAATTCAAAAGCAGAATGAACAATTTTTGTTAGTCTTATCCGAAAAAGAAAATAAGCCGTAAATTGGTTTTTTTAATAAGTATACAATTTCTCAAATAATTTTTTCAAATATTTAATTCTTATACATATATGTTAATAAATATAATGACATTGTATTGTGGTAAATTACTATTAACGACCTTTATACTTTTGAAAATATTCACAGACGAAACATTCTCTTGAAGTATTATGTGTTCTAAATGTCAATTTTATATTTTTCGATAAACATGTGCATTACAAATTTCCGAAACTATAATCTTAGTTTGTTTATAATTTGCAACTAAACAGTATGTCACGAGTTATACGCAATGTATCTCTTTTCACTAATCATTTGCCAGTGCACAATAAAAGCAACATCACAGCTGTCTCTCTCATTCTTGCATGCTAAACGCCTATAATTAAGGGAATGTGCCTCGAGGTTGCCACTCTCCGTTTCACCAACATAAGAAAAAGTTCATTCACTTTCCACAGTTATACTATTGAATAATTCATATATCGATCCACCTAAGTCTGACCTTCCTATTTTGTTCACATTATTAAGTAGCAAACGAGTCAAATTTTATATCTACTATAGCAATGTATATCTGTGTTGGTAAGCCGTAAAATAGTTGCAAAATGGTGGGTAAGGACAAATAGTATAAGTAGTTTTCTTGGTTTTTGGTATAACTCAAGGTCACGCCCGTGTCTGGGAAATTCCCAGTGCGTATCAAAGCCACTCTCCCACACATGGAAGAGAAGAAGAGTAAAGAGTTCTCTCTTCAGTTACCGGATCTGGGCCTCCATTAGCGGATATTGAAGGGGTGGTGACGGGGGTTATTCCTCGAATAACGATCCGGGGTGGTTGTGCGGCGCGCGCGCCTTCGTTTTCAGGTGACGTTTGCGCCCTCTCAGGTGACGGCGCGGCGTCGACGACGTCGGACAGGCGCACTCACTGCGTTCGGCCTTGGAACTGGTGTCGAAGCCGTTGCATCTGGCCCATCTGCCTTGCAAATGAGCCGCTTATTTATGGGATTTATGAACTTCAAACTTTGGTTTCTCCTATCCTATTATTATCACTTTGTTTCTGGACACAAAGTTGAATGAAATTCACGAATTCGACCTTAAATTTATCTATATATTTCGATATCTGTATAAACGCACAGAAACTAACATGTTTCTTATTAATTAATAATATTTTGTGTGTATGGCCTGTCACAATAATAATTAACACAGTATATAATCATAAATTTACCTTACATCGTTTTTATTTTTGTTGTATTACTGAATTAAATGAATTAGTAGCATCTATCATCTGCAATCTACTATGACTTACTATTAACGATAATAGTCAATAGCATTTGATTTGTTTATCTACGTGAAAAGATTCTAATGCTATTTCTTTGAGAATTAAAAAAACAAAGTTAAAAAATTTTATTGTGTCAGATTGCGTATCATATATTATTGTACGTATGTAATTTGTAATTATATATTGAAATGAATTAGTAGCACCTGTCGTCTACAATTCATTATGACTTAGTATTGATAAGAGTCAATAATTTATGAAAATATTTTGATATAATTTTTTGAGAATTAAGAAAAACAAAGATAAACATTTATTTATGGTACATTGCATATCACATATTATTGTAATGTACTTGAAGCTTTTGAATTACATTTGGCTGTTTATTATTTAACTGGAATAAATAGCGACAATTTTAGAAGATGCTTTTAAAAATTTTAGCAAGGGAAATGAAAAATTAAACTATCCGGAATATATGTATAATTGGACGAGTATGTACAGAAATCGGTCTCAGAAAAACTTTGATAAACCTGAAAGTCAAAAAATATAGTTTGTATTATATATGTATATTCTTGGCCGCATGTGAGATGTGTCATAAGAAGGACTGTTGATGATATAGCATTCGTCATTTTCTAGAGCTGATTCTACTTTTCAAGTTACATTCGCATTACGATCTCGAGAAGCTATATCATAATTAAGCTTTGAGTCTACTTAAAATACTATATAAAATGTATATTTGACTTGAACGTATTAATTCTTGATAAAACATTACTTTAATATTTTATAAATATTTGGTAAACGTATTAAACTAATAGGTCACTAAAGATGGTAGTTGAGTGAATGCATTTTAAATTGATAGAATGCATTATTTCTACCAGTGTGGTTTCGTTTATCGGGTTATGTAAATTCCTAGAATTTGGAACAATAGTAAAGGAAAACGCTCACATCTTTGTGGAATAACATTTGTACCCTATAAATACATTGACAAATAATACGACCATGATATAATAAATTTCGAACGGTACTAAGTCATTTTGCTAGAATTTATTCAAAGTATTGGCCATCTGATTTTACGCATCTGGTCCGTCTTTCCGACAATTTATGGATACCATTCCAAAAAAACTGTATGTCGTTTCAATAAAACCATTCATCGAGCTATTTTCTAACTTCTTCGAAATTGGCGAGGTGTTACTCTGCAAGTGCGTGTTCCATTGATGCGAAAAGGTGATAATCGGACGGGGCAAGGTCTGGATAGTACGGCGGGTGCGATATTATGTTCCATCCATGCGCTAGGGTTTTCGAAATAAATCCATTTTCCTCACCCATCACTATTAGATGTAGAAATGACTTCCGATCATACCTTTGAAGCAGCATTTCACAAACGATTTTCCATTCGCCTGTCATTCAATTGATATGGCACCCAGTTTGACATCTTTTGGATTTTTCACATTGCTCGTAAACAGTCGTTAATCGTTTCTTGGGTAACATTTAACGCTTCTGCCAATTACTTTTGAGTTTGGGTTGGGTCTTCATCCAATAACTCCTGCAGTTTCGCATTTTCAAACTTCTTCGATCTACCAGAATGTTCTTTGTTTTGCACTTTGAAATCACCACTTTTGAATTGTCGAAATCACGCTCCACACGTTTTTATGGTAACTGTACTGTAAGTTTCGACTAGCAAACCATGACTTTCAGCGGCTTTTTTCTTTTGATTAATTAAGAAAAGTAATGCGTGCTGCAAATGCACTTTTTCAGGCACGAAACTCGACATTTTCAGAGAGGTTTAAATCTATGACGTTGTTGCTTTCGCAAAATATAACATGTATCGCTTTGAAGCGTGATGTTAGTAGAATAAAATGACATGTGTTCAAATCATAACTTAATCCTAGCGACATCTATTAGAAAAACCGGTATTGTCTTTCCGGTACACCTTGTAAATATTGTCCTAATTGATTTCCTTTTGCGTTTTTGCATTTCAAATTCATTGTTATACGTGTATCTATTTATGTATGTACAATATATGAGTGTAAATGTATTGGCAAAGCAGGCATTCATCGTTGTTAATATTGCTGCAACAAATTTGATTTATATTTCCAAGAAATTTTGTACAAATAGGTTAGATATTGATTTTAGTAGTAGCAGAAGATATTCATGATGTCATGTTGAGATTGCCGTTTGAATTTAAGAAGTCAGGCTTTATCGATTGTTAAGTAAATTATAGTTTGATGTAATTTTTCACGTTTCAGATGAAAAGTTAAATTTTGCCATACCCACCTTTCCGATAGTTGAAACATGTCCATATCCAACAAGTAAAATGTTATGTACAAGCTTAGTCGATATGCTCGTCATGCTATTACCTTGGTGTCGATTTTCTGGTCATTTAAACTAGAGGTGATAATTTTACTAAAAATGCAATATGCAAGATAACTCAACCGTTCTTTTTGTAAAAATTTGGAACCCGATCCGAATTTAATACTACATATATAAATACTGCAATTAATTAAATAATTATACGTACTGGACATAAATAAATATAATTAAATAGAGCTAGAGAACAATACCGAACTCAGTACTAAAAATTACGATCTGTAACTGTTGTAAAATATACGAATTTTTATTAAAGTAATTTAATTCGTGTATAACATGAACTTTAGATAATTAGTTTTTGTAAGTATTAATAATTGCAATGTAACTAAAAGAATATTTTTAATCCATGAGTACACAATAATATAGTTACTTATTAAAATATGTATATAATGTATTGATATCAAAATAAAATTTCTTAGTTAATTAATTATTGATAAATGTTTGGCTTTCATTAATTTGCAATGTACTATCAAAGAAATGATTTTAATTTGTTTTTGGTGGCGTTTGAATATGTAAATTTTGTTTTTGACTGCAATAGATAACAACAATATTTGGAACCTAAAAATAAATACTTTAGGCTTTAAATAAAAATATTTGTGGCATTTATAATGGAAAAAAAATTTTTACATACGTACATTTGTTGGCCATATTTTTTCAGAAATAATCCTTTAGCCTCATATTATTGTACATATATAGAATAAATATTAATATACATATATACATACTTATGTATATAGAATTTAATTTTAGAGTAAAATGAGGTTATAGTTGTCGGCACAAACACTACATTATCTTTCAGCGACTTACATCATTTATGAAGCAATCAATATGAACTATTAATTAATAAGTAAGCAACGCTGTTTCCATTGCAAAATTTTAGTTTAAAATTGAACTTTGATCTGATCCGATGCGGGTTATCCCAAAAAGATCTGAAATCTGATCCGAGGCTGAACAGAATCTGATCGAACCTCGGAACCTGATCTAGCTCTAAGTGCACATCTTACTACAAAACAATGTTATTAATGTTGTTGCTCGCTTCCGGAGCTTTTATAGTTTTTGATAATCCTAGTCGCACAACATTTTCGATGCTCATATCATCACGTTTAAATTGTGCAACTCAGCGATCAATTATATGTTTCAAGGGAGTATTGTCACCAAAAGTTTGTTGAATATCAGACAAAATTTCAGACATGCTGGGTTTAAAAAATAAATATCGAATTGCACTATAAATTGCGAGTTTATACTTTTTAAGATATTCTATTTAGACACTTCATGCACATTGCTGTAAGATTCTAATTAGTAAAAATATCACAAATTAGCCAAATTTTAACAGTCACTACAAGATGAATGACAAAATTAGAATACGATGCTTTTTTCCCCAAAGATAGTGCTAGTAGTCGATTATCATTTCTAATCAAATCACTCGTTTATATTTCTGTACTCCTACATAACTGTTTTAAAATGTCGTTTATGGAAAAGACATTCTGTATATACTTAAATGAATATTGATGAAACGTTTAAAATCAGTGAATAAATAAAAATACAAGTACTTAAAATTAGGCAGAATATAAAATGGTGTTTCTGTAAATTGCCTAATTCATTTCGTATCTATAAACTTTGAAGCGTAGAATATAGTAGCAGTGAACGTAAGTTACTGAATACTCATTTTAGGACAGCTAAGATGCGCAATGTTAGATTATTAATATTAGGGAGGTCGACTAATTGGGTCTGGGTTAATTAAATTTACGGTGTTTGCCGTGAATTTGATTGTTTTGATTACGATTAGGAATATCCTTGGTAATGCAGGGAAGAGTCATTTTCTGGTTGTAAACGCGTTATGTTAAAGGATCCGGGAACCCAAAATGTGTCTCCTAACCGACTATTTTGGTCAGTTTCTGTATTATTAGTAATGAAATTATGATCAGTAATGTTTAGTAAAATAATAACCGGGAAAATTATGTTTAAATTACCCAAAAGTAACGGTGTGTTTATCTTATTTTGTTCTTAAAATTATTTTATGTATTGAATAAATTTATTGAGTAAATAGTGATATTTATTGAAATTTAGATAAAATGCAACCTAATTTACTTCTTCTATTCTATTCTTTCTGTAAAAATTCTCATTACAGTAATACTACGATGATATTTACGTGAGAATCTATAAAGATGATGATATAGTTATGAAGGAAACTATTGGATGGAAAAAAACTATTAGATGGAAAAAAAGTTGTTATAATACAGCGTGTTTCGAAAAAAATATACATATAACAAAGTATTATTTTGTCAAAACTATCGATCGCTGCGCCTCGGCTCGGCTATTGGAGAAACGAATACATAGTCTAATTTATTTAATAGCCGCTAGATGTCAGTTGCCTTGTTTTTCTTGGTCACCGTCATACGTTTAAAATGGCTACTCCTCAGCAGAAATCATTTTGTGTTCTCGAGTTTGCGAAGTGCAATTCCGTGATTACAGTGCAAAGACGTTTCAGGTTGAGCTACCAAATTGATTTACCGAATGGGTGGAATATTCGCAGATGGTATCGACAGTTTGTAGACACAGGATGCGTATGTAAAGGAAAGAGTCCTGGCCGCCCTCGTGTTTCTGAAGAAAATGTTGCTCGAATTCGAACTACTTTCCAACTTAATGTTTCAAAATCAACTCGTCGTGCCAGTCGGGAGTTACAACTGCCTACAACAACAATTTGACGTGTTTTGAGACGTCGGTTGGTTATGAAGCCGTACAAGTTACAGTTGTTACAAGTTCTGCGTCCTAATGACAAACGGAAACGTGTGGCATTTTGTAACGAGATCCATGATGCTATTGACAATGATAACACTTTCGCACAACGTATCGTGTTCAGTGATAAAGCGACTTTCCATGTTAGTAGTCTGGTAAACAAACACAATGTTCGAATTTGGGATCTACAGAACCCACATGCAGCCATTAAACATCTCAGCTGGGCTCCATGGTCACCGGATTTGACACCCTGTGACTTCCTCCTGTGAGGTTTCGTTAAAAACAACTTTTATGTACCACCATTCCTACAGAACCAGTACTACCATAATATCAGTGACAAAGGACATGCTTGCCCGAGTATGGGACGAATTTGAGTATCGATGTGATATTGTTCGTGTAGCTAATGGAAGACATATTGAACATCTGTAATCTGAACTTGAGAGGTTCGTAAATATTTTTGTAAAGTTTCATATTCGTATGTATTAAAGTTTAATAAATATATGCATTCGAAATACGTATATCCTTTTTGGAACATCCTGTATTACTGTTGCACTTAATTCCATAAAACAACGGAAAGCGATCTTTTAAGCACATTGCAAATATGTTGAATAGTAAAGCAATGCTTGGATGAAATACATGAAGTTGATATAACATATGTATACAGATTTTATAAAAGCTTTTGATACAATCGACCATAATATACTGACATCCAAGATCTATTCCTTGTTTTCCTTCAGCAACTCTAAATCTTGTGGAGTTCCTATCTAGCCAATAGATCGGGTTACCTTTTTTACAATGGATATACTTCTAGCACATACACTGCGACATAGGGAATCTGCCATGAATCCAACTTAGGGCACCTACCATTTCATATTTATATAAACGATTTTATCTTGCTTCGATTGCAGAGTTGCAGAATCAGCGTATGCTGACGAACGAAAAATATTTTCAAGAATATCTAGCGTTTTGGAATGCAGAATGTTGCAGAAGGGTCTGGAGATGATTACTGCTTGGTGTCGTTTAAACAAAATTCGATGTTTTTTAAGCAAAAATCGGTTGATTAATAGATCTATAATTGTCACTTACACCAAATACAAGCAACTTATTATGTACTGCTATGCTGATGAATAGGTTGATATCTCTAGGAAATCAACAATTTCGAACCTGGGTGTTCTTTTTGACATGCAGTTGAAATTTGCAGAGCATATAGAAACGATTTATAACCCTGCATCTTGGTCTTTGAGCCTTTTAATAAGAACATGCAAAAGTTTTTCTAACATAACAGTACTGAAAACTTTATATTACAGTCTAGTGTGACCTAAATTAGAACATGCTTTTATAATATGGTATCCCATATGCATTCATCAGCAGCTCGATTTGAGGAAAGTTAATAGGAGATTTTTGAAGTACTTAATTTTCAGAGCTGGTGGAGTACATCCGCCACCTGGTATAGACTATGATAGTTTTTTAACGGAGCATAGCATATAGTCGTAGATTGATCGAGGAAACCAATTTAGTATCAACTTTTTCAAACAAATACAACGGATTAACATTGTTTACTTTAAAAGGTATCTAAAAAAATTAGTTGTTTAAAATTTATAGATCACTGGCCAAATTTAAGAAAATTAGATAAAATATATTCAAAAATTTAAAATATTGAAAAGTAGTTAGTTATTATATTGTATAATATTAAGTAAAAGTTTTGAATTTGATAGAAAAAAGTACATAATAAGAATTATGTTAATTGTTAAATGATAGGTTTTATTTATATTGATCGACAATATATAATTTATTTAAGATTTGGAGTCTTTTATTTAAACAAGCTAAGTAATAAATGTTAATATAACAGTTAGTAAACAAAAAGAGATTAAAAGTATAAAATTATTTTTTTTTATTCTTTTGAATAGTAACTTATTATTTTTCAAATAAAATATTGTTAATGGTCATAAAGAGAATATCGAAGAAAGTCAATGTATACTAAAGACACTATACGTATAAGGTTTGAATATAGAAGTGAAGCATATATAAAACTTAATTTTGAATTATTCTAAATTTGATTTATGAGTTCCTATAGCCAATAGATTTGATTTTTCTATACGTTTATCTTAATCCGTATCCCACCAAAGCGGCACTATCCAAGACATTGAGACAGAGTAAAAATAAATAAATAAACTATTATTAAAAAAATATATAAGAACAAAGCAAGCATAAATTCGTTTTATTATACACACAATTGCCTATGATTAGTTACAACTTATTTTGCATCCTAGATATTAATTGATCCTGATTACAGACTTATAAATTCTATTTTATTTTACACGGTCAAATCAAAATACAAGTTAAACACACACACACACATATTATAATAAACAAATACTATCTTTACATATAAAATATAATAACATGTGACACAAGTCAACGTGGAACTTATATTTTGTATATTGACACCATCAACACTATATATGTACATATGTATATATATCTTTTATTTTTTTTTCTTCCAAACATGCATATATATTTATTGTTTAATCATCCTTTAAGTAGATGTATACATCTGTTGGATAATAAAGAACATTATTTTTATTTTTTTAATTATTATTACGATATTTTAAAAAAGATATCAAATACTACAATGGCGAGTGAACTAAACAAAAGATCCGATTATTAATTTTAATAATAGTTATGACAATATTTAATACCAACTTTACTACCTTTCTCTCATTTTCATTCTTTGTTTTGTAATTTTATGTTTTTTTGCCAATACTGAAAATTGACTGACACTAGTGAATACTCATCATTCCAAGTACTTTGACATGCGGTAGTGCGTCGAATTAATCGTACAAATTTATGTAATTTCATAATTCGCTCGCTCAACAAGTTAGCATAATAGTCTTCATTGATTGTTATACCTTATTCGAGACTATCAAGGAAAATTATGCCTTACTCTTTCAAAAACCGGTTGCCATGAGGTTACTAGTAGCTTTTATTATTAAGTTTTGTCTTCCTCGACATCATTTGCTTTTTCAAATTCGCTTCACTGGTTATTGCTGCAAAATGGATTAGTAAATTTAAAATTTATTGCTTGATAAGATCCAATGAAGGAGAATATTAGAAGTAAGTTTGAAACAATTAAAATGCTCATTTAAATATGGTAGTTTTATTTTATTTCTGCTTTGATTTTGATGAAGTAATTTTTTTCATCTTTGGATGTTCACGTAACATTCATGAAAGCAATCATTTGTGGTGGAGGTGTAATCGTATTTACGATTTGACGCTCTGTGACTTTGTGCTAATCTAGACACTCTGTTTTTCAATTTGGAAGAGTGATTTGAAAATAGCGTTTTAAGAGTAACCAGTAGAATTAAGTTTTGACTAGTAAAAATCATATTGATGATAAATAAACGCGTTGACAAATGTACTTTCATAGTTTTGCATAGTTTTCTATTTATTTTCTTCAACAAAGTTTATTATTATTGAAAGTTATGTTGTATAGACTATGGAAAAGGAATATATGTTACAAGATATATATATATATATATATATATATATATATATATATATGTATAAGTATACGTACATATGTATATGTATAAATGGAATCCAAAAATACTAGGCTTAAAGACTATTGGGTCTAATTTTTAGCTTTATCGAAACTGGAGAAATATGAGTAAGCGCTAGGAAAATTTTTAGTAAAACAAAAATAACTGGACCTGGGTTTCCGGGCTGGAACCGCGTCACTAGTATATCTGCCGACGTTTCGTACCTATTTGTATGGGACATCTTCAGGGCTGAACTACTGCTGAAGCAGATAGCATGGACCACGACCGCGGAAGTCTACGTACCAAAAATAACTGGAGTTCACAATTTCAAATATCGAAATGATTAGTATTAGTTCTTGAAGTAATCTTTTATAAATATGTAGTAAACACATTCGGTACACTTCTAACAGGTAACTAGTGTAGTTGAATGGATGCATGTTGCATTGACTGAATTCATTATTTTTACCTGAGCATGTAACTCATGTTTTGAGAAGCGCTTATAAGACAACTGGATTTCTATACAGGAACTGTAAGGAATTCAGAAACACGGAAACAAGTAAAAATCTACCTAAAACACTAAGAAGATCGAGGATAGAATATTACAGCTTAATATGGTTTCCGATCTGTGATGTCAATATAAATTCTGTGGAGTCTGTCTGAAGAAGATTCTTAAGTTATTAATTTAGTTTCTTTCACTCAAAATATGTGTTTTTCCAATAAGAGGAATCGAGCTCCGAAATATTCTGAACGGCTGTGGTTTAGAGTTAAGACGTAGTGTTATTAGTGTACGTTTCAGCTAGTGAATGGTCGCCCCAAATGTATTCAATTATTTAATCAGCTCTATTTCAGTGGAGTACAGGCCAAGAAAAATTATTTATTTAGCAGAACAAATGCTGGGCCAAGGTCTCCTTTAAGCATAATGTGCATAAATTATAATGCTGTAATCGAAAAATGTAAATAAACAAGTAGTGAGAATGACACATAGGTGGCGCTCTAATTGATAAAACAAATGCACTGCAATTTAGGTTGCCTATTTATATGTTTACATTCCGATATTTAGATACATCGGTTGATTAGTTTATTTTTGACAGCTGATGGAAAAATAAGCAACACGTCATTTTGTTAAAATGGAAAAAGCAGAGTATCGTGCTGTGATTAAATACTTAGTAATTAATGGTATGAAAGCTACCGAAATAAAAGATGAGTTACGGGAAACATTAGGTGAATCTGCTCCATCATCCGCCACAATAAGTAGATGGGTAAATTAATTTAAACGTGGTAGAACAGTGAGAGAGATAGCAGACATGGTAAACATTTCAACAGAACGCGTAAACCACATTTTAACGAAAGAACTGGGCCTTTCCAAGCTTTCGGGAAGATGGATGCCGCGATTGCTTCCAATGAGTGTTTGGACCATTCTAAGCGGAATCCGGTTGATTTTTGTAGGCGATTTGTAACTTGCGATGAAACTTGGATACACTATAGTGCACCCGAAACTAAACAACAGTCGAAACAATGGTTAGAACGTGGTTCTGCACCTCCGTAGAAAGCGAAAACCATATTATCGGCAAACAAGCTGATGCCATCAATTTTTTGGGATTCAAAGGGCATTTTGCGGACAATATTATGCTTTGTTATTATGTTATATAACTTCTACAAAAATTAAATGTTCAGATTCGTGCTAAACGGTCAGGAATGGCAACGAAAAAGATTCTGTTTCACTACTACAACGCTCCCTCGCATACCAGGACAGTTGCGATGTCCAAAATCCACGAGTTGCATTTCCAATTAGTACCGCATGCGCCTTATTCGCCGGATCTAGCCCCTTCCGACTTCCACCTTTTTCCAAAATTGAAAACGGCACTAGGTGGAAAGAAATTTTCGTCTAACGATGAGCTTATCATCTTCGTAAATGAGTCGTTTGCAAGCCTTTTATCGCATTTTAGAGATGACATAAAGGCATTGGAGCACCGTTGGAATAAATGTATTGCTCTTTTAGGAGAATATATTGAAAAATAAAAATTATTTTGTATTTAAAAAATTCGTTTTTCTTTTCCATTTTCACTACTTGTCAAACTACCCTCGTATATGGATATTTCGTATCATCAGATAATTGATCACAGTGTCGCACCTGTATCCGCGGTAAAACTCGCACAAAATCATATACCATAATATATTATAATATACAAAATGCGGATATGAAAGAGGTTTTATTTATCTTTCTTGATTAATTCAATCAACCGCAGTTTCCATTAAAATTTACGGTTAATGCTATACTTTACAAACAATTTGAATATATGTATGGATGGTGGAACTTTTGAAGTGACATCTACTTTTTTCTATATTGTACTTAAAATTTACGATGATAAATATATTGTTAATTTGGAACGTCTTATGTAATTTTTTTCTGTATTTAGGTTCGTCCTGCAGAAAATACATTTTTTATTTATAATTTTTTACTCATATTTGCTATTTGTTTTCCTATTTGCACACCGTCTACAATTATCACTAAATCGATCTCATAAATAATCATGCTCATTAAGGTTGTTATGCATTGTAAAATCTGTTTTCAAATTTTTAATAAATAACGAAAAATGCTCTAAATTTATTAAATGAAAAAATATATTTATTGTGTTTCCTTGAAAATACGTACTTAGTAGACTATCTATACTAATTAATTAAGAGATATGTCAGTAAAATATTGACGAATTCACATTTAAATTTAAACAAAGCAGAAAATTATCGAACATTAGTATTTTTCCTGTTCGAAGTACGGCATCCAAAGTACGTATCTGTAATATTAGACAGCAGTAATATTATATATTGTTTCATTATGGCGAAAATATGGGAAATACGAGGTATTATTAATTTTCGTAGTAGCTCTATATTTACTTTTGTGTACAGTTGTATTGGCCTGTAGAAATGCGGGACAAGCAGCATTCCGTAGACTTGTAGTTTCGTAGCAACCCCTGTCCGGCTTGAGGCCACAGACCGCGGGTGTTTAGCATTCAACGGCCGTCTTCACCTTGTATTGATTGCCGCAGCCCCGGTACAGTCTGCACCACTTCGCCTCTGCCAAAACTAGAGAGACCTTATTTCATTCCAGTTCAACTTACAATAGATCAAATATAACATAAATGAAATTTAGTGCACTGCATACTTTAATACATCTTAGGTATAATTTTTGTAGTAGATGCCCGTTTCAGATTTCATTTGATGTAAATTCCTTATGTTTTACTATTATATATTTACTTTAACTATTATATTAACTTGCAGAGTATGAATAACTATTTCTATGTTTAATAAAATTAAAAAAAAAAGAAATTCTGAAAAAAGTACTTAGAACATCTTTTTATAAACTAAAGTATATTTAATATTAATCATAAAATTAGAAATAATTACTTTTGATGTATTTGGAAAGATAAATATATATATATATATATATATATATATATATATATATATGGTATGGAAAATATATTAATATTATATTATTATCGCTCTTTGTTATGTGTTTTGTAGTCATTTCCTTCTGCAGTTATTTCCTTAATGTTGGCTTTTATTTCTGTTTCTGACTGTTACTATATTTCTCTAATTTAATGTTTTACTAACCTGTCAATGCAATTATTCTAGACTGTAGACTGTTATTCTGTTACCTTATTTGTCGTCAATTAAATTTAATCAACTTACAGATTCTTTCCTTTTCCTCGGGCAAACTGGCGATTAATGCCAAAACTATATAGGTATGCCTCTTTATCTGCCGAGGGAATAACATGTTCGTAGCACTGACAAATCAAGGATCATTCAAACATTCTAAAAAATAGATTTTCAAAGTTTTTTGACCTCGATACATGATACAGGGTAGAATTTACATAGACGACAGGTAAAATACATTAATTGCCAGATTACAAACTTAGAAAATAGAATTTAACTTTCCAAACAGTATCAAGTCTACTTCGCTAATGCAAATAATGCAGTTCTTCCCAACGTAGCTTTTAATTAGTAGTACGCACAAGTTAAAGGTTATTTCCTTATAATGGCTACTAAAGCGCGTATATCAGAGTGTTTAACTCTCTGCATGTGGTCTATGATTTCTGTTTTGTTTTGCATTATGTGATAAAATACGGCCGTACCCTTTTTCCTTTTGAGTGAATGAATGATCTAATCATATTTAGTCATCATTTTAATTAAATGTGATTTGTGTGAAATATAAGTAAGGGTACATAAGTATATATAATACATACATATACATATTAACTAAAAAGCACAACCTTTAAAGTAACAAGAGAGATTGTCTAAATAATTCCATAACTATAGCCTAATTAATCTTTTAGTAAGTAATTTAAAAATTTTTGAATCAATCTAGAATCACCTCGCCCACTCCTTTTGAAACAAACATTAATGAATTTTAATATGGCTTCCTTCAGTACACTGTTGTCTTAGATTTCATATAAGCAAGTTTACTGTCGGTGAAGAACAAAAGGCCTACTTGTTTTATTTTATTAAATTTCTTTAAAGCTCTCACTAGCGCAGAATATACAAGACTAATTGAAAAAACTTAAGGGTACTAGAACTAGAGAAGTAGCTCTTTCACTGCTTAAATAATACCTCTCATACCGAAAGCATTGTATCCCAGAACTGTAACTATTACCTCAAGAGATTTATTTATTAATGAGTGTTCCCCGATGCAGCATACTGCTCCCTTTTTATCCTTATCTTATTATAATAACTTTTGCATTATAAGACGGCCAGTGTATAATTCTAAGTAGGATAGTTATATTTCATTTCGAGGCTAAGTCCATTCTTCCAAGTTTGTTTCTCAGTGAGTACTTACGTTTTTAACAGCTTTCATTTAAAGAAACATAAGTGAATAGTATTTTGAAATGGAAATATCGTATATATATATATATATATATATATATATATATATATATATATATATATTGACGATCTATTTAAAAATTAAACACTTCTAGTCATGTAGCCCGTTCTTTTTTTTTGGGAAAGTAGGTATACCCTCTATAAAGAATTTTTATATTTGTCTGTTTGTCAACTAGGAAAACTCAAATTGTAGTCTCAGTCACCATTTCATATTAAAGGCAATATTTATTTAACATTCCACGGAATTTACATCTGTGACTAAATTTTTCTCTTTGAAAAATTGAAATATGTGTAAGTATTAATCTCCAATATTTTCATTATGCAAAACAGATTTTACTATTTACTATGTTTATATTTTCATTTTGCTGGTTAAATTTGCAAATAAAGTAAAGAAGTCATTATTATTATTATTACATCATAATAAATATGTTGTCAATACTTTTTTGTGTTACAAATATGTCGTCTATTACCGAAACTTGGAGTTAGACATATGAATATATAAGAGAGATATTACGTAATCTACTAAATACTAAAAACAATGACGATTTTTAAACGATAAATAGTCTCAACTTCTATAACTATTTTGATCAGCTGATTATATTTAAAATTTGAAAAATTAGTTTTGTTATCGGTTGAAGAGTGAAAATAGAAGAGCTATATTTTTTTCCAAATAATTCTATTGGGATCGGAAAGCCATTGAAGATTGTCCAAAATCTGTTAGTTCTCTCGTCACAAGAATATATGAGACAATTAAGAAAATTGACGGCGTGGTGTAGAAAGGCTTTGGATTTAAAGTTTTGGTTATAACAAGGGATGACAGGAGCTTTGAAAATTTTATATGAATTTTTAGAGAAGCAGAAAGTGGGTTTTTAGGCATCTTTCCGAAAATGCCGCAAACAATGAAATCTAGGTATATTATTGGGATCCTCCAATGAAACAAGAGTAAATGTAGTGGATGCAAAAGGTCTATGTCTCAGAAAAACACTTTTTTGAGACTGCAATAGAATTTTTTTAGTTGAGTACATTAAGAAGTGTACTTCATTTATCGGTGATGTTTATAGACTATTAAAAATTTTGAAATTGCCATCCGAGCATAAAAATGTCAAAATTTTATTGAAAAACTGTAAAATAATTACATGAAGCTTAGAGGTCCGACTACTTATCGAGGAATATGATTCCCAGAAATTGAGACATCTTTTCTGTATTACAATGATAACTAACTTTTCTCTAAATTGGAAAAACAAATATCATGCTGGAAATGTCCTTCTACCTGTATTTTGGTACACAGTGTAAATGTATGTAAATTGGTCTCTAATAGCATTTTGAATAACGAATAAAAAGGAAGTTGAAAAACTCCTGAAATTTAAAAAATATCTTTCTAAATAGACATAAAATATTTTATTTTTTCTAGCTGTACCTCATACCTATAACATAAGTGACTTTTATTTTCGTCAGAACAGCTACGTAACATCTATGAACTCTCTATATCCACGAACGTACGGAAATATGCACGCGCATTCATAAACATACACATATCGAAACTTTCGGAATATGTAATAGCATACATCTTTTACCGCGCTTTCTTCTTTCTTTCCCTTCCGTGCATAAAATCTTAAACTTTCGCAATAAAAATGAACCGGTATTGTGTATACGGGGGATCGTAAAAAGGCAGCGCTGAAAATTTTGCACGTAGAATCGAGTCTGCCGGAGTAAAGCCCCAAACTGCAGAAAAAAATAACGCCGGGGTTGACAATACGCACTTAAGTGAGACGGGAGCCCGGGGGCATCATTTACATGACAAGGGCTCACGCACAAATGCCAAATTCAACGTGAAACATCCAATAAGAAGAACCCCCTTCTGATGCCACGTCGTTTCGATCTAACTACCATTAGCGCATATGCGGGTCCTGGGTTATTATTGATGCGGACAAGTACGAATTTTTATATTAAATTCGATTTAGTTTAAATTACACAGTTCGACCGTCGCATTGACAATGCTAGTTTTCGGAGGGGAGTTTCGACTGGAAACAATAACAGAAAGATTTCAAGAGAAAAAAATCTGACACCAACAATATAATTTCTTTAATTCAAATTTGTAAGACAATGTTTAATATTTTTTTCTGCAACAAACTTCATTTCTTGTAATGACATATAATGATATATTGGTGGTATTACATATATAGCTATACTATCCTATTGAAGGCTTCGAAATATTTCTAATAAGGTGCTGATTAGTTATAGTTAGTGTGTCTTTACAACTTGCGTTCTGCTTTTACTTTTATTTTCTATTTAACTAAGAGTTTCTGCTTATCAACATATTTTTCTTCTTATATGCGGAAGGGCTGAAACCCTTTTCTTTATTTATTGTATGTACACAAGTCTGGAATAAGGCGAAACCTCTAATAAGGAAATCATTGTCTATGGATCTATTTAGCTCAACACCAAAGGGTGCAGGCTAAGCACAAAGTATACGATATGCAATAGTGAATACCATGTATGTATATGCAGATTATGTTATCATTTTAATATGAATGTGAAGAACTAGTCAAGAAAATGTGACAAAGTTAGAAATATAAGATTATACTTGGCCAAATTCAAATTATCTATGGTAATTAAATATATAAAAGTAGTTTAAAAATAAATTCTTATGCTACAATGCGGTGTTTAATCGTGAATAGGTTTCGATTGCGAAGTTGTTATCATCAGCAGTACTCAGAACCTTGGAGCACTAATAGATACTTTAAATCAATGTAATAATATTTTGATTTTATAATGATGTATTGGGCTGTCAGGAAAGCCTGATATGTTTTTTCAATGTTCTTCATAGATCACTTATTCAAAAAAGAGATTAATCAGTTATATATTGTCCATTTTCTTTGATAACATTTTTTCATTGTGGGCTCCACAATTTCTTGTTTACAGAAGGACCTATCTTTATTGGCGACAATTCTATAACGTGCTGATTCACAACGTTATCTAAGTTGTACATTACACCACGAAAAGACCTGTGAAGGGAACAAAACAAGTGGAAGTCTGAAGGCGCAGAGTTCAGCGAATATGGTGCAGGCAGCAGCACAATCTATCCAAAAATCCAGTAATATTTGCCGGATCTTAACGAGCTTGGATGTTTTTGAATGACGGATTCACTCAAATTGGCCAATTATCGCCAGTATATATTTGAATTAATTGTTCTCTTTTTAGTAGGAATTTGAAAAATACGACACGTTTAAAATTCTACCACACTGAAAGCATAACCTTTTTCTAATGAGGTTTGATGTTTGGGACGAATTGTCGGGTTGGGAACAGGGCCGTTTTCGCACCACATTGTTCTATATCCCTATATCCCTCTTTTTATCATAAGCTTCCTGAGGAAACAAAATAATGGGCTTGCTGACGTATATTAGTTTTTTCATGTGGTCACGAACGCTCGACTGCAAACTACATTGTTGTAATAATGATTAGGAAATGTGAGCCAAAGACCAAAAAGCAAAATGAACTATATGAAAATTATGTAGCAATTTTAACGAAAATAAATAGGAAATAAAAGATAATAGCTAAAATGAGAAGTAGATATAAAATACAATGAAAAAATAGTTTGAAATTATGAAATAGAAGTAAGAAAGATGGTATTGGATAAGAAGATATGGACTACAGATAACAGTTGCAATATATTATAATTATCCATAACCAAAAACGTACGGAAAGCAATATGTTCTTTTCTAGTTTCGTCGCAATAACCAACATTCCGCTGTCCGACGTATTCATGGTCTGCAGTCAAAATCCCTGCCGTCCAAATTAGATCAGAGGAAACGAAGAAAGAGTCATCTACGTTTACTGTAAAGAAAATATAATTTCTATAGAATATAGTATTTTGGGAAAATTAGCATCTTCTTTTATACTATCGTTGATTATAATCACAGAAATTAATACAAAATTTATGCATTGAAGTAAGACTCGAACTTGTATCTGGGGTTTGCTAGGCGGTTGCCATACCAATTAGATCATCAAGCAGAAAATGATAAGATAAGGAAACAAAAGTATAGAATAATAATGGGTAATTCGTAATGAGGTAGTTTTTCAATAGCGATTTTTTGATATATAGAACGTGAATCGTGTCAAACTTACACGCTATTTTAGTGTAGCATTGTGAGACATTTTAGTATGGAAAGACTCGTGCGCTTAGAGAAACTTATGGTCTATGTAATCGGCCCACCGAACGCACAATTTGCTATATCATCGAAAAATTGGAAACGAAATTTTCATTATCGGATAATACGCGATCAAATAGACCACATCCAGTACGTAGTGAAGAAAATAATGTGATGGTACCCGAGAGTGCATGCGATGACCATGAAGAATCGATTCGACGTAGATTTCAACGGCTTGGTTGGTCGTATGCCACAACTTGCTGTATTTTACGTAAAAGTCTTGATTTAAAAGCGATTTCCGCCTTTGGTCTCTTCAAAAGCTTGCAGAAGATACACTGTTTTCGACTAAAATTTTGTCCAGCGATTATGCCTATTTCTGACTTAATAGCTACGTTAATAAACACAATCGCCTTAATTGGAGTGAAGAGCAACCCGAAGAGATTCAAGCTCTGCCATATTATCCAGACAAAGCCACAATTTGGTGTGGTTTATGGGTAAGTGGAATCATAGGTCCATATTTCTTCAACAATGTACGTAATGTACCTGTGAATGGCACCCGTTATCGCGCCATGATAACGGACTATTGCTGCTTGAAATTGATCTGGACGACATTTGATTCCAACACACAATCCGTACAAGCATGGCTTTATTGCGAAAGCAATTTGGTGAATATTTAATTTCATGTGCAACGGCCACCTAGATAATGTAATATCACATCTTTAGACTTTGTCCTTTCAGGCTACATAAAGTCGAAAGCGTACATGGATAAGCCAGCTATAATTGATTTAACCCCATTATTCCTGTTATTTGCCAAATACCACTTGAAATGCTCGAATGCGTCATCGAAAATTGGAAATTCAGAATGGACCATGTTAGGCGCCATTTATTTTGTATTTTATATAGAAATTCTCGGATTTTAGAGTTGCGCGATTTAACTAATCCTGTACGTCTTGATTCTTTCTCCTAGCAATTCTCCTTCAATTCTGAGTCCATTATTTAGACTCATAGCTACATTCACTTCTAATTTTTTCTTCTATTTTATTTAGAAAAACAGATTTGAGTGTACATATTGAAGAATCCCTTGCGTCAGAATCCATATCTGTGACTGTTAGTATTTTATTGTTAAAATGCAATTCAACATATCTTTAGAGCATATTGTCCTCTATTATTCATCAATCAAGTTTCATAAATTTTGGCATTTGCTGATAAAACCCTAAATTTAGGGATCTGCAAAGGAAACATACGGTATCTGAATCACGAAGTATGTATCATTGTTTAACACAAATGTTTATAAGTTATGGTACAAACATAAGAAAGTTGAACAAAATCTGAACCTCTTGAAGAAAAAAATTATTAAATATTTAGCTTTTAAACGTAAGTCGTAGTTTATTTTGAATCAATAATTCTAGATCGGAAATTTTTAATAAATAATAAATGTTGGGTAAATAGTAGTTCAAGAAATGCATTTCATTTTCGTTCTTGAATAAAATTAAAAAATAAATTTTATTAATTAATTACATTCGATTGGACGTACTGTGTACACATATATGACTCCTAATATTTAAAGAATAACAAAGAGAGATAATATCAGTTACTAAAGACAGCGAATGTTAAAGGAGAGGGTCTGCTTCAGTTAGGACGTCATGTTTCAGAAGCACTTAAAATTTTGCTCCGTTAACGTTTTTAACGTCGATATGACAGCTGTCACCCACAATGTCGTGGTTCTAAGTCAAATATTCCCCCATTAAAAGCTCCCTTTTTCGGTTTGCCCGGGGGCCTTTTCACCACCTTCATTCACCCTCTTCACTAGCGAAGAGTCATCATTAGGCCGTTGTTGACTGATTGACTAATTGTGCTTTAACACACCAACATCCGCGTTGGTGTAATTTTTTAATCGTTATAACTTTAAACTAGGATGATATTTTTATTTTCTGTTGTTTAGATATAGGAATGCTTCTATTGTGACATTTAATTGGTGAATTATAGATATGCGTATTTACAGTAATATATTATCTTATTTATTTACTTCTCCAAAAGATCAAAATCCATTTACAGGACAAAATGCATATATATATATATATATATAAGATATTACTATTTCATTACGGGAGTTTTACAAATATACGTTGTATTTTTCAACAACCTTAATTATACAGTTCATAAAACAAGAACCTACAGACATGAATGAAGAGGCCATAGTACCAATGACGTATTCAGCGCATGTTAAATTGGAATTAAACAACTCGCAACAATGTTACCTCTCCAGATTCGTAGTCGAAGAAGAAGCGGTATTCTTGTGAAGCTCGTAATTAAACACTACGATATATTCAATGTTAAATGATTACCACGACATCAAGTATTTATATTAAGAAGTTACTGCTCATTTATAATCGAAAACATTTTCAAGATAAGCGCAAAGTAGATTCTCAGAGTCTATGACATGCTGTGACATTGATAGATTGATCTTGTGGTACCTCAGATGTTACCACATATATTCTCAAATAAAAGTCATTATGTGCTATATATTGCAATATTTGCATTACTAGTAAAATGAAAAGAATTAAATTAGAAGCTAACTACAACCAAGAAATTTAGGTATTTGAAGTAATATGTTGTGGCCAATTTTATCAAAAGCTATAGAAATATTATGTATATGGCGTCCAATTGACCATCGTTAACTAAAGCTTGATAGATATATTTCGAAAAATACGCCAAATTTGAAACTGTAAAGCGTTTTTGAATAAATCCATCATGAAAATCAGAAAGAAAGTTATAAATGAAAGGTGAAATCTATGAACAAATACAAATTTCAAACGCCATAGAAAATTTTACAAGATCAATGTAGTTGGAAATACAATCTTTTAAAACCAAACAAACTCGAGATATCTTCATACATTACGAAAAAGTTTTTTAGCAAAATTGTATAATATTACCAAGGGGGTTGTAAACAGCAAAATAGTCGTCTCTCAACAAAAAGGTCAGCATTTGATCATGGCCAGAAGTAGCTTTGTATGATAATTTTTTATAAATACACGAACTCCACGCTTTGTAAAGAAGTCTCTTTGTGTGTGTGGCATGTTATAGGAGACAGCTTCACAATTCGATGTCAATTGAATCTGTTAAATCTGCTTTCATAATTATATTTATGACGTTATTAATAGAATCGAATCTCACTCACCTTGGTAGCTCAGTTATAGAGCACCTGCCCGGTAGCCAGATGACTGCGGTTCGATTCCTCACAGAAAGGGCACAACTTTTTAATAATTTCTGCCTTAATTATAACGGGGTAATAAATGAGTTTTCATTAATTTATATCCTGAAATGCACGTAATTGCGTATACCATATACACGTGTGTGTATATGTAATCTTGTATCTATTTCTAAAAATAAAACTAAGTATATGTAAATACATACATGCTACATATACTTAGTTTTATTTTTAGAAATAGATACAAATATTCAAAGAAATATATAAAATGTAAACAAATGTAAATCAAAATATGCAAATGTTTAAAAAGCAATGTGCTTTATAATCAAATCTTGCCTTAAATCTGGTCGTTTCATTCTAATCGTGAGGTAATCAACAATTCATTAGTATGTTTGGACAATTTCTAATACTCCATCTAAAAATCTATCTATCTAATCATGTATATCTTTTACAGTGGCGTAATGCAGTCTACATTTGCACTGAGCTACCAGCATATTTTATTGTTGCTTGCATATATAAAATTAATCAATCTTCATCAAATTCCTTTCTTACATACTGTCTTGTTTTGGTATATAATATTTCAAGCGTTGATTCATGGATTCACATTTTTCTATTCCAATCTTCGGCAATCTGCACGGAATATCTACACTTCACTTTTTCTAAAACAATCAACATCGACAAAGAAGTGGTCCTTCTGTCGATATTTTCGACCTTATATTAAAATTTTAATTTCTTTATGAATTTGCATTAGAATTTTCAATATTAGTCCAATATTTTACAAAAAAAACATTGTCACGAAATAAGAACGAAGATATCTAATAAATGAAAAAGAATATAGTTTCTCCAACGCTATATTAAATATTTCATAAAACGGCCGAAAGTTCACGTGGTTAGTTACTGACTTATCAAGAGGTTTGTGTTCTTTCATCTCATTTGAGATGACTGTTAATAGTCACAGATCTTAAGTTGTTCCACGAGCTCGGGCGTAATAAGAAATTATGGTGTGCAAATGATTCCTGTAATTGGTATGATTTATTACTATAAAGATAGGTTGCAAAATTTAACGATATACTAATTCATGCATATAAAGGAAGTGGGAAAGGAAACTGTTGTCTTTTTAGGTCCTAAACATCACAAAGTCTTTAAGAACTCGACATCTTAAAATTTTTTTATAAACAAACTCATAAAACTTACATAATTGCTACATAGGTTCGTTTCTACATATGTATGTCTGATCATCTATCACAAACGGAAGTCCGTGTAAATAAGTAGTGTGAGTAACAAAAAGAATAGAATGGGTGCGATTCTATGATATTAAAACTCAGGTGCCAATTGAAGAAACTTGACACTGAAATGTAATAGACATTGGACAAAACATGGACTAGTTACATGAAGACTGTAAAAAGTTCAAATCATTATATCTTGTTATACTTATTAGTTAACTTTTTATTTTTACGTAAATATGTCGTGTTGATTTCATTCGCATAGGTATCGATTTATAAGGGAGTGCATTTGAAGATTATATTCTGTATAGAGTTGGACTAGTCTTACAGGTGTGTAACCTTCATGTGTAGTGGTCAATGAGGCACTTGTGCTTAGAAGTTTATACGTCAACGAAAATTGGAAAGAAAACGGACTGATTGATTATTATAAAAATCACACGATCAAACTTGCAAAATTGAATTATTAATGTAACTGTTTCCGAAAGTCTAGGGAATTCAATAAAAATAAATAATAAGTAGTCATCAGAATTTATAAATTAAATTACGTATTCCATATATTTTTGCATATTAGTAATGATTATTAATTGCTGTTAATAATTATATATAAACGTATAATTAAGTTCTAATTAAGTTAATGAAAAATTATTATTTTCTGCTATTCCATCGTTAATGACATTCACAGAAACCAATTAAAAATTTCTGCGCTGGAGAAGGACTCGAACCTCTACCTGCCGCTCTCTAGACGGCTGCTCTACCAATTAAGCCACCAGGCAGTACAACTTAGTCCTTTAATACGCCATAAATCTCATTATGGAAACAGATCTAATATTTATTACTAATTGTTCGAGATTACAAAAGAATATTGGACATTTAAAATTGAAATTTGCCTTAAGTTGTTCCAGGAGTCATTTAGTCTTTTATGTGCGAGTTAACTTAAGTAAAACCGTTATAAATTAATAGCAATCATTATTACTAAGGTTTCTTAATAGTATAGTGTAAATCATCGATACACCACACTATGCATATTGCATATCGCCTATACGCCTACTGAAAATTGAAGAGGTAAACAGTGTTAAAGAAAACTTTGTAACCATTACAATATAAGGAAAGTTACAAAAGTTTGCAGTTGAGATTTCATTTTCCACAATCTTTCGAAACAATTGTAAGTTCATTCTGTAGACTTATTCACACTTTGAAATCAATCATCAAAACAACTCTTCCACGTTTCCAAAAGCCTGTTATTCCATGTTTTAAGAAAATCCTTATCGTTGAAAAACTCCCTCTATTTTCTCCTGTTCTTTACACAGGCAAACAAAGTAAAGTAGCATGAGTAAAATCTGGGTTGTGGGATAGATGTTCCAGCATTTTCAGCTCGATTCCTTCTAAATATTCGGATGTTGAAGCGATAAGCTAGAGGCTTGTCGCGCCTGAAAAGCTAGGGGCTTAGCTTCGAATAAGGGCAAATATTTTTCTGTGATTTCATAATTCTTCTAGGGGTAAAGAAGTTGGCCATTATTTTGTTCCTAATGGATTGAGATTTCCGTAATCATACGGGCTTGCTTTCAGTTTCAAAGAGATAGACTTAATTCTGTGCTTAATGGACACGCTATAGTAGTCGACAAGCCAATTTCTGCCACCTGTAAAGATGCTATCATAATGAGGTGCTCCATTTTTAAATTTCGCGAGCATTTCGCGGCACTTTGAAATATGTTTTGCTGTCGGTTCGTTGGTTAAGGCATGGCCTTCTCAAGTAGTGAATGCTTAGATATTATACACTATCTGGTGATAACTATCATAATTGTCGGAGCATCTTCCTGAAAGCACTAATATTCTCTTTGGTAATGGACGGTAATAACGTAGCATCTTTCAAATCTAAACATTCTTTTTGGAATTCCTTATACCACCTGAGTATGCTCGCACATTGGGGACACTTATCTTCTAGCGTAGGAGTCATTTCCTCAAAACAAGAGTGTTCAATCCATTGGTAAATTTGACGCGTACAATTTCCTGGTACTGATTTTAACCAAGACGACATACGGAGCTGTTTTTACATTTCCATAGTTCGGAAGCAACAAGCACAGAAAATCGAATGTAAATTTGAATAGATCCCCTCCCAAACACTAAACTTATCGGAGCGTGCAGTAATCAGTAGGACATATTGCAGTAATATTATTTCGCCATACTATGACAATTAGGTTCAAAATACTAATATCAAGAATTTTAATGTCTATTCGCTGAATGTTTGTTTTCAACAATATTATAGTGGTTACAATAAATAATTAAAATTAGATTTTAAGTTACTTCCTCAGTGCATGTAATTCGATTATTATTTTGAAACTTTGAGCATGATTTTAGCTGTTTTTATAACTACAGAGATAATTTAAAATTCATTGGAGATTTATTACATGAATGATATTTCATAATTTATTATTTAGGGACTGAGAACAGGCCAAAACAAAGGATAGTCAAACAGTTGTGCCTAACGATGGTTTAATAGGTTATCAGATAGTTTCATTTTTGCTCTAATATCTGCAATTATATAGCTATTATAAAAGATTTTTTATAATGTTCCAATGGTTTATAAAGTGTGTATAAAACTGCTTATAATACATTAGTTTACTTAGATTAAATAAAATTATCGATGATACTCTCGTAATGTGGTGTGCTATATGTATATGTACCAAAAATAACCTATAATGTTAAAACTAAGTTAAATTTGGCTTAGATGTTAAATAATTCGATAATAAGGGGGTACAACAATAATTTTATTACCAGAATTTAGGATGGGATAGCTTTTGTGTAATCATCGACCGCAACGACATACCTTGCGGTGTGTAAATTACATGTCACAAATTGCATGGTTTAAATTGTGGACTTAGTCCGCGTACTATTATTTAATGGTTAAGTATATATTTTCTCTCTCTTGATAGAAAATATTCTAGTAATTTCAATATAAGTGTAATAACTGTCTAATAAAAATTCTTTTCATACCTTTATAACCCTTTCATTTTACATTTATTTTTCAGGTAACAATTGTGAACCAATATACGGTTTTGTTAAGAAAGTAACTAATTATTTTATTTTCCGAAAATTGCAGGGCGAAGATTTGTATATATTGAAATTTCAGAATACATTTTTTGTAAACTAGAATGAAAGAGTACTGAGATTATAGGGTATTATTTTGATATACTATTTATTGATTTTTTTGTTTTACATGTACGAAAATTTACATTGGTTTTAGTATGGAAGAAATTACTGAGTGTAAACTCGAACAACCGCTAACACTTTTCGGCTCTATATCTAAATTCCTTGTATACGATTCTAAACATTATAATCTCTAATTCACTAATTACCGTTCGTATGTTTTTCCTTCACAACATAAAAATATGTGCCAAAATTCTTATTTTCATACCTTTTGCTTTACATAAATAAAAAATATAATAAATAATGTTTAAATTCAATCCGTCAGTGATAGTAGAATTCCAAACAATTAATCAAAATTTTCTTCGTCTACTAAAATCTCACACCACATATTTATTTTCTTAAATATTTTATCTTTTGTATTAATTTAAAATTTGAAATTTCTTCTGATCAATATCATAATAATCTATCCAATTCATAAAAAAAATTTAATTTTGAATGTTGTGTAATGTTCTCCTTGAAGTCATTTCTGCAGTTCTTTTATTCAGAGAAAAAACTTGGACTTTCGTCTGTTGATCTCATAGCCAACAAATCCTCATTGTTTTGATTTCTTGTTTTCATCATCCCTCTAATTGTAGAATTAGTTCTGTAAAATTTTTGGACTGCCTTTTCTTAATTGCAACATGAACGCTAAGATATTTTTACAATAAATAAATCAATGGCCGTTTTGTACGTAATTATTCCAATGTACTAAATGTATTCATTGTTGCAATATGAGAAAAGTTTTGATTGAAAGCATTAATTAGTGACAAGCATTTAAGTAACAAATGATTTAGACAATTTCAGGTAAAACTTAAGCTCCAAATGCAATTTAAACAAGCATTTAATAGTAAGCAAACAGGTAATGTAAATTTAAAACTATAAACGAGTAATTTGGTACGTAGACTTCCGCGGTCGTGGTCCATACTATCTTCTTCTGGGCTTCCGGACTGGAACTGCGTCACTGGTATAACTGCTGACGTTTCGTACCCACTCGAATGGGATATCTTCAAGGCTCATCTACTGCTACTGTTTGTTGCTCTGAGACTGTTTCAGTGCAAAAAAGCAGAAGAAGATAGTATAAACGATTATATTTACTATTTGTGCGGATTTCAATATTATCAAAAACTTTTATAAGCAATAGCCTTTCTTAAACATGAAGAGCTTTTTCATATTTCGCAGAAAATCCCTGTGTAATAATAATAACCTTATTTCTTAAAATAGCAAAGTCATGAAAAATGTATGGATACAATTCTGAATGAATTTAAATCTTTCAATGGTGTAGTCTCCTATTATTATACATGTAATATAGAACTCACAACATGATCTATCTATCTATCTATTACGCAGTAATGAGTAATAATTTTGCTTCTCTTGGTAAAGCATTAAATATTCTTGTTGCATTATATTAGAATATTTATGTACATCACTGTGAAACTGAAAATTTTTCTTCCTGTACCGTATATATACATATATAAGTATATATCGCTGGCTTCTTTCGTCTCGTACCGTGTATCTTGCCGATTCTTATAAGAAATGTTCTAGCGACATTTCAGTGAGATTCCATTCATCTTCTTTTCTTAATTCTCGCACGACTCAACATAGGCGAAATCCGAGAAGCCAACGACTCATACATATTGTTAAAAGACAAAATTCTTTAAAATATGGTGTACAATGTTACCATTGGCAATAGCTTTGCTTTGCTTGTATGATTTTCCTTTACCGATACGTCATTAGGCAAGTCGTACTCTCTTCAGTCTCTAAATTTATATTGTTTATTTACCAGATATTTAAAGCTTGGTATATCAAAAACGAGAACAAGACATATACCGAGTATTCCAGGACATGATTGCCACAACTTAAAAATGTGCTACTGAAGCAATTTCAAGTTAAAAATGTCTAATGCCGAAAATTCTATCGAGGTTTCAGGTAATCCCATTAATGCAGGTAATATGTGCCGTTGTAAATAATCGCTTTCAAAATCATTTAAAAAGAAGTTTATTGAATTAGTTTATTGAATTAGTTGTTCCAAACGTCCATCTAGTTGCTGTAGCCAAGCAACTGCTGAACTTGTTCCAATTCACCATCGTATAATATTGATTAAGAGAATCTGTTACTTGTCTACAAAGAGCGAAGGTGCGTCTTCGTACTGTATTCACATTCGTCGCCTTACATTAGGAGGAACGTTATCCAGTAATGTTGTAAGATTACTTTCCAAGAAACGTAAATAACAAGCTGCCGTGAGACGTTCTTCGATTACAGACAGAGTAATATCAATCAATAATACCACTCCAAACATTTGCCGAAAATATAACTTGGAAATGGGATTCCCAAGTTTGTCGTGTATTTTCAAATGCCCAACAATGTGAATTCCTGGTGTTATTGACGCCGTTTCTGGTGAAGGACGCTTCATCACTAAATAATATTTTCCGACAAAGCCCTCGATTTCTCATTAACCAGCGATTAAGTTTTGATGCGTAGTCGCTCGGTTTTAAAGCTTGTATAGATAAGATATGGTACGGGTACAAATCGAAATTGTGTAATGTTCTCTTTGCTCTCATACGGCCTACGTTAAGTCTTTTAGCTAGTCTTCGGACAATAGTATAAGATTGAGCGTTAACCTTATAAAATATTGCTTCTTCTTGAGCAAATTCTTGTTGCACGGGGGTTCAGAAGTAGCTGTAGGAAACTTGCCTGTTTCTCTTAAATATCAATGGACACTGCTGAAAACAGTTCTACAAGGCACCTAACGAGTGGCAAATTGCTGACGATATTCATTAACTGCCGTTTGTTCATTTCCTTTACAAAATCCATAAACCAAGTGAATATTGGCATATTCTTGTTCAAAAAAATTAACATGCTTTTAAGAGCACTTTAATGTAACACGAAAAAGTAAACACTCCGAATTCATTTAATTGATGTTTATTGTCACAATAAATAATAACTGATGAATTATAGCCACTCCGATAATTAATAACAAGGAAACCAACAGCGGTACGTAATACCTGCATTAGTAGGGTTATTTAAAAGTTTAATTGCTTGTAGCTAAGTTACGATTAAGTTTTGGACATATGTTCATTAGACATTTTTACGAACTTGAAATTGCTTCAGTAACACATCCTTAAGCCGTGGCAACCATATCATGGGACACCCGGTGTAAAGAACTTGACTAGGAAGTGACTAGATTAATACTACTAAAGATTAGTGATGTATCGGTAAATAAAAAACTATCAACTAGACAAGAGCATACAAATTAGAACGGTGTAATAATTTTGTTGTTTCTCTATTGGTAGTTAATGTAATTCTTTTAATTTGATATAACGCGTAAGTAACATGCTTTATATAAAAGCCGAAGCAGTGAATATGTATATCTGGTACACAGTTGTTTCGCTGGAAACTGAAGCAATGTTTTCAAAGCTGTTAATCACTATCCATATATTTATTCAAACTTCAGTTCAAGACAAAAAAAGGTCGATAATAATTTTTGTTTTTAAGAAGACTGATGCAAACGAACTTTCTAAACATTGTCTTACTTATGTTCTAGGAATGTGAATATGTTATTTATTTAACTATCTTTAACAACATAAAATGTCTTGTCTTATTTGGCTTTTTTCCTAGAATATCAATGATAACTAACGTCGTTACTCTTATATAGTTTATTTCTAAGGAATTAGATGATCTATGTGTTTTAATACCATTATTTGTCTAACTACTCTAGAAGCATAAAATGTCGAAACTGCTTATTTTAATGGTTTCCTTTTTGTACGATCAACCACGATTAAACCGATCAACACCGATCAATGTGATGTAATTTAAACTGATTTGTTAGTACCTTTTTACACTATCGTCCATGATGTTCTGTTAGAAAAGCATTATTTTGCATTTGACTCAAGTTCGGCTTTCAGTGATATTACAAAAACTTGTTTTTCTAATAGGATTCATGTCTTTTATAATCACTTTAACTCGTTCGAATTCGTGTTTGGAACTGACATAAGTTAAAACTTCACTATAGAACCACTGTTTTGTTATCTACCTTTACCTACTCCTATACTACATCTTCTTTGTATCGACGAAATGCATTGACGACCTTTTGATTTTTCTGTCTTCAAATTCTTCAAGAAAATATCAATGTAATTTAAAAACCGACCACAGGTTAATATAACGCTTGTACAAAATATAACTTCAAAATTTAAAAAAGGGAATTCTGAAAGAAACTTCCTCAAGTTATAATCTAAGGTTTGGGATCATCTTAGTAGATCAAAAGAATACCTAATTTGCGGAAACCTTTTTAACTGATTATGATATTCTTTTACATGTGCCTGAAATATTGTTTATGTATATGCAGTATGTAACATGCACAGGAGTCGACTTCTGAATCATTTAACGTATTGGGCATACTAAAATGATTATACCATATATGTATTTTACGACATCTTCAGGGCTGAACTACTACAGTTTTCAGTGCAGAATTTTATTTCTTCAATTTGATGTCTACCAAATGATTATACCATATATTATTTTATTGTTTTTCATTGTTTTTCATTATCAAAGTAGTTTTCACTTTGCAAGCGATATTTCGTAATTGCTTTATACTGGTTTTGTAGACAATGAATTTTGTGTAAGTAATAACTATTATATTCTATACACTATTTATGTTACACAGATGATGTTAGGTTAGACGTTGATAACAGGGTTTCAATTTAAACAAGATATACCTTTGTTTCGGTAGTTCATTTTCGTATAGAAACATAGAATGCGGGTAGATCACAGGTTCATGCATTCTAATCATGTATTGATCAACATACTCCACAATTTCGTGATGTAATTTTTGATTATGTGTTTGGCCCATACAAACAGTTGAGGGCGTTTATGTGTGTCAATTTCACATCAAAATCAACAGTTCAGCCTGTTTCGTTAACAAGATATTATTGGCGATGTCGAAGCTCGTGCTGAAGAAGACCTAACAAAAATAAATAAATAACTTAAAAAAAAATTTATAAGTTGAGTGGCCTAGTAATTTTGATTATTTATAGAGGTATCTGTAACAACTTGTTCGAAGGTATTTCATATGCACCAGTACAAAGCTTCCGTTATATCAGAACTGTAAAGTACAATGAAATTTTATATTTTTCCTAGGCGAATCATGATTCCAATTACAGCTAAAATTGATGAGTGGGAAGCAAATCATGCGATTAATGAATATTTCCAGAAAGACAGTACACTACCCTATGTTTCTCAGAGTTCCTTGGAAGTTTTTGAAGAGTTTTATCATAGGTAAGTCGATGTTTGTGGCGATCACTTGATTTAATACCTTCAGACTATTATTTATTTGGTTGAATAAAAAACAGTGTCTATAAAAGTCGACTTCATAATCTTGACGATTTGACCAATACCAGTCAACAAGAGATTCCAAAGAAGACAAAAGCCCTTTGGAGAAAATGAAGTGAATGAATGAAATGAAATTTATATTTGCAATAGAATGGTGGATATTTTTAGCGTTGATTATAAATTATGACAACAAAAGAACTTTGCAGCTCGAAATTTTCTTTATTTCTCGATATAATCCCCTCTATTATGATACGCGTGAGCTAACGATGATCCGAAGTCTATATGCTTTGATAAAATTCAGAACTAGCAATTTCGTTAAAATTAGCATTCACAGTGAGTAAACGTAATTGTCTTTTAAAAATTTTTGATCTGTAAGGCATTTGTTAAATATGGTACGGCATACCAACTTTTTGGTGGTATCCGATCATACTAAATCCGACGAACAAAGTGGATGCGGTCACAAATCGAAGCTTAATTTGTTAATTTTTGCCTTAATAATAATAAATGTGTGGGGTCGCAAATACTCTTGGTAACAAATTATTTTTTTCTTGACTATACTAAGACGCGTTTCAAAACTTTTGCTCTATCCTGTCTAAAATACTTATGTAACATGGGCCTGTGAAGGTTTAGCATTTTGGAAAGGAATCAATAAAAAGAATATCTTTTGTATCCCAAAAATTACGGCGTTACTTTTCGTGCAGATGGAATAGCCATCACATTCTTGGGAGGAGGAGGAGGATCATTGTTTAGATTGTTGTTTTGTTTCAGATGTATAATAACGAGCACAACATCTATAGTAATAGACCGGCGCTACCTTGTTTTTTTTTTCTAAATCACTCCAAACGTTCAAGAGAAGTTTGCAGTTTTTGATCAACGCTTAGCAGTCAAATCACCTATCATGCAGCCAGCTTCTTCCTAGCCAATTCTCTATTCAAAATGTATGTTACGCGTTATTACGAGTTGTTTACATCAACCGCTATCTATGACGTTTTTAAATTACTTCAACGATTTCTCTTATAGCTACAGACTTTTGACGGCCACCATGTGGTGCATCTGTAAAAATTGTAGATGACCACATTTAAATTCACGGAGCCATTTGTCGACAGTGAAAAATGAAGAACAGATTTCCAGACCGTCCTTCACGTACTTATGAATATTTGTTGCTGAAAAGTCTTTCAATAAATACCCAATGACAGCACTAACTTTAACACTTTAAACAATCGTCACAATGAAGCAAATAAACGTATCGTAACAAATTGCTAACGCACCACAAAAGCATTCTGAAACTGCTCTATCTGTCTTTCTACGGACTTTTCATGCCTATGCTCCTGAAGTAAAATATAATTTTTAGTAAATATCGTCCTTTTTTATAAAGAAGTTTTTGTGTTCGGTGTACAGTTATGTGTAAATATTCAGTATATTTAGATATTAAATAGAACGTTTTGAATAGAGATCGCAGTTGGTTTTATTTTCGCCCAATTAGCACAGCTATGTCCATTTTTGCTTGTTTCAATTTACGTAACAAATGATAAGTATTAAATAGTTTTAAAAAGTATCGTATATGCCAATTACTAAAAGTTACTAAAAATTTTAGAAGTAATGTACTGAATTTTAAAATAATTTAACTGCTTTAATAAACCTTGTCACATCGAAGTTTTCATTGACTTTTGAAATGTTTCTCGTATTATTAAAGAAAAGAAACGTACTATTTAAATAAAAAATGAAACAAAGGAAACTACACTCTTATGAAATCAAGAAGCAATTAATTTACGGAAAAATATAAAATCGCCAGTATATCAAATTATAAAATTTGGTAGTTCATTTCGTTTATATTAATCTTTATATATATATGGCGTAAATTATTTTCATTGTATTACATTAGAATATTGGGAATTTTAGAATTAATAATGTTTACTTGTTTTCGAACATTCATTAACTGTTTCTTGTTTTGTAGAATTAGTACGAGTGAATATAATGTCTATAATGGAGCGTGTTTTTTTTGCTTGAAAGAAGTACTGTAGCTTTTAATTAACATTTAATATACGGCAGTTCTTTTATATTATCTATTGTTAAAAATTATAACTTAAGAGAGACATGCATTCATGCTGAAAGATTTTTAGCCGTACCTAAACACGTGTTCGTTTCCCCCACCACATTTCATCGGCTACTGCCTGAATTACGACTTCTCGCTTCTGTTACATACACGGCGATTTTTTTACACTTTTGTTGGAAATTTTTGCAATTCCTTGAAATTGTTTGAGACATAGCTATTGCGGAGACATATCTGACAATGGGCACATCAAGTTAGGACAGCTTGAGCGCCAAATTTCCGATTGGCTGTGATTGGAAACTCGTCGTTTTCACTTTTTCACATTTACACCAAATTTTTTAAACGGTTCAGTGATTTTGGACATGAGATTTTTGTGGAAAAGGTCGACTTGACTCTTCGACTGACTTGAGAACACTGGATATATGGTAACTACAATGCTTTCCCTTACCCCGCTGAATTTCTCCCGAGCACGAGACAGCGTTTGCATGTTAACGTATTGTTGTTGTCTTCTTCCGATGCACAGCCGGGGTCTGTAACGCTCGCCTTATCGTACATACAAAATGACTACTTTCTATGCAAAAGTATGAATGAGATACGCGCCACGGGTACGTATACATGCCATGTGCTTTCTGTTTTTGCATATACAGCGTGTTCATTTTTAGTATATGTAAACTAGAAACATTTTATGTCATATTACTGTTTTATTTCATACTACTATTCTAAACAATTTTACTAGACAAAATCCATTTTTTCATTTACTTTTTCAGAAAAATCTAAGCGAAAATAATTTTTATTAAACTACAAATTTTGCAAGCGACATTATTATTTAGCTTTATATTTGACGTGTATTAGTTACAATAATATTTTTTTAATGTAGTATAAAAAATTTTTTGATTTTTCTCTTTGAGTAATCTCCGCATTGTAATAAATATATGTACTTCCAGAGAAAATTTTTATTGGATAACTTTGATCAACGTGTTTAAAAAATGTTCTCAACGTTTGTTCTCTAGATTTCTATTTTTATTAGTGTACTAAAATTCAATGCAATTCTATTTACGACTATACCTTTGACTTTGCATTAACTTAATAGAAATAATTTCTAAGAGACCTTGCATATCCTTTTACGTATTGACAAAGACCTACCTTCATTTTTCAATTAGCGGCATTATTAAGGGAGGCATGAAAAGCCCGTAGAATGACGGATAGAGCAGTTTCAGAATGCTTTTGTGGTGCGCTAGCAATTTGTTACGCTACGTTTATTTGCTTCATTGTGACGATTGTTTAATTAAGCGCGTCTCGGTGTTTTTGACGAGACGGAAAGTGTTAAAGTTAGTGCTGTCATTAGGTATTTCTTAAGACTTTTCAGCAACAAATATTCATAAGTACGTGAAGGACGATCTGGAAATTTGTTCTTCATTTTTCACTGTCGACAAATGGCTCCGTGAATTTAAATGTGGTCATCTACAATCTTTACAGATGCACCACGTAGTGGCCGTCAAAAGTCTGTAGCTATAAGAGAAATTGTTGAAGTAATTTAAAAACGTCTTAGATAGCGGTTGATGTAAACAACTCGTAATAACGCGTAACATACATTTTGAATAGAGAATTGGCTACGAAGAAGCTGGTTGCATGATAGGTGATTTGACTGCTAAGAGTTGATCAAAAACTGCAAATATCTCGTGAATGGTTGGAGAGTTTTAGAAAGAAAAACAAGGTAGCGCCGGTCTATTACTATAGATATTGTGCTCGTTATTATACGGCCGAAACAAAACAACAATCTAAACAATGATCCTCCTCCTCCTCAAAAGAATGTGATGGCTATTCCATCTGCACGAAAGTAACGCCGTCATTTTTGGGATACAAAAGATATTCTTTTTATTGATTCCTTGCAAAAGGCCCATGTTGCATAAGTATTTTAGACAGGATAGAGCAAAAATTTTGGAACGCGTCTTAGTATAGTCAAGAAAAAAATAATTTTTTACCAAGACCATTAACGACCCCACACGTTTATTATTGTTATGGCAAAATTGAACAAATTAAGCTTCGATTTGTGACCGCGTCTACTTTGTTCGTCGGATTTAGTATGATCGGATACCACCAAAAAGTTGGTATACCGTACCATATCTAACAAATACCTTGCAGACCGAAAATTTTTAACAGACAATTACGTTAAACTCACTGTGGATGCTTATTTTAATGACATTGCTAGTTCTGAATTTTATCAAAGCATATAGATCTCGGATCACCGTTAGCTCCAGCGTATCATAATAGGGGGGATTATATTGAGAAATAAACACAATTTCAAGCTGCAAAGTTCTTTTATTTACTTTATTCTACGGACTTTCCACCCTATCTTCGTAATTTAAATTTTAGCTTGTCCTTTTGGCATTTTATTCCATTAGTTCTTTACTACTAACCTCTTTTTTTTGATTTCACTAAAAAGATGTATTTTCCAATACTTTGTCGCGGAATTAATAGAACCAATAAAACTATGAAGAAAGTGAAAAGTTTGTTAATAATTATTAATTTGAAGTTAAAAAATCGGAAAGACTTTTCTAAATAGTTAGGTATATATACACAATGTAAGTATTAGAGAACATTACACAATGAAGAACCAAGATGATTGTTTACAGTACCTTAGACATATCGACAAGGATAGGCAGAATGAAATTGAACATTTTTATTTTAAATTGTATTCGTATTGTACACTCCTCAAAATAATCAACTGAATTTCTACATAATTTAGTAACATAAATATTTTTATAAACTTGTTTCAACCCTTTTAAACAATAAAACGAATACACATGTTTTAACATATTTATCTATAAGTAAAAATTATCGCCGTTAGAATGTCTAAAAGTGCGCTTCGAACTCCTCAATCAGTAGGCAAAAGTTCACCTCTGTGATTAGTAGTGAAGATTTCCAATTTTGAGTGTCGTCCAAAATCGAAATTAATTACGGCCTCTTAGAGGTAGAACCTTTAGGTCCATTGGCTAATTGGAAAGTAGAAAAATAAAATACAAAGTGTTTTTGAAGTATCTGGAGTGAGTCAAAACGGAAAGGCATTCTGGAAGCTGGAAGTGCTCGGTGAAATCAAGGTAAAGGTCGACACGTAGAAATTGAGTTCCTAATGCAATCCAAATCCGAAACGAGTTTGCTTCTGAAACTAGAAAACTGCACTAATCAACGCAAACAATAAGAAACTGTTTCGACATATTCCCGAAGACCCTTGGTTTGCATTCCTTCTCTTTTAGAACATAAAAGAGTCCATAGAATGTGGGTAGATGAGCATATCAATTATTATTATAATAAATGGCGTGACAGTATTATTCAATCACGATCCAGATTTATGTTGTAGTTAGATAATAAGCGTATTCGGTTTTGACATAAATCCACCACGCGCAATAACACACAAATTGTCCGAAAAAAGCCACAATATCGGATTAATAAAGTGTGGTATAGATCGGTGCAAGTACTGGAGGTAATCCGACCTTTATATTATAGACAATGAATCTCTTACTGTCCAGAGATATCCAGATGAAATTTTGCGAACCCTTAGTCTTCTGCATGCAACAGACAGACAAGAAATTGAGAATTTTCCAGATGGTAATCCAATAAACGCACTCAGAATTCTGTAGGAAGACATGTTCTTGCACAAAATATGGCATCAAAACATTACGAATGTCTATTAGGGAGGAATGGGACCTGACTCTTCAAGAAATGTTTGACATAATAATCTATCCCATACTGTTAAGGTGCCAAACGTTTTATGATGTTAGAAGAGGTTGTTCACATCACGAAATCTTCGTTTTTTTGTAAGAATTATTGTAATTCAATTTCTCTAAAATTTAAATCGAAGACTCGAAATATAGTTTCTGTTTTACTCTTACAGTAAATTTGCAATATTTATACTCTGCCAACAAGATCACTTTCGAAAAATTAAAATATAATAATGTCTAATAATGAATGTGATACTTCAGATATACTGAAACCAAGAAAATAATATTAAATTAAATAAAATTCATTATTATTTTTATGAAATATCTGTTAATTGTTTTGAGCAGTGTAGTAAAACAATATTCGTAAAGAAATTGATAATAATCTAAAATTTATTGAGAAAATTCTCATAATTTAAATATATTTATTTCTTACGTCCATTTCCAGTAAATTTTTTTATTTATACATACAAAGCACAATGGTTTGTTGACACTGGGCAGATATATTAACGTAGGTATTAATTCGTTTAAATATTTGTATGTATTATTTTACTTTATTGTACGTCCACTATATGAGACAAATTAATTTTTGTGGTTAATATGCTTAAATAACATTTAAAAAATATTTATTTTGCTCCTTAATGTAACATTAGTCGATAAGTTTGTTTGGAGATAAAAGAAAACTAGCTTGTTATAATTGAACATACTGTAAATTCCACCTCCAACGATGTAGGGAATATTAGCAATTGTAATCAGAATTGACTCCCGACGGAGGATGGTTGACGATCGGTCTTTTCGAAAATATTTGTATACGATTTACTTATGTAGTTACTTCCAATGTTAGTAATTTCGATTTATATGCAAAAATGTGTAGGCCTTTATTTTATTTCTCAATATTTGCAATTTACACCAAATAAATACATATGTATCTGTGCACATGTATTTACATAAGTAAGGACAATATTTCATCCACAAAACTTTTGTCTGTTATATTATTTGGAATTTTGCTTTCATTAAAGTAGTTTCAGATTAAGCTTAACAAAGTCAACGGATAATCGTTCTAATAATTCTGATGCTTCACAAGTTATAATTCATTTCTTCCAGATTTTGAAGGTACTTCAAGGAAAACAAAAAAAAAACACAATAGTATTGGCCACTAAATTTATTGAAAAGATTCTCATATTTCCAATTGCAATTTTTGAAAATAGGTATTTAGAATATATAACTTGCGTTAGAGGAAGTAAAGGAATAAATTATTTTATTTTCAAAATTAAAACTGTCTGAATTGTATTAATATGTGGTTATACATCTTTGTAGAAGTGCACTTAACAAGCAAATAATACATATTATTCTATTACTACATTCTTTAAAGCCCATTCAGAAAATAAATTATATTATGTACTTAATATATCTGCTTAACAAAATAGCTTAATATCGTTAGGAGTTTCTAGATAACAATGAGTAAAAGTAATAATAAATGAAATCTACTTATGTGCATCCTCGAAACACCATCTGTTATCTAGAATAAAATTTCAATTTACGCAAGGAGTCAATAATAAACAATAATGGGTGATATATAGTCAGCAAATATCTCCAGCTGACCATGATTCGGTTAATAAATAGATCAACCTGTAGTACAATATTTTTTTGGGGTTTCATGTCCATAACCGTCACAACACGGTTCAAGTTTGGATCCTTCTCTATTTCGATAGTTTCTTTCATGACTCTTCATTAGTAGTTTTTCTTAGCTGCTAATACTTTTGCTTCTTCAAAGTGCAATTTATGTTCGTTCTTGTGAACATGTTCTGTAATCGTTGATTGTGTAATTCCTTTTCTTTGTATATCGCTCCGATGTGCCTTAATTCTTTGCTCTTGTTTGTCCGACGTACATAGCTCTTTCCACACCTACACATTAATTTGTAGACTCCTCCTTTTCTTAGTCGTAATTTGTCCTTGGTTCAACAAAAGTTATTTTGAATAACAAGTGCAATATTAAAACATACCTTTACATTCTTCTTGGCCAATATCCTTCCTATCTTATCAGCGACTTCAAATATGTAAGATATCCGGGCGAATCCTTTCGCGGGTTCCATCTGTGTTAGTGACTGCTTCGTTCTGGATTTCTTTAGGGCTTTCCTTTTCCTTGTATTGCTATATGCGCTCTAGTGCTTCCCTGACGTGTCACTTTTGCTTCTACAAATGTTCCCTATTGCTAGTCGTTCGTGCTCTATGCATTAATGTTTTAATAAAAACCCTCTTCTGCTTAGAATGGTGATGGGACATGGCGTATCTTTCAGCAATGGTTTTCCACTTCTGTACTCTGGTGTTGTAGTTTTCTCGACTGTGTAGGATATATTATTACATCTAGAGATGATAGTCTTCCTTCTTCTTCTTTATAGAGATTTTAGAGAGGTGTGTTATGTGATCGAAGAATTCATTTCGTTTTTCTTTATATGTGGCTAAATACCGGATGTGCATGCGTCGCTATTTGTAGCTTCTTCTTCGAAAGCCTCTATAAATAAGTTGGCTGTCAATGGTTATAGAGTTCTCCCCATTGCTAGGCCGTTCTTTTGCTCGTAGTATCTGTTATTCCATAGAAAGTACGTAGTTAACAAGCATAGCTTCATGAGATCCAGTAGGTATTACTAAGTAATTCAATATCGTTGATTACTGTTATCGCGTTGTTTATTGGTATATAACAACCACGTATCATCTTCTAGGAGTCTTGAATAGTTTATTTTATTCAAATATTTTTTAAAATTTTCGTAAGATTAGAAGTTTCTTCTTTCTTAATTAAAAAATTAATGTATACTTACAATATTTAATTATTGGTACTTGCAATGTAACTCTATCACGCAATCTAGACACTATTACATAAAATTCACTTGATAATTAAATTTTTCAATTTTAATATTTCGGAGACGGTTTGAGTTTATTTTATAATACCTTATCCGACCAATCCCAGTAAAAAATATTATTCTATTGTCATTTTATATCTTCATCGACATAATATTTACATCGACTGGAATTTAACGCTTAATTTAACATCGGTGTGCCAGTACAATGTCCCTTATTAATCGGATTTTATTCACTACGTGCAGTTATCGCCCTTACGTCGACTATATGGTGAGATCGGGACGTCTGTTCGAATCCCGGGGGCATTATTTCACACTAACCGAGAGATGCTGATCGGATCTATTTTGTCTCTCCTGACAGCCCTTATTTTAAATATCAAGTCACCCTTAATAAACCACACTCTCACTGGTCTGTCTGTGTGGTAGATGTGTTCGCATTGGAAAAAGTACTCTCGTTTAAATAAAGTGACTCAAAGATTTTATTGGTGCGAAAATAAAAAATGCAAAATAGTAGGTTTCAAAAGCTTTACTTCCAAAATCTTAATTAAATCAATACCAACGCAGCGTTTCCGAATGTAACAGTGTACATTTACTAATAGGATTGTAGTCTTGATTTTTAATTTTTTCGTAACTTTAAACCTTATATTAGGCGAGTACAAAAGTTCCTTATATACTTGCGTGTAACGAAGTTTGTTATAAAAAGTGGAGGGAAATAACGACTTGCATGACATTTATGCTTATTAAAAAAGTATCTACAGGGTAAGTGGTAGTTTATTTTAATCATCTTTCTATAAAATATGTAAATGAATAATAGGGGAGGACGCCGTATATTTTCGTCAAGTTTCGCAGAACGACTTGTATAGAGAAATTATTCTTCTATTCGCGTTAAAACATTATAAAAATATATCGAAACTATGATGGTTCACAAAATTTAAATGAGGTGAAATGATTTAAGAAATGGTCCTTCAAGTGACATTTTAGATAAACTTGTTGATAAAATACTAAAGATATGTATCTATGAATATTATTTCAAAAACACGCCTATAGCTTTGAGGTATCAAGGACTTGTATTAGAAAACTCCTTTATTTCTCAAAACTCAAGCTGTGGTTTCTTCACATATTGAGTTGGAAGTACAAAGTGACCCATGTATTATTCTATAATTATTTGGTAAAACGGCTAGCAAATGATTATTTTCAAAAACAGTTACGAAAAATAAGTATAGTATGAAATATCGAATGCAAATGGACTTTGAATCATTCAAATGAATTTTTTCAAATTATATTTAAAGAGAAGGACCATCAATGCAGACTCAGAGAAAAGTTGCGGTTAATTAAGTTGTATTTGGCAATTCCTTTATACATAATCTCAGAAATGGATGTATAGTCCTCTTTCATTACAATGTTACAATTATCGTTTTGATAATAACAACCACCAGGTATATAAAACTGCTGAACAAAGCTAGGCTACCTGATGAGCTTTGGAAATTGAGCGAAACTGCCGTTGTAGGCAAAGTATTGTAGTCAAATAAGTAGTCAAAGTATTGACTAGTAGTGAAAGTATTGACTATGACACAGTCAATGCTTTGGCAGTAGTTTGTATATTAATTACGAATTTTAATCGCGATATTCATGTTGAACCTAAGCCTCTCCGTGATTGTCGAAATTCACAGTTTTGTAGGAATCGACATCGTCTTTTCTCATTCTTTCTTTGACCTTTTTAAGGCATCGACTTACCATCACCGAAGAAATTTTAAGTTACCGCTAGTACTAAGAAAATGACAATGGCCATATTTTGGGACAACGAATTCCTTATCTTTATTTATAGTGTTCTAAATGGTACAAAGGGTCCTAGGAAAGTTTTGCAATATGACGCAACAATAAGTTTGTACCGGGAGATGCTAAAAAAGTTTAATAAGTGACAATTTCCGTATGCGAACAACATCGTGACAAATGACTTGGCTGTACTATTACGATGTGCCGACAAAAGCTCAAAACAAAGTTTGAGTATTAGATGATGAGGATACGCCCGTAGTTGTCAGAAAATCCCGATCTTTAAAGAAGAAAATGATAGCTGCATTTTTCAAATCGAGTGTAATTGTGGAACGCGTCGTTTTGGACACACAGAAGACAGACACGGTGGTATAAGTAGTATACTAATCAGTGCCTGCCTAAAGTCATTGAATTTATGAAGAACCTGCGGCCGAAGTCAAGAATGGACACCTGGTTCCTCCATCACGACAATGCTCCAGCTTATCGCGCAAAAGCCTGCACCAAATATTTGACCACGGCAGGATTGAAACTTCTCGATCACCCTCCCTACAGTCCAGATCTTGCTCCCTGAGACTTTGCACTGTTCCCGCATGTGAGAATGAAGCTATAAGGGAGGCGGTTTTCCAGTGATGAGGACCTTCTGCGGGCTTGAGACAACGAGTGTGCTTTACTTATTAGTGAAACTTGGCAGAACTGCTTTAAAGATTGGTTTCGGAGGATGGAGAAGTATATTGGGTGTAGAGAGAATTACTTTGAAAAAATTAATTAACAAAGCTGTATTGCAAAACTTTCCTAGTATACTTTGTATTACAGTGATTGCTGCATCATACTAACATATTTTAATGTCACCATTTTCAACTTGTTCCAACTATGAAGAATAGCTTCCTTGACTGTGAATTTTTTAGTTGGACCGCTCTTGCATCAGATACTTTTCAGTTGGTAAGAGGGCTCGCTACAGAAACATTATCAGGGGCCATGGAATCGTGGTATCGACGTTGTGAAAAATATGTACGATTATGTTGAGAACTAACAGAATTTACTGCTATCGTAATTTTGAAAAAAAATCGATTTGATTGAAAATTGTATTACTAATATTTAAAGACCTTATCGAAAGAATATACAGCTTTACTGTAGAAAGTAAATTTCGTATATTTGAATCGTAAATTAGATCTATAGTCTACCATGTCAAATATATTCTAATTCTTGACGCTTTCCTTCGAAAGAAAAAAATTTTTTAAATTATGTAACAGGCAGTAAATATTTGAAATGTTTTCTTGTAATTTGATTTTATTTGGCGACTATATATGTCTATCGTATGTTAGACTTCAATTATGCAGACAATAATTACTAACTGAAGTCTGTTTTTCAATAATTAAGAACGTAAATATTAAATAAAAGTCTATATTTTTCTTCTATTATAAGAATTTGTATATAATATACGTACATTTTCATCTGATTATGTGTGTAAATTGGAAGAATAACATGTTTAAGTTAACACACCTCGTTCAATAACTCTCACTTTGATTGAAATTATCTTCGGAAATCTGTTCGTTTCGGGGCAAAAACTATATTTCAATCGAAATAGAGTAGGTCCCTCGTTGGCGTCCAAACCACCTCCACGCAAAGATTGACAGGGGTTAATGTGAACGCGTCATATCTATAGCAGCAGACAAAAATGCATTTCAGTGTAGCAGAGCTTTCCTATTACCGAAGCAGTCACAGTCAGTCAGTCCCTAGATTCGTATCAGCGTTGAGCGCAGTAAGGTGCGATTGGGTGAACACAAGTGCGCTGATTGGATCATCTGCTGCCACCTGACATATCTCTACTTTATTGTCAGGATCAAAAGTGTTTCTTTTTTTGTGATTTTAGAGTACGATAATGAAAATGGATTTACAGATCTGATATGTTACTCAAATGTAAATCTCGTGCACGAACGAAATTACTTAAATGAAGTATTATTACTGATGAAATATCGAATATATGAACAAGTACATATGTAGGCGTGCGAGATTTATTTTCTGATAATTTAATTTTCTGACGATTTATATACGATGATGTAGAACGCAACTAAGTTGGATAGAGAATCAGTAAATTAGTTTTTAATTCACAATTTACATATGATTGCCAAGACGTATTAATTTATTTTTAACAGGAAATACGTTTGCTGTAATCATTAAAACCCAAGTTAAATCATTAATTATTTTATGTACATTGGTAATTAACATCTATATGTTAACAGTTTCATTAAATTTATTTTACGTATGCTATATTTGCTTTTCCAATACCATATTTCAGTAATAAAATAAATATTTAAAACATTCGAAATTAAAATTATAAGTAGTAGTTCTTCATTTTTCAGATTTTTATATAATCAACATAAATATGAAAACAACGATTAATGATTTTTAAACGTTAAACAGTGTTAACTTTTACGAATATTCTGACCAGGTGGTGTTGAAATTGAAAGATTTTTGTAGTTTAAATAGTTTAGACAGTTTAAATAGTAAATAATTCGTGATATCTGACCAGGTGGTGTTGAAATTGAAAGATTTTTGTAGTTTAAATAGTTTAGACAGTTTAAATAGTATATAATTCGTGATTTAAAAGTTGAACATGGAAGCATTATAAAATTTTTGACTAAAGAGAGAACGACCCAAAAATCTTCTATAAATAAATTACTGCTTTATATGGTGAGAATGCTCATTCACACTATTAACTAAAATTCTGATTGAAACAATTTTGCTTACTCCGGGAATCTATTGTCAACTAAAATCAGGTAAACTTCTTTAGACAAGAACGCAGGAAATAACAAAGAGAATCGAATATTTAGTCTTGACAAATTGTAGAATTAAAAGTTTTTTTAAAATTCTTCATGACAATTTAGTTGCTAGTGAAATGTTAAAAGTAATTGCAGTAGTTTTCTGAAACTGTGAAAGAGTTCTGTAGTTTTTTTATCAAATGTGAGGGATCCCAAGTAGGTCGTAAGTCTTTTTGATATGTCGCTACCACGGGGTACTACAGTATGTATCATGTGTGTTCCATGGCTTTGCTACTAGCACTTCCGAACTGTCAAAAAGCTAGCAGTGTTGGTTACTCTTCCTCAACACTGAAAGCTTTAAGAAGAAAACCGACTGTTTCCGAGACAAGAAATGATTTAAAAATCGTACCGCCCAGAAAGAGGTTCTTACTACATGCTATTAAAAATACAAAAAGAACATTAAAATATTGCCGAAAAGGACTTATTACTGCACGAATATTACAGAGCGCGCTGGGCTTAAAAAGTTCGACAAGTTATCGAGTAGTTTTCAAGAGTTAAAATATCAATCCCATGTATAGTCCGAATATAGTACCCAGATTACTATTTGTTCCTTAAGTTGAAATAACAATTACGATAACAGAGATTTAACTCTGATGATGAACACTGATAATGATTATTTTGAGGAGTTACCGAAAGATCACGTTATTACAAAAACGTTTCTATACGTGTGTTGATATTAAAGAAATATATCTTTTTGTTTTCATGTTTGAGTAGATTACAAAAACGACATTAATATTTCGATAAATTTAATCGAGTGAAAACTAAAATTAGAAATAAATAATAATTCAGGCTTTGGAGTATTAATACCATAACAAAAAACGATAAAAAATAAAATATGTCTAACCTGGTAGGAACAAAATTTAAGTTTTTTGCAGTTTCATTGTTGACTTAGTTGATTTTTCTAAATAATTCGGTGTTTCTCATAATAATAATCTGAAATGAAATTTCTTTTTTTGATGCGGGTTTTGATAATTTTAAAATAATGTACATATATATTCGCAGACACGTTAATCTTCTTTGAAATAGATTTTAAATAAATTGGTTATTCTAGCTGCAATTTATGAATCACATTTCGTAAATACCACACAATTTTAATAAATTCTGAGTTTTTAAGAATGTGTGAAAGTATTTGTTATATCTACGCCCAGAAATTTGTCGATACATGCATTTAGAGTATTTCTAGAATTTTTCTTTTGAAATCATAGTGACACTAATTGCCAGTGAAATGTAAAGCTGATCTTTTTGTTTGTATATTTATTTAAAGTTAGCTTTAATCAAGCTCAAGGCAAAAAGTTACATTAAATACATGGGCCGCGATAAATATATGAGCATCCAGTAAACGTTAGTATATTCTATAAAATTTTCAGAGAGTATGTATTTTATTCGTATTAAGAAACGATGAAAATTTAAGCAAGATATGATCAAAACAATTCATATAAACTCTAACAATGTGTCAATCTTCCTCTGTTTCTTACACATTCATCTAGCCTAGTAGACATACTTGAAATTAGCGAATCAATGATAGCCTGCTGTATAATATACCAAGCTTCTACATAAAATTCTTCGTTGAAGAACATCTACATTGTTCGGGGGTAGTTGTAAATTATTGATCATGTGTTTTACTATATTTTACACGTATTCTGTTGATGAAGAGTCTAACGAATTAGAAGGCCATGGCAAGTGACCAAAGTTATATGTGACCGTGTATTATCCTGTTGAAAAACTGTATTTACCAGTTGTTGAAAATATGGTACTAACACTGGTTCGAGAGACGTAATGAATCGCATTTAATATTCTTTGAAGTACCAATAGAGGAATTTTACTCCATGACAGGTATCCCCTTTCACACTTTGAGAGAGAGCCATATGTCACTGCACAGAGAACTGCAAATATACTAATCATCATGAGTCCATGAACAAAATTGAGATTCTTTACTGAAAATGACTTGATTCCATTCGTCATTCCAGTGCAAGTTTTCCAAGGAAACTCATAGCACGATCTCAGCCGAATTCTTCGATATATAGATCCTATGGGGGTTTGTTGATTAATTAAACTTCATCAACTTCCTTTGTTGATGAAAAAGGGTTTCTAAGAACTACAATCCGAAGAGCACTATTTACTGGGGCGGACGAGTCGTAAACGTGGTCATTCCTTATTATTTTCTGCCCATCATTGCCAAGAGCAATAGTTGCGAAATTACATCCTACACGATCAGCAACACCAAGAATGATGATCCTGCTTCTTGTCCTGCCACATTCAAACTCAGTCAATTGTGAAAATTCGCATGTTGCTGAGTAATAGGCATTTTTTACACTCTGCTCAGATTAACTAAAGCTCTAAGTATACTTTATAATCACACTTAAATAAATAATGTTAAAAGGAATGCAGGAACATCATTTCGTTAATTGCCAATGGTACATTGCATAATTGAATATATCTTATTGAAATTTTCATCGTTTGTTCGAAAAAAATACATCTTTCCGGAAAGTCTCTCTAATTATATATGTCTAATTTTCTAGCCGTTAATTTAATTATGGAGGCCAGTATATTTACGTTTTACAATTTTTAAAATCTTCTATTTTCAAGTTCTGATTTTCGGCGAAAGTTATTTCTTGAATCCTAAGAATGTCTATATCTTTTTCCGACTATTCTGCTGAACATCTTTATTTTTTTAAGAAAGCAGTGAGACACAGTCTATAGAGGCCCATTGCTCTATAGACAGTGTCTCATTATTTTCTTAAAAAAAATAAAGATGTTGAACAGAACTCTTACTTTGTTCACTTTTCCATATCATTTTTTGAAATGTTTCTAAAGCTGTTATGGCATAGACGTAAACAAATTTTATTGCAAATAACTTGCTAATCAATGAATACTAATACCACCAAAAATAAATATAATTTATTTATATTTTTTCTATTAAAATTTTTAAAAAAATGTTTTCCTTCTAATTCGTGAATTTATGTAAATATTATCGTTATATATAAAAATATTTTAATTACTGAATAAAGAGTCAGATTAACTATTACCATAAACTACATTAACAAGAATTCAACAATAATTGAATAAAATCAATGTCAATTAGAAATATTCTTATTCTACAATATCCTCAAATTATCTATATTTATTGATTAAAATCATATTTAGATAAATATAAATTTGCTTGCAAATAAAATCTTTAACTTCTAGATGTACGCCTCTCTTTGTTTAAAAGTCATTGCTGCTATAAATTATCTTTGAAAATAATTTTCATGAATAAAATAACTTGTACAATTACAAACGATAATAACCCATATTAATAAAGAAGACATCGTTTAAATTTCTTTTAAAGTTCACTAATATTATAACGTTTATATTTTTCACTGTCCTTCAAACATTCAGTTCTGGATATTATAAAAGCTACACTTTAAACTACGTAGAAAAATTAAGTCAGTTCAAAAGGTAGGTTTTTATTATATCCTAATCTTGTATTTTTAATACAAGCTAATATACGTTTACTATCGTATTTTTGGCTACTATACCTGGGTTTTCAAACGTTACCACTATTTATATTTTTTTAAAACATGGAAATAAGTATGAATGATTTTTGTTATCTACGTATTCAAATTATCTAGATATAAACCTTTCTATATTTGAAAATCCCATATATGAGTGTCTATTTTTTCTATTTAGGGCTGTTAACATTTAATTTAAAACATTGATAAAAATGAAATATAAGTAAAATTATTCAAAACTACTGTGTTGAACTACATCACTGGACATAAATTCATATGTAAAATGTCTTTAAAATTGTTTTGCAAAATTAAATATTTTCGATGTGTTACATTCATGTATTTGGCATTTGTACTTACTGAACCTTCTACATTGATATATTTACTCAGAATTAGCTCATCCACAAAAATATTCTTTTCTATCTTCTTCTGGGCTTCCGGGCTGGAACCTCGTCACTGGTATAACTGCCGACGTATCGTGCCCACTAGTATGGGACACCTTCAGGGCTAAACTACTGCTGCTGTTTCTTACACTGAAACTGGTGTAAGTCGATGGTGGACGGGTTTATATATGGGTAATGGGTCATGGGTCCATGGAGCGTTGCCGTTGCGGTTGGGTTGTTTAGAGATGTAGGATTGCCAGGCGTTGTATAGGGGATAGCCATCATAAATCTTATTGGGGTGCTAGAAATCTCTATAGATTCACGGATTTTGCGATCATAGTAATGGTTAGTACGGGATAGAATCTTGGTAGAATTAAGTTGGATATGGTGCCCGGTTTCCAGCCTATGCTCGGCAAGTGCAGAACCAGCTACGCGCAGTAACCTAGTACAACGCTCATGCTCTGAAACACGAGTGCCGACAGACCGCTTTGTCCGTGAATCTATAGAAATCTCTAAGCACCCCAATAACCTTAACCCTGATGATGACTACCCCCTACACAACGCCTGGCAATCCTGCATCTCCAAACAACCCAACCGCAACCGTAACGCTCCATTGACTCATGACCCATTACCCAAATATAAACCCGTCCACCATCGACTTACACCAGTTTCAGTGCAACAAACAGTAGAAGTAGTTGAGCCCTGAAGATATCCCATACGAGTGGGTACGAAACGTCGGCAGTTATACCATTGACGCGGCTCCAACCCGGAAGCCCAGAAGAAGATAGTATGGACCACGACTGCGGAAGTCTACGGATCAGATTACCTTTTCTAACTATTCTGTTACTTTCCTTTAAGATTTATGCATAATTATAATGATGCTCACTAATTTTAGTAACGTAATTCTTCTATAAAAATCATGTTGGTATACTTTTACAATAACTATAAATTGATTTCACATAAATATATATTAGATTCCTATACTGTATTTGGGGCAATGCACAAGAATATATTAGAGAAATCTATACAAAATTATTTGGTATTTACAGAACAAACATAACGATAAATGGTTTTATTTATTTCGAATCAAGACATATTTGCACATATTCACCTCACCTAGATGTCATTATACAATATATGATTTCGATTCAACTTTTTAATTAACTAGTTACTTTGGATTCATTTTAATACGTTGCTTATATTGTATTAAAACATTCATGTGAAAGAATTAATTGATTCTGACTACACAACTGTTATGTTAAGATATATCTGTTTCTTGGGAACAAATATACTACGTAAATTCGGTTTCCAATAGATAATCCTACAAAATATCCCAGTACCAATTTAAAACAATTTTTTTTGGTTCAGCTCTGAAGGAGGTAAATTAGATGAATTGGATGTCGACCTCGTGTAAGATATCTTGTACGACAAATTCAATCCAAGACAGGAATTTAGTAAAGACGGTGAATATTTTAGAGCGAATTTTCCCTTCACAATAAGGCTATTAGTGTAATGGACTGGCGTCCTGGACCGTGTCCAGACTCGAAAAGACGGCATTCGCGACAAATTGGGGTGAGAGATCGGACCTCGATGGTCGTAGTCGTAAGACGTTTACCGGTACACCAGAAGTAATAAAACTTTATCTCGTGTGCTGCTCTGTTATCCCACTGGATTTTCCTTCAAATTTAATCTCTCCATCTGTGCGACCAAGATTCCAAACGCCATCTAGCCGTCTGATAAATCTTTATGAACTCTGGTGCTCGTTATGCACTTTGCTTTCATATATCTATCCCGGGTATACGTACCTTTCCCGGAGACAAGTTAGTTGTCACTGGTATCAATAAAAAGGCTCAAATCAAATGGGGATTGACCAGGGGTCACGGGCAATAAAGTGACGCTACAGATATCGTGTTTGGAAACACCCTTGCGTTTTTTAATAGCCATCCTTATTTCTTGTGTTTACACTCATTGACAATTCCACACAATGATTGTTAAGATTAAGAAACATACACTTAGCTATTACATACTATATTATTTTTTACTAAATGTTGAACAAATAATAATTAGAAATTTACTATTTTCGTCTTCTATCATATAAAGGACGTAATTTCTTATTAATTTCTGTGTAATTGAAATTAATACAGAATTTTATTTAAATAAATTAATCCGCATTAGTTATTTTAGCTTTTTTGAAATTATCGTTTTAGGGAAACCTCTTATTATGCGAATTAACAGTTTAATATTGCCTGTGGAATAAAATACTGGTGATTTATGTATTAGGTATATAAACATTAAATTTTAGTCTAGACTTCTGCATAAGGTACAGTTAATATTTAATTTCATTCAAACATAAAATATAATAAGAAAACAAACATTTGATCACAGAAATTGGTCACAGTTAACATTGTAAACGTATAAATTTATTGCTGCAGAAACTTTAGGTTGTTCGCCGAAATGTTTGGCGTAGATTAAAAATAACGAAGAATCTATATCAATTAGGAATCCCAAAAGTGGCGCAATACTTTATATATAGTTTCTATTGATTTCTTTCTATTTTGCTGTTGACTTTTTATTGTTTTACTCGTTACACTTGTTAATTCATTTTTATTTGACCTATTTGTACCTCTGTATTTGCTTCGTAATTGTAGCCCTATATTTTCCTCTTTTCCAACTTATTTGTACTTATTTTTAAGAAATAAACATTAATAATAATATTTTTTTATAACATAAAATCACAAAAAATGCGGGAAATTTTCTGGAAATATTCAATAAACAACGAGAAATTTTAAGAATTTAAGCCGAACGTTAGGAGATCCTAAAAATTTACGTTGACAGCAGTGATCAGCAGGCTTATTCCGATCGGATCATTTAAGGGCGCGTTTAGTAGGTAGAGAGTAATCCCAATTTTCTGCGCTACATATGCGCATCGCAACCCTGGATATGTATTACTATTGTTGAACATCTCGTTTAGAGCCTAGAAACGACAGGAGCAACTCGCCATTGAAGTGCGGTAGCAAATATACCAATCCGGAAAGTGACATTTCTGCCATTACTACCTATTAAGTTGTTATTACCCTAGTTAACACTCTTCGAGAAATGGGAGGCAGCCCAAAAACCAGGGCTACGCGTTTCCCAACTCGGGTATAGATCATGGTCATAACAAGCATCCAGATGTATTTCGAAAATAAAGAGTCTATAAGATAGAAAATAAAAAGTATAAGATAGAAAAAGTTTATGTTGTTCAAGGTGTCCATAGATTATTCAGTTTAGTAACTTGTAAGAAACTCTAAGAATTTGAAATAACTATTGGAATTCTTTTATTGTATTTGATTCAGTGTATATATGTAATAATAGATAGAAACTTGTAAGTAATTTATTCACATACAATTTTCTGTTAACTTACGAAAAACGGTTTTTACTAATTTCCGATCTTCGTGGTTATGTGTTTCAATTATAATGATAGTTACACAGAAACTGTATCTAAAAGCTACAAAATTTATTATTCGTGTTCGGATTAAATTATTTTCGAAAGAAAGGTCCTCTACAGATGAATCACATTTGTTCATTTGAGAATAAATAAGACGTTTAACTACGTTTAAAATAGTCAGCATATTGTTAGAAGAAAAGCAGAAAATACTTTCTAACATGTGCTGTATTTGATTGTAGATTCAATTTTTAATGTCGCTTTTCAAAAGCATTTTTCATGTCCTGCTCATCTATCCTTTCTAGTAAGGTTTAATGGAAATATAACGTTTAAAAGCAATAGCAACGTGCCTTGATTACGTATTGTTGCAGTGCGAATGAACCGCAAAATTTACCAGCAAATCACCGCGCTTTATAATCAACCTATTTAGGATCCCTACTATGCACACAGACTCACACGTTATGGTGTTCCCAGGGACCGACTAATTGACGTCTCAATTTAGCATCCGTCAAGTTAGTAATCGTAATGATACGGTGTGATGAGCGGCATTGAATGCCGTATTTGGCTCACTGTGAATTGTGTACTATAGAGTCGATCTCTTTTCATAGTTATCTTCTATTTACCTGTCCTTTAAATGACTTGCAAAAAATATACGCGTATACTTACATTCGAATAGGGTAAATAAATTATTTCGCCTCGGGACCAGATCATTAAATTGGATGTGTGTAATACTCAATATTTATATTTCTTTAACTGAATGAGATATACAATATTAATGTGGTTATATAATATCTTGTATCGAATTTTATAGATGCTTCAATAAATGAGTAACTAAAATTTAGGGCCGAATTGTCTTGTAGAACAAGTATGATTATGAAGGTTTACCATTTACATATTTAAATAAAATGTACGAATGATTTAATGATATAAAATACTTTCCGTTTAAATTCGAATGGCGATTCTTTATTTTATTAATTATTTTTGATTCTTTGGGTAATGATACTATTTCCTTTACTTATCTAGATTGTCTACATGTAGTTAATAAATAATAATTAGTCAAGTTGGTTGGATGTAAAAATAATTTTATTGCTGGAAATATATACGCGTGCATAAAGATTGGTTTATGAATACTGGGCATAGAAATAATTTAGTTGTTATGATTTGCGGTTGAAAGGAAGAGAAAACCGCTTTCACTGCTGGAATATGACTTTGACAGCGTACAGTCGTGCCGTTTGACCTATGCATAGTCCAGCAACATTTTAGCGACTTATTAATACAGAATTAAAAGAACTTTACTGGCGCACCTACTTAATTTATTTGATATCATAGTAGTTGGAAAGACTTTCAATGAACATCTGAAAAATTTTAACAAGGCAAGGTAGGCAAGCAAACTTAAAGGTAAACCTATTTAAAAGAAAGTAAACTGCTTCGAATATATTATCAGTCCAAGAGCTATTGATACCGACTCAACAAAGACAGATTCTGTGGGATGTTCAATTTCGAAAGACAAGCAGGAACTAGGCAGCTCTTTTGGCAGTACGTATATATTACCGAAGGTTCGTCAAAGGATTCGCATATGTTGCCAAGCTTCTGCATCAACTAATGAAGCTTGATAGGCCACTTGTTTCAACATCCCAATACCAGAAAGGGTTTCATATACTGACACGCAAATACACGAGCGAAATTCATTGTTGATATAATTACTAACAATACAAAACGGGGAGAATAGCTGGGAAAAAGTGTTTGATCCTTTTAGTAAAGTCTCAACTAAACCACCTTTACGGTGTGACAGGAATTGAATTATTGACTTGACTGAAGAGCCTGGATCAATTTCATAAATATCTGTATAAGCGGTCGTTTTGTGAGAGCCAATCTTGCATCTCTTAAGTGGCTTTTGTCATTCAAGATCCAGAAAGCTAAATAGCGGAATGGCTCCAAATTATCCAGGAGTACACAATAGAATATCGAAAGAGCAATTCGCGGATATTTTGTTCAGAAGATCGTATATCATCAACTCTACACGCAGCAAAAAAGGCAGAAAAGGAAGAAGATTCGGATATACCTGTTGTTGTAGAACCAAGTTGAATGGTATTACGCTGTGGAGTTTAGAAGAGTTGAGCTAAGATCAAATACTAGATTAAAGATGTATAGAGTGACCAGTACGCAGTAGGATTTAGGATGGGAAAATAGCTTTGAAGTGAATCATATCTTTCACTTTTGGTATATAAGTCTTTAATCAAAATATTATTTAGTATATACCACGGCGTACTGGTTAGAAACTCAAGCAGTTTTTGATATCGTTGCATAACTTCTATATTAGAATGATTGGCTATTCCCTAAAAATGAATCTCATACGAGCATTCATGCATGAAAATGGTTTTGTAAATTATTAGTTTATTTTAAAATGTTAAATTTGATTTTTGTCCTATTACCCAAGATAACATAGTTATTTACATTTTGTTGTTTCGTTTTATTGAATATATGCGACTGCCATATCATCGAGTTAAAGATAAGACAAAGATATTTCGCTGAAGTCGCGTATTGCAATTACCGCTAATTTAGGGTTTAGATTGTTCTTTGACAAGGTAATGTCCAACAATCGACTCCTGTTGGAAACAATTTACAAATATTTTAACTACGTTGGTATTTTCTTTATATTAGTCGGCAAATTATGTGATGCATAAATAGGCTGGGGCGCTGGAATGGCAGTATCGCCAAAACGTTTCATTGTGTAACAGTTGATAAAAGGGGGTAAAGGTCGATATATTTTGGTTTATATTACATATAAAAACGTCTGTCAGAAAGATATATTTTCAAAGTATCAGGTGTTGTAAGTACAGTTGTCACTGTTCTTTGAATAAACACAAAGGGTGTAGATGTTCTAGTCAGGGAACCATCGATCAGCTATTGTTCTTCAGGCTGAGTATATACCTCGTTTGTACGATTGCCTTTATTATTTTAGGAGTTTTTTAGGGTTAAGATTCACTATATCGCCATTACAAACGTCGAAAGGTAATCATCAGTTTATAAAGCTTATCAGTGAATTTTCAGATTTAGAACATGATGGAGCTAAAATAATTTCTAAAATTTCTGACAAAATTGTCATGTCGCGAATAAATTTGAAACCAGTGCATGATAAAATTGAAAGTAGCCTTAAAAGAGAACTAAAAACGAAAAACTTTGGTTATATGTGGCAATTTGACTTATAAAAGGGCGTTAAATCTAATCAAAGTCTATGAAATTTGAAAAAGCCAATTCTTAATGTTTGTAACTGATGGTGATGCAAATATGCTTTCAGTAGGCTGGTCTCTTAAACAAGATAGTAACTTGTCACATGTTATATTTAATCTTAATAATGCTTTTAATCTTGTGGCACAATCTGTATGACTGTTATTCACAGTCAAGTCTGACGAACATAGTTAAAAGTAACATCTTATTATTTTCACTATAAACAATAAGTTAAGTTTGTAGTTCCACAATTTGATTCTAGCGAAGTAAAGTACTTGCCGTTAAGGAAAGTTGAAATTTGAAACTGTGTAGCAGATTTCGAAATTATTTAGAATAATTGCAATGGGCTGGTTGAGGCAATTGAAAAATTTTTTCGGTGTCATTAGTGACGTCAATACGAATAATAGACATGGTACAAACACAGCTACATACGCACTTACTGCTAAAGTACATAGATACAGTCTTAATAGAAGAATCAGATTTCCCAGATTAAAACAAATTTTTGATGACAGAAGGTATATATTAACTATTAACGAAGACTATTTAGGTTAGGTAAGTTTTCCATAATTAGATTTCAAATGCGTTCTCTGTACATAGGAATATTTATTCCTCACGGTGAACACGAATTCTTGAAATACCTGTTAAAATGTTGCAAATAGTTAATCAATCTTATCCGCTTTGGGGATCTGTATACTGAAAACACTGCTTAAAAGTGTTTATTTACATTTATTACTTGCTAAATCGTTTGCCCATCTCTGAAGCACGCGCTACAGCCAGAACAATCATAATTGCAACTCTAATTATGCAGTAAGGAATTTTTTAATTTACAGGGTAAAGACAGGTACTCAAAAAAGGAGCATAAAAATCACTTCTTCTCCAGCGTGCTGCTAATTACATTTACAATACGATGCTGTACTCTGGTAATAGGGAATTACTTATATTATTGCATTTTAAATAGGCTGCTTACGCTTGAAAAGTAATTTATCCAAAAAATTAGATAGTATAGGTAACAAGTTTATAGATTTATATTTTACAATTTCTTGAGGTTACTTATCAGCTTTTGCACATTATTATAACTACGTAAGAGCTTTAATCGTCCCTTTTATCCGATATTTCAGCGGGCTTAATTAAATTTTCCATTATTATTATTGTTGTCTGGATAGCAAATGGTTTCATTTGCAGATTTATTTTGTGAGAAAACTCTAGTATTTCTTTTATTTGCTTAGCTTCAGTATTTTGAGCAACCACGTGTGGTTGTTTACAGTCCAAGCTAAATATTTTTTGTGTCCTTTCACGGTAGCTATCACTTTCTCTGAAATCATTACCGTGTACATCAATTTTTTTTAATTGCTACGCGGCTTCATGGATTCTAACATAAACATACACATTCCAATATAGATTTTATTGGCGCTGGCAAACCATAAATTAACATGCGATATTTTCTTTATTATGAGACATTCAGTAGTGTGGATCATGCCATCTTACTATCAAAGCCGATTTCTATCATGGACTACTTATAGTGTTTTCTAGACAATAAAATTTTTCAATTCCTTTACCTCCTCGACATTATTTCCATTTATTTGTGCCTTACTCCTTTATTTATTTTCTTCATTAGCAAATTTATATATGTAATTTTATACATTTCGCCACTTTTATTAATTTTAACCTTCTTTTGTGGAAGCATTGGGTATACGATGTTATTAGTCAACCTCATCTGCAATCAACACCTTCCAGATTACTAAACACTTTCAGTTGATTCTTCTTTTGTTCAGTTATATTTTTATTATATAGTCATTGTCGATTATAATATTACACTATGTAACCGTGTCTAATTCTCTTCTCTATTTTCAGTTTAAGGACAGGTCAGCAACCATGTTTCATTCGTGCCTTTGAGTTCATAAAACGCTCTTATATAGGTAAGTGATCAGAAATTCCCAATTCGTCCAAAAAATATGACGTAGTTTCTATATACGAGGTGTGTTTTTTAAGTATGAGCCGTTTTAAAATAAAAACCAAACGAACGAAAATGTTCAAAAACCAAATTTATTTTAAGATTCTACATACATTTCTATATTTTTCAACATAATTGCCAAGTGTGTCTTGTCTCCGCTCGCCTGTATTGGGCTTCCTCTTCCCGGTGGAACCTCTCCGCCGCCTCTCCTCCTTTTGGGATTTTGAGTCCCTGTAACAACAGAGAACTCGGTAGCTTCTCCATTCAATACGTTCACTCGGACAGTTATTCCGTAGATGTATAATAGCTCACCCTGTATATGTCGCGCGTGTTTGAACGTGTTAATGTGTCGCCCAAACTCGCATTTGTGCAGTGTGTATCCGTATTGTAGATGTAGGTGTGCGCGCTTGGATGTATGTGTGTGTGTGTGTGTGGGCATATCCCTCATTCGTTCATGAAAGAAAAATTAGGAATTAAAAAGAACTGTAACTTAACTTTTCCCACTTTGTCTATGGTTGGTCGTTGTGGTTATCTTCCTGGCTTGCGTGCCCGTGTGTATTGGTATGATTTCAAGCATACCTTTCTGTGTATATTGTTTGCTGGCGTGCTCGTGATGTGGGATTTCGCCTCCACCGCGCTCCCAGTTCCGAATCCCTTATGCAACGTCTATGCAACTTCCTTCGTGGTTGTCGTTCTAATCCTTCCAGCAATTGTGGCTTTGTATCTATGCGAGCAAGCATGTGGATGTGTTATTGTTTGCATGCCCGTGTTTTAATGTAAGAGCGGGCGCGCCTCTGTGTGTATTATGTGTTAACGCGCGTGTGATGTTTATGCGTGTACGAAGGTTTTGCGCCTACGTTCGAAGAATCAGACCAGCCGCAGAGCCACAAGCTCTTTCCGGCGACCTTTTTTCAGGCACGTCCCTCATCCATCCGCCAGCGCAAAGCGGCGGTCAGCGGGCTTCTCAGCTTAACCTGGGTAGCCTCCGGACTCGCCGCTTCACGTAATCAGGGCAAGGTCATGTCCTGCGATGGCGTACTCTGCTCGGGGGTCCTCAAGCACAAGTAGCTCTCCTGTGTCGTGACTCTCGCTATGACTTTGTGCCAGTCTTCCATATCTGGGCACTTGAAGAGGACGTGTTTCGCTGTATGGATCGCACCACAATTGCAATTTGGTTTGTCCCTCTTTCCGATCTCGGGCAGGTACGCTTAGAATTTCCCATTTCCGGCTTTCAGCAACACTTCTCAAGGCTGCCTATAAATCTTTTGGTCCTGCGTCCGTTCTCTGCGTTCTCCCATCTTCGTTGCCATTCGTTTTCGCACTTCCACGCTATCGCGTTCTTTAGCGTCTTTTCCGATGCTAGCCCGTATGAACGGTCCACATTCTGCGCTGCAGCTGCCTCCTTAGCGATTTCGTCTGCCCTCTCGTTCCCTGAGGTTTCTACGTGCGCGCGTGTCCATTTAAGCTGCACTTTCCCTTCATGTATCATCTTCCATGTTTCTAACAATTCCGTGGGTTTCTGCATACTGCAGAGCAGACGGGCTGTCTGTAAACAATGTTCCTGCCCTATTTTCATTTCCTTGCAATATTTTATTGCTGCGCTCATGGCTACCAGTTTCGCCTGGTAATTGTCGCAAATATAAGGTAGCTTGATTTCTTTATCATGCATCTTTTCGTCGCCCGCATATGCATATACATATACTTCTTCGCTCCTTGATCTATCGGTGCAGATACTTTTTCTCGTCTTCTCCCGCACATCCTCGGCCCGCGAGAAGACCAAGGAGCCAGAGATAAGGTTTGAGATAGCGGAAAAGTTGGAAATCGCTCGGCGCAAGGTTGGGACTGTAGGGGGGATTCCATGATCTTTCTCTGGGACAAAGCCTGTTTGGCATTGATCCTTACAGGACAGTGTGTGCGTCTCCATTCCATGGTCTGTTGGTTCGAGTCGGGCGTGACATGAAATCCACGTTTCGTCTCCCGTTACGATATGAGTCAACATGGTGTCACCGTCATCTAATAACAAGTAAAAAATGCAGCGAACGCTTAAACCTTTTGTTTTTGTGGTTCTCTGTTGGGAGTTTAGGGAGCACAGTTTCTTAAACTTTAACTTATCAGAAACAATCTTGTACAGCACTGACCTCGACACTTTAGGAAAGTCATTTGAAAGAACGCTTTTGGTGAAGCGTCTATTCTGAAGCATTTTCGCTTCAACTGAAACCACCATATCGTCTGTGATCACAGATCGGTGACCCGAGCGGGACTCATCATGAACGTTGTCGCAATCAGCTTTGACGTCTCTGACCCACTTACGCGCTTTGCTTATATACATGGCAGTTTACAAATCTGTCGGTAAATGTCTGCAACAAACATGTTTTTTGCCGACGAAAAACAAATCATTGACCGTACCTCTCACGGGGTTGGCGATTCGATAGTCTCGAACATTTTAAAGACACAGAACAGACCGTACAGGTTACCTACACAACTGCAACTGGGCACAGTTGTTCCCGAGAAATGCCGGGACAGAACGCAAGCACTTGTTGCAGCGCGTGCACCATCTATTAGTGTATACCACAAAACGTGCCTCGTGTACATATATATGTATATCGCCTCGTGTATATATATATATATATATATACACTCCGCGCAACATGAATAGGACCACCCGACTTGTTGCAAGCTTTCAGTGGTTTGAAAAACAATTCATTTACTAAAAATACAATGCAAGTTTGTAATGGTATGATATGGCAAATAACACGCATTATTGCGCAATAGTGCCTAACGTTATGCATTGGGTGACGTAAGTACCACATACATATAAAATGCACCGCGCCGGTTGGATACGACCAGTATTTAATAGTAAGCTACCGGATGAGTATCGAGTTACAACGTGTATCCGAATAAACAAACATCTGTAATTAAGGGTATTGTGCAACGATGGGACGACAGAAGTGCTTAAGTATGGAAGAAATTGGAAAAATTAAAGCGTTCCATCAAGAAGGGTATTCCTCAAGGGCTACTGCAAAGAAAATAAGTCGATCACACCAGGTTGTGAACAATTTTATTAGGGATCCCGAGAATTATGGAGAACGTTTTAAAGGGCGAACAACTTCCGTTACAACTAAGAGAGAACGTCCAGCCATATTACGCGAAGCATCGAATTCGGCAAGACAAATCGCGAATAACGTTGGAACGAATGCATCGGTAAGAACTGTACAGAAGTTACTGAAGACCTGTCCGCATTTAAAACGTTTGAAAATTAAACGACGGCCTCCTTTAAGGGAATTTCAGCGCACTGTACGTCTTCAGTTTGCTCAAGCTAAAAAGGGGGTGGACAAGAGAATGGCAAACTGTTATTTTCAGTGACGAGAAGAAGTTTAATTTAGATGGCCCGGATGGGTTTTCTTATTATTTCCACGATTTACGTAAAGATGAAGTGATTCAGTCACGAAGGCGAGCCGATGTTGGTTCAGTCATGGTATGGGGAGCTGTTTCCTATAACGGACCTGTTGATTTAGTAATAGTGAAGGGCAGACAGAATTCGGAAAAGTACGTCCAGCTGCTGCAACAGGTGAAAGACAAATTTTCCAACGTTATGGCAGGTGGGCCATTTATTTTCCAACAGGATAATGCCAGTATTCACACCGCGCGCATTGTTCGACGCTGGTTTCAAGAACAAGGCATGGAGGTTCTCGATTGGCCATCGCTCTCCCCCGACCTGAACATCATAGAAAATGTTTGGGGATGGTTGTCGCGTAAATTGTACTCCAATGCTACCCAATTCAGTTGCGCTGACGAACTAGATCAGGCGCTGAAACAAAGTTGGGCGGAACTTCCCGTTGACTACTTGAGAATCCTGTATAATTCCATTCCATCCCGACTATTTGAGGTTATAAGAAATAATGGCAAAAGTACTCATTATTGAACAATCAAGTATTTTGTTATTGAAAACGAATCTTTTATTTTGTAGATTGGTCGTATTCAAGTGGCGTTTAATTACTCCACTTATTGTCATTAGTAACGTACATTTGCACTGACTTTTACAAAAATTATATTTGGTACCTACATACATCTTTTTATCAACCCTCTTATTTTCGAAAATAACAATTCCAGCGCGCTACCATGTTTATACCAACTACAAATGTCATATATGCAGTTGGTCCTATTCATGTTGTGCGGAGTGTATATATATATATATATATATATATTATATTCGAATGTTTGTAAAATAAATTTTGTAATTACCTTATTTGCCATATAAAGAAATGTTATCATTTCCTGCTAAATTGCTTAGTTTTGGGAATTTAGTTATTCTTTCTTGTTGACCATGTTGATAATTTTCTCTTCTTGCTATATTCTGTTTCTAAATGTATATTTAACACACATTAGATTCAATGACCTTCCATTAATTTTGTTGATAGTCGACAATATACCATAGATAGTTTTATTGTCAGTCATTAATATTTTGCGGTTTCCGCTAATCCCTTCTAATAATTTCTCGCTCGTCTATTATTGGAATCTGCTTATAGAGTTCTGTAAGATATTATGTTTAATCTTTTCTTCATGCGTCGTATGTATTTGTCCTTGAGCTACAGTTATATTTGTTGATTTTGTGTTTTCTTGTCTAGTAAATTTTTCTTTTTTCTTTGTTTTTTGATTGTTCGCAACATACTATCCTACACTTAGTACAATAATAAATAAATGCCCATATTCTCACCTAAAACGATACTTTTGCTTGATCTCCAGGGTGCTAAGACTAGCTCAAGAAATAAACTCGGAGAGTGTAGGTTTCGTTGTTAATCAGTTCTAATAGGACGCCACAGTATTGCTACCATGAAAGCCCTAAATCAATACTGAAGCAACAGGTGGATCAATAAAATGCGTTCGGTACTTAGCTAATCAACAAAAAAAAAGCTGGTCTTTTAATAGCAAAAAAGGGAACGTTAAGCTCTATTACAGGCTAATTGTATTTGTTCAATTATTTTTAAAATACAAGGTATTAAAAAAGAAATATTTACTAGTTATATTAGAAAAAAAGGAACGTCTAGGTTACAGTTCGGAGGTTTAATTACTTATCCACCTATACGTATAATTGGTTCACACTAGTTTACACTAGTGGTACAAAAAAAATATTCTATAATATATGTGTCACTTCTTGGGCACTTCCCAACATCGAAAGGAAACAAAAAAAAACAAAAAACAGTAACATAAAAAAATAATGTTCAGATTACTACTGAAATATTAACTACATTAAATAAATTATATAGAAAAAATTGACTACAAAAACATCATATGAAAGAATAAAACTATTTATATTAGCTGAGTTTTTTTACTTAATTGTCAGCTAGGAAAAAAATCTACAACTATGTCTAACCGTTCAACGAGCCCTTAATTAAGATTGAGTTAACGAATATCTAGAAGTAAAATATGTCTAATGTATTTTAATAATAGATGCTGTATAACGAGTCAATAACTAGTTAAAGATTAATTCTATGAAATTGTATGAATAAATATTTGCATACTTTCTGTTAACTAGCTTGCCCTTAAATTTAAGCTAGGTCTTAAATGTCACAAATCAGGATATCATCGCTCTTAAGCGATCCCATAATTAGATTAAACGGTAACATACAAACTAAACAATTAATTCCAGTCTTATGAATCACATACGATTATCAATAAACTATGTATATAATAAAAAGTACGAATGTCTTTGATCCCAGGTTTTATTCCTGGGTGTCCTAAATTATGAGCAAAATACCAAATGGCTTCCTCAAACTTTAAGTCTGTCTTCTTAATCAGATCCACATGAGATCTTCGTATATATACTAACTAGTCCATTCGATAATTAGTAAACTTCCACAGGTAAGAACCCTAATGCCAACGTAGAACAAAAAGCAAGACAAGAATTAGGCAACTATGTAATACAAAGTTTATAAATTACATACCTCACGGTTGCTTTTGCAGATTAATTAATAAAATTAGGATCGTCCTTTATAATAATAATACGCCAACTATGCAACCACGTGTCGAGGTTTATCAACTTATCTAACCAATCCCATTAAATCGGTAACCTAATCGATCTGCATAGTATTTTTTTACGTATTCATTGTTAGTAGGTAACAACTTAATCCAATATCTATGCACAACTAATAAATCACAGTCAACTTTTTAATTGCGCAAACGAAGGTAGACTTTTAACGGTCAAAAGGTAATCGATAAAAGAGAGCGATATCAGTAGGCCGTTTTACTTTTAAGCAATTCACGGTGTGACGCGGGAAACAGCCAGACACCGACTCATTATTATACCAATTGATTTCAAAACACCGGGAATAAGTTCCAATCAATATTATGGCAAAATAATTCAAATCTATTAATTAAAATAAAATTTTATATTGGAGACAAATCTATAACTCGATAGTATTGATTATAAGTATAAGCTGATAGATACAAAAGGGTAATAAGAGTAACGAAGAATAATAAAATGAAAATTGATCAAATAGGCTTTCCCAAAATTTTGCAATTCCACAATGTACACCAATGACCACAAAATATGAACGCAAATTAAAATTGCGTATGTAACATGTTTTCATATTTAAGTTTGTTCTTTTATTTTTGGTGCCTTGTACTCAATTCTTTTCCAGTTTTCTTTCCTTTGCTATTTCGCCTTTTGTTTTCCTTGTTGTGTAGGATTCAACGTTTTTCATTTTAACTACTACTGTTGTAAATGCTGCCTTTTAAAGCGTACTTTTGCATTTTATTGAAAAGTTCGTTTTCTTCAAAAGTTAATCTGACGTGATATTTGTTCAGTTTAAATATACTCGTATATATATTTTATATTATTTGATGTCTAAAGATAGATATAGAGTACGGAATAAAATCAAATTAATAGGTTTATAAATAATGTCACGTTATATTTTACAAAATAATAACTAAAATTAGTTTATTATTATTACTAAAGGGCAATTTAATTATTTTTTGATATACGAACCGATGTAGAAGGTACTGGTTAATTTACATCAAACGTAAAATCATCTTTCAACAATATGTACTTGAGCGCTACCGTAGTAATACCAGTGCGTCACTACCAATTACAGATCGACTGGTGAATTTCTGTCGGCAGATGAGAGTTAAGAGTGTGTCCTCTTAGATAAAATAATGCAAAACTGAGATTATGTGAACGTGCGCTGAATTCTAATCACGAGCTTGATTGATCGAGTCATCGTTTGCAACTAGAGGTGTCTCTGTACGCGTTTGTACTAACTCATACACTTAACACACCACCGCAAAAGGGATGTACCCGGAACTATAACCCGCTCTTTGTGTTACACTGGCTGCCATTCCCCCGGCAGTGTGCAAAGAGCTGAGGGAGACGAAAACCTGATTAAAATAGTTTGAAAATTTTAAAATTAAGCTGTTGGTGTGAAGGAAGTTATTCGAAACCCCTAATTCTAAATAATATTGTTCTGTTAGTTATCTACGTGAGAATTAAATTTTTCAAATTTATTTTGGCTTTTGTATATGATTTAAAGCAAGGAATAATATTTTTTATACTACTGACAGATATAGACGACACGTAATTGTTTAAATTATATGATATTAAAATAAATTGTCAGGGCCAATAATGTGTTAATAGAAAAAATATTTAAAAACGTTTCATGACAATCAAAAATTACAATGAAGCTATTAAAGAACAAAATTACACTATAGGAAAGTGTAGAGGAAGTCATATTTTACCATATATATGTAATGAATTAAAGTTGCGAGGAAAACAGGGGCTGTTAAAAATTTATGTTATACAAACAAATTTAGTAAGGTTGAATTGTTTACCTTTGTTTGTTTATTTATTAAGGTGTTTAATTTATTAATTTATAAAAAATCTAATAAAATTATTCTTACATTCTTCATACATACAATATTTTATATTCGTAATTAAAGCCGTACATTTTGTTAACAGAGTAGTATCCAGTGAAATATATATCGGCCTTGTAAAGAGTGCATCCTCATATCGCGACAATAAGTAATAAATATAAGTAATAAATAGTTTTTATTCAGTAAAAATTTTTAAAATTATGAACGTAATGGTTAACTTTTGCGAATTGATTATAAGGTTAATGTTAATAATAACTATGACGATTCAGTCTAATATATATATATATATATATATATATATATATATACAGACTAATCCAAATTAAGTGCACATCATTGTTGTTTCGCCGTTAATATCAGAGAAAATTTGTAGTTATTAATATGTAATTAATCACAAAGTTGATACATAACCCCTTTCCACATTAACTTTCGTAATTCTGTATACGCATTTCGACAACTAAGTTGTCATCATCAGCAGATAATTAAGCAGCGTTGCACCTAGAGAACTACGGCAATAAATACCCGTACGAAACAATTAATTCCGCACATGTTCCGTACCGTTGAAAGCCAAGACGCACACTCAGGTGCAACACTGCTTAACTATCTGCTGATGATGACAACTTAGTTGTCGAAATACGTATACAGAATTACGAAAGATAATGTGGGAAGGGGTTATATATCAACCTTAGTCTGATCTAACAACTTATTTTTTGTACCGTCTCTTGCAAATGTATATGAATTGCCAGCTTTTATTTGTCATTCATTGTATACTGTGAGACTCGAACATGGTGTCGAAATATCGAATACTGACAATCTCGCACACTTGACAACTAGACTACTGATGAGCTTTATATGATTGAAATAACCTCACAAATTTTTTTTTTTGTGAAATAAGGGCCATCCAATGGATGCCGTTACTTGAATAGTCTACCTCCTTATTGTCAAACGCAACATTCCTTTTTATTATCATCTGTTAAATCTGTTTTTAGTAAATGTATTAGAAACTACCAAAGGTATGTTGATTATTACAGAATATTTCGAGTAAATGTAATTACATTATTAGAATAATAAATAGTGTTTCATTCCATTAAAATTAAATGTTATGTTTACTAATTCTTGTGATTGACAATTTTGCCATAAAACAAAAATTATGATTTTGCGAGTCAAGGTTCACAAAAATTTGATAGTAAGAGTGATATTTATAAACTTGTCTTTAGCTAGTAAAAACCGAAAAATACTTTATGTTTCTATGCAAAGGTTTTTCATAGTAACTTTTAAATTTTATCTCGTTCGAATAGTTCATTGCACAAAAAGCAGTTATACTTAATGTTACCTAGTGGCATATATAAAATAATTACAATTATTATCAAAATCTATTTAATTTCCAGTCACTCTAGATTCTCATAGGTTTCTGTTACGGACGCAAAATAGAATAGAAGCTCTTGTTTCAGTTAATGATTTATATTTCTATGCCTCAATCTCAATAATTCTTGTTACTTCAATAATTTAATGCTGTTGTTTTTCCTACTTTAAACGATTTTTTGTCTGACCTTCAGGCTCCTAAAACTAGCTCAATATGTCAGAGGATTAGAGGGGTTCCCTATACATGCCGATCAAAAAGGTGCCACAATGGTATTGTTTTCCCCGAAAGTCGTTTGCCAATGCTGAAGTAAAGGAATCAATGAAATAGGTTCGGTTTCACAATTATCAGTAATAAAAGGGGGAAGGAAATTCCAAAATCACAGCAACTGATTTACTCAAACAAGTTAAATATATAGTACAGATAACTAATTAATAACATAAAGTTATGCAAGATATGTATAGCTACACAAGAAAAATAGTGAACCATATACGTATATATCGTTCACATGAATTTATTACAACGACCATTAATTAAAATCGCTTTCTCAAAAATATATAATAATTTAAATTAAATTATGTACTCTATCTATACCCGAAGTTAATTACCTATATAAACACATATACTCATATGACTACATTGACATGAATGATAGCTTTAGACGTGACAATATAACGTCCAATTATAATACAAAAACAACTTGTTATTGTGAGTTATAAAAGAAATATATAATTTTCCTTTTCGATAGTAATATGCTTTATTTAGTTTCTAATTAAGAGGATAGATATTACCTTATGTACTATTACAAGAGTATTTTAAGATAATAAAATGTGTTGCCAATCTGTTCATTGTAAAATTGCAGTTTCAATTACAGAATTCCTATTAATTCCTTGTAAGATCTGTGTGGAAGGAGACAAAAAAATCCAGAATTGAGACTGTAGTAATTTAGTGCGGAAAAAAACGCGCAAATAAGTTTACTGATATCTAAGCATATGTAAATCATTAACATTATTAGAGAGTCACACCAAAAATTCCTTGTATGATACAAAAAATAAGGTTGATTAAATTTAATTATCAAAATAGTGATTCAAGCATATGGAAAAAAAATCTATCTATTTTCAAAAATACCTGATCTAGTCGGATTCATTTTATATAATTAGCATTACTAATCTGAATCCAAAGCCGAAAGGAAAACTATTTCTCTACGAAATGATAATTTATCAGACTTATTACTCTTTCAAACTTTAACGATGGTAATACCCTAACGAATAAATCACCGTAAGGACGAATGGTTTGAAATTTTTCTATATGTGTCAATCGCATTGGTTACCCCAAGAAAAAAGAAACAGACAGCTAGCTAGTCTCAGTAAATTAACACTAATTTATTATGATAACAAGGAAGAAAACAACATATCTAACATGCTATCTGCTTCTGGATTTCCGGGCTGGAACCACGTCACTAGTATATCTGCCGACGTTTCATACCCATTTGTATGGGACATCTTCAGGGCTGAACTACTGCACTGAAAAAAAAGATATACTAGTGACGCGGTTCCAGCCAGGAAACCCAGAAGCAGATAGCATGGACCACGACCGCGGAAGTTTACGTACCAAATTAACATATCTAACAGTTTTTGTAACCAACATTTAAATCGGGAACCCCTTAGATGGCGTCAGAATGTCCTTTTAAGAGAATAATTATTTACTATAAGCAAAAATAATTCAAATTAAACAAGCAAATTAAATCAAAAGTAATCTAAAATAAGAAAGTATAATGATATGAGGACGTAATGAAATGAATTCAATAAAATGCAATTTATAAATCGAGCAGTGAAAGGGAAAGTTATTAAAAAAATGAAAATGATCTAATTTTGATATTCACTAAAAATATTTAAACTGAAATATATATAATGTACTCAAAATGTGGACGAAATTATAACGGAAAATCATACTATTAAGAGCTAAAATGAACCAAAAGATAAAATTAACACGTAAGAAGATTTTATACTGGGTACAATATAAAAGTCGGCAAATATTTTTTAACCACAAATTGAATCTAAATGAACTTAAAATATTAAACAAAAATTACCTGGAAATACATATGTATGTATATTGTTACGTTAGCGAACCAGCATGAATTGTAATTTCTATTGTATGGTAGACAACCACTTGATTGTGCGTGTTACCGCCACATTTTAATCGTCATATACGAGCGAACAATACTAAAAAAAGAAATGAAAAATACGAAACGATTCTAGAAGAGAGAAATACATGACGCATGACAAATTGTACAATAGCATAATGATACAACAAATCCATGAATGGGCCGTATTTAGTCAGCAATACCATTATTAAATTAGGTGGTACAATGGTCGTGGGGCGGTCGATTCAGCCAACAAGTTCTTGCACGCGCCAACGTGACATGGCGTTTATGTTATTTTCAACACAATACGTTTAATTTCCTGAAATATCGAATAGATGCGACTTGTAATTCATATGTGCTTAATTTTATTCCATGTATTCTATAAGTTTGGCTTTATCAGTGTGGTGAGACAAGATGCTCAACATCATCATGTAACAATTATTCGTATGCCCAAGATCAGTAAGACAAAAATTAATTATACATAATTAAATAAAGTTTACACGCGACGCTTGATGTGTATAATAAAGACGAGAAATTATCCCAACTTAATATACTTCAATACATTATGTATGATGTGCAATAAATACGCGAAAGGGAAAACTGTATAATTATTTGAAAGAATGAAGAAAAAAAGCGAATAACTTAAGAACAATGGGAAGAACACAGTGTGAAAAATTCAGATTCTGGTAAGTTAGTTGCAGAAGAATGTTACAAAACAAGAGGTACCCTAGTATAAGAAGGATAGCAACTACTAAAGATTGGAGATTATAAATTGAACAAGAAAATTGGTTAATATTTATAACTTGGAGAAAAGAAATAATGTCTAGAGAAATGAACCTTAAAAATTACCGTATATCAGATATTATGAGTGTTATTAAAATGTACATAGAAAATTCAATAGAAAACAATTTAAGTAGATTTGCTTAAGGAAATCAGTTTTTACGTCATTTATAAAGTCACCTAGCTTATTGATAAATATAATGAAGGAAATATTTTATATGTTAATATTATCAATTTAGTCCAGGGGCGTCCAGATATCATTGATTTAAATTAACTTTTAATATGTACATATATATATACAATATTATATATATATATATATATATAAATATATGTACATATTAAAAGTTAATATATATATATACATATATGTACATATATATATATATTATTGTATGTACTCTTTTACCGATTTACAATTTTGTCGTGACACATAAAAAGATGAGTTTTTCTTTTCTCTTTTAATAATCCCCCTAGCTTCCGTGTGGACGGAAAATGACAGTTCGTTTAAAAAATACTGCAAAACAATTAAGTAAAATGTGACAAGAAAAAGAATAGAATATATATACATATACACAAAGAGAGAGCAGAAAAAGACTAATGGACTAAGCTCCTGCGACGGAAAAGAAATTAAAAAGAGGAGAATTTGGTTTCACATGCAGCCAGGGCCTTACAGAAAAAGTATTTACACCAGAGCACACTAAAACTGATATTGTTGGTAGCTTTAAATTGTACACTTGAAAGCTCGAAGACATGTTGAGGGACACCGAGTTGTCGTGTGGATGACACGGAACCGAGGGTTTTTTAAATTACAGTTCTTAGGGACAAGGAGCGAACGGGAAAGTGACCGGAAAATGGTATTTTAAATAAATGTGATTGGGGGATTCTTCGGTGTAAGACATGTTGGAGAATTTATCATTCTGAAGCGAAATTGACTTTTTCAAAATAGTTCAAATCGTTAGTCAATTGATGAATGACCAAACATAAATTAACTTAATGTAAGGCTGTATTTTATTATTATTACGCACTTGAAAAATTGTTAATATAAGTATATGTCGGTATACACACTATGTTACTAGGAAAGTCAAATTTTTATCTTACCGGTTTTACGTAAATTGTCATGGAGACCATGGTTGATTAAATTAACCAATTAAGGTTAACTCATTTCCATAATACTTTTCGTATTCTGTATATGTATTTACGATTATACGATATTATGTTGGGCTTTCGACTATGGAAGTCTAGTACGGATATTGTCTTCGTGCTGATTTTGCTGTAGTGTTAAGTGCAACACTATGATTAATTATCTGCTGATGATGACAACTTAGTTTTCGAAATACGTATACGAAATACGAAAATTATTGGGGGAAGAGATTAATTGATTAATTACCGGCTTTATTTAATAATATATTTGAAAGTAGTTTTAATGATCTACGTAATTTGTTATTAGAGTATTTCATTTTTAGTGAATCGTTTCTTATTCTACCGTTGTAGTTTCTATTGCCTAAATATTCTTCGCACGAATAAATCTCTTGAACTCAAACGATGTGGATAAGCAGAATACCGATATGGAAGTGTTACAGGAAGGGTACGGGAAAAGTATTTAACGCAAATGGTAAGTAGATGCAAGAATAAGTTATGTAGGAACTGATATTAGAGAATGAAATAAAAAAATATTCGAAAATAGAATCTGGTGAAAATATATAGTAAAGTCGTTTTATTTTCCAGCTTAATCCACTACCTTAACTTCAACGCATTAGCATTCTGTAAGGACTTTATTCCACCAGAAAAAAAATATTTTTATTGGTCTTCGAAACAGCCATTATCAATCTTCTTTTTCAATTACTTGTCATTTCCAAACTGACATTCCCTGATGTGCTTCTTCAAATTTGGTATGTATTCAACAAGAGTAGTTAGCTTACTCCCAGAAGGCGATTGTTCATTTGAAATGGATGTACGACCACGTCGAAATTATTTTGACCAATATTTCATTTTCAAATATGTTAGATACACTGGAATCATTAATTTGTGAATAGTTTTAGGAGAATTATGTTCATATATACAAAATTTGATAACACTGTAACGTTTTAATTTTACAAAACTAATTTTTTGTTGTGAGATACTATTCACAACATAAAATAATTAACAAAAGTCTAACACATAAGTAGAAATATATTTCTATCGACTGGTACTAGGTAATGCACAATTAACAACTAAGTTGTCATCATTAGCAAGTAATTAAACAGTGTCGTACCTGGAAAACTACGGAAACAATACCCGTCCGAAAACGCGATCCATACCGCTGAAAGCTAAAATGTACACTGCACCAATGCACAATAGTTGTTTCTATTATGATTAGGTACATTCTTTTCCTGGTTTCTCTCGTATGATCATGTGGAAACAAAGTTTATGTAACGCAATAGAACATCTAGTCACCTTATATTTGTGGATATAAATGCGGGACGTATAAAATATATTAAAACAAAGCGTTTAGTGAAAAATGTATTCAGTATTGGCACCAATAATTATAATTAATATATCTATATATCAACAAAAAAATCCATGAAAGGACATACAGAGGAAATTATTCAGTCAAACAACTTATATATATATATATATATACATAGTTTGAAGACGATCTTCAGCTTTAGTAAGTCATAGACCAGCGCTAGAAGATGACGAGTGCAATCGTTAAATGTCGAGAGAACGATCCTTCCCAGGACACAATTCACACGCGGCTTAGAACCCAAGAAAATACATCTCTGTCGTAGGTTTTCGAAAATATCAAGTATATATATGTATATATATATAAATATACATTAGTTAAATATCATCCGATTTATATGACTGATACTTAAGAAATGTCTCTGAATGCATTTTAGTAGTTACAAGTGCTATACAATTGACGGATATTCTAGACCTGTGAAAGTAGAAAAATGTTTAACAGCGAAAAACAAATATATTGTATATGAACCAAAAAAGGCTTTTAAATATTTAGGTTGTAAACATAAGCACAAACCATTTGTAACTAAAGTACCGGATTAAAGGAAATATGGACAAAGACTAAATTCTGTACTGAAGTATAAGTTTGATACTAGAAATGTGCTTTAATCTATTAATTCGGTATAATTAAATAGGTCAATGTGGAGCTAGAAACTATCTTAATAGAACATAACAAAATATCGTATGTTACATCCAAATTCATAGATGATCAAAGAGCACATACGCACTTCTCAACTAACAAATACACAATTAAAAAAATATTTTCAAAGCAATGGTATCAACATAACTAGAACAACCAAATATTAATATTAAAGAAATAATGCAAATGGTAACAATACAACAAAAGAAATAGAAAAGTTCCAGAAAACTACTATATACATATACATATATACATAGTATAACATGAACAAACTGCTCCTAGAAACGCTAGGATTTATATGAATAATATTGTACAAATAAGGAAAGCAATCTCTTATGATAGGATTAAAAGATTGTTGAGAGCAAGAAACACTAATAGTGCCGATTGTGATTTCTGGAACAGGTATTACAACATATCATTTTCTGAAAAATCTACAAATCCTAAACGTAAGTATTGGATTGATTTTGCTTTACTTAATAAAACTTGGTAACTAAATTAGTAAATACACAAAATGCTACATTTTCATTAATTATATTTTTAATTAATGTGCATGACAATTGTTTCATCACACAGTGGCTTCTTCAGATGTTTAAAGTACCACTATATGATGAAACAATTTCTATGTACTCGTACATTAATTGTAAAAAAAATTACAGAAAATTGTAAAAACGTATTTCTTAATCTAGATATAAGTACATATAGAAAAACTTATCACGGAAACAACAACAATCCTTTCAAAATGCCTAAATAAGAAGTATATCTCATAATCTGACGAAGACTCATCATTCCATCAGCAACTGTGAGAATTAACTGAAATAATAACACACAATACATTTACAATACCGTTTTATAATGGATAATAAATGAGTTAAACGTTTACTGGTTGAGAAAATATGAGAAAAGTCGGCACATAAATAATAATATTAAGAAATAAATTTATATTATAAAATGGTATAAATATTTAGATATAATGTATAAGTGTTGCTTGTAATACGTGAGTAATTTGTAACACATTGATTTATGGATTTATTTGAAACATCTTATGTATCAATACAATTAAAAAGTCTATCTCATGCCCGTAATAATAACATTAAATTTCGCCATTAGGGGAGCGGAACATCTATAGAGATCTGGAAAACAATGAGTGCGGAAAAAACGCCGTCTCGTTAATTTAAGACAAAGTAAATTCAGATCGTTACGGCTGGAAGTGAAATTAAAGAAAAGAAAGAAAGAAAAGAGGGCAAGGAAAGAGAAAGAGAAAAGGAAGAAAGAAACGTAGAAACTCAGTCATTGACGTCTCCGGGGGATCAGTAAGTTGCAGAACTGGAATTGATACCGCTATATAAGTTAATAGCCGGAGACAAGATGTCCCTGATTAGGAGATGTTCCGGGTGAGGGCGCGCTTGATCCCATGGTGGAAATATGCATCCGGATCATTGCATATTTTAATCTAGACATCTTAAATTTCCGGTAATAGCAGTCCGGAACTACTTTTAGAATATTTCAACTTCTTCTAATTTGTCGTTCTAATAGACTTTCAAATTTTCTAAGCCCTTTTAGTAGAATTAATTTATTATGAAGACATTACATAAATGAAGTGCTTCGAATTATCGCCGAGTTTCGTGAAATATATTTACGTTGGATTAAATATATAAGCACACAGTTTTGACAATATATTCTATAAAAGTAATTTGGTGAAATTGTTTGTATAAATTGTCATAAAGTAATTAGTACAATATATACGAGTACTCGTAGTTCAAATAATATATTAATTTCAATTTACTGGTATGGATATTAGAGCTATAATTTTTAAGTTTATTTTCGTTTTCTTCTGACAACTGGACACGTTTTGGAAGCTATACTTTCACACTAAACATTTTAACAACTTTGCATTTTACACCATATAAATTATTATCATGCTGTATCATTTTCGACAACAATATTATACTAGTAATGTTGAATAGGTGTCTTTTAAAATATTATGTTTGCTATCTTGATTAATATAAAATGTATATTATTAGCATTACTTATAAAATATAAAATAAAATGATGTATTAACAAAAATACATTTTTTCAAACCATCAAGTAAAATCAAAATGCCTTGAACAACATCCAACAGGTACAGGTCATTTCGCATTTTTCCACAGTTGCACAGGATTCTCAGACTTTTTAAGTTGATAATTGTTAAGGAAGTGTCTAAATTAAATATTAAGTTTATGGAACTTACAACATAATAAATGATCAGCAATAGTTTATTGTTAATGATTTGTCTCATAAGCAATATCAATTTAATATAATATATAAATGATAAAAGAATGCTAACAGATAACACGAGAAATCTAAACGAAGTTCTAGAAAGCATAAATACGAGTACTTTGGAATATGTTTAATATCATTATGTAAGAAAGAGAGTAGAACCCATAATAAGTTTTATTCAACAAAAAGGCTTTTAGTTATTGAATATGTCAACGAAAGTGAAGAAAGTACATTACTATACAATTATGATAAAGGGATACCAATAAAATAGTATATAAATTTATATATATATATAGATTGTTTAAGTCTGTCATACACCAGCAGATCTATATTAAAACCAAAACTGGTTCTGCAAAATATCAGCATGGCTTTATTACCGGAAGATCTATCATCACAAATTTAAAATAAATTACATAATTCGTATTCAATGCTTTAAATAATCGTCGTTAGGTTAACCTTATTTATACGGATTTCGTTAACCCATTTGACAGTACCGATGATTCTTACTCAGTCTTATCTCTTCTTATCTCCATTAACGTTCTAATTACGTTTGCTATAATTGATTTCGGTCGATACATTTTACACACACTTCGGGTGTACCACAAGGATCTAATCTGGATCACCTGGTTTTAATATATTTATAGATGATCTTCTGAGGTTACTTGAGCAAGATGTTCTGGCATATATTGACTCCTTGAAGATATTTATGGACTTAAACTTCGAGACCAACTGTGTTATATTGCAAAACAGATTGAAAATTGTACACGATTGGTCTATTGCTGACAAGGTCTGTTTAAATATTGGCAAATGCGCTGCTACATTTTCGGAAATTAATAAACCAACTCACTTTACTTCCCACGTAGATGGGCTGTTGGTGCCCAGAAGTAATCATATTATGGATTTGGTAATTCTATTTGATTGTGCTTTTCAATTCACGCACTATATCGCTGCAGTTTGTATAGATGCCGAGGGATCGCTGGATTTTCTTATCCGTTCTTATAAACAATTTAATAATCATCTGGCTTTGAAGCTAATTTATTTTGCTTTCGTGGAAAGTAAACTGGAACATGGCGCTATTAAATGTTATCCCTATTACCTATATCAACCTTTGCTTCTGGAAAGGGTGCAATAACCGAAATACTTGAGTTACAAGAATGATGGCTACTATCCTCCCATGAGAATAGATTGCTTTGCTTAAGAGACATTGCATCTAGTCATTGGCCAATAGAAGGAAATTTATCTTCTTATTAAATTAGTTAATATTTTAATATTACATTATATATTAATTAATTGTTATAGTAAGTGGATTTTGCTGTTCCGACTCATAGTATGCGAACACCGAACACATTCTTTTTGCTTAGAGCAAGGATAAAATCTTAAAGAAGGCACTGTTAACACATATGGTCTCCAATACAAGGAATGTTTTTCCACATCTTTTTAAGGGACTTGTTTTAGTTATGGCTTTTTATTTGTCTTTTCTTCATTTTTGGATTGATTAGTTCACTATTTATTTTTTTATTGCATATGTTATATTTTCATATTTCATATTTATGTTCACATGTATATATATATATATTCATCAAATTTATTATTGAAAGTAGTCTAGGCAAATACATTTTTTAAGACTCGTTTAAACAATTTTTTCATATTTAAGCTTTGGCATGATGACGACAAATTGTTATATATTTTTAATATCTGCACCACCAACACCTTCATATATACCAGCTTTTCGACTTCGTGAAATTTTTAGTTTTGCTCGTCTGTTTTCATGTGGAGATGGTCTACTTCATATTAAACATTTTGAATAGTTCACTGTAGTGACTCTTCACAAAATACAAGTACACAAAATTTAAAATACTAGATAATGTAAGTATTTCTTCTTGCGTGAAGACTTCCGCACATTATTTTCTTCTTTGTAGTTTATATACACGTATTACTCGTATGCATAGTATATCTTATATTGGGAATGCATGTAGTAAAAATAACAAAGCGTATAAAGCGACAATCAGTGAGTGTTCTTTATCATTAGGGCAAAATATATGTTCTTGAAATCTTATGAGAAAAGTACACTTGTTTTACCAGATGTTGAAGATAGTAAAGTAAAACTTAGAACTTGCAACTACTGAAAACCTGGTACAGGAATAATTACTTGAAATTTAAAATTAAGGTTTCAAATGTTAGTTATGCTTTTTAAATTGTTTGTCATAAATGTATAGGTGCTATTTTCATTTACTTATCTTTTACTTTTAATTTTACATATGGATCGTACAAAGTCACATTATTTACATAAGCTATTGGTGCTTTTTTTGCAGAAGAACCTTCATTCTGAGTCGTAGTTGATTTATAAGTACTAATAATTTTCATCAGAAAAATCATATGAAGTAAGTGAGTCTGGGTGAAACCAAATCTGTATAAATCGGGAAGAGCAGAAGGATCATCTAAACGAATATGAAATGAGTAGGGTGGAGTGAAGGAATGAATTTAGCTACATCTAATTCAACAGCGCACTCTACAACTACATGAAGCAGAAGCTAAAGAAGTCAGCAGGGAGAATTGAAAACATGCTATAACACTTTGGGAAAAACAAAAGTGAATCTTGTTGAGAACACGTCATCATTAATACAAAGGGTACTAGGAAAGTTTTGCAATACAGCCTTGTTTATTTAATTTTTTCAAAGTAATTTCCTCTACACTCAATAAACCTCTCCATCCTCCGCAACCCACCTTTAAACCAATTCTGTCAAATTTCACTTGGAAGTAAAGCACACTCGTCGTCCCAAGCTCGCAGAAGGTCCTCATCACTTTTATTTAATAAAACTTAATTATATGACAATACTTGTCCTAGAATCCGGTGCTGTGGCACTACACCGGATTGGTCCTCATCACTGGAAAACCGCCCCCCTTTTAGCTTCATATTCACATGAGAGAACAGTGCAAAGTCGGGAGCAAGATCTGGACTGTAGGAAGGGTGCTCGACAAGTTTCAATCCTGTCGTGATCAAATATTCGGTGCAGGTTTTGACGCGGCGAGCTCGAGCATTATCGTGATGGAGGAACCAGGTGTCCATTCTTGTTTTAGACGGCAAGTTCTTCATAGACCCAATGTCTTTAGGCAGGCACTGTTCAGTATACCACTTAGCTGTGTCTGTCCTCGGTGTGTCCAAATTGATCAGTTCCACAATTCTACTCGATTTGAAAAATACAGCTATCATTTTCTTCTTTACAGATCGGGATTTTCTGACAATTACTAGTGTGTCCTCATCATCAAAGTCCCAAACTTTATTTTGAGCTTTGGTCGGCACATCGTAATAGTACAGCCAAGTCTCGCCACCTGTGACGATGTTGTTCACATACCGAGATTGTCCCTTATTAAACTTTTTTAGCATCTACCGACACCAAGTCACACGTCGTGTCATCTGCTCTTCAGTCAGTCGATGCGGTAATAGAGAGAACAAAGTTTTTTCACGTGCAAGTGATCATGCAGAATCGAATGAATTGCTTGTGCATTTAGGCCTGAAGTACCTTCTATCTGCTGGTAGGTCACTCGCCTGTCTTCGCCAAGCATTTTCCTCACAGTAGTAACGTTTTCCTCCGTAACCGACGTTCATGGCCTTCCCGGCCTCTCAGCATCCTCCACATTTAAATTTCTCTGGTGGAATTCTCTATATCACATGAATATCGTTGTGCGATGTGGGCAAACATCACCTAGTGCAAGACCCATTTTTTCGAAGCACTAGTCTATGTTTAAACCAAGCACGAAATTATAACGCAAAACTGCCCTTATCTTATTTCGTGGCCACGATGCTATCGCAACCACTTTACACTCTCATTGCTAATGAATAGCTGAGCCCATAGATATGGCGCGGCGGCTACTATGCACGTATGAACATGTCTCAACATGCAGCAACAAGCAGCTTCCTACGATTCATTTTTGCGTCATATTGCAAAACTTTCCTGGTACATAAGATATCTATCAAATATATCTATTAATTATAATTTATTTAATTATCTATTTAAACTATCTTCTTTGGAAATCGTTTGATTGAGTAGAATTAATTGCTTTATTCGTAATCTGAAGAATATATCTGTGTATCTAGTTTGTATCTTGCATTTTGCATTTTAGGAAGGCAAGAATAGCAGGAAAAACATATTAACAATGTTTGCCCACCTGTTCACTACATTCGTTTCTAGGAATTAATCTAATTTAGGGTATTTAAAACTTAGCGGAATATATGAAAGTTTCGCTATGAAATTCAGCTTAATAATAATAATAATTGCATTAATTTCATAGAAACATAACGTTAAAAGTAAACACGAAAGTATCACTTAATTTTTTGTATTAAACTTTGCATTTTCAATCACTACTAATATGAGCTTCATCTTTTTGTTTTTAAATGTATTAAAATTATTCATTATTTAATCATGATCATTATTTAAGATACGAAATTATGGTTTCTACAAAATAATAGTTGATGTGTTTGACTATTAGATTTTTAATAATAATTCTCTCTTATTTTCTTTAATAGTTTAAATTGCACAATTTTGTTATATTTAGTCAGTTTAAGTGTACATACGAAGAATATTTCTTATTTATGAAATTACACTATCTATGATATTTTTTATGGTTTTAATTTTGTTATTAAAACTTTCTAATTTTCTCACTCGAGTCATGTGAATAATAAATGATTCCAGCAAAAATATTAATTTTCTAGTTTTCGCAACTGATAATATCGTGTGTTTGAAGAAGCGATTGATATCTCAAAAATGGTCTATAAATATCCTAACAAAAAGGAAGTGTGACATTCACCGCCCCAGTTATCAGCCATCTAAAAGTGCAATAACGTTGAACAGTCCCCAAAAGACGACCCTACAGATACACATAAACAGCAGACTAGTGCCAAAGGTTTAAGATCCAGTCAGAGTTTATCGTGTATGACCTCTAAGTTGTCAAATCCCGACGGTGGTTTTTGTAGTTTTGAGAGACTCAGAGACCTGAAGTAAGTGAAGATAATAAATATTTTTATTGTATGAATTATTGTGTTTATTTTGTTAAATAGTTGATTTTATACAATATATTTTGAAATCAATTGTCTAGTAAATACATAAGTACGCCAAGGTAATAATTATTACTCCACTTTTAGTTATTATTTTTTTCTTATTAATAGACGATTTTCAAGAAAAAAATAAATTTTATTTAAAACGCTTATATAAAAATGCTGTTTCCAACTTTTCATTCGAAGTAATCCTTTTTCTAAACACTTATTCACAAAATTTTTCATTATTTAATATTGATTTGATCTACTTTAGTATACATTCTACGTGAATTTATCCAAATAAAAGGCAAAGTTTTTCTATTGATGCGATATACGAGCAGTTAGACTTTTTTCCTGTTAAACAATTTGCTACTCTTGAAAATGCTATCGAAAATTTTTTTATTTCTAAATGATATATTAAGAAGTATTAGGAAGCACTCTTTAAGAAAATAGTTACTAATAATTAAAACGTAAGAAATACATGCGCCTCCTTTGATTGGAAAATTTAGAAAAAATTGTTATGTCCATTACTTTGTAGGTAGAAATTTTAAGCGTTTTGATTATTTCAGGCTTTTTGATAATTATAAAATTTAATTAATTATGCTCTTTTACGATATGAAACTGAAAAAAGAAACTAATTCTACTGCCTTTTTACATAGTACATATGTTGAGGATATTTTTGAAAAAATTAATTGCTTTCTGATGAGAATCGAAGTCACGATCACCGGACATATGTCTTAACCATTCAACTATAGAACACTATGATATTCGAATATATTGAGATCTCATTAATTGCATTATGGAAAGGATATTAAATTGGAGCCGTAGTAGGTTTTATGCACGTATTTACGATATAAAGGCAGTAAAAATTAAAACCTTTATTTTCACATTGTAAAAGTATATAATTGTTTACAATTAAAAGCTACTGCGGGTTACATTTAATATCCACTTCTATAACACAATTTGCATCAAGTTAATAAGTTCGGAGATCATAGATTTCTATGGCCGAGTAGTTAGGATACATGTCCGGCCAACATTAGATCTAGAGCTCGCATCTCACCGAAGGGCAGTACATTTTCTTAAATTTCTGTAACGCATACGCGATGTAAAAGCTAGTGAAAACTAAAATTTTTTCGTCTATCTTGTTATTGTCAATAATAGAACTATCATCAACTATTATTATACATATGTATATGGTATATGCTCCTACGTATTATAGGTACGAGGGAGCGTTTTTGTATTCGCGGAATGACCTGGTTGTAGAGAGGTGAGTAGGCGCATTGGGGGTGTGGCCTGTGCAGCGACTCATGATTAGTATAAATACGAAGTTTCATTGTTATTAGACAGTAGCGCAAAAAAATTCGTCTGTCGAGACTCGTCCCGATCAGACGTACCTAGCAGAGCTACGAGAAGCAACGAGCCGACTGATCTCCCACTCCAGCGGACCAGCCAGTTCCATTCCGCAGCCCAGCGATCTACACCGAACCGACCCGGACGATCAACGGCTCCCTCCACTAACCTCGTTAGTGGAGTGCGTAAGAGGGCCCGCTCAGGCGTTTGACGCGCAGTTGCTGCTGTTATCGGCAACTGCTCGGTTGGACGGGTGAGCCGCCCAGACCGTCCGGACCCAACTCCGCCGTTCCAGGATGGACAGCGGACGTCCAACAGCGACGCCGCCCAGCGACGAGGAGAAGAGGAAGAGCTTCTTGCGGCCGGCGGTGCTCAACTTCACGGGCGCCCCAGTGGACCACGTGATCGCCGCCAACGTCGAGATGCTGCGCGCCGTAGCGGCAGCCACGACCGCGGACCGGGAAGAATCGACGGAGGACGTCGTCAGATCGCCCAGCCCTTCCGAAAGCGAAGACAGCCCGCTGGTAATCGACGTCGACCAAGGAGACGCCGACGCCAAGAACGACGAGGATGGTTTCGTAGTAGTACGAAACAATAAGAGAAGACGTCGCGACGCCAGGACGCCTCCATTGGTTGACGTCACCATGGGCGACGAAGACGCCGTCGAGCCCATCCCGAGCACTTCATACGCGGCTAAGGCCGCGTCCGAAAGGGAAGAAGAGAGAGAGACGGGTATGAAAGTGGTGGAGGAGACTGTTGCCGCAAAGCAACAGCGAATCCCTCCGATTGTCATCCAGTCGAAGTAGAAGTGGACCGAGATCGCCGCCCACTTCCGAGCGTCCAGGATGAACTACCTGAAGGCCCGAAACACCACCGGAGGCATCAGGGTCGAACCAGCGACCGCAATGGATTACCGAAGGATGGTGGCCTTCCTAGACGGTAAATTCTTATTCTATACTTTTAGATTGCCGGAGGAGAAACCTCTGAAGGTGGTGGTTCGAGGAGTTCCATCAGTGATTTCCAACCAGGAAATCAAGGAAGACCTGCTGGGATACAGCGTCATCCACGTCTGCAGGATGAACAAGGTCCGCGGCCGCATCCCCATGCCAATGGTGATCGTCCAAGTTCCAAAGAACGAGGAGGGCAGGAAGCTCTACGATCTCAAAGAAGTTTTGGGACTCTGCGTGACAACGGAGGACCCCAAACAACGCAGCGAAGTCATTCAATGCCATCGCTGCCAGAGATTCGGCCACGCCCAGCGACAATGCCATCTGGCCCCCAGGTGCGTCATCTGCGGAGACGGCCACCAGGCGAGAAGCTGTCCCATAGGAAAGGACGGCCAGGCAAAGTGCTGCAACTGTGGCGGCCCCCATGTGGCCAGCTACAGGGGATGCCCGAGGGCACCGCCCAGAGCTCCAAAGCCGGGACGTGCCGCCCAAGTGACTGCAACCCAGCAGGAGACCAGGAAGGCCCCTCAACCCGCCGCCCCCAGCCGCGACGAGAAGACCTTCCCCAGCCTGCGGAAGGTAAAAACACCTGCCCCACAACCGAATCCCGCCCATCCCACCGCCACACCTGGACGACCGGCCCCGAAGGAGGTTGACCATCCGCCCTCAGGAAGGCGGCACAGCCCACGCCCGGGAAGGAGGCACCGCCCGCCCCCAGGAAGCCGGCACCGCCAGCCCCCAGGAAGGCGGCACCGCCCGCCCCCAAGAAGGGAAAGCAGCGCCAGATCCCGGACGCAGCACGCCCAGCTGTACCAGGACCAGCACGATTGGCCACCGAACCTCCGCGCCCCGCCCCCAGGTCAGGCCGCCCCTTCCCGGACCCTCACGTCCTGCCCCCTCCAACGACAAATTTAACGTGGACAACATCTCCGGATTGTTGTCCCTAGTTTTTAGAATAGGCTCCAGCCTGTCGACAGCGCGATCCAGCGAGGATGCTATCACCATCATCCTTGGCTTCGCGCAAGAGATCTGAAGCCTATTCAACGGCCAATGGATCGAGGACTGAGGAGGCCAAAATCCCTGAAGATTGTCGCCTGGAATGCAGATTCCGTAATCCAGAAGCAACTTGCCTTGGAGGAATTCGCAAGAAGGTACTCCGCAGATGTTGTCCTCCTACAGGAAACTTTCCTTAAGGCTGGACACACCCTGAGACTACCTGGATACACCTGTTACAGGAACGACAGAGTGAGGGGACGGGGCGGAGGAACTGCTATCCTTGTCCGGAGAAGAATCCCACACCACCAACTCCTCACCGCAGAAGCCCAACACACGGAAGCCACAGGTATCGTTGTTTCCACTGCGTCTGGTCCGTTACGTATCATTTCAATTTACAAACGCCCGAACGTCACCCTTGATCTCAGCGAGTTGGATGCCCTACTGGATTCCAACGCTCCCACCCTGATTGCTGGCGACCTGAACGCCAAACACGGGGACTGGAATTCTAGACGCCAAAATCCAGCAGGTACTAAATTACACCAGTACATGCTGGATAACCAGCTAATCGTGGACGGACCGGCGGAGCCCACGCATTTTGGGGCCGCAGGAAGACCAGAAGTTTTGGACATAATGATCCTTAAAAATGTCCAGTTCGAACGTACCATCACGTCACTGTACGAACTGGACTCCGACCACAATCCTATCCTGATTGAGCTCGGAGACGAGTTCGAACCTCCCTCCCACACCTCCACTATAATGTCTTGGCCAGCTTTTTCAGAACACCTGAAGGACCATCTTCCTCCAGTGACATCAATAGAGAACGAAGAAGATCTGGAACGAGTAGTGGAAGTGCTTACCAGGTTAATTCAGCAAGCCATACGCTACGCGGAAAATACCGTGAAGAAAGTACGTCACCCGGACTCCCTCCCAGGATTCCTCCAGGAGGAGATCAGGGACAAGAATGCGCTAAGGAGAAGATTTGCCAGGACCGGTGACCCAGAGTACCGAAGACTGGCAAACCAACTGTCGGTGGAGATCAGATACCAGCTCCAGGAATACAAGAACGAGAGATGGGCCGCAAGACTCGAAGCTCTGGACGAGGCTCCAAAGTTGTGGCAGGCAAGAAGGCTTTGGACCGAAGGAACTCCCAAGCAGTTCCACCGATCCATGGAGAACGCGGACTGGTTTACGAGGACCAAGCGAAAGCTGAGGCCTTCGCCGACCATCTGGAACTCGCCTTCCAACCGACCTACCAAGACATCGATTTGGATCACATCGAGAAAGTCCACAGAGAAGTTCACAGAATGCTGCTGACGCCAACAGATGATGAAATTCCTCCTTCATCGCCGGAAGAGATCAAGAAGATCGTGAAGGACCTTGCTTCCAAGAAGGCCCCCGGTCACGACAGGATCACGAACTCCGCCCTGAAGTCAATGCCGCACCTGGGGATCATGCATCTCACCAACATCGTGAATGCAGCCCTCAGACTGCAACATTTTCCAAAGTCCTGGAGGAAAGCCCAGATCATCATGATCAGGAAGAAGACGCAGGACCCAGCCTTCCCCCAAAACTACCGCCCCATCAGCCTGCTGCCGTCCATGGAAAAAATACTCGAAAGAGTGATTCTCAACAGACTGGCGGAGGAGGTGAAGGACAAGAACGTTATCCAGGACGAGCAGTTCGGATTTCGGGAAGGGCACTCCACAACCCACCAAATCCATCGCCTGGTCGACCACATCACCAAGGGCTACAACTGCAGACGTTCTACAGCTGCCCTCTTTCTAGACGTGGCCAAAGCTTTTGACCGGGTCTGGCACGAGGGCCTACTACACAAACTCAACTCCTCCAAAATATCACCCCGCATGATATCCCTTATCCACTCCTTCTTGGACGAGCGATCGTTCGTTGTCAAACACAACGGATGTTTATCCACATCCAGGCCTATCCCGGCAGGAGTTCCCCAGGGCTCCGTGCTTTCACCAATTTTATTTAACATATTCCTCAGTGATCTCCCAAAAACCCCACCAGACGTCCATGTAGCTCTGTATGCCGACGACACTGCGATCTATTCGACGGCCCGCAAACCCAGCGTGGCGGTGAATAGACTGCAGCCATCGATCGACAGAATGGATGAGTGGTTCGCCACTTGGAGAATTACCATCAACATTGGTAAATGCTCTGCCATATGTTTCAGCAAGGCGCCGCGGACGGTGGAAGTCCCGACGCTGCAGCTTCGTAACGTCGACATCCCTTGGGTGGACCATACCACCTATCTGGGAGTCACCTTCGATCGGCGCCTGACGTGGCAACTCCACACCAAGGAGATGGCCGGCAGAGGGATCGCCAGCATGGTCCAGATGTGTCCGCCCCTACACGGAAACAGCAGGCTCGACATGAAGTTGAAAAAGATGGTATACGAGATGGTAATTCGTCCTACGATGACATACGCTGCACCAACCTGGGGTTACGCAGCCAAATGTCATATCAATAGGATTCAAATGGTACAGAACAAGACTCTGCGACTGATAGCAGGAGCCCCGTGGTTTGTGAGGAACTCCGTACTTCATCGTGACCTAAAAGTCCAGACGATTGCGGAACTTCTCCACAAACTATCCCGGACCTACTTCGAGAGCGTGCAGTCCCATGACAACCCGCTGATAGCGGAATCAACTTGAGGACGGTAGGAAAATATAAAAGACCCTACTCCATACTCGCAGGACAGGACCCCCCGACGGCCCTGCCCTAACCAAGGATGGACTCATCATTTATTTTCTAAGTGAATTATGTTAGATAATAAGTTGAATTGTAAATACAAATGAAATATTTAAGATTTTTAGTTATTAAGAAATGACATGTAATATATGAGATCACTTAATAAAAAGTGTCAAGATAGCGGTGAGGGGTGAAGAACTCAGTTCAACCCCAAACTTAAACTTGACGATTGCAAAAGTAAAGTTATTAGACAGTTAGTCTTTGAGCTATCGTCAACCAAGTAACATAATCAGGAGTGAAAAGCGAAATATGGAAAAAATCGAATATCGTGCCGTTATAAAGTTCCTTACCAGGCAAGGAAAATCAGTCGCGACCATAATGAATGAGATGTCATTGGTTTACGGCGACTCTTGTCCAGGAAAAACCATGGTGTACAAGTGGCATAGTTTATTTAAACAAGGAAGGGAATCCCTTGAAGACGACCCGAGGCCGGGCAGGAGCATTGAGGTGACCACGCCAGCACTTATCCAAAAAGTTGAACAAATTGTACTCGAAGATGCTCGACTAAAGAAGAAACAACTCGCAGAAATGGTTGGAGTATCCGATACAACACGCTTCAATATTAGAGCGACTAAAAGAAGCCATTAAGGAGAAAAGACGGGGAAAATTGACAAAAGGTGTTCTGCTTTTGCAAGACAACGTGCCCGTCCACAAGAGTCGCGTTGCGTTAGCTGCCCTGCATAAGGTGGGCTTCGAAATTGTGAATCACCCACCCTACAGCCCAGACCTGGCCCCGAGTGATTATTACCTGTTTCCGAAAATGAAAAAAGAGCTGCGGGGTAAAAAATTTACTGCCGATGATGAAGTCAAGAAGGCAGTTTCGGCGTATTTTGTAGATAAAGAGAAATCATTTTTTTATGAGGGTATAAATAAATTAATTGAAAGATGTGAAAAATGTATCCGTCTTGCAGGTGAATATATTGAAAAAGAAAAATAATTTGGTTTTTTTATTTCCACCCCTTGTCCCCCATTCCGCGAATATAAAAACGCTCCCTCGTACATAAAATATATTCGATGACAGCGTTATATGAAAAGAACTAGAAAAATCTATTTAGCCATGATAGAAACAACTAAAGGTGGGTTTTCTAGTAACGTTCAATATTTTTTTATTTATGCATCAAGTTTGACTATAATTGGTGTATTATTTTGTGTTTTATAAAGTGTTTCTAAATAAAATATGGGTTTTGTGAAACTAAAACATTAGATTATTCAGGAATGAATGATTATAGTGTACGCGGAGGAGGCTCGTTTATATTTTAAAGAAAAATGACATGGTGGTCATGAATTCGTTTAAAATAATCCCTCGCTTTTTGTGACCAAGTTACAATTAAATATCTACCAAAGGAGACTAAAATAACAATAGTTACCTACGGCAATACCTTAACAAGACTACGTAACGTTATCGACCAAAAAATCTTTACGATAATGGTCGAGTCCACAAGGGAGCCAAGTCAAACGTATCTGAAAATTTATTTCTAAAATTTGTAGTCGCCTACTAACTTGATATCAAGTTGGCAGGGCACTATACCAAAAAAACATTAAGGACTAGAGGTACGACTTTTACGATTTTTGCTATGGCAACCTGCTAACTTGATATCAAGTTAGCAAATCACGTTAGTTTTTATAGAAAAAATGTGGTGGCAAAAAATCTACTTTCACAGATAATTTAAGGCCAATTATCCATATGTTCCATTTTTTTTAATGTTTAAGTGTACTGCTTATCTTTAAAGAGGCGACTAACACTCGGAAGAGGAGATTTATACCTACTTTTAAGACAAGCCACTTTTATTATGGAAAAAAGTAATTGCAGGACGGGTGACGCACGTTTGTTCAAATTAAGGAATATTACTTTTGCTTCGTTGTTAAGTAGAAAACTTTTTCTTTTATTTGCTATAGCAAAGAAAGTAAGTCAATTCTATTTGTACTGTTATTTCGGATATTTTCATCGTTTAAAGTATATGTCCAGTCAAACGTTTTGCCCTTCATCTATTATCGTTGCCAGGACAGTTCTCAAAAAGAAAACTCATTTCCGTCATAAATTCCTCTAGCAAATGTGCCTTTCTAATTTTTTTGTTTACAAATGTAGTGTATAGTGTGAGGCTTGAACTTGGTCTAGGAATATAAAAGAATATAAAAAATAAAGAAGTTAGGAAGACACACACATTTACCAGATGAATTAAATAAGGAAATTAATTTGTTAAAAAATGCCTTTCTTAGGGCTATCCTGACGATGGAATTAGACGAACGGCTGGACTGTCGGATTATATAAATTCTTTAAATGAGTATCTCAAATAATAACCCAAATAGTACTGCATTGACAATAATTTTCTGTCATAAGTTGACTGTTGTTAACGAGTTTAATCTGGAAATTGGCACATGCTTTTTCCTTGTTTGGTTTAGGAAAGTGAAGTTATGTCTATCGACTAAATTTTCGTAGCACTGTCATAACTTGTGCATACACTATTCAATTTATAAGACTAGAATTTTAAGAATTGTTTTGGATATCAAGATGCTAAATCGTAGGCGTATATTCCAGCTCAGTTCGAACAAAGGAATAGAACAAAATGATCATGTATAAATTGTTCAATTTATAATAAAATCACGTCAAAAACTGTTGAAGAGCGTTTGATTTTCATTTAATGAAACAGTTGAAATAAGATCAAAATTGGCAGGAAATCATATCAGTTAATTTGAATAAAAAAGATGTTTTTTTCATTATTTTCGTATTCTTATCTTCAACTAAATGTTTAAGAAGTCCTGAGCAATCGTATAGTTAGTTATTCTATTATTGCTGGTTTTATTGGTTAAAAATACATAAATAGTTCTATGAAGAAGTTGAGCACATATGAAAAACCAATAAATTATTGCAATAAAATACCTTACTTCTTAACAAAATAAGTTAATTTTAAAAAGCCAGATGTAGATTTTGTACGCACTGCATACATCTTCAGTGGCAACTAGCCTAGAGTTCTTACGAGTTCATATACAATTTTTATAATTTGTTAATAGCGTTCAGAATTTTTATATAAACTTGTAAAAACAAGTCTAGACTAGCTGCTACTGAAGATGTGTATAATCGTGTTATTTCTGGTGTTGTTTGATGATTTTTCACGTAGCGTGAAGCAAAATAATTGGCATATTGTGAACAAGCTAAACAATTTAGTACAGAAAAACAGAACATTCTTACAACTTTTAGAATTTGTAAAAGCCGTTTTTCTTCGAATGTCTGTGACTGTTTCATTATTACTATTGATGCTTGCTTTACATAATATCCTTAGACGACATTCGTTGTCATTTAAATTAGTTCTATTTTATTAAATTTTACGAAGTGTTTTTAAAAAGTTGAAAATATTGTTTTAATTGAAAAAGCACATGACTGCTATAATGGTGACACATAAGAAACGTAATAGGAGAACATGCCAAATTGTCTACAATCAAATTTTAAATGAGTCGTTGCTTTAGGAATTTCGAATCCCCATACATTAAATTCGCAATAGAGTAACCCAAATGTGTCTTCAGCGTGCAAATAAACGCTTTATTGGGACTGACGGCATGGACGATAGCGTATTCCAAAGAGAGTTACCTCACTTTGTGCCCGCGAAAGGCGTTGAAGTTCGGAATTTCATTTGTTCCATCATAGGAAATGTAATTTGATATTAGTGTAATATTAGTAATGTTTTTAGTGCTAGCTGTGTCGCTCTTTTTTATTTAAAACATAATTTGTGTGTATGTGTGTAAGGAAGAAAATCTATATGTACATGTAAATAGTGTAAATCGTAACGCATATAGTAATAAAGTTTCATTCTGTAAAAACATTTTAAATTTTTACAAATTCCTACATAATATACTTTCGTTGGTTGGCTTTGTGTTCACTTGAAATCCAGCATTTGGTTTGGCACTATCGATATCAAATTTGGCAGCCAGAGCACATATGTATATGCACGTACGAGGGTAGTTTGACAAGTAGTGAGAATGGAAAAGAAAAACGAATTTTTTAAATACAAAATAATTTTTATTTTTCAATGTATTCTGCTAAAAGAGCAATACATTTGTTCCAACGGTGCTCCAATGCCTTTATGCCATCTCTAAAATGCGATCCCCGGAAGTCTTGCAAAATACTCATTTACGAAGATGATAAGCTCGTCGTTAGACGAAAATTTCTATCCACCTAGTGCCGTTTTCAATTTTGAAAAAAGGTGGAAGTCGGAAGGGGCTAGATCCGGCGAAAAAGGCGCATGCGGTACTAATTGGAAATGCAACTCGTGGATTTTGGACATCGCAACTGTGCAGGTATACGAGAGAGCGTTGTCTTGGTGAAACAGAACCTTTTTCTTTGCCATTCCTGGCCGTTTAGCACGAATCTCAACATTTAATTTTTGTAGAAATTCTGCATAATATTGTCCGTTTATTGTGGCACCTTGAAGGTAATCAATGAGCAAAATGCTCTTTGAATCCCAAAAAATTGATGCCATCACCTTGTTTGCCGATAAAGTGGTTTTCGCTTTCTTTGGAGGTGCAGAACCACGTTCTAACCATTGTTTCGACTATTGTTTAGTTTCGGGTGTATTGTAGTGTATACAAGTTTCATCGCAAGTAACAAATCCCCTACAAAAATCAACCGGATTCCGCTTATAAAGGTCCAAACACTCATTGGAAATGCGCAAACGAGTGAACTTTTGATCAGTCGTAAGCAATCGCGGCATCCATCTTGCCGAAAGCTTGGAAAGGCCCAATTCTTTCGTTAAAATCTGGTGTACGCGTTCTGTTGAAATGTTTACCATGTCTGCCATCTCTCTCACTTTGAGTCGTCGATCTCGCGTAATAATCTTATGGATTTTTATAATCATTTCCTTAGAAGTTACGATTTTGGGTGCTCCAGAGCGCGCTTCATCAACACAGCTTGTTCTACCACGTTTAAATTCATTTATCCATCTACTTATTGTGGCGGATGATGGAGCAGATTCACCTAATGTTTCCCGTAACTCATCTTTTATTTCGGTAGCTTTCATACCCTTAATTACGAAGTATTTAATCACCGCACGATACTCTGCTTTTTCCATTTTAACAAAACGACGTGTTGCTTCTTTTTCAATCAGCTGTCAAAAATAAACTAATCAACCGATTTATCTAAATATCGGAATGTAAACATGTAAATAGGTTATCTAAATTACAGTGCATTTGTTCTACCAATTAGAAGGCCACTTATGTGTCATTCTCACTACTTGTCAAACTATCTTCGTAGTATGGTTAACGCTCAACCTTATATTAGTGCCCGAAGAATAGTTAACAGACTTAACGTAAGCTGCAAGAGAATATGGCGAACCTTATAAAATTTCGATTTGTATTCGCACCATATCTTACCTTAATTGGTAAAACAAATACCAATTAGAGCACCACCTATGTGTCATTCTCATTACTTGTCAAACTATCCTTGTAGTTCCCAATTTTTATGTATTTATCTTGATGCTATTACATTTTGTACATCTCTAGTTAAACCAAGGTCTTACTTGATTAATAAATGAATATTCTTTTTTCTACACTAAGACGTATTCCTGGGTGACCCAAAACTTTTTTATTTAATCATACATGAATGCTATACAAATTAAACTATCAATTTGCAGACTAATCGTACTATGAGTTGTGTACTTTAAATGACATTTCTTTAAATGTTAGATAATATGTAATAGTTTCATATAGTAGATGATCGTGTCCAGTTACATTGCAATTATTCTATTAAATTTAATACCATTGTCAAAAATAAGAAATTAGATGTTTCAGGGATATTGTTTCACTCTGCTCTCAAATTCTCGTATCATATATTAACTTCAGTATGATTATGGAGTTTCAGAGTTCTCGATTTTCTTATTTCAAGCTATTGAAATGCTATATTATTCTCTGGAGTGTAGTAGATTGGCACGTGTGTACTTAACTTGGTTTTCATATCACCCACATAAAATACTCTCTATTGAGTATGTGTAAAATAATCTTTTGAAATATTTATCCATTCACAGTACCTGGTATAACCCTTCGCGTAGCTCGGGTTATATAAGCTAATCGCAAAAACATATTTTTCAGAGGAAAATTTTTATTAATTCGCTTAAGAATAAAATTGATTGAATTGATTTGATTGCATGTGTCAATATTGGCATACCAGCATGCAGTATCAGATCCTGCGCTTTTAGTATTGCATATTCTCGTTCTCATTTGTAGATTCTCATTGGATTACATTATTATATATTTCATTATGTGGATACTTCGAAGTTATGATTCGTTATTTGTATATAAGTGATCTATCATATTTTATCTTGATTTGTGTTGGAAAAAATAATAATTATTAGATTTGATATTATGAATGCACCTAAACACGTGCTATTTAAGTACATTCTATGTAAGAAATATATATTTTGTGACATTGCTGTTCTTTGAATATAACAATTTTTCATAAACTTAGTTGATTATTTACACGTTGCGTTTATTTATCCTATTTGTCACTTCTGATTAAATAATGAATTTCATTATAAGAAATATATAATGATTTTTATGGCAGAGCTATGTCTTTCCCAGAATTGAACCTGTATAACCAAATATGTACTAACTTATAACATTTTGTTAGATTTTGATAACAAAATCAACGTGCTTATGAATTAAATAACATAGATGACCTCTTTCTTCCATGGTTACCTCCAACGAGAGTAACAGAAATAAAATGACTTCAAAGGTTGATAAACGTGTTTTTTTATATCTTTAAAGTCCACCTTCTTAAATAAAGGAGAGGTAAAACTAAAAATGTACGAAACCATCTTCGTCCCCACTTTGATATACGACTACAAATGGATATTAAAATGAAGATAAAGTCCAAGACAACAACCGCTTTTGTATTCAAAATATTAAAGGTGTGACGAACTTAGGCAGAATACCTAACGCTGATAACTAGGTTAGAAATAGATTTAATCCTGAATGAAATTGAAGAGAGATAACTTGGTTAGTTTGGACACCCTTCCAGAATGCATGAAGGTAATTTAGTGAGACAGATCTGGGAAGCTGGTTAGAAGAAAGACCAAAGAAGAATTGGAATCTAGAAAATGGAGAAGTATTAAAGACAACGGAAATCACATGAAGAGAGACCCAATATAAAGAGAAGAACAGACATTTTTTAACGCAACTATAGCATCCCTAATCGTTTCATGAAAAGGACTTTTTTAAATTCAATATATGCACATTCTAAAATACAGTTTTTCACTTCCTGAATGTAATCGATTTTGTCCAATATTTGTAGCTTATTCCTTTCATCTGCTTTTAAGTATAAACCGTGTTTCCACCTAAGACTTTTAATCGAATTCCACTCATTTGTCGTATGTCAAGTTTAATCGGCCTGAGAAATCCGGCTTAGCGAAACACGTCTTAGAAAATAATCACAGTGTAATCGCGGATTGCCTACATATAATCAAAATATAAAGAATTACCGTGAATTAGACGGTTACGAAAGCATATTCATTGTGAAAAATAAAAACCATGTGTTAAATGTATGTAGGTAAAGGTTCGAAAACATATTCTTACCCCTTCGAGTTCCTGGAAAATACGATTGTTAAAAAAGGTCCATAAACGGAAGCGCGGATGTACTTTAGTATAAGTGTTAATTTTACGACTAGGAAACATATTAAATTGCGTGAAACAAATTTCGGTGTGTAACAACTTAGTTACCGAAATACGTATGCAAAGTGATCGAGCATCGATGTGGTAAGAGGTCTTTATTTACATTTTGTTGTATGAATGTAGGCGTTTATATTTCGGGAACTGGCAACACTATTAATATTGCCTCCGATCTGATGATTGCATCGTGAAGTTTGTCATTTTTGACAATATATTTACCTTGACAGTTTTATTATCCGGTCGGTATTTCTATTGTTGACAGTAACTCGAAAACTTTATGTCAGCGAAAAAATGAAATTAACTCACAAACATTTTCGTGCAATTATTTTTCATAACATTCGGCGTGAATTATCTCAACAAGAATGCATCGACGAGCCGAATTCTTTGTATGGTGATGAAGCATCATCGAAAACTACAGTATGTCGTTGATAAAGTGAATTCAAACTTGGACGGCGTTCTTTGGAGGATGAATTTCGTGAAGGTCTTCCCACAAATGTTGTTGTGTCGGAAAACATTAATGCAGTGTTTGAATTGATAATGCAAGACCGTCAGGTGACATACTGTGAGATCGATGTTTACGTTGGGTACCACTTAATTTGACAAGCGCTCAAAAAAGGACTCGCGTCGATTGGTGCCAAGAAATGCACAAAATATACAATGGCGGTGCTTCAAAGAACATTTATAAAGTCATCACCGGTGATGAATCTTGGATCTATAGGTATGAGCCCTATAGTAAACAGCAGTCGACTGTGGCATTCCAAGATGAGCCAAAACCAACAAAAGTTGTTCGCGCTCGAAGCACATCAAAACAGATGGTCGCCTTTTTTTCCGAAAAAACCGGTCACGTTGCAACCGTGCCTATAGAGAGTTGCAGAACGGTCATTTCTAAATCGTACACAACTATTTGTTGCACATACTTTTTGAAGAAATAAAGAAAACAAACCGAAAACGACAGATCATTCTCCACCATGACAATGCGAGCTCTCACAGGTCAGTTCAAACAATTGAATATTTGACATTTGACCTGTAAATAAATATTGTCCATTGGAACAATGAAAGTTATTCTTTCCCAAAAATTAATTAAACAAATTGACAATGCTGACAAAGTATGTTAGAAAGCCTACAAATATTCAAGATGTAACGTTTTGTAGTACTATAATGTTAAGAAAATCGTAGAAATAATCATTTGAGAAGTAATTCTTTCAAAAAGTTTAGTGTCTCTGCATAGATTTCCAAATATTGAGATAGTTTCTTAAGAAGTGCACTTACACTTGAATCGCGTGAAACTGCAATAACATGAGCAGAAAATTTGTGCACACGCACCGGTATAAATAGTAAATAATGGTTATAAAGAAGATATGTGTAATATCTCACGTCGCTCTAAGGTTGGATATATCTTGATTACTTGCGAGTACGAGCCAAGGGAAGTAGAGGGTGAATAGGGTACGTGATACGATCCAACACATATTTCACCAAAGTGGAGATAAATCAATGGACTTGCCCTTGTCACATTCTCCGATATGCCGTGGTTATTATTTGTGATCCGTTATGAAGGATCGGATTGTTAGAAATAGCGCCTTAAACAGTATTCCGTATAATAGTTAGATGAAAAGGAATTTTTTCCATTTCATATTTTTTTTCCGTATAAAATAATTTTTGAAATTCCATATAAATAAATTTTCACAACCTAAAAAGTGTTTAAAAATAGATAGTGCAGGAATATGATTACTTACACTAACGCGTCGCCTACTAGTCGTCCAGTACCTCATTCGAAAGCACACTTGTGTCAAGAATTCTTTACATATGCATCTAAATCCATAATTATGGATCTAGACAAACAACGTACTTTTACAGAAACAGAATTACTAGTTTCAGATTTATTGAACAGCTAGGACAAGTACTTACGCATTTAATATTGAAAATAAATGATCTAATTAGAGATCTGAATTTCGTTATTTTTCCCTAAATTTGAGGGGTTAGTATAATTTGACAGGAATACAAAGAAAGTAGCACTTTGATGCATAGTTTACCATAGCAAGTAAGCTTAATGTTAACATTGATATTACACAGGCCAACAAACATTTTGGTGCCTGCGATTTTTTAACTGTTCCTGGGTAATTTTTGGATGCAGAATGTAAAAAAGTTCTCAGATTTGGTCTATCAGATCTAGTTTTGAGATTTTTTTAAAAAATTGTGTATATATTTTACGTTATAACTGTTATAATATATAATATTACTATTGACAGTTAAAAAAACAAAGACACATGGATTTAAGTATTTATTGCAAAAACTTAATTTACATAATTACATTAGTCACTAATCACATAAAAGTTTTCTTTTATACGACTTTCTAGAATGGAGTTACTAGGGCAGTCTCGCTGAAGGCTCCAGCAGTAGTCCGCCATCATGTGGCTATCCCATCGTCCTTGATAACGATCTTCCATAGTTTTAATATCCTGATGGAATCTTTCCCCCTGTTCTTCACTACAATCACCTAAGTTTTCTGGAAAACAATCTAGATGGCTGTGAAGGTAGTGAACTTTTATACTCATGTTACACCCGAGAATATTAAAATTTGAAAGCATAGTTTCCACTAATTCTACGTAATTCTCTGCTTTATGATTGCCAAGAAAATTTTGTACTACTTGAACAAATGAACACCAAGCGTTAGATTCAGTTCATTGATGTGGTGAATTGTGGATCTCTAACAAGTTGCCTTATTTGAGGACCATCAAATATACCAGCTTTTAGTTTTTCCGTGCTAATGCCAGGAAATTTACGTGATAAATACCCAAAACAATTTCCATCTCGATTTAAAGCCTTCACAAATTGCTTCATTAAGCCTAGCTTGATATGCAAGGGCGGAAGTAAGATTTTTTCTCTTGCAACCAAAGGTTCGTTGATCACGTTTTGTTTTCCTTGAATCATGACATCTCTTGAAGGCCATTTTTTTAAATCAATTCCAGGCCACCATTTGGCTAATTACATTCTGGGAGATTTCTATTTTGACGATTAAGTACATATTTATCTCTTTATTTGTTGCCCTTTATCAGAAAAAAATATCAATTAACCTATAACCTGTATCTCAAAAACTAGAGCTGATAGAAAAAATCTGGTGGCATTTTTTGGAATCAGCACATTAAAAACATCTAAAATCAGATGTTAGATTTCCGGCACCAAATTTTTTTTTTTCATTTTGTTACCCTGTATTATTATACAAAATTAAAAATATTGCAGAATTTTATTTTCGGGCGGAGATGTAGAGGATTAAATAATATTGAAATTTTCTTGAACTGTGTAATTAATTCCTTATTTTCTGACTTATGAGTTTGGATTCTGAAGAATATTAAATAAATTTAAAGAAATTCCTCTTTTAATTCAATGTAGTACGTATGTATACATATATGTACATTAAAATAAAAATTACTTTTTTTTCAATGTAAAATTAGACAAAATATACTTAAAATCTTCATGTGGCTATTTAGTCCTTGTTTACGTCTGGATTTTTACAAAATATTAAATTTCCTCTAGTGGAAAGCCCAAAGCTCCTGATATACTTTTTAATTTATCCACTAAGATATTTAAATTTTCTGTTGATTTAACTTGTTAATTTCGAAATATTTTGTTTTAAGGGATAGCTCACTGAATTGAAGTACAATAAATATTAAGTCGATTTGAAACGTAAAAAGTTCATTACTCTTTTATGCTTTGAACGCCATCTACAGTTTGAATTACTCTTGTTAAAAAATAAAGAGGGTTTTAGAAAAACTTTAGATCCAAGTTCCGCACCGGCTAAGAATTGATTTAGGTAGTAAAGGGTAATCAGAATATTTTTCTTTGTATGTTTGTATTCTTAGAGATACGTTTAGAAGAAAATACTTGAAAGTAGCTATAAAATCATCCACATCCTGAAACCGCCTTTTACTCAATTCACAAACACGATGTAAAGAATGTTACACACAAGTGATGTGCAGTACTTTGGAAATACATCTCTCAGAAGTTTAGTGCAATTTATCATATTTGCAGCAGTCGATTGCAAAAAAAAACAACCTTACTTTCATAGTAGAGATCAAGAAGATCAGAGACCGTCACTATTTCATATATTGCCATTCCATTGTCTTGTTTGGCTGCTTTGCAAGCATTGAATAAGGTTTGTAGTGTTGTGTTGGGTCCAATATACCATCTACAACATTTACTATAAAATTACCTCTACTGTGAGTTAATTTGTCAATATTGGTCTAAAACTAAAAAACGAAATTAAAATATTGTAATCCATACCCATTCAGGATCTAATTAGTTTCTTATGATCCGAACTATATATGTGTGGAATATATATCAAATAATTTAATTTAAAATGGCACAATCTAATCAAGAAACATATTTTAAAATGTTAATAAAATTAAATTAAATAAAATGTTTCGAAATATCATTTGCATCTTAAAATGAAGCACAAGAACCACTAATATATCATTTGATAACTGAAGTGACTAAAAAATATATAGGCGTGGTTATTTAGAAAATTTTTATAGGTTTGAACACTTTGAACTGCAGAAGGATTCTCCTTTGATCGTTTTTTTCCTCGTCTTCTATATCAGCGCAAACAAATTAACGGGCAAATTCAAAGCAGATTCACTTAAAAGAACCAGTATTATAATCACAGTATCGACCCGATTCTATTCTTACTCTTGAATCTAATTTCTAATTTAATTTTAGGCTTAATTTGCTTGTTCATACATAACTTTTCTGTAAGTCTCACTTTTCACGCCAGGCCATTTTCCCCACTACGGTTAGATGTAGATCTTTAAAATATTGACCTTATAAACAACAAATTACTTACAAAATTACATAGAAATTGTATAGTAGTGAATTTATTTCCAATTAGCGTTGTACTGTATTATTATACTGTTTAAAGATATTGTTTACTACATACCGTTTTGTCTATTTTATATGTAATCTTACACATGTATAAAATAGTATAGTAAGTTAATTTAAACTACATTCTGTCCATTCTTAGTTTTCATGAAATTATGTCCGAACCTATGAATTTTGTACAATAGAAGTATCTATCCGTCTTTGTATGCATGGCTATAATGTTTTTGCTAAGAATGTTAAACCTTTTACGTAGTAAATTAATGTACATAAGTGTTTTACGAATGAGTTTTTGTATCGCCACACATAATCTGTACATTTACGTATCTTAACATAATACATGTTTATATTTATATAAATGCCTAGTTTAAGATATACAGTTATATGTATAAACGAAATACAAGTACATCAAAAAAACGAACATATAAATTACACTATACTTCAGAAGAAAAGTATATAGCACTATAGACTGACACCGGTGCACACATTTTCATACCTACATACATACGTCGTTGGAGGATCGACATTTACCCTCAGAGGCTATGTCTCTAGTATTCTTATTACAAAAACGTCCACTTAGGGAAATTAATGAGGGTTAACTATCAACAAGTTGGCCAGATTCCATATCTCAATATATAATTTTTCGTTATTTTGTACATGAAATCATGATTTGTCATAGTGTGTTGTTACTGGTGATGATAAATAATATTAAGGTGAAATACCAATCGATAGAGCGACTTAAGAAAATTATAAATGTACATAAGATGCAGATACTCAAAGCTCAAGAAATACCAGTATTAGTTAATTTCCAGTGGACAAGTTACATTACAAATCTTTGTATTGACAAAGTAAGGGAAATCGGGTATCAACCCTATTTTTTGATGTAAGCATTAACTAAATTCAGCGTATATCATTTCTTTCACATTTAGCTAAAACTTTCAAAAGCAATAAGCATGTGAAATCCAAAAGATGTGATGCACACTATCATTACTAATTTTATTGGGTTTCGTATGTTTATTGGGGATATTTGAATACTGTACTGTATAAAAAATGTAAATCAAGCGAAACATTGCTTCCAACTTAGAACTCATTCTCTATTCATGGATAAAAAATGTGATTTAGCGGATTTTTCGCAATATACTAATAATGCTATGCATAGTCAGCGTATGAATACATGAAGTCGCGAAAATCTCTTGTGAAACATATCAAATCAACCAAATTGATTATAATCACAAAATAGTAATGATAACGAAAAGCCTGACGTGTAAAAACATAAACTTTACAATCAACATTAAACTTTACTTTCGATCAAAAACAAAATAAATTCTTACAAATAGAAAAATGCATGTAAAGACATACTTAATATATGCGCATTTAAATATTATATATTTAATTTAGATTGGTATATTAGTATACACCCAGTATATATGGTAATTGCAGTCACTTATTACGATTAAAAGAAAAACTACACACAGCGGAAAGCTATTGCAAGTAAATTGTAAAAGACAATAAAAAAGAATGAAAAAGGTGAGGGAACCGAGATCGTAATGGCTTTAAAGCCGCAACCCTCAAATGAGTTTAAGTTTTCAAATAAAACAGAATCGTGATCCCAATCAACATTCATAATGGAACCTCGAAGTCATCCGAAAGAAAATAAAACATTCTTACTAGATAAATTGATTGTTCGGGATGAGGAAATATTGATTTTTCTTCGGTAGACTTTCACCATAAATTCGAATTATTTCATTTGGGAACCTAAGTGTTCGGCAGAATAATTTACGAGAAAATGTCAGAATATTGTTCATTGTAAAGGAAATATTTCACAAAAAATGCATATATTGGATGATATTAATGCTATCTATGATTAAAAATGTACATATATTCTGTGAAATAAGCAGCTCGTTTATTTTATATTAATTTGAAGTTATATTGAGAATATTTATTTTAAGGTTTTCTTTTGCACCTTCAATTTTACTATGCTATATTCATTGCATTATTGTAACCATCCTCTTTCAAATTGTTTGTTCCTTAGTGTAATGAACAACAGGAAGAAGGAAAATTAGAGCCATTGGAGGAATTTTTCTTTTACCCAGTAATGAATTACATAGCAAAAATGAATTGCTGAGAGCACTTATTATTGCCATAAGATTTTGAATAAGTGAGAAAAAACAAAAGAAAAGACAAATTATATTTAACATTACTTTCGAAATATAACTCTAAGCTGCTATTTGTTTTTCAAAACATTCTTTCACTTTTAATTGTACAGTGAAGATAATACAAATTCTCAATGACTATCTTTTGTTTAATAATTTAGTAAAAGAGTTTCGAGGAAAAGTCTTGCCTACAAATAATGAAATAATGACAACTATGGTGATCCATTTTGAAAGTGAGACCGCTATTTCGTTTATATAATTACAGAACTATTAACTGAGCCTTAGTTAATAGAAGTGAGATAGTTATAATGAAAAGTATAAAGAATATTCCTTTATGTCATGTTTTTTGCTTGTTGAAAGAACCTAATATGCTACAATAAATTTAATATTCAAAAGTAATCACTTTTAGTCATGTACATTTTGTTAAAAAGAATTGGCACACATGAAAATTACGTATTACAAGATCTATAGAAATGCGTATCATCATAGAATTAAAGCTATCATTTTATTCTAAATTTGTGAGAGAATTTTAAAAGTGCAGTATGAAGTACATGTGTAGTTAAATCTGTGTTAATTTGAAAAGTTTTCAAATAACCTTGCGTATATAAGCTTAAATTATAATCATCCTTGTATTATGCCGATCTTCAAAAGAGATTTACATTTTTTTAATTTAAGATAAATATCTCTTATCTGTTGTGTTCCTTTCTTACTTTAAAGTGAGGGTTACGTGAAAGTTAAGGCGTGTATGTATGCGTAGTGTCAGTTTCATCCCCTATCCCTGGAGATGGTCAAATGAAAGTGCAGCTTTTATAATTTTCTGATGAAATACATGTTAAATAAGAGAATAATACACAATTAGAAATTTTTATTGACTTAGTATTTTTTAAATAACTTGATCGAATGAGAAGTATTTATAGCAAGTGTGATGAAATTACGTTACAATAAATTTAAAAATATGAAGTACTATAAGTACGTTTCTGATTACTCAAAAAATATCGTTGTGGAAGTATTTCTACCACAGGAAAACTATCAGCGCTATTTGAAAACGAATTATTGACTAAATCAAAATTTCATATTTATTACAAAGTAATATGTGTACTAATAATGAATGTGTAGTTATAAGGTAAACCTTTAACTTACGTGAGATCAAAGCAAATGTGTTAATTGCATAGGCATATCCAAGTAGCGTTCAACATCTCTTATCGGTTCATTAAATCACTAAATCAACACAAAAATAAGCAAATTAATGATATGTTATACAGAGAAAAATAGAAAAAAAAGCGTTTTGAAACACATTCGTGATTTACAGTAGGTTGAGTAATTATTTTGCTAGTACAAAACAAGAAAATATAACAGAATACATCAGTTTTATAGATTTCTGTAAGGTAAGTATATACATAATGCCTTACATCAATAATGCGAATGCAAGATTGTAAGGTACTATGATTTAGAATACAAGATTCCAAGCCTGGCGCTAGTAATAATAAATTTGAGCTACATGTATATGAATATTAAAAACTCTAGATATGTTACACACAAAAAAAAAGATCATAGTTAAATTATTTTTAGTATGTACAGAAGGTACTAGGAAAGTTTTGCAATATGACGCAACAATGAATCGTAGGAAGCTGTTTGTTGCTGCATGTTGAGGCTTAGTTATTCATTGAGAGTGTAAAGTGTTTGCGATGGCATCGTGGTCACGAAATTAGATAAGGGCTGTTTTGCGTTATAATTCTCTTGCACTAGGTGATATTTGTCCACATCGCACAAAGATATTCAGGTGGTATAGAGAATTCCAAGGGGAAATTTAACTGTGGAGGATGCTGAGAGGCCGGGAAGGCCACGAACGTCAGTTACGGAGGAAAACGTTACTACTGTGAGGAAAATGCTTGGCGAGGACAGGCGAGTGACATACCAACAGATAGAGGGTATTTCAGGCATAAATGCACCAGCAATTCGTTCGATTCTGAATAATCACTTGCACGTGAAGAAACTTTGTTCTCTCTGGGTGCTGCATCGACTGACTGAAGAGCAGACGCCACGACATGTGATTTGGCGCTGAGAGATGCTAAAAAAGTTTAATAAGGGACAATCTCGGTATGTGAACAGCATCGTGACAGGTGACGAGACTTGGCTCTACTATTACGATGTGCCGACCAAAGCTCAAAACAAAGTTTGGGTCTTTGATGATGAGGACACGCCCGTAGTTGTCAGAAAATTCCGATCTGTAAAGAAGAAAATGATAGCTATATTTTTCAAATCGAGTGGAATTGTGAAATGCATCGTTTTGGACACATAGAAGATAGTCACAGCTAAGTGGTGTACTGAACAGTGCCTGCCTAAAGTCATTGGATCTAGAAGAACCTGCGGCCAAAGTCGAGAATGGACACCTGGTTCTTCCATTACGATAATGCTCCAGCTCACCGCGCCAGAGCCTGCACCGAATATTTAACCACGACAGGATCGAACACCCTCCCTACAGTCCAGATCTTGCTCCCTGCGATTTTGCACTGTTCCTGCATGTGAAAATGAAGCTAAAAGGGAGACGGTTTTCCAGTGATGAGAATCTTCTGTGAGCTTGGGACAACGAGTGTGCTTTACACCCTAGTGAAACTTGGCAGAACTGGTTTAAAGGTTGGTTTCGGAGGATGGAGAAGTATATTAAGTGTAGAGAAAATTACTTTGAAAAAATTAAATAAACAAAGTTATATTGCAAAACTTTCCTAGTACCCTTTGTATGTAGGGTATTAACCATAGAGAATTATTGAAGCGCTTCAATAAAAGATTATACAGAACCCTTGATTAAGACTAATGCGAACAATATACCTATTGTTGACTGAAATATTTCCCTAAGAGCAATGTGTATGCAATTTTTGAAATGTTTAAAATGTTTATAAAGTACATATGTTGTGCATTTGTAGTTCTCTGACTCTATTTTGAAAAATTATTAGAAATGAAAGAACAAAGATATAAGATCAAATTTTGTGTTTGTCTAAGAATATTTACAACGAAAACATTTTCCATGACTACTAGTGAGTACTAAAAAAACCATAAGGGTAGGAATAGTAATTACTTGTACAAATTTATAAGTAACTAATCCACCAGTTCTCTAAGTTATCATGATAACGTTTGTCTACACTCGGGCGTCATTTTTAACACAAAAATTGCAAACGTACTGTATCTCCTTAGGAGACGATGACTTCAAATATAACTGAATGATCTCAGGACTTTAAAGATGATTTTAAAAACGTTCACAACAATGGCAGCATCGCTGGGATAAGATTATTGGATTATAGGATGACTGTACAGCACGGAATAGAAGTAACATTATTTAAGATTAATATTTATGATTAATAAACAGAGTTTTAGTCGTATTATTTCTATTCTTAATTGAAAATCTTTCGCATATACGAAGGTAGGCTAAAAAGTCCGTTAAATGATGAATACATGGCGAAAGTTGTCTCTTTAAAAGTGTGGACTGACAAATATCAGATTTTGGAGTTTTTGATGAGATATATAGTGTTAAAATTCGTCATTAGATACTTCTTAAAAGCCTTATCAGCAACATGTGTTCATAATGAAATGAAGGATGGCCTAAAGAACACGGCTCCTTTGTTTTCCACAGCTATGAATGGGTACTGAGCTCAAATGTGGTCGCACAACCGTCCTTTGAGAGTTGTGAGTGGAGTATGGAAAAGCTGCCCGCGAGGCGGGTTGTCCAGCTTCTTATAATAGATAGAAAATTAGTGCGAATGCAAATTAATTGTAAATATGAATGTTTGGAGTGCTTTAAGTAGATCTCATGCGCGGATTTATCACTAAAAGCAAGAATTAATTGTTGTTTCATCTGTTAGAAAGGTTAATAGTTTTCATTTTTAAGGTGCTTTTCTCATTAATTACCTTTCAAAAATCCAAATCATCGTGGGCGCATATTACGTGAGTTTTTAAATAAATTAAAACAAAAAGTATTGAAAACTACTTTGCTTTAGTTTAGAAAAAATCGTTTTTCACAAAAATGTTCAGACTGGCAAAGTTAACGAATTAGACTTCTATTTGTTGTATGCGTTGTATTTAGCATCGTCGGATACTATCGGGTACTACCTTTTTCCACGCCTAAAAGACAAAAGACAAAAATTTTTCAGTGACAATGTTAAAGATGCTGTATTTGTTCTTAATTTCTTAATTTTATCAAGGAATACCAAGGAATAAAGATTTTGATTCATCGCTAGTGCAAATATATTGAAGCCTCTGCAGATTTTATAGAAATAAATGCAATTTAAGCATTGTAGCTCAGTTTTGATCATATATTCATTAAGCATTTTAACTTGAAATTGCTTTAGTACCACATCTATAAGCTGTGTTAATTATGTCATGGGACACCCGGTACATTAAAGCATTAAAAATACGTTGAAGCATGTGCCACATTATATGCATATCAATATTTATTTCCTATGTGTCGTTCGACCTATCTGACCCCTTCCAATTAGACATGAAATAGTAATTTCTGACGTAAATTAAATTAAATAGAAAAATATATTTGTAACGAATTGCGGCAATTCGTATAGAGAATTATCTGGAACGATGAAAACATGGACATTTTATCTGATGGTTTGAATATAGAGAGCATCCACTTTTGTAGGTATTACATGTTTACTTTCATTCGCAACAATTGTTTTTAATGTAACCTACAAACGGTCATTATAATAATAAATGGCACTTGTCCTTGATTGCATAATACAACTGATCTTTACCCGACCTCTCTGTCCTGGTCTATTTTATGAGAACAATAATATTATCCAGTATGTAAACAATAAAAGTATCACCTCATTTCCTGATGAACTTTATGTAAATGAATACTTTTGAAAAATGTCATTTTTTGAATACCAGGATATGTCACCACAATTTCAACCTTTAACCTTAATTCTTATTCTATGCCAACAAATGAATTGTTTCGAAGGGTTAATATTAGAAATAAATACACAATAGTGGAATAAAGTTAAAAGAAAATGAATAACGCTATTTCTGTTATTTAGTTCGATATAAGTTTATAAAAGAAAAGATTGTGTAATTGGGTGTATAATATGTGTCATAAAAAATAATTATTACTCCAAAATTTTCTTTTTTATGCTATTAGGTAAAAGTTACACTAGTATACAAAAGTTTACAAATAAAAAAGTAGTAGTAAATTAAATGTTCCAGTAATTAAATGTATTGATGTAACTCATCTTGCACATTTTTTTGTACCCGAAGGTTTTCATGGAATTAATTTGAATGGAATGTAATAAATGTATTCTCGATGATATTCAAAAACTCATATTTTGATATGCATTTAATAATTTTTCTATGCCATCTTAATAAAGCGCGGGATTTTCGCTACAAACATAGAACTTGCAACTCAACTTCAGTTAAGCACTTTCAAAATTGTCCGTTGTAAGATCATTTTCATTTTAGATCCACTTAATTTTATTGTACTTGTTTCAGGAAAATTTTCTTCAAGATAGGTTAATCGCGGAATGGTTTTTTAAAGCACTTTAGCAAATTTTTTTGTTAATCCAAGTTTTATGTGAATGGCGAAAGAAATATTTTGTTTAAATCAATTAGTGTTGAAGCTTGTTTTTTTCTGGTTTGTATATTGTTCATTGTTCACAATTTCATTTGACGTAACGATTACAAATAACAGTGTCTTTCCATAGACACAGAAAACAGTAGGAGTTAGTAAAAAATGCACTTTACCCATTAATATTCTGATTATCTTTAGATTATCGCAATGTTCCATTAATGTTATGTTTCTCTTAACTATACAGATTAAGCTATGGGAAATAATGGTTTTCTGTTGCGTGCCGTTATGATGTAAAAAACTGCTTTCGGAGTTTTTTTTGGATGAATTGATAGAAAGCCGCCATTCGCACGTGTGCTTCTTTGTCAATTTTTTATAATGTCCATTTACATCTTCATCATGTGGTACGTTTACTTTTAAAACATATGAAGTGTTAAAATTTACGTCGCTGTAACACGCTTTGCTTTGGAAAGAACCAAACAAGAAGCTGATGTACCGCAATCGCAGAAGCTTTTGTCAGTTTTCATTCTGTCTTTCTAGGAAACCTGTACATTTGATGGTGGTACAGGACATGGCAGAGTATCACTATAAAGAATTGTACGAACATGCACAACATGTACAAATAATAAGTTGTTCATAAACTACATGGTTTTTATTTAGTATGTTACACCGAGCAATAAAAATTTCATTTCGTGAACATTTCAATTTCAATAAGTTTTTTAATTTTTAATTAATTTATTATTTATAAATATGAGATTTGATTAATGTTCAAAGTAATGTTACTATTTGTAAAATTAGATAATAATGACAAAAGTTTTGAAAATCTTAAAAAATATGCCTTAATTGAATCGCGTATTACCGATTGTACATGAACTGACATCACATTCATTTAAAACCAAGGACGTACGACTTAGCGTGGATACAAGCCTGCAAATTTGAGTGGTCTATATGCAAGAAAAGTGTCCTCTTCCTTTAGAAGTATACTAGTCAATAATTGTGAAATAAACAGCCAGAGCAAGCATGCTATTTGTTCTTTCTTGTAGCAGTATAATTCACAGAGGTTTTGTTCTCTTTTAAGACGTAATTTAGTGTTTTAATTTTTTGTTGGCAAAACAAAAGTTGTTATTATTGTTATTAATAAAGCTATTATATATGTATATATTAAGGAAAAAATTCAACTGATTATTTTTAAAATTGCTCCATGTTATTATGAAATAATAATTATGAAATAAAATGATGTCGCATTACGTATAAAAAATATATATGTACTTCAAAACACTAAAAATATAATGAATTTAATTTATAAAAGAATATAATATTTACACTAATATCATTAGAATTTTAAGAGATCTTAAATCTAGAGGATTGTTAGCAAAACACCTGCATTTTCTTCGAAATAACATAAGATATGCTTGTATAAAATTTAATTCACCTTCATTATCTCATGAATTTATTCCTAAAAATACATTTGGAAATCATTTTTATTCAATAAAACGATTATATTTTCCTTAAATTTGAATTACTTGTCTGAATGGATTTTGATTGCTATTTTAAATTTAATAAAAGTATTTAAATGTCAAGCACCAGTTTTTATTTACTAGTATACAACTTTGAGTCATTTTCTTAAAATTTAGTAGGAGTTTATATTAAGACAAAAGTTACTTAAAATGATGACAATACATTTAAGAAAATTATTTAAATCATTAACATTAATAACATGCAAATAATTACGAAGCAATTAAAATAAAAATTAAATAATATTCTTATTAACTACACTTAATAATGAAACATATATGAATGCATAAATAAATTAAGAAACACAATCATATCTGACCATGGCAATATTTCGGAATATTCTAACATTTCTATTCCTTTACTGTAAAATTTCTTTAGTAGATGTCCTGTCTATATTTAATGCTAAAACCTTCTTCTCTTCACTAATTTCCGTCTATAGATGGCAGTTTATTAATTTATAACTTTAAATTTATCTTCTAAGTTTTTATTATTATTTATTATTTATAACTTCGCCTATTTATTATTTACTTAAAATAGTATTATTTGACACATAATATTTATACCAATTTTATATTTTCAACTAAATACTCATAAATTATCCTTCAGACATGTGTGACTTAACCTTTTTTATTATTAACTGTTTTGAAGAAAAATTTCTTTCAGATTTGTTGGTGATTTCTTGTGGAGAAAATAAGATACTTTGTTGAGTTTGAAGGGCAATGGTTTTATATATATATATATATATATATATATATATATATACTTAAGATACCTTGTTGATTTTGAATGGCAATGGTCTATATATATTATATATATATATATATCATTGCCATTAAAATTCAACAAAATATCTTATTTTCTCCACAAGACATCACGTATAAATTATCTGAAAGAAGTCTTCAAAACAGTTAATAATAAAAATAGTTAAGTCACACATGTCTTATCTTTTTATTTGTGTTATTAGAGCTCATTATATTTTTCTAAAAATTAGAAATAACAACAAAAAACAAAAGCCAGTTATTTTTCTGAAGATTGTTAATGGCTAGTAAAATTTTTTATTATAAATCTATTTCTTATTTTCAAATTAATTTGTATTAAATAGTTTCTAAATATCCTTTTCTAATAGATTAATAGGTTTTTACCTATTTTATTACCTATTTAGCTATGATTATTTATAAGTTTCTTAAATGCCCTGAAATCTTTCTGATATTTCCTTCCGATCCCTAACTCTATTCTTTGTAAATTTTATTTATATTAATTAAAACTTATCTTATTTTATGTTCACTGTCTACTACGAACAATTTAACAAGAATTATTGCCTATTATATGTATAATAATTACAAATAGTAGCTAATGATATAATGTTTTATTTCATATCGATACCAAGAAATATGATTTGACAATATTTATTTGAATCTATGTATTCTTAGTTATTTTATCACTAGTAAGTGTTTAGAAAGAAATATATGTATATTTGACATAATCTTTAACATACATAAAATTCGGACCTGTTCCAAATTTCAATTATATACAGAGTATTTTATTATTATTATTTAATTGCCAGTTAGATAATTAATTTATCTTACAATATGTCTCGTTATTGTCAGTACGATATAACATAATAATACACTCCGCGCAACATGAATACCAACTGCATATATGACATTTGTAGTTGGTATAAACATGGTAGCGCGCTGGAATTGTTATTTTCGAAAATAAGAGGGTTGATAAAAAGATGTATGTAGGTACCAAATATAATTTTTGTAAAAGTCAGTGCAAATGTACGTTACTAATGACAATAAGTAGAGTAATAAACGCCACTTGAATACGACCAATCTACAAAATATTGTTTGCAATAACAAAATTTATTGTTCAATAATGAGTACTTTTGCCATTATATAACCTCAAATAGTCGGGATGGAATGGAATTATACATGTTTTTTTCAGCGCCTGCTCTAGTTCGTCAGCGCAAATTGGGTAGCATTAGTACAATTTAGACAACCATCCCCAAACATTTTCTATGATGTTCAGTCGGGGAGAGCGATTCGAGAACCTATGTTCTTGAAACCAGCGTCGAACAATGCGCGCGGTGTGAATACTGGCATTATCCTGTTGGAAAATAAATGGCCCACCTGCCATAACGTTGGAAAATTTGTCTTTCACCTGTTGCAGCAGACGTACTTTTAATTGCCCTTACTATTACTAAATCAACAGGTCCGTTATAGGAAACAGCTCCCCATACCATGACTGAACCAACATCGGCTCGCCTTCGTGACTAAATCACTTCATCTTTACGTAAATCGTGGAAATAATAAGAAAACCCATATAAATTACTTCTTCTCGTCACTGAAAATAACAGTTTGCCATTCTCTTGTATTTTTGCTTTGCAGTGCGCTGAAATTCCCTTAAAGGAGGCCGTCGTTTAATTTTCAAACGTTTTAAAGAAATATATGTATATTTGACATAATCTGCCGTTAACGAATTCGATGCTTCGCGTAATAACGTTCTCTCTTAGTTGACGGATGTTGTTCGCCCTTTAAAACGTCGGGATCCCTAATAAAATTGTTCACAACCTGGTGTGATATATTTTCTTTGCAGTAGCCCTTGAGGAATACCCTTCTTTATTATTATTATTTAATTGCCAGTGCACAATACCCTTAATTACAGATGTTTGTTTATAATTAATTTATCGTATCCAACCGGCGCGGTGCAATATGTCTCGTTATTGTCAGTACGATATAACATAATAATATACATATATAATCGTGCGCGGAGTGTATACATATATAATCGTCAGACAATCTTCAGCTCCAGTAAGCAACAGATCAGTTCCATAAAATGTTCGATCTTGTTGAAACATTAAGAGAACGGTCCGGTTTTAACCACTTTTAATTAACTACAATAATTTCACCATTTCATTCAGATTATTCAATTTACCAAGTTCTTCATGAATATGTCTCAAAATCCATTAAGTAATGCTTGAACTACCTTTTCCTATCAAATTAGTGATAAAATAACTACATTGATCTTTCCTCTGATTTCTGACTTTATACAAATACTATCCTCAATGATATTCATACTCACAAATATAAAAATAACCATATTCATTTAATAATGAATATGGTTAATGTTAATACATGTTAATACATGAACTCTACTAACAAAATTTTAAATAATAAAATAATAAAACCAATTCATTTTCTTCACGTGTGTCAACATACCATACTAATTAATTATAAATAAACAAAACATTGCTAAAAATTCACTAGTATTAAAACGTTTATATAGTTTTTCATAGCCTTTTAAACATTAGTCCTGGATATTTTAAACTATTAAACACTTTAAACTTTATAGTAATATTAATTCAGTTAAAAAGGTATGTATTACCTCATATTATGTTACCCACATTAACATATGTTCGCTACTGTTTTTCGGTTATTTTCCTCTTGATTTTAAATGTTATCCATATTTACACATACAAGATAAAACGCAACTAATGTCCAATAGGAATGGGTTCTAAAAACAATTGCATATATTTACATCAGAATCCAAAAGAATTTTTATTTATTTATAAATAAGAGAATAAGTATGATTTTCGTTATGTACATATTGAAATTACCGTTTCTGTGTTTTATATATCCTAAATGCAACTGTGAAAATTGAATTTAAGGCTTAATAATTATGAAGTATATACAAAATTTTTAAAAATTACTGTTTAGAATTACGCAATGGAATTTAAATTTATATGAAAAATGTTATCGTTAAATATTTTGCAAAATTAAAAATTCTTGTAATATGTTACATTCCTACATGTTGGATTTGCATATATAAGCCCTTTATATTGATATATATGTTTATTCAAACTCAATCCATATCCATAACAATATCACACTAACATATTGTTGCAATGCTTATAAATTGATTTCAAATAAATATGTTGTAGGTTCTTACACCATACGTGTGTCAATACATAAGAATAAACTATAAAAAAACTATACGATATTATTTGGTATTTACATAATAAACAACACAATCAATAGTTTTATTTCTTTTTAATCAAGACATTTGCATATGTTCATACATACATACAACATAATTACATATCATTCCTATTGAATTTCTCAAGTAAGTACCTAGTTATTTAAGATTAAGTATAGTGAAGTGCATATATTAAAACCTTCTCAAATAAGAGATTTGACACAACCTTGCAAAAAATGTAAGAAATCTGTCACATTTAACACGCTTGATGACAAGTTAACTAATTCCTCATAAACTATCCAAGTATATTCAGCCTTCTCATATCATAACAGTATAGTACTTCATCAAATGCAATCTATTAAAAGTATGTAAAAATGTTATTTTGGTTTAAATTGCCTGAATTTAATAATTTCGTACACGAATTATGCATAATATGATACAAGGTAATATTCGGTGCATGTCTTACTACTTATTACTTTTTATGTATGTATCTTAAAACAAATATAGTTTTTCTAAAAACTCCAATATTTATTAAAAAAATAATATTTTTGAAATAGCTTGAGAAAGTTTTATTCAAACGGATACAAAGGATCATGCCGAAATAAATTCAAATTGGTTTCAAAGAAAGTGTTACGAGGCATTGTAATTCGGTATAGCAACACGCACGACCGTAACATTTGTAAGTGACGGATCTGCGGCGGGATTAAACACCAACAAGTGCAATATGGAATCACACAAACACATACACCGAAGGCAGTTCTGGCGGCGGCTGAAACGAAGGCAACGCCAGCGGTTGCAACATCTGGCTCGACACGACAGGACGAGGGAAGGTTGAGGTTTCACTCGTCCTCCATCCACACCAAGCCCGTTTCTAGTAGCATAGCTTTGATATTAAATTTTTAATGAAATTTTACTTCACCTCTAATGCCAAGTTCCTGGATTTTCTTCTTCTTCAACATCGTGCCACCATCTACCTCAAAATTTTATTTATCTCTAGTAATTTCGAGTCTTCTATATTTCCTATGTTGTGTAACTGTAAATACTTATATACAATACATACTGTACATACATACGTATGTGTGTATATGCTCCACAATTAGTAATCTAAATAACACATGGTCAATGCAAGTCAGTTTGGTGCATATACTTTTTTATATTTCGTTACTTAAAATTGTTTCATTTCGTAGTAAATATTCCATATGTATTTCATACATTCGCATTATTATTATTATCATGTATGTATGAATATGTTTTGACAACATTTTTGCAGCGGTTTTCATGTGAAATAATAAATCCATTTTCAAGGTATATCAAATATTGTCAAACATACATACATACATATATAGAATTAAAAGGACTTTCTTTAAAATGAAATAAATTATTCTTTCTTTTTAAATCTATTGATAACTTATAGAAAACTATTGCTTTATATTAAGGACGTGATTCACAAAATTTCAAGTGTTACTTTTCTTATGTTCATTATGCTTCTTGTAAACTTTTGATTATATTGTTGTTGCTTTGAACTACAAGCGAACATCTCAATTAAAAAAATAAAAAAAATTATTAATAAATATCAGCTGTAATAGATGTTTAAAGTGAACTCTTTCATTGCCTATTCAGTTTCACTTAATCCATATACATACATACTTTCAATGGAGACTTATTTTATATTATTATATTTTTTAGGTTGATTTCTTTAATTATGCAGGTTTACTATAACTTTGAACACAATGTAATATAATCATATATGTAAATAAATTAAGTTTAGCATTCTTAATAGATTTAACAATGATTTGAAATATGTGTATGTTCAGCAATTTTGATATTTTAGGGGTATGTATTATACTAATGAGAAAAAATATATCACATTATAATAGCTTCTTCATTAAAACTTTGCGTGGAAACTTCGAGTTTAGGTTAATAAAAGAAAATGTTGTTTGAATAAATCTGTCTCATCACATTTACATTCTGCAGGCTACGAGATATTAATTTTATAAAAGTGCGCTGGAAATTGTCTATGTCTGAATTTTAACCTTGCAATTGTTTTGTAAAGGTATCGTGCGACATTGACTTTGGATAGCGAAAGTGTAAACATTGTGCGTTGTATTAAGATGAATTGTGTTATTCTGTTTTTAAACGACGCTCTCCGCTTTAGTAATTTGTGTTCTAAAATATTTAATATATATATATATATATATATATATAAAATTTCTGACTTTATTTCAACGATGTACATTTGTGCAGTACTTTCGTATTATAGTTTGTCAGTACACTCTGGGATTAATGATTAAAATGTTATTCCAGTTGTTTTCTTTTGCATACTCCAGTGCCATGATGACAGCTGTTGTTTCAACTATAAATATACTATTCCAGTTATGCAATTTCGGTTTACTACAAAAATCTGCAGATAGATTATGAAAAACGCAATCGTATCTTTAACAATAGTATCTGCAGTACTCCACACACTTAGTTAAGGAACGGTTGCATCCCAGATGCTATTTAAGACCTATTTGTGTACTCTATGGTCATTCTATATGTTACTAATATAAAGTGGAAGTAGAACCATAGATGTGATGATCTAATAGAAATATGATAATGACGGAGGCCAAGATATTGCCAGGTTTATGTAGAAAGAAGATATGTAGGTATCTGTATGCCTCTTTTATGGAGGGCAAGTTTTTCATATCGGATAGATTCCGAATGTTCTAACATTGCCAATTTGCTTATATTGTCTAATAATTCCATTTCTTTCGCAGATTTATGTTCTTTATGTTTACAAACCGTCTTTTATTTTTTTTTTAAAGGAATCTCATAATAAATCAGAACGAACAAAAATATTGCAATGTTCATATGATGCACTATATCACTACGCATGTGTAGTGTCAACGTTGCTAGATTGGTCCGATTGTTCGCCGTACATATAACCTACACCAAATTCATAAAATATTTAAATATTTAAAACAAATTAACTTCGTGGTTATTATATTTGCATTTTTTCATTATGTCTATCAGAATACATGTATGTACGGGCTATTTCTTACACCGTATATTTTGTTAAATACAATGTAATTGTAATGGTTTTATAAAAATATAAAAAAGACATGATAATATACCCGGTGAATAAGGATTAATAAATTAAAAAGGTACAAAGCAAACATTTTAGGTTGCAATGAAAAAGGTATAAATATAGTGTTGCTACTGCAGTGATTCTCAAGTTGAATGGAGCGAAGACACTAAATGAGGATTGCAAGCATATCGTAAAATAAGAAATAATATGTTTTTGAAAATTGTTTAATTTTGTGAAAGAATGTCAATAAAGTACACTCTCGCATAAATTATAAATAAGTTTAATAATTACCAGCGACTCCCTTGGGTCTTGCATGGCAAAGTTTTTCGAAAGAAGGTTTAATATTTGAAAGCAACTACGGTAGAAAAACGGTTTTGCAAATGCAGGATGTTAAAAATGGTAATAGTATATGAAATGTTCTTGTTTTCGTGAAGAAATTCATCATCATCAATAATCCATGCCTTCGCTAATTTTCAAATAGTGATTATCTTTTGATTTTGCCACTTGCCGTGAAGTTTATCAAGATTTCTTCTTCGGCAGTTGTGAGACCATCTGGTGTATTTTGAAATGTGTCCCTAATCCACTCGTAACTTGCTATGAAGTTGTTGTCAGAAAAAAATTACATTTTAAAATTCCTTGCCAGCATGGCTAAATGATTCTCAGTGGTCGCCTTGTAAGTTTTTACAAATTCATCCACTTTGCAAACACAGTTTTCTTGTTTACATTTCTACTACACAATTCCAACTTTCATCAAAACAGATTAAAGGTTTAAGGTATTTAATTTCGCGAATATGTTGACCAAGTAGCTCTGCTTGCAGTCTGTTTTCTTCTTCTAGAAAAATGACGACTTTATCTCTTAATTCATGAACACGTTGTAAAACTTTCCCACGCGATAACCATATTGCCTCGCTATAAAACAGTAACAGTGAATGTACTACACACTTGCTTTTACAAAGTATAGATTCTTAATTTAACGCTCTCATTTTGGTATATTTTACTACGGTTACGATCGTCTTAACTACAATATTCAGACCAGTACCCATCTTTTTGGAAGCCAGAGCTATTTTGTGAATAATGTGTCCAGACATACTTTGCAGATTTTTCTTTGGCAAACTTTAGAGTTTTCCAAATATAGCGCGAGCATTATCGATGCATTATTCTGACTCAAGTTTTCCACTCTGTAATAACCTTATTTATAAAGGCGTTTAATATATTAAATAATTCAAGTGATGTTACTCGGCATACTATCAGAAAATCGAACATAGGCAATTAAATGAGGATCTTTATTGCTGTTTGTTGTCTCATTAAGATGAGTTGAAAGTAATTTCTCCTGAAATGTTGATGCTCTATATCTTCAGTTTTATCATCAATTCGACGGGCAACATTTGATGGAGGTATGGATTTGACATAAGTATCTCTAATTATACACAGTTTCTACAGCCTCAATCGCAGCTAGCAGAATTAGTTCTTTGTTAATGGTGTTTTATTATACATCTGGCTATTTTATATGAAACTCTACTTTTCATTCACAGACAAAGCTTTAATGAAAAATGCAAAGGCAATTTTTTGTTTCACATAATTTTAATTTTAATTGAAGAATTTTCGGGGTTTGGTTAGATATTCACTATGAAGCGTTTTCAAATGTTGTTTAAGTTTATTAGATTTCATGCTGTCTGCTGCCAAAGTTTTTGAGCGAATCACACACAAGGGCTTTTTTTTAATTTATTTCGGTGCTGGTATATCCAAGATTCGAGTATTTTTGAGAATATTTTCTAGATTTTATTTTTGGAACAACGCTCTTTTACCTATTTGTTGATGCTTCGCTATCGTCTAATTCCTGCTTATGCCTATTTAAAAATTTATCTATGATTCTTTGTAAATCTCCTACTGCTCGAATACAGACAATTGCAGTCAATACCTAAATTACAACATACACAATCGAGAATCGACTCGTCTGGGACTTGCTGGAATTGAATAAAGTGTATTTGGTATTTATATATTATACAATATATACACATGCTTCGTGGTCGCGGCAGACGTTCCGGAATATTTGAAATAAATAGAAATTTCTTGGTAAGTCAAGAGAGATGATAGAGGGACACTGATTCTGATTTTATTAATGCCGCGGATCGGTGTTGCTATCAATAAATTTACCCTTTCGCGGTAATGTAATTTAGGCAGGGTGTCATAGTGTTGCCTTAGCGTCAAAACATTCAAATAGAAGCTATTATAATTACAGAGCTATGATCAAAAATTGGGTCGCAAATTTTAGAAGGCTGAGAAAAGCTGTGCTGATATTGACCCTGTGTTCGATATTAAAGAAATACACAATCAACTTTAACTACAATAATATTTAAAAACAAAAGTTTCGCATGATGAACTATTTCAACAAAAGTTCAAATTATTCTGAATATTTTATTTTTTATAGATATAAATGAAACATTAATGATATTTAAAAATCTGTCCTTTAAATTCCAACTGTAACTTCAGTATCTAAAAATATAGTGCGATATTGAACAATAACAGACTCATATTTTACAAGTGTACAAGTATATAGAAGCGAGGGTGTGATTATAATAATATTTTAAAGGATAGATTTTAGTCAGGTGAACATAATTTTGAATAAATCGTTACGAAGATGTCGAAATATGTGGATGTATTCGAACGAGTAATTCAGTAATTGTAATTTAAATTTTTGTCTGACTCTTCTTCAAACATCTCAAAATTGGGACGTGATTTTTACTTTTTAAAAGTAGTTTATAGCACTATTGTGGAAAGACATTTTTCGATATTTAGTAGATTCTACAGTACTATGGAGTTTGATTTTCACTGTTGAGTATTTCTTGTAAGATTCAACAACTAACTACTAAATCGTAAGAGGAGTTTAAAAGATACGGATGTTAAGAATTGAGGCCAGAAGAGGCCGCATAACAAATTTTTCAACGTATGAGCGATTTTAAGCAAATTATTGTTCAAAATTCAAAAACTTCATGTTATTGGCATTAGACAATATTTTATTATATGTATTGTATTGCGCTTAATGTAAACCTACATTCCTAACTTAACCTCCACTCTAAATTTTTAATTAGTCGATTAGAGAGAAAACTCTGGTTTTGTTTGCAAATATCCTCTGTTCTATACGAATTCTAGAAATATAAAAGATAAACGTGTATATAATAGGAAAGAATATATTAAGAATCATAAGTTTTAATATGTATGCATATGCACATATAACACTTTAAAATTTACTTAAATGCACATATATATATATATATATATATATATATATATATATATATATATATCTTGTTCATTTATAATATTTTATATACAAAAGATTTAAAACAAAAATTTTAATTTTGGGGTTTTCACGACTGCAAGTCCTCTGTAATGTCTAAGCCATGTAAAAATAAGGGTTTATATTATTGCAGCCCCAAAATAGACGTGCATTCTCTCCAGTTCATCGAGTACACCACCCTCCGAGCATAAATTCGTCGATACATCAAGCAGCAGCAGAAAGTTGCATTCCCCAGTCGAAGTGAAACGAAATAAAACGAAAAAATCCAACTGCGGACTAAAGTAGACGCAATTACATAAATCAAAACTGATATGACAATATCGGGTGTTAGAAGTATAACCAATACGATCGGAGGGGTTGATTTTCTGACAGTGAAGGATGTTTTTTTTCTATTGGGGTTCCAGGATTATAACAAGATGATGACCCTTCTGGTCAAGATGTTACATATACATAAATATCAGCGTCTTATATTATTCGAAAAACGATTTAAGTAAATCTTATTATTTGAAAATGTATAGATAACTGAATTATTGGATATTACAATCAGTTATATAGTTTCGATTTCAATTAAGTTGCTTTCAAAATTGTAAGCTTTTGTACACTAATTTTCCCGTACACACATTATAAATGACTTCTTTCAAAAAAACATTCGATACTTTTACGTACAAATGCTTATTTTCCTAAAAAGAAATTGAAAAAACTTTTCGTTTTTTTTTCATTCTTTGAGGAAGTAAATGATTCAGAAAAATTTTCAAGACAAGTTCGTTTTTGTTTTTCATAATCCACTCTTGTTTTTTTATTTTTTTCTGACTTTATGTATGTGCAAATTGAATATTTTCTTCATTTACTCTCAGTTCTTATTTCTTGATAAATTTGTCTAAGATCAGAATTAATTAAAATTTTTATCTATCTATATTTATGAAACCTGTTTTGCGCGTTACTTTTAGATACAAATTTTTTTCTTGAAAACGCTACGTTTCATAAAGGAAACAGCGGTGATCGATGTACATTTTAATTAAATTATTTTTGTTCCTAAAGTATGTAAAACAATATGTAACAATTTTCTTTCTCAAAATGCGGCGTAGATTACGCTGGTCCTATTTTAATCAAGGACAGAAGCTTACGAAATGCAAGGCTAGTCAAGGCATACCTTTGCATATTTGTATGTTTTGCTACGCGTGCAATTCACATTGAATTAGTCAGTAATCTCACAACCGAGAGTTTTTTGAATGCACTCAAAAGATTTATAGCTCGTAGAGGAAAACCGTCCGTAATTCATTCGGACAATGGTCTGAACTTTGTTGGTGCGAATAACCATTTCATTGAATTGTACCAATTAATAAATGATAAATGCCACAACGACAAAATTCACAATTTTTTAGCTAATGATAAAATTAAATGGGTGTTCATTCCTCCCAGATCAGCTCATGTAGGAGGTTTATGGGAAGCGAGTGTAAAGTCGACTAAATTTCACTTACGGAGAATATTGGAAAGGGCCGCTTTGACTTATGAAGAGTTAAATACGATACTCATTCAGATTGAAGCTTGTTTAAACTCCAGACCTCTGTCCCCTTTATCCAATGATCCCGACGACTTTTTACCTTTAACTCCTGCTCACTTTTTAATTGGAGAATCATTAGCTGCTGCACCACAAGAAGATGTTCAAGATCAACAGATTAACCGACTTACTAGGTACCAACGCCTACAACAATTAACTCAACATTTCTGGAAAAGGTGGTCGCGTGAATATTTAACCGAACTACAGAAGAGATCCAAATGGAAGACGAATTCACATCCATCACTTCAGGAAGGCACACTGGTCATCTTGAAAGAAGATAATTTGTCTCCACTACACTGGCCCATGGCGAGGATCATCAAACTCCATCCAGGATTAGACAACATCACTCGTGTAGTGTCTGTGAAAACGCCTAGTGGTAAAGTGTTTCAACGCCCAGTGTCGAAAATATGTATTATCGCCCTTGAGGAAAATAATGACTAGTTGGACTTATAATGAACTGTACTATTATTTTATATCCTATATGTCAGAACAATATTTTTACCATTTTTACTAATATTGAAAGCTACCTTTCAAGGTGGGCGGCATGTGTTACAGCATTTTTATTTTTATTTTTAACCACCAGGGAGGAAGTAGGCGCATGCGCGCAGTGAACGAAAATGAATAATGTAATGTCAATGTAGCAAGTGTTATTATTACCATTGAAACCTAAATATTCAATATATACCTCATAAGTAAGACTAGTTAATTCATTTACACCAATGTGAAACTCGAAGAAAACAAATACAGTCCACTCAGCGATTACATACACACGAACAATGATAATAATACTTCCACCGATTCACACTCGCAAATTTAGTTATATCTTTGATTGATAGCCATGTAGCTTACTGTGCTATCTTAATGCAAAGCCTAGTTCATTTGCGCACTGACCGTCATTGTGTCAATATGTAGATCATGATATAGTTGGGTAACTTTTGTGCCCTTTTGTTTCGGACTACGTACATGTGATAGAGAATCAATATTGATTTTTTTTATTTTTAAAATTTTTCGATCTTTTCAAATGTTAATTGTTTTTTAAAATGTATTATGCTATATATTGCATATAAAAATATAGATGTAACTATAACGTTCAGTAAAATTTTCTGTTTATATATATATACGTAATTAAAGAATCAAATCTTACTGTCCTTGGTAGCTCAATGGTAGAGCATCCGCCCGGCAAGCAGACGAGTGTTTGATTCCTAGCCGAATGGTAATATTTTGTCTCATTAATTACTGCGTTAATTATATATATATATATATATATATATATATATATATAATTAACGCAGTTTGCAACAATTTTAAGTGAAGAAAATATTGATATTGTTTTAATTAATGAAACATGGTTTAAACCAAGTCATTTAAACTTATTTAGTGGTTATAATATTGTAAGAAATGGTAGACACGATGGCAAAGCGGGCATATTTAAAAAAAATCTTTCGTGTATAAAGAAATTAAAATGAGCGATAATTTTAATTCTGTTATATTAGTCTGCTATTCAATTTAATCAAATTGTCCAAAAATTAATATCACCAAACCTAAGCACTACTAATAGGGATTGGATTAATATTTTGTCGAATATTTCTAATTCAGATATTATTGGTGGCAACTTTAACAGTCATAATCGTTTATGGAGTTGTCCTGGTAATGATCAAGTACGAGATCAATACTATTGGGTTGGCAACTAAGTAATTTCGGTTTTGTAGTATAAAATAAAACACTTTTTTTTAAACAAAGAATAGTTTTTAATCAATCCTATATTTTCCATTTTGCTCAATGACCTTTTGCCACCTTTCTTTCAGCTGCATGATTCCGCGCTCATAAAATTTCTGGTCCTTATCAGCAAAAAACTGAACCAAGTGCGAGTGAAGGTCATCGTTATTTGTGAAAGTTTTATCATTCAAAGAATTCTGGAAACTTCGAAATAAATGGTAATCAGATGGTGCTAGATCAGGGCTGTATGGGGGATGTGGCATCACTTCCCAGCCAAGCTCCAATAGTTTCCCACGAGTTGCCAAAAATGTGTGAGGCCTTGCATTATCTTGGTGGAAAACTACACCTTTCCGATTTGACAATTCTGGCCGTTTTTCTTTGATTGCTTCATCCAGTTTTATTAATTGTTGACAGTAAACATCAGAATTGATCGTTTGGTTCCTTGGAAGCAGCTCAAAAAACACAACACCTTTGTAATCCCACCAAACTGACATCATGATCTTTTTTGGATGCAATTCAGCTTTCGATGTGGTTTGAGCTGGTTTATCGTGTTTGCTCCATGATCGTTTTCGAACTATGTTACTGTAAAGAACCAATTTTTCATCACCAGTGATGATTCTTTTTAAGAAAGGGTCGGTTTCATTTCGTCTAAGGTGCATATCGCAAAAGTTGATTCTTTGTGTTAAATGAATTTCTTTCAATTCGTGCGGTACCCAAATATCAAGCTTCTTAACTAGCCGAAGACATTTTAAATGTTTTTCAATTGTTGTGTGCGATACGTGTAGCCTCTCCGCAACCTCTCGAACAGTTATATGACCTTCCTCTTCAATTATGACTTGGTCATCATCAACTTCAGTAGGCCGACCAGAACGTTGCTCATCTTTGAGGGAAAAATCTCCAGAACGGAATTTTTTATACCAATTCTGACACGTGCGCTCTGTTAAGCAATTAGCACCATAAACTTCACATATCTTTTTGTGAGCCGCAGCAGCTTTCTTTCCTTTACCGAAATAAATAGTAAAATATGTCGAAAATGTTCATTTCTGCACTCCATTTAAAAATAACCCACAACTAATAGCTTTAATAAAAATCAGGCACTACTTGCTTCTGAAGTTACGTCAATGTGACTAGTATCACGCGACAAACGGTAAAGTACAGCACTAACATACGTTATACAAAAAATAAAGCAACGCTCTCTATCAGTAAAAACCGAAAGTACTTAGTTGCCAACCCAATACCTGCTTTCAATCTTGAAAATCTTAGATATCGGTAGCCTAGTGTCGTTTATGTTACAGTCATCTTAAAGGATTCTTACGCATGAAAAGTATATATGTTTAACATTAATGTCTTCTATAATCGTTAGCACCTAGCTGCATGTATAATCTCCACAATGCCAAAAAAAAATATGTAGGTTGACTTTTCATGTAATTTGAGTACTAAATATAGCTATAGAATGGCTTTATTTTGAAATACAATTTAGTTGAGTACGCCTGTAATTTTTGTTGTTATGTACTTGTGGTACTGTCTGGATTTTGCAATGCCTTACGTATTGTGAACATTGGTAATAAAATTGTATATATGTATGTATATGAAAAAATGATAAACGAATGTCTGGTACTTAAATAGCACAGACTAACAATAAAATTAAATTTTGTCAAAGAACAAAGAACTCATTAAACCCAATTGTATTGGCACTTTCAGTTAGCAAAAGGTATTTTTTATTTACACGCACACATATACGTACACTCATGTATACACATAAAGGCCGAAGAGAGTGAGTGAGATAGTCGCGGCAAAGACCCGAGGGTAGAAAAAAAATACTAGGCAATTGGTATGCAGAGCACAACGGCCGGAGAGGAGAAGGAGAGGGTGGATAAACCGGAAACGGATCAATACAACCAAGATGGAGAAACATACTGTAGAAACATTCACTTCCTACATGTATACTATTTTATTTCTTTTTTGGAAATCTAAATTAAATTCGTCCTGAGTTAGACGTATTTTGTTGAAAATTTAATATTAGCTAGAGCTGCTTAATAAGATTTTGTCTTGTATAACCTTAAGAAAGTCATATATAAATTACAAAATTGAAGGTACTCTCCTAATAGACTTAAGACCCCCAAAACTAGGTCAACAATGACGCTATGTTACCTAATCTTATCTAATTCTTAAAAATTGTTCTTAATAAAAATAACGTCTTTCTTTGTGCAATACTCAGTGAAATTTGGACAATTGCACGTAATTTTATAATTTCTAAAATTTACCATTTCGTAAAATGATGAAGTGACGATAGAAATAATCAAAAATATGAATTATGAAAGAAAATGAAATCCTTAAATATTATGAATCTGGCAAGGAGTGAAAAGAATGTGCCTTTAGAGTGATAAATAGGTGTTATAACACCAATATATAAAAACGAAAATAACACGAACTGTTTAAACTTTAAAGGGACAGCATTAGATAATACCGTTGGAAAAATATATACTAGAATATTAGAAGACAGACTAAGGGACATATTAAATAACAACGTAGAGGAACCTCGGCTTCAGAGAAGAAATAGAGGCTAATGACCAAATACTTATTCTTAGGGAATTATCGAAGAAGGCAATCGAAACAGGACGAGAAATGCATACTGGTATTATGGACGTATAAAATAAAAAAGCAAATAATATGAAAATTTTGGAAAATAGAAAGCACTAATACAAAACATACAAAACAAAGTTATGTAAGACTATTAAGTGAAAAGTCAACGATATTTGCTTACAAAATCGAACTGAGGCAGTATTCTGCTGTGTGAAGTTAGTAAACATAATAAAGATAAACTAAAACCCTAAAATGTCAGAATTTGGAAGCTAAGATAGTTCGTTAAACAGAACTATGCTAATACTAACCTAGCAGTATTAGAAGAAACAGAAAATTAGCTGCCGGAAGATATCAGTATTCTTAATAAGTAATTGTTATTTCATATTGTATAATAAACACAAATTAAAGCGATGGCAATCAGACAATAAAGTATAAAATATAACATATAAATAGACAACGAAGTATTAAAACAAGTAGTTAAGCTTATATACTTAAGCATAATAAGCGAAGAAGGAACACTAGAAGACAAGATAAACGAGATAGTAGAGAAAATTGTCAGAATGTATAATGAGAGAGAAGAGTAACATATTAGGTAAAAAATAAATAAAAGAAAAACGAAAACAGCGAGTCTCCAAAATGTATAAAAAATGATAACAAAGAGAGGAAGATGGTAGAATGAACAGTGAAATGCCACTGATTATGACTGCGAAACGCGAATGTTATGCTCAAGCAAAGCTTTATAATTGAAAAAGAAACGAATATTCCGCCCAGATTGCAAGACTATATGATCACCTGACGAAGTTCTTGTAGAGATAAACAATTGTAGTGAGATTACAGTAAATCTTTTAAACTTTCATCACCTGATGAAGCCCTTGTAAAGATAAATAATTGTAGTGATATTACAATAAATCTTTTAAATTTTCCGATGGCAGGAAAGTTAGGTGTAACATATTAAAAGTTAAGCAACTTCTTTTTAGTGTAATTTTTCTATGGTTAAGTTATTGGCAATGGCGTGGACAAAAAACTTGGATAAAAGTTTTTTTAAGATAGCGATATATTTTTAATAATGCGTTTTGAATGTATGTGAATAAACTATAACTAAAAATGTGTTTACTACTTTTAGAAGCTGCTTTACAAATGAAGGATTTCTACTTAAAATGTAGCTGTAGTAGTTCAACTTTTATAAAAACCAAATATGTGTTTGTTAAATTATTTTAAAATAAATTCCAAGTGATCATTGAAATTGCAGAAAAAGATAAAGATGATAGTTGTTTATTAGACAAGTGGGGGAAGACATTTTTGCCAGCATACAACAGTGGAACAGCGCAAAAATTAAAATATATGCAGCAAATTCTTCGTTAGCATATTTTCAAGAAATACCAAGTAAAAAAGACATTTGGTTAATTTACTTAATGGTGAAGTTTATAAATTTGTAATAATATTGACATGTCAAAGTATAATAAACTTACTACATTTACTAAAAGAGAAGGATGGAGAAATACATTCATGAATAAAATAAATTTGCAGTTATCGAAAACTACGATTTCGTTGCTTATTAAATGTAAAAATTTAAGAATAGATAAAAATTGTAGAGAGTTAAAAACGTCTCCTTTCAACAAATTCAGTTATGGTAAATGTATCACTTTGCAAATAGGAGTGTACACACTAACCAAAGTGCCTTCAAAAATTGCTTTATTTTTAAAATTGGATGCTTCATTAAAATTTACAGGTCAAGTTCTCATTCTTCAGCTATATTAGCAAATCACTGTGGAGATATGTTATCGGTTAAACGACTTGCAGAGTGGATGTCTTTTGAAGTGTAGGCGAAGATTTCCCTGAAATGAAAATAAACTGATGATGTTTCTATTTTGGTTCATTATGTTATAGAAGGACATTATGTAACCAATGTCCGATTAGTGTAAATACATACCACAATATTAGCACTAAATCTCTGTAATATAAATATAAATTTAGAGATATGGTGTTGCCCTTACTTTCTTCATTAATCCTTAGCAAGTTCAGTGGCCTGTGTCCAGTTTCGAAACATTTTTCATATTTACGTGTATTACAAGGTATAAATACTTGAATACGATTGCAATATACGCTGACAATAATACATATATACTTTTGCATGCAGTTCACTAATTTAAGGTTATATGTCCATTTATATCTACATTGAGTTTACACTTATAACTACAGATAATAGATGAAGCGATTATTTTTTTATGATTTTTAATAAATATCTTTGAATTTACAAGTTTCTACTTCTTAAATTTAATTCAAACTGTCGTTACAGTAATTGTACTTTAATGGTATAATAATTTAATGATTTTATGCTACCTTGACTTCCCGCCTTAGTGCAGGAAGTAAAAATAAAAAATTGCGTACACTATATAAGCTACTGAGAAATGATATTTTGCGATTAGCGAGAACAGAAAGGAATTTTTGCAATTAAAATTAATATAATCTGCCTCTTATGGAAACTCTCTGTTTTGAGAGCTCTATGTAGTTGAAATAAAATACATAAATGTTTTAAACAATTTTATTTTGAGCAGGAAAGTGTTCGGTATGTGGAGATATATGTGCATATAATTCTACAAGTATAGCTATAGTAGTTTAAACATTAAATAGAAAAAAAACAGTTCAAATCGTTCTCTATGTATAAATATTCGTTCAAATACGTGCAGTTCAACGTTTCGTGGTACCAATGCATCCCCAATAGGGTGGAAATATTTGACATTGTCAATCCTGTACCCATTGGGGAAGCGTCATGTAACTACTCGGCAGCAACAGTGACGCAGCCGGTCAAGTAGGCTGATCTCGGTCCCCTAAACATATGTACAATATGTATAGGACGATAAAAGTTGCTGGCGACCAATATGTGTGCATTAATTTTCGTCTAATTAGAAAAATAAATATAATTACTATATAAAATGATAATATATATATATATATATATATAAAACAATAATATTTATGAAACACATAATAATAATATACATAAAACGCATTATATACATTCCAAATAAAAATAAGGTGTACGAAAAGTCATAAGTCATAAGACTCGAGTCCGGAAGTTTGAAATGTGAGAATGAATAATGTTAAAAAATATATGAAAACAAATTATGCTAGTTTAAGTTTTCTAAAATTGTCTTTTGTTTTAAAAAAGAATTATTCAGTGACTGAGACTTAGGTGAAACACCTTAGGCGTACTTCCTTTATTGAAGGTACTTTTCTTAAAGTGTAAATATGACCAGGTATTTATTATTAAAGGACGTCTTATATAAATTATTATTTTCAGACTTCTGATTTTTATGGTTAGATGATTATCTACTAATAATCTTATAACTAGGTTCACCCATAATAATACTCGACGACTTTAGCATTGGCGTCTGTCACTGTGTTCATACGCATTAATTTTCTCCCTAATTAAGCATTTCAGTGGCATTCATCAAGTGCAGCAGTAACCCTTTATATTCAAACCCCCTGTAGTCGGTACCGTTTCTAGCTTTAGGGCGTTTGATTCTAAATATGTATACAGAGTGATGTTTTTGACTAAAAATTTAGTAGAATATATTTATTATAATTTATACATAATAAACAACCACGCGTTTTTTGCTTTAATGAATTTTAGAAAAGTTGTACTGTTTATTGTTGTAATATTTTTTATTAACATATATATGTGAAATATCGTATTAAATTTTTTGAAGCATAATGTTAAGTAGTTGACTGTTGAGGTCGTTACTTTGTGAAATTACATTAAACTGAGGAATAAAGAAAACACTATCTAAATTTCACACTATTCTAGGTACATAAATTTACTGACAAAACTAGTCGCAGTTAATATATATATAATATAGTGTGAAATTTAGATAGCTTTTTATTTACTCCTTAGTTTAATGTATTTTTTATTATTTCAACTACAGAAAATGCCGTTTAGGATAAACCCTATTATCTACAATACCGTTACCATGCAAACTGAGTTAATTATACAACTAAAATCACGCGTTTCGTTTATTTATATATACAAAAAGTATGTATCAATAATAGTACTTTCACTATAATTTAACCAATATTTTTAGTATTGTTATTTAAAATACTAATATAGTTAAACTAACTTCACTTTTACAAAATTAAGTATTGCCGTAATTTACGTATTGACAAATCGAGTACTTAACTTCCAGGTCGTCACTTCAATGTTGTTATAGTGCGCAATATTGTGCAATATTTGTGATAAATATAATAACTTTCACTGTGAAGTCATTTGGTTTTTGCGGTGCGTGAGATTACACGGATAATATGAAAGAAACACCAGGTAAATAGGAAAAATGGATTCACAGTGGGGCAGATAAACTTTTCAATACTAATTCGAAGTTTTCTAGTAGGTATAAATTGCTTGGAAGCAATAATCTAGTGGAGATAAATTTTGAGAAAGGAAGAATTTGGTAATAGTAGACTAAAGTACAGTTCGGAAAGAATTTATAAGCAGATTAAAAATAGGCTATACAATACAACTACAACATTTTCATAATATAACCAAAGTTAAAAGATTTAATAAATTTAAAAAGCGAAAACAAGTCAGGTCGATTAAATTCGTCTTCTTCGTATTTGATTAATAAAAAACACAATTATCTGCATGGACTATCCTTCAAAGCTAGGCAAATTCCAAGTAACAAAGTATGTTTTTGAAAATATTGTTTATGCTCTTGTTAGTTGTTTAGAAAAGTTCTTCTGAGAGGAAGCTTTTGGTTAATAATTTTCTTATGCTTAATATTTTAGTTTTCGATTTTACGCATTAAACTTGGTATTATTTATGCGTATATAAATATTACAGTAGTACATTGTCCGAAATAGAATTATCAATGAAAATAAAATAATAATGTAATTATAATGTAACCATTATTCTTGAGAAAGAAATTTCCATATCCAAGCATATCAAATTTTTCATATTTGTGTAATCGGAAATTAAAGTAATGAAATGAATGAAAAGGTTAAAAATCGATCACTTAATCGACTAGTTAATACAAGTACTTAAATTTGCAAAATTTGTAGACCATACTTAATACTTTCTTAAGGATATAAAAAAAGCAAGCACATTTAATGATTAACAAATATTAACTAATGACTTATTAGTTAAGTATATATAATTATTAAAAATTTTGATTAAAAATACAAATAAGATATAATTAAAGAGTAATATTGATATTTTCAGTTGTTTCATAGTTGTTAAAGTTAGAGTATTTATTATTAATACTCCTAATTAGTGGTCATTTCCTGGTTGATTTGATTATTTGTAATAAACTAACTAAAATTATATACAGATGTTATTAATGTAAATGTATAGTTAGGCAACCTTTATGACAGATTATTTATTAAATAGAGAATGTGATTATATTTTTTATTGTATAAGTTATATATGTATATATATATTCAAGCAATTTTTAATCTCATGTAACATCAGTCTATGCTAGCCGAGGTATGTATTAATTTATATGTTTATGGTAAGTAAATACAGAATTTAATTAACTTTCCGAATTTTTTGTTTAATAATTATTATAATTACGTTATTATTACCACATTTGTGCAAAACGTGTGTGTATATATGTATATATATATATATATATATATATATATATATATATATATATTGTATATTATATACCAGAATCATATATATATAGATATGATTCTGGTAGTCATATAAATAGATGAATTAGAAATATGATTAAGCTTTAAAAACTTTTTATTACATTGTTATAATAAAAGCAGAAATTAGTAAAAATTCCATGAGGAGGAATCGAACCCCAGTCGTTTGTTTACTGGGCGGGCGCTTTACCATTGGTCTACTAATTTTTTAATTGCTCCAGAAGTCTCAAAGCACCCACCCTCTAAGCGGACAACTAGGATTCGATTTCGCATCGAAGGGCAAATTTTCTTATGAATTCCTACTTAATTATATCGATGTAATAAGCAGAAAGTTACGAGTCTTCATTAATTTACATCGTAAAATGGGCGTAATTTTGTAAATACACGTACGTATATATATATATATATATATATATATATATATATACAACCTGTATAAACAAGAAGTATTGTGTTACACTATTACATATGTTACATACATTTAATATTGAATTTGTATAAATTTTCCAGGCTATTAGTAGAGACTGCGGATATACAAATAAAATATTTTGTTAAAAACCGTATTTTATCCTTTATTATAATCTGCATTTTCTAATTGAGATATATGTTTGTTACATGATTATAAATTCTTAGATACTGTTCAAAGAAATTTTAAATTGGGAAAAAAAATTGATGGTGTGCGTCGCAGCGGAAAATTCTTTAATGACATATTTTCTGTGAAATGAAACAATTTATAGAGACCCATTCAGTATAGAAAGGTACTTAAAAATACACAAAATAACAATATGTGAATACGTTACATTTTAGTGCCGAATGTTTTTGCAGAGAAGTTGAGCTTTCGTGTGAGTATAGAGGACTGAACTATGTTTGACAACGATCAACATTTGGAATTATGTTGCTAGAACACGCGAATGTATTATTATATACAAATAAACTAAAAATATATTCACCATAATCTTTTCTTGTGGTTAGTCATCTCTATGAATTCTACTTGGTTTGGCTAAAATGTTGGTAATTGCTCCAAAATTAATAATAAATTAAATTAACCTATGTTGAATATTATATTTAGGAATCAATTATGTTATAAAGTACAAATAATTTTTTAAACCAAATGCTTACACATTACATACTATATTTGCAAATTTTACAACCTAAAGTTTATTTTCTATTGTATTATTTTAAACTGTTATTATCTTTAAATATCTACAATTAAAACAAGGAGAGTTACGTAAAACGTGTATTTTCGTTGCTGCTCTAATTCTTTGTTTTCACGCTCAGCCCGGTTATATAAAACAGTACCTTGTATGTATATATGTAAGTCCAAAGTACAGGTAAGGGTTTGGTTTTTCTTTTATAGCATCATTATTAGGAAATATGTTGAAAAATTATTGATTCTCATCAAGACTTCAGAGATAACACCATTTATAAAGGACAATGTGTTGCATCAAATAAGGATATATTGGATTTCCCATTTTCTTTTTCTGGTTTATTATAGGATTATTTTTTGTCATAATATTTAAGAAGATATATTTTAAAACAACGAATGTATTGAATTATTTTGTGCTATAATAATGTACGTATGTACGTATGTACGTATATGTATATTATATTATAGATGGTAATTTCGCCTGTGGCTGATTAACTTAGTCACTTGAGGTTGATATATAACCCCTTTCTACATTAATGTGCGTATTCTGTAGATATTTTTCGACAACTGAGTTGTCATCATCAGCAGATAATTAAACAGTGTTGGAGAACGGGTCATTAAAATGTATGACTACATCCCTGGCAGATTAAAATGTAAACCAAAGGACTTTAGTATGAAATCATTAAGACATTTAATTGGAAATGGTTTTTATAAAACTAAATTTATTGCAATTTTTATTTTATTTATTTATAACATATTCCAAATATTGTCTGATGTCCAAATGAATTATCAAATTTGTTGCTAGTATTAACAAATTAAATGGTTTCCAATAAGTACGAAATTTATTACCACCCCGTATATGAGCTTTTCGAGAGAAGGCTTTGATGTTGGGTAACCCTTTCAATTCGCCACTTCTTTATCAAATCGTTAGCGCCGTCAACATGCGTTTCGCTTAATTATTTTTGTATTTGCACTCTCCTTGACTCTGATTTATTACGGCGAACTTAATCTAGAAACGATGGAATGCTGGAATTTTCGACTCCTTCCCGTACTGATGCGGGATGATGTATTGAGGACGCGCGGTTCTGTACTCAGTTATTTCTCGATTATTGTGTATGTGCCAACGTTAAGTAGTAATAACTCAAACTCCTAATGACTGCTTTGTGTGCGTGTTAGTGAGAGATAGTGTGAATGTGTTAGGGTAAAAGCGGCATATTATATATCTTGTCCAGTAATCAAGTGATCATTAAATTACGTTTAATGCTTCTATGTCGATGAAGAATGTTCACGATTAATCACAGTAGCAGAACGAATATTTAATTATGTAATTAATAACTAGTAAAACGTTCGACTCCGGTAGCGATGTTTTTAAAAAATACTTTTAATAATAAACTTATTGCTTAATACATTAAGAAGTTAATGCATAAATTCTATCTATTTAACATTCACTTATAGTAGCAAAGAAGTTAATTAAAACGATCTCTTCAAATACATACATATGTATGTATGTATTATCGAAAGTAATGGGAAATACAAAAATATCGCATAAATTGACATATGAATTGTACTATATTCGCAATTTTCGAACAATAAAGGTTACAAAAAATGTTCAAAAAGTGTACATAAACTATATTAATTTACTTATAGTTCTCAATAAATGATTGAGGTTATTTTGAATGGATTTTGAACAGATCGAGCAATTAAATCTTATGTGATCAAAAGAAACAAAAGCTATCGTTTTAAAGTTGCAGTTAAAATTCTATGTATGCCACATATATCTTTTACTTTTTTAATACGTTTCCCTGTATTTTTAGAAGGCCATGTGTAATCTACCTTCATGTTAAAGGTGTACGTACTTTACATAACATCACTAATATTTGTAGCACATTTTGAAATTACAAGATAATCGTTCCTTTTCCCATATAGCCGTGTCATTTCTTGTAATATTTCATAATGTTGATATGAATGCAACTTGTTTAATTCTTCTATTAATATACCTAAACAACATTTTGAATAACTGATATAAAGTTCACAAGTCTGGAGTAGCTTTGAAGAAGTTCGTTTGTGCCAGTAAACACTTAAATGTGCCTCAAGTGAATAAAATCGACTACATACATACCTTCGGGGAGAGATTTCTGCGAAATGTACCTAGAATAAAAAACACAGAATTATGAAGAAAAGTTATTTCTCTACATATGTTCCTTTCAACATCCATTCACTTATTCAATATTTCTGTATAAGCAAGGTCAATTCCAAAAAAGTCCATGCATTAGCTCCTCAACATAATCATTAATAGTAATTTTCAGGTCATCGTCAAAAGAAAATCTCTGCTCTCGGAACTGCTTTTCAACTTAGATAACAAAATAGTAATCGCTGGGTGTTAGATTAGGACTAGATAGATGGATATTTCAATTCCTAGAAACTGTATTCATCGATATCTTATACACCTTATAGTTATCGATTATCAATATGATTTTTGACTATGATATTGAAAATGGTAGTTTTAAGATTTTTAATGTTCTTTCATTAACACTAATTGCAGTGCCTTGTTCATGTATTCAACCATGCATTCAACTCGCGAAATTCGTCCGCAGATTCAGAAAACTCATGTCATTAATTTTCCCACCGAACACTGCATTTAACCTTCTCTTGTGATGGATACCTTTAACGCATTAACTACATTGACGACATCCATTAATAATTTTTGAAAAGAAAATCGCAGACTTATTATTACGAATCCAAATTTTCCTGCAAACCTTTTCTTGGCACTTCGTTTATTGCTAAATCTTCATGTACAATTCCTCAAAAGCAATGAAATTTTTCCGACCAGAATTTTACTTAGCAATGTAATAAAAAATTCTAAATTACCTATTTTTCACTATTATAAGTGATACCAAAATTATATGAACCTTTCAATATTGATCAGGAATTACTTATTAAGGTTTAAAAACAATTGCAACTCGTCATTATCTCATGGATTACATAAAAAATCTTCCTTCGAATATATAAGCGACGCTTAAGCGTAAGCATATGGTCTGTTATGACAGTTTGAAAACATTTCGTTTGTTTTATAATACTGTTTCTATAAAATTAACAACTACAGCAAAAACCAGAAGATGAGAATAAAAACAAAAGTACTGGCATTTAACGAGACAAAAGCTAATATTATAATAAACTTGCTGTAGATAGAACACTATAAGTGATTTATGAATATTTACGTTAATGTTGTTTTTCTTATTTAATAGCTGCTCTAAATTATGTCAACCGGTATAACAAGAAATACATATGTTCACCGAATTTAGAAGTTATGGCGTTTTCTGTATTTCTAATTGGTTCACCTGGAACTTTTCTCACTTGTTGAAACTTGTTGAAAAACTCGCGTCTTTTCCATAGAAAGGAAAGTTTTGTGAAATATGTATATTGTATATTTCGTTAACATTTTGATTCAGAAGCAATAAGAATGGTAAAACAGTATTATCACACAAATAGATTTAAGTCTTACCAAAGGTTTATCAAAAAGACTACGGAATGCAATAACTATTACATGGATATCGAGATTCGATAAGTGAAGATTATATGATCAATGAACTGGCGATTATTTAGAAAGTAAAATTTTTTCAATTGTCACAAGTGACAACATTGGTTGAATAGTGAGAGCGAGCAATGAAGAGACACACAGATACACAAGCAAAAACACACACCCACACACAATAGATAGAATCGCTCTGTCTTTATTCCTGGGTTTCAGTAGGGACAATTGAAATAACAAGTGAGAGTGCGTTTCTGGGTGAATTATATAATCATATTTGTTAGTGTAAAATATTATTATTTCCTTTAATGCATTTAGGACTTGTATTCAGTATTAATACTGTTTTTTTTATATATTAAGATTATAGTGGTTCTAGGAAGCAATTCACTAATGGGGTACCACACAGAATGTTGCAATCTAAGAAAAATTTAGTATTAGCCTACAATCTGTCCGAGTAAATTGTAATACGAGTATTCGTGAAGAAACACATAAAATGCCAAAAAGAAAGGAATTAAATGCAGAAATTCGTAGTGGTATAATAACATTACATCGGGAAAAATTATCATTGCTCAAAAATTAAAATGAATATATGATGCAGTGCAAGGTACAGTGAAAAGGTATACAACAACGGGTGCAACGCAACCAAAAAAACATTTCGGAAGACCAAGGATATCCACCATACACCAGACATTTGCGGCTGGAGCTGTTATCTAAACGGAATAGACGGTTAACAGCTCCACAGCTTCGCGCAAAATTAAATAAAAATCGTGATAATTCGGTATCGCTAACTATCGTAGAAAGATGTTTATCAAAGATGGGACGAAAACGGCGATTTGCTGTTCGTAAATCATTGCAACGATCACGAAATCGTAAAAAACGATAATAATGGGCCAAGGAGCGCCAACATTAGAATGCGGAAATGTGAAAGCGGGTTCCGTGGACCGGAGAACCCAAGTTCCAAGTGTTTGGAAGTAATCGGCGCGTTTTTGTACGCAGACGAGTTGGCGAAAGAACGATACCAGAATGTGTTCTGCCAACAATTAAAGACGGTGGAAGTTCAGTTATTGTTTGGAGGTTATTTTCGGTTATGGTGTTGGAGATTTGCACAGAGTTGATGAAATTTTAAGAAAAGAAGGATTTTGAAAATATTAATTGCACATGCAATTCCGTCCGGAAATAAATTGATAGAAGAAGGTTTTCATTTCCAACAAGATAATGACCCTAAACATAGTTCTAATGTGAGGACTATTTGAAACAAAAAGAAGAGTTACTTCTTGTAAATATGGTTATGTCCGCACAATCGCCAGATATGAATCCTATAGTGTTGCTGTGAAAGAGGATGGTAAATATTTCAATATTTTTAAAATTACTAATGCACCCTAAGTGAAACAATGATGTGCAGCACTGAGCTGTACTAGATCTTTTTTAACTTCTACTTATATTAAACATTAGAATTAAAATTGTGTGTGACTGGATGATTGGACTGATATTCTACCAGGGAGACTTACCGATAAGGTTTATTGAATTTTTTTGGAAGAATCATTACTTATGTCCGTAGAGAAATACACTGGCAACGAGAAACTTATTGCAGTTTATGCACGATGATGTATCGGACCATTTTAGCGTAGTTGTAGTAATATATCAATATCTCGGAGTGGTCGAGGTCCATCTCACTTAAGTCGGATCTCCAAACTTAAATTCCTTGAATTTTTCTATAGAGCCACTTGAAGATTAATGTGCACGACTACAGTGGAAAATCAAGATTTGGAGAGATTGGAGTTCGGTAGTGAATGAGGAGAATATTGGATGCACGCATTCTAGTTGATGGTAGTCATTTTCAGCAGTTTTGTAGATTAGGAATCTTTACATGTAATAGTATATAATAAAGTATTGTTCCCTTTTAGAAAAATTTTATCGCCTTGTATCTTCAAAACAAAGCGTCTTGCTGAAGATCAACCGAGGACGAAAGGATCTTAAAATAATCCAAGGAATAACTCTCTGGATATTTGCTGCATCTTCAGTAAATACCCTGTATGCTTTTGGTTTTTAGTTGCTTAATTTGGTCAAACTCAGAATTGGAATTTTTTTCTCGTTAGATTAGCTTCAACCACCCTTTTCTTATACCGATGCGTAAGTTAATAGGTATATATGATTTTATAAATGTTTATTAATAGCTTTATAATATAATTCAAGTTACCTAGCCTGCTTTGAATAAATAATTTTTTTTTCACATTATTACACTAAATGACTAAATTGATATTACTATTACTACAAACACTATTATTACTACTACTACTAGTAGTAAACAGTGAATTATACATTTCTTTATTGCTTTCACGTGTTTTATGTATGTATAACAAAATACATTCATATTCCACACACTTGCAATTCAATTGCTATGACGGCGTTACTTTCACACATCACCACGTTCCATTGAGTAAGTTGTCTGCCTTTTTGAATTTATATTTCGCCTTTCAATTCATTCATCAAAAATATGAAATGTATAATGCTTGAGAGGTGGAGGCGTTACTCCTACAACCGGCCTTTCAACGGTGTGCGAGAACGAATACAAAGAAACAAAAAGACGCCGGAACGGCGTTGAGAAAAAAAAACGAAAGAAGGAAGGAGCGGACACACAATCACAAAGGATGCAAAGTAGGCACGTTCGCGACGTTTTTAAAAGCGGAGCGTTACGGCGATGGTGAGGGTTAATGTTGAATGTGTTTCCTTTTACTAGGCTATGTTCGCTTAATTTAATTTGTTAATACAAAAGCTTGATATACTATTTTAGTAGATATTGCGATGGCGGAAAAATAAATGGAAGACGTAAAAATAAATGTGGTTACTAATACTTATAAATTGCAAGTTATCTTCAAAAGTAGTAGATACAAATTTACATGAAGAATGAAGAAAAGAAAACGAACAAAACAACTTTAGTTTTCAATATATAAAACCGACTGTAAAACAGAGATGTACGTATGTAAGTAAATATAATTCAATTTGCTTTCTATTCCTTTAGGCATATGTAAATAACGAACGCGATATCTCAAGAAACAGTGAATGTCTGTCTTTTTGTATTTTTCATTGCCTTTCTTTAATCCTAGACGTCCTGGACGTAGAAGTTTTCATTATTAATATAGATATGATGTTTTCGAAAAATACACAGTTCCTTAAAGAAAAGCAATATTTATTTTAACATTACAGCACTTAGTCGAAACAAAATTTAATTGAAAACTGTAAATAAGGATTCAATTAAAATACTCGCAATAAACTCCTTGGAGTTAGATTACATTCTTGGGCAAGTCAAATTGAAGACAACTGAATTCACCGCAATATCTAAGCAATTATTTTCTCTCAGTAAAGGAATATTTTCTTGTAGTTTCTCTTTGATATCTGCCAGATTTGAAGAATAAACTACACTTTTATTCTCGTAAATAAAAAAATCTAATGAACTTAAACTAAATGATCGAGAAGACCAAGCAGAGGTTCTGGTCCAATCTATCGTTTGGATGCACCTTTTTTAGGTGTTCTCACACAGAGAGATTAATATGATTAGGAGTTTCATCGTGCATAAACCACTTCTTGCGACGGATTTCAAGTGAAATACTTTCTAAAAGATCCTCAAGGGTTTTCTGTGGAAACTCAAAATAAATCCTCTCTGTAAGCGTACGTGTAACACAAACAAACCTATTAAATAATTTTCTAGGATTTCCGCCCACAAATTAAGTGAAGAAAATGGTTGCTGATGTTTATAGGCATGGCGTTTCGTTGACCTAGGTGTGTAAATTATGTGAATTTGTTATTGTATTGTGTAGAGGATTATGGTTATTTCTAAGTCGTTTAACAGCCTGTTTGCAAAACCTATTCTAGCAGGGAACTCATTTCAATGAAGATCATACATTCTTCACTATGGAACAGTTATAGCAATTATTCATGTATAATTCACGACGCATTAGATTTAGAACAATCACATTGAGCTGCAACTTTTCGAATACTAGTGGAAGTACAGCCAAACATTTCCCTCTAAAAGAACAGTACAAGTTCTTCTTTGCTATCTTTAAATAAAATTTGTATTCCCGAAAGTTTACCCACATGTTCTGGCACATCTGTATATAATTGAAAATAAATTAATAGTGCCAGTTAATATAACATCTACGGGAATTTCTATAAGCTAGTTTCAATAGTGCTTCAACATGCTTCTCGACCAATATTAAAAAATTTAACTATGTGATTAGTAGTGAAGTGAATGTAAACATATTATGATCTATCAAAAGTGGAGACTTGAAGAGTCATAGGTCATTTGGAAAGTGAAAAAACATGGCAAATTATTTGAAGCAATTGGAGTGAGCTAAAGCGTAATTTCTGGGTTTTGAAACGTTTTTTGGAAATGGGCGGTGTTCGGCGAAGTCAAAAATTAATTAAACACCAAGAAATAATCAATACCTGTCGTAATTGGTAAATAGCAATCATGCCCTTAATGCAACTCAGATTCGAAATAAGCTTTCTGCTGCCACTAGAAGGCTATTATTAACAGAAAGAAAAAGGAATCGTTTGCATACATGCGCCCGAAGACTTCTGATTCGCATTCCTCTTACTGCAGAGTATAAAAGAACCTGTAGAATGCAGAAAAACGAGGATATCAACTGAGATTGTAATGAATGCAGGCAAGTATTATTCAATCCAGATTTACGTGAAAACGAAATAATAAACGCATTCTCTCCTGGTTGGTTATGGGATCGCGTGTTACTATACGAAATATACCTCTAAGAGCGTTCTACCAATTGTTTTCCAGGATCAGTGGAATATCATTCCTAAAGAAATGTTAAACATGCTTATCCGATTCACGCCGCTAAGATGCCGTTTGTGAAGATCATTCACATTATTATCCCTATTTCTTTTTGTAAAAATTACAAAACTTTTCTTCGCAAAAACATTTTATACCCTCCCAACTAAATTATCTCCACAATAAGTTAATGTACAATAATGTGTTCAGATACAGCAAATATACTAAGAGCAAAAAATGTTGTAAAATCAAGTTGTTTTAATTTACTATCACTTTTACTAAATATTAATTAATTGTTTTCGGCAGTGTATTCAAGATTTAACTTTTACTTGACGTCAATCTTGATTACGACTTTTATAGCCTCTTTGTAATATCGGACTGGCTTCATCCGTTTTTGCTCTTTAACCATATAAATTCCAAATCACTTAGTCGATTGAGTCTTACCATGGTGTTAACCCTTACAGCTTCAAATATCTTTATCTGTGTAGATGAACCTTGTTCGTTTTTACCTTCCTGGTTTATTTTCTCATGGTGGATTTTTGCTTTGTAGCTGCAGAAGTTTTGCTCTGTAACGACGCAACTTACGTCTTACTTTTGTAATAGCATCCGTTTACAGAATATTGATAGTAAGTAAATATTTTGGTGATTTCTTATTTCTCCTTTGATAAAATATTAACTTCAATCTGTTTTCATCGACATATGACACTTCTGATTCTGCATTTGCAAGAGTTATTGGTATTTTCCTTCTTATATGGAGGTGCTTTATGGTTCTGCAAAATTAATGGATACTCGTTGTAATTTACTGTTATTTATGTTTCATCCTTTGTTCTACGAATGTTTATTCAAAGCTTTGACTGTGCCAAAATCAACAGCAGCCCTGAAGAAGTTCCTGGAAAAAGTAAATCAAATAATCAGTGACTCAAATAGGAGTGCCAGATTTAGGTAATCCAATTTTTGGCCCTTAATAAACAGCCTCCCTTAAACAGTATGTATCTACAAGTGGAATCGCCTAATTTTGTAAATGACACTAAAAAGTTGCTGAAATTAAAACAACATTAGTTTGGCATGTGGAAATGTACTGGGTTTGCAGCTGCTCGCGAAGAATTCTTAAGACATTGTGTTTTGGCTAAAGTTAAACTTGGAACAAATGTCCAGTATGCGGCCTCTGTTAAGAGTAAGTACGAGAGTAGTTTTTTGATAAACTGTTTAAAATCCTTTTCAACAATTAATCAGCGCGGTTCTCGGTAAGTCCACTGTTACCAACCTAGTTGGGGTTACACAGTTGTTCAATCAGCAAATAAATAATCGTCAGCAGGTTGATGCAATATATACGCACTTCAGTAAAATTTTCAATATTATAACTATATAATAATATATAATATATATATAATAATAATATTGGGTCTGGGAAAAAGTTCGTGGCGTTTTTTCAGTAAAATTCAACTGGTCCCCGCATGGCGCGTGGACGAATTCATTTAAACCGAATATGCTCCATTATTATCGACAATGTTTCGCCATTTTTTTGGTAGATCCATGATCCCATCGGTGAAAAACTTCTGTGGTTTCTGGTCGAAAAACTGAATCAAGTAGTTTTCACAGGCTTCTTTTGAAACCAACTTAATTCCACTGAGAGAGTTCTGCAGAGATCGAAACAGATGATAGTCAGAGGGTGCTATATCCGGACTGTAAGGTGGGTGCATCAAAACTTCCCAACCAAACTCTCTCAATTTTTGACGGGTCATCAAAGAAGTGTGTGGTCGGGCGTTGTCATGATGGAAGACAACACCTTTCCTATTAATCAATTTGGGCCGTTTTCTTTCAATCGCCTGGCGTAATCTCTCTAGTTGTGCACAGTAGAGTTGAGAATCAATCGTCTGACCAGTTGGAAGTAGCTCGTAGTGGACGATTCCCCTCCAGTCCCACCATACACACAGCATCACTTTTTTTGGCGTCAATGTTGGCTTAGCGAACGCTTGTGACGGCTCACCATCCTTTATCCACGATCTTTTACGCTTCCGATTATCGTACGTAATCCATTTTTCATCTCCGGTTATTAAACGTTTCAGAAACGGCTCGATTTCATTCCGTTTCAGCAGCGCATCGCAGATGTTAATTCGGTCCATCATGTTTTTCACGCTCAACTCATGAGGAACCCATACGTCAAGCTTTTTTTTGTAACCAGCTTTGTGTAAATGGTTCAAAACAGTTTTGTGGTCAATGCCTAGCTCCATGCCAATATCGACACTGCTGATATGCTTATCTTGTTGGACTTTTTCAAGAATTTCATCAGATTTTTCAGTGATTGGACGACCGGAGCGTGACTCATCTTTCACATTGAAATTTCCAGAACGAAAGCGAGCGAACCATTTCCGCGCAACAGATTTCGATAAAGTACCTTCACCGTACACAGCACAAATTTTATCACAAGCCTGCGCAGCGTTCTTCCCCTTATCATAATAATATTGCAGAATATAGCGAAATTTCTCATTATTCTTCTCCATTTTCAAGTGCGAATAACTTTCCAACCACTGCACCGATTACAATGTTTCTACGCTCAAACTAACGTTCGGAAGGTCATCTAAAAAACGAGCCCTCGGTGGTGTCGCTGTGACTTGTTGTTCTTTTGTTATCGGCAACCAATGCCATCTATCGGGAAAAACGCCACGAACTTTTTCCCAGACCCAATATATAAAACATATTCTCATCTATCTTCCTTGATATCTCCCTCAAGAGTTCCCTAGTGTTCCCATTTGGACCCCTTTTGTTTAATATCTATGTAAGCGATCTCTTGGAACATCTTAGTTACGGAATACTGACTTATGCTGACGATTTAGAAATCTTTCATACCATCACTTCATTTAGGGACAGCATCAGGCCTCAATTCAAGCAAGTCTCTGTATTTGGAATAAATGGTGTACTCGAAATCAGATTTAGTAAACATTCAACAAATGTGCTGTTCTCCTTTTTTTAACAGAAGTGACACTCCGTTTCACTGCGAGTACGGCATTCTTCAAACTATTGTCTCTAGAGTATTCAATTTCAGTTAGTTTGAAGTTCTGATCAACTCTCACCCATGCTTTTCTGATAATGTAAATGCTCTAACCGCATTAACTGCAAAAAATCTGAAATTCTTCAGATTCTCTACTGCTCTCTTGTTCAGTTCGAAATGGAGGACCTCTCAGTATGTGATATTTGCATTAACCCTATCAGCAGTTACCCATAGAGTGTGTTCAGAAGAGATTTCTGAATACTTATCATATAAGACTAACGGACATTTTTCTGCTTTTGGAACGGACTGTTAGTACTCATTTGACATAATTTCAAAACCCTTTGTGTGCTCAGGGAGGATAACGATCCATTATATCCTTTTTGGACATAGTTTCAATTACTTTTGTTGTAATTTTTACATTTAGTATCAAAACAATTTATATTATTTTATTATATATATATATATATATCATCGGCCAGTATATGTACGTATATGTATATACGTGTAATAGCTGCTTTTATTTACTGTTAATCTTTGCTTTATCTCCTGTAAATGGATTTTGTATCTATTGGACATTAAATAATATTATTACTAAAATTGTCAGCAATGTCTATATCTAACATCCGCGTCAATGACGACTATTAATAACAAAAAAAATTCTTTGAAGTCGTCCATATCTACTTGCTTCTTCTGATTTAGAATTTTTGTAATTTTCCAATTAAAATAAATTTTATAAAATTTTATTTAATTAATTAAATACCGGTAATAACAGTAAATTAATGTTATTAGTTGCAAAACATGTTTTTTATATTAACCCCTCAGGAAACCGTCGGACGTGCGTTAGACGCCAGACGAAATTGCGTTCGCATATTTTTTAGCATGTAGTGTTCAATATGTTACACGTATATTCAGGCGCCGCCCATGTACTCGCTGAATTAGCTATTCAATTGACTTCCCTGCTACCGTTACAAGGTAGTAAATTAGAAATGTCTAGGAATTGATCTACATCGTTGAATTGATATATTTACAGGCTCTGTAATAGGTAACACAATCATATCAACTTAATACATACATAATATATACATTAGTTAGTTTATAAATATGAATTTGACTTTATAGATCTAAATAATAAGGTAAAAATAAGACTCTCTCATGTGAATAATAACGAACAAACATCGAAATTATTTGCACGGAAAAACATATGAAGATGATCTGACGGAAAATGATACAAGTTAGCTTTTTCATTATCTTTAATGATGACGCTGAAGTACCATCATACCATTTTTGTTTGTAATGATCTTTTTAAAGGTTCTTAAAATACTGCTCTGTTCCTGCAATAAATTCTTTATTCGATCTTCTTTCTTCCAGCAACGAAAAATGTTAAATTTGGGAAATAAGTGAAGGTTACTTGGAGTTACTTTTGAGAGAGAATTGAATAATTTTTTTTGCTAACTACTTGCCTGGAGGGGCAGTAGTGTTGTTGTGACGAAAAAAATTTTTGTATATACTTTTCCAGGCTGTTTTTCAGAAACTGCCTTCTTCAATTTATGTAATAGAGTAGCAACAGCGCCTAGCAGAGTAGTCTGACTGAAGATAATTCATAAAAATTATCTTATTCGCCATCGTTCATCAACTAATAAACCTTAGCTTGGTTGTTATGCAAATAGTTTAAAATTATCACTTCACGTTGACATTTTTGCGTTTTTTTACTAAACTTGAATGTTCGCAACATTCATCTTGCTGATAGCTTAGACATGATTAATCCTACTTGTGAAATGTTTGTACGTGTTCAGTTGTAATGCTCATAATCCTAGCTGTCCCTTTGATATCAATTCTTTGATCATGCATTATTATTAGTATTAATAGTTTCATTAATTTTATCATTTTCGAAGTATTAGCAGTATTTTTATGGTGTTGGTCGTATATCGCCTTCAATGTTCATATACGCACGTATAACGCGAAACCCTGCGAAAAATTACGCCTTTTGAAGAACCATTATCGTTAAAGTTCCAGATGTCTTTAATCCCTCAAAATATAATATTGGATTATACCAAGAATTCTGAGTTTGCATTTTAGGATCCTTCATTTAGGGTCGTTATTCACGCTGTCGCTTATTTTCAAATTATTTGCTAGAAATTAATTAAATTCAAATGGTTCAATAGTTAAGCCATACATGGCACCAAATTATCCTCATACAAAAAAAACAAAATACTTTTAAAGATTTAGGAGATGCATCTGTTTCCAAATATCTTATGCTTCACAATGTCTTACGTTTCTGTGCCTGTTGGGAATGTATTCCATCATTTTTTTTCGATACTTCAGTTCCAGTTAATCTCTTTATAAATTCTTTTCTGTTAGTTTCGTATACTTTTTTATGTTTTACTTAATATTTAAGATGTACTATATTAGGCATACTAAAATTTATAACGATTTTACTAATAACTTTCAATTTGATTTATAGTACGTATGTATGTAATTCGTAAGCCTTTAGCATGTCGGAAAATTAAGTAAAAGTATATATATATAATGTAATTGATGTACTATATACATATATATATATATATATATATATATATATATATATATATATATATAGTATATTTAAATACAGCAGCTTAATTAATAGATATTGTAAGAGAACTGGATTTACAACAACCTAGAGAACATAACGTGACTAAAGGTTAAACAAAAACATTTTTGTTAATGCTATCGTTAAGGCCATCACAAATACGTTTGGCCTTTACATCTTTATATACATGCATAATACACAATAATAATTTACTAAGTTATGATTATATCTACAAATGCAAAGTTAAATTTGGGGTTTAAATTTATCAGGTAAGTAAGTACATGATTACAAGTAATAAATTGAAACTTTATGTGAAGAATTTGTCGCTATGATTATAATACAATGCTGTGAAATTATTATAATTACAGCGTAAACGATTACAGAACTAACAAGTTATAATTCTTATATTTTATTTTAAAATATTTGGTAGTTTAGTCGTAATTATGTTTAACTGTATTAGCTTAATGACAATTCACATTTAATAATTTCCCTGATATTTAATTAAAAGGTAATTGCATTTACAAATTTATATGTAGGCACCTATAGAATCTCTAAAAATATTTGAGGATTAACCTGTATGGGATTTCATTTCCGTTTGTTACTTTCTATTCTTCCTTTTAGTGTTTAAATTAGCGATCAATTTTCCACTTTTGCCTATCATAAGGCATATAGAAGTCTTTCTGTGGAACTAAAAAAAAATATCAAAACAACCATAAAATGTGGGCTAAAAATAGATATTGGGAAAGTTGAAAGAACTCTCATGTCAAAGACAGGCGAAATAGTTTCTTAAGGAACAGTCACCAAAGTTTACAAAGAATCTATTGAATAGGAAAAAGAAACTCTTACGATAATAACAAGTCTACCAGCAGAACATTGAAAGCTCAACAAGCTATATGAGCTTGATGGAAGGAACCACATATAACTAGATTTCGTCAAGTAACGGTCAAAACCGCGATTCGCGTACTATGTCAATGCGAGGACATGGCGAGAACGCGGTTTCTATAAATGGAAGATTTTAACGAGAGGCATAAGGACCGTGATAGATTTGAAAAAGTCACGTGGTGGAATAAGTTCTATGATCATCTCGCGAAATCTATTTTATAGTCCAGATATTGTATTTCGTTGAATTACACACTATATATATATATATACATACATACATATATAGTGTGAAATTCAGACAGTGTTTTATTTATTCCTTAGTTTAATACAATTTCACAAAGTACCGACCCTAACAATCAACTGTTGACCAAAATTTAAGGACGATAACAGTTCTTTAAAACCATTCTGTGAAAGTCCAAAAGAACTGCTACGAATGAATGATGTTTGGGAACTAGATATGGTTCCTATAATACCATTAAATGCTGTCTTGCAGAAGAGGAAATCTCAATCCGCGTACCACACTAATGTAAAGGTGCTCTAGTTGGACATCAGTATCACAATGCATTTGAAATAGTCGCAGTGGACTAGGGCTATGGTCACCACAACTAAATTATTCAGGGTAAAAACGAATATACTTTATTGTTACGAATATCCATTATCATCACAATTCCAATGAAACGTACTATTGTCTTAAATATGGCACTAGTGTAATACACCAATTTAATTTTGGTAAGGATTGTGTATTTTTTTGCCTTGTATATGCCGTCTTACTAAATTATATAATTAGTATTAGTATTATTTGTTAATTGGATATACATACGTAATATTGAATATACTTATTTATTAATACCTTGCACTTAAAGAACAAAACAAATAATTAAATCAAAGTTTAGCTGAAGAGTGTTTATGGAAATTTTGAAATAATTTTCATTGATTGCAAACACAAAACGATGGACATCTGAGCTTAAACGTGGCCGAACTGGTATATTTGATGAACAACGCAGCGGAGAGACGTGTGTATTCCACAAATTATGAAAAAACTACAGATATGGTGCTAGATGACAGTCGAATAAAATTACGCCAAGTAGCAGACGCTCTACATACTTGATATGTATCAGTAGTATTGATTTCGCATAATGAATTGTGTACGAACATATTATGTATGAGATGGATAACACATTTATTGAGTATACCACAAACGCGAACGATAACGCATTTATTCCATAATTTGACGAAGTTAAAACATGATCCGAAGATTCTTTGGCGCTGAATAATATGGGTTGATGAAACCTTGATTCACCATTGTAAACATGAAATGAGGCAGCAATCGAAACAATGGACGGGGGCTGGCACAAGTGATCCGAAGAAAATAATGGTTATAGTCTTTTGGGACTATAGTCGAGTGAAAATTATCTTTAGAAAGACAAATAACAATGGGGGAATATTATGTAACCCTTTTAGATCAGCTGCACCATGCAATACTACAAAAAGGAACACAACTTACAGAAGAAACGAGTTATGTTGTGATGGCAAAAATTCATAAACTATAGTCTGCATTAAGTTTATCTCCCCCCTCCCTCCCCCCATTTCCAACCCTAAAACTAAAGTTTACTTTTCTGAAGGAACTAAATGACTCGAAAATCGGTAGAAAGATGTTATGCATTACAAGGAGAATACGCTGCAAAATTAAATATTCTCTGCCAACAAGTTATTATGCTGGCTTATGAACATAGACTGGAAATAATTGATAAATTAATTTGATATTGTTAAGGAAGGAAATTTCAAGTAAGTAATAGGTTCGTATGAATAACAGTGGTCGTGTATTCGTACTGCTATAAGAGTTTTGAAAGTGACTAGCATTTCAATACATTGCATGAAAATTTATCTAATGTATAAGAAAGTTCAAGCGATTTAAGATGGCGTTTTACAAATGGAAGGATAACGGAATGTACCAAATGTTATAATTTTTTGGGGCACTGTTTCAAAAATTTGTATTGAAACACACATTAATAAATATACATATAAGTACATGCATATTTATTACAGTAAATATATACATATGTATGTATTTGAAATAGAAACTGATATACGATATTCTGTATCATATGTATATCAATTAATGGGCCTATAATAAAACTTTTATTTTAACGACAGCCATTAACGAGAACATTCAAAATTTGCATTATTCAACATTCCCTCACTGTCGGTACAATTGTTCTGAGAGCAATACGTTCTTCAACAATTCGGAAAGAAAAATAATTTCCATTGAATAAAGGCCACCAAACTGCTCTGTAATTAACACAGCGAAAGTCCTGTCGTTCTTAACACTTAGTTTTTATAAGAACATAATTAAACTGCTTCCGAGCTTTCTGCTGCTTTCAGCGCCAATCCAATAGAACGCTGGACCCTTCGAAATGACAATGCGCATTCCATAACACTTGGGGAAAAGGGTTGGAATCAGATTAATTAGACGACGGGAGGACTTTATTAAAATAATGCCCTCTCACTTTTATTGTTATAAATGATTTTATGCTTCGTCGTAACATATGTTTCTCTAAACGTGAGCTCTCCCTCTCTTTCTAAATATTTTCGAAACAATGAAATTATTCCGAAGATTTTTGTTTTAGTTTATGATGTTCTGGAGTGAATAATTTTTAACTTGATATGCCCAGAGTTGCTGCTAATTATAAAAATAAATATCTAAATTTAGATATGTATGTAATAAAGAGATTGGAATTTAAATCATTCATTTTCTTATTTCCGATACGCAATAATGAAAATCATTATATAAATATTGTATTTTTAAAAATTAGTAGTGGAAAGGTCTAATTCATTTTTTTATTTCCACACCATTAATTAGCAGGTCAAGTTTATTTATTTTAGAAACTGAAAAGTAAAAAAATTAAAATGACATGGATTTGGAACGGCCGCGATGTCTTCAAGATAGATATAACAATAGGACAATAATAAATATTTATACCAATTTATCAGGAGGGTGTAGTTAAGGAAAAATGTTCTGAACGAGAAGAAAAGGCGTTATAATAAAATTGCTGAGGAAAGAGTTGTACGAAAATTGAATAGAGATCACACTGTTTAGCGTAGCAAATAAGATATTTTATGGAACGTTGTAACGAAGAGTAGGAGTCTAAATGAACAAGTGATTAAGAAAAGAACAAACTAGTTTTAGATAAACACCTTTCCCATTGACTATATTACTACTTTTAATTCTTTCGTTCCCTGTGGTACTCATAGGTATCAACAATATTCCAAAACAGTTGAAATTTAAATAAGATGCTTTATAGCACACATGTCGATCTTTTTCTTTTCTTTTAGAATGACCAATCATTATCACTTAGAGAAACGGTTTGTTAAATCTCGTACTTTGGCGAATAAATCCAACGCTATCGTATGATGCTTCGATTGATTTTCAAATTAATTAGACACTAAACTATGCTACTTTAGGTATTTGCATGCCTGCTAAAAGAATATACCCATAAAAGAATAATCTAATTTTCCTGTAGAAGGTAAAAGTAAAAGATGTGCCTGATATACGAACAGGAGAAAAACAAAAAAGCAATTCGTTAGAAAAGTAATGTAAGTAAAGCCAGTAAAATGGTTGTATATTATTTTGAATATATTCTTCAATTTTGTTGAATTATAGTGTCATTTGATATCTGACGATTAATATAGGTATCCCACTAAAACCTTGTTTCCGCTCCCTCCCCTCGTCCAAAATCAATAATTTCACTTAATTAAAATGACATGTCTAAATTTTAATTGAAAACAATTCTTTTTATATTCGGCAAAATGATAAATATTATTATTAATCAGCCAATGTATGATTCTATCAATAAAAGTTGTATTTAAACAGCTAAGCCTATAATACTAAAAAAACCATTCGCATGAAAATTGTATCGCAAAAGTCGTGAATTTTTAAGACATTTGAGAACACTTGGTGTATGTATATTATTCAATATTATCCAATAACTAAATATTTGCACAGTCAAAAATAGAATACAGTTATATAATAAAGAATGAAGCTCTTGAATACTTATTCTGAAATTGTAAGCTTGCTATCGTATAAATCAAAGAGTTGCAAGAAAAATTAGGTAGGTTGATAAAGTAGATCTAATATAGACAACATGCCAATATATTATAACTCTATAAGTAAACAGGTTACAGAATGAATGCTGAGCAAAAAGTATTGATTTCAACACCACTATCAGACAAATATTGCTAAAAGCTAGTCAACATATGTAGGTTGCGAGTGTTTGAAAATACTTATATGTTTAGTATCGTGATGAATAAATGGCTAAAAGTAATATCTAATGCATATTGGAGAAGAACAAAGCAGTATTGTATGGTTATAGAAATAAGAAAAATGAGATATGATTGATTGAACGTACATATGTACACACTAGAGTGAAATAATAAAAAAGAACTGTGGTGTGTGTGGAATGCGCAAAAAAGAAAAAAAGTATGGCAACCGAGAAAAATTTTAGGAACCATAGAAATTAAAACAAACCATAGATAAACTTAATGAAAAAAGTATTGTATGCCATTATCCTATCCCGTAAGGTGTAGTGGGAGTAACGTACATACATATATACTGACAGACGTCTAGGAATTTCGAAAAATTTCAAATATGGAAAAAACTTAATCAAGCTGTACTAGTATTACATCATTAAAATTACACGCATAACGTATCAAAATATTAATGAAAGATACAAAATCTCTAAAGTTTTGAAAGGACATAATTGTGGAATTATAGACTTAAAAACGTGAATAAAGAGAAAATATGTATTATGTTAGAGATAGAACCTAGAGAGAAGTGGTTATAACGCCTAGTCCACTATGGTGTCGCAGAGAAGGATATAGGTTTTGATTTTACTGTAAATATATTACTTAATAGAGATGATTAATTTAATCAAATTGATTTTCAATTTGGTCATTAAATGACACGTTCAATAAAAAGGAATACTAGGACTGCACAAAATTTGTAACGTTCGTCCAATTAAACGTCTCATTATTAGAAACCCTACTGGGAGATACATGTATCAAGTACTGTAGGAGTTAAAAACTTCTGTAGCAGTATGCTGTTCGAAATGTAATATGATGACTATTTACTTAGCAATGTTCGAACTAGAATAATTCGCCGCCACTAATTCCTAGCGATTATACCTTTTGTTTTGTGGTATCGTTACAAGATTTTTGCATATTTTATTCAAGTCATTAAAATACGATAAAACTAGGATATACTATTCATCAATTCATTCAGTTACTATTTCTATAATAATAATATTAATCTATGCTTTTATATCCCCCAACAGCTGAGCGCCAATTACAGGGACATTGTTAGATCATGAGTTACTCGTGTTTGTGGTATAACTTAAGAATTTCGGCTGTCAGCATTCGCTTAAACCGTTTAAAATAGGAAGATGTCAAAATTAATCCTGGGACCTCCTGCCTGATAAACTGGTAACTTATTGCACACTAAAAGAATTCTTTCTCTTTGCTTGAGCAAAAAATTAGCTAATTGTGTTGAATTAAGGAAATTCAAATTAGATATAGAACTAGAAAGAAAAACGGATATATGTATCCCTAACTGCAAAGGGATGGTTGAGATATTTAATTAAATGTCTTTATTTCGGAGAAAATTCAGATGTTTGAATCATAGCAATGTAATGTACAGTTAGAAGACCATCGGTGTTTCAAAATATATAATAAATTTATGATTCCCATTCATTTATTTAAATAGTGGGTAAAGCACTCGCCTATTTTCATAGTATTTATATAGTATAATAGTGTGAGTTAGAAATTCTGTGAATTTGACACGTGCATAACGAATTTGGACCGTTCTTTCTGAGCATTGTTGTAAAATGGTGTAAGTAAGAAAAATTTGCTAAAATCTAGCTCTCAACGATAACATGCAAGTGAATTGAATAATTTCAAACTCTTGCCTGTAATACAATGACTATCTGGGGCTTGAGTCATACGATTTCTTGGAAAAAATAATTTATTTATCTCCAGGTAAATATAAGTAATACTTCGTTATTTCCAATCACATAAAGATCTTAAAAACTGTGGATGTAGTGAACTTTTTACATCATATAACCTTAGAATCTAGGTAATAAAATGTACAATAATCAAACAAAATTTATTGGTAGAAAAAACTGTATTGTAGCAATATTTGTTTCCCACTTTTCACCAAATTAAAGTTCTGTCAATTTTAAAACGTACCTACGCATATGTGTAGTACAAACATTTGACTGCTCTGTCACCTTACTACTTTAAGTTTAGATTCTTACCTTTTGCGTTTTTCAATGTAATCCTGTCGAACGGTTACAATTTTCTCTTCGATTCAATATCAACATGTTTGGTAAATGCATATAGCAGACAAATTTAATTAAACAAAAGTAATTTAACTTATTTTTATTATTCTCGTAAAGGAAACTAACATTTTTCCTTATACATTGCCTTATATGGTATTTTCTCTATTTTGTTGTTTCCATCTCTTTATGGATGACGTAAAATGTTTCAATAAACAAGTTTTATAACTACGTCGTCATACAACATAGCCTACGTGGCGCAACAGAATCAGATAGGTCTATTAAATTTATTGCGAAATAAAGATAATATGCAATAACAGGCGTTTGTTTATCACGTAATAAGAAAAAAAATCAAAAATTTCAATTGATTTATGCTGGTAAAAATATGTGTTTTATAATACCGCAAGTCAAGATTATAAAATAAAAGGAAAGTGTGCGTAGTCATAAAATATTGATTTATTTTATTTATTAATCTCTATTAAACATCGGCGTTAGATAATGACTAACGATAAGAACGACTACGTTGAAGATGTATGATGCAGGAAGGCCTTCAGAGCCAAGGTCCTCACGTTTGGCCTTAAGCGAGTAACACAACTTACACGAGCTGTTCACTTCACTTTAGTTGTCCGACAAAATGTTATAGATAACAAACGGCAATATTACATACACGGCCGCGTACATTTTTTTTATTATTGCACGGCCGTCGATAGCGTTTCATCTGTGTGGAAACATGTGCGAGCTGTTAACCTACAAAATTAATTGTTTGTTTTTATTGTGAAACACTTCGCGTTATTGTCCGTTGTGGTTTCTTGAAAGTAATATAACCGTTGAAGTGTTTTACTTTGAATTCCTTTTGATTCTTTTTACCAATTGCGGACACAAAACTATAAAATTTAAATTTAGCGTTACCTCTATGGAAGTTGCTTCAATAAAACCACAATCGCATTTACTTAGATTTTATTGTAGGAAGTTTTATGCAAATTGAGAATGTAAGGATATACTGAAAAAATATTTACATAGACTCTATACTAAATTTCGTGTTACAGATGGATTGACAGGTATTGATTTAGACAATGCGACATGTTTCTTCAGCAACTAAATTAAAATAATAGAACCAGTAACGATATGAAACAATTCTGAAGCTATTAATTCTAAGTTTAATCTTTTCTTTATTCTGTATTCTAATGTCGATTTTATTTACTAAAGTTATGTTCAGTTAATAGTAATTTGTTTTGATGATTTGTAAGCAGAATAACAAGAACGCTGTCGATTTTGAATTTTGTGTATTACACTTACAATTGCATTTTAAAAAAATATTCGACTACTTGTTGAATATAGATTGTTTATCTTTTAATTGCTGACTGACATTTCGGTGGCAAGGTTTCAATACATGTTTAATAATATTGCAATGTTGTCAACGATTACTCAATGTTTACTAAACGAAACATAGGAATTTTATTATAAACTGAGAGTTGAGTTTAACTAATGGGCAGTGATTTATTCATACAAATGATACTATAAAACTTTCAGCTTATTTTTGTGTATAACGAAGGTGAAAGAAATAATTTCGCCTATTTTGAAGTTATTGTCAATTTATAATTGGACACAAATACTATACTTCAGCAGGTTTTAGTCATGATCAGTCATAAGCTGAAATTTTATTTAGGTTATAAAATGTCAAAAACATTACTATTATAGCGAACGTAATAGAGGATGATTATCATATTGTCTATTGGGTTCAAGCAATCTTTAGCATTAGTTTCAAAGCTATCGATATTATTTTGTATAAGTATGTAAAAGATATATTTTTCGAGTGAATTATTGATCAACATGTCATTTTTAATGGCGTTTTGTTAAATATTTAAATTATACAGTTTATCTTTTTTTCATTAACATGTATTATATAGGAACTATGTGCAGAATTAATATTTAGCGCCTATTCTGATATCAACCGTTGGACATAACAATAAACTATTATTATTATTATTTGTTGATCATGATATCTTCTTTAATACTTCTTTTTAAGGCGTAATAATATTCCCTTCAAATCACACTTTCTAATGACAAACAAACTAATTTGCAATTTTCTAACTCTTCTTTAGGAGACAGAATTTCAAATAAATTGTCCATAGTGTTAGTGCTCGGAATTTAACGGTTCATTGAGCGACTATTGGGAATTGTTTCATAAATCAATTATACAGAAAAGTTACAGTAAAAGACATGCTACAAAACCATAAGAGAGGTATTTCAAAACGAGAAAAAAGAGTATTCTGGTCAATTTTACCGATAAGGTAATCTCCATCCAAAAAAGAGACCAAGAACTTCTGAAATTTTTTTGTGTATAAATTTAGATTTTATTATTAATAATAATAATATAGTCCATGCTTTTACATCTTCCAATATTTTTACGCCAATTAAGGGGATATATAGCATTTCTAAACCAGTGGCATTGGTAAATAAGCTACTACTCCTAACAGTAAATCCAAAACATGTTCTTACTGCTGAACATATACTAATATAATAATAACATATACTAATGTGATTAGTGAAAGCAAGCTTGAGATCGAGCAATACACGTAGGTGTTTTAATAGATTAAATACGTTTGAAAATATGTATAATCCATTCAGATAATAGATAAGAGAGCAAGAAAATTATTGACTTGAATGATCGTTAGAATTTCACATTTGGCAATATTTAATTTATAATAAATATATAATAAATTATATTATTCTGTACATCAGCTTGAATTATTCGACAAATCATTTTGATCATCCATGATTGATATGCGATTGAATATTTTTAGATCGTTACTAAACAATAATTGGGGACATTTTATAACATCTGGGTTGGTGAACATGTTGAATATCAATAATTCCAAGTGGATTCCTGTGGTAGACCAGAGGCGGTTCAATAATTATGTGAAACGTATCGATTATACGAGATGTACGAGGGTAGTTTGACAAGTAGTGAGAATGGAAAAGAAAAACGAATTACAAAATAATTTTTATTTTTCAATATATTCTCCTAAAAGAGCAATACATTTATCCCAACGGTGCTCCAATGCCCTTATGCTATCTCTAAAATGCGATTCCGGAAGGCTACTCATTTACGAAGATGATAAGTTCATCGTTAGACGAAAATTTCTTTCCACCTTGTGTCGTTTTCAATTTTTTCAAGGCGCATGCGGTACTAATTGGAAATGCAACTCGTGGATTTTGGACATCGCAACTGTGCTGGTATGCGAGGGAGCGTTGTCTTGGTGAAATAGATTCTTTTTCTTTGCCATTGCTGGCAGTCTAGCACGAATCTCAACATTTAATTTTTGTAGAACTTGTGACACCTTTCTGAAGGTAATCAATGAGCAAAATGTCCTTTAAATCCCAAAAAATTGATGCTATCATCTTGTTTGGCGATAAAGTTGTTTTCGCTTCCTTTGGAGGTGCAGAACCACGTTCTAACCATTGTTTCGACTGTTGTTTAGTTTCGGGTGTACTGTAGTGTATCCGAGTTTCATCAAAAGTAATAAATCGCCTACAAAAATCAACTGGTTTCCGTTTATAACAGTCCAAACACTCATTGGAAATGCGCAAACGAGTGAACTTTTGATCAGTCGTAAGCAATCGCGGCACCTATCTTGCCGAAAGCTTAGAAAGGCCCAATTATTTCGTTAAAATGTGGCGTACGCGTTCTGTTGAAATGTTTATCATGTCTGTAATAATATTATGGATTTTTATAATCATTTCCTTAGAAGTCACGATTATGGGCGCTCCAGAGCGTGCTTCATCAACACAGCTTATTCTACCACGTTTAAATTCATTTACCCATCTACTTATTGTGGCAGATGATGGAGCAGATTCACCTAATGTTTCCCGTAACTCATCTTACGTTTTGGTAGCTTTCATACCCTTAATTACGAAGTATTTAATCACCCCACGATACTCTGCTTTTTCCATTTTAACGAAACGACGGGTTGCTTCTTTTTCAATCAGCTGTCAAAAATAAACTAATCAACCGATTTATCTAAATATCGGAATGTAAACATATAAATAGGCAACCTAAATTACAGTGCATTTATTTTACCAACTAGAGCGCCACCTATGTGTCATTCTCACTTCTTGTCAAACTATCCTCGTAGAGCGGTCGATTACTGAGACAGAAATTGAATTTAATTGAAAAAATTCAGTAGTAAAATCAAATTAACACGACATCCATTTGAGAATTCACATTCAAGTTTTCACTTAAATAGTGGGTAAATGAAGTCAGATTAGATATTGTAGACCTCTTGCTAATGAAATCACATCGATATGACGATCGTTGAGTTTCAAATAATGGAAATGATCTAGAGTAAACACAGTGAAGAGCTTTGAAAAGTAATATTAATATAGGATATTGCAGATATTTGAAAACTCGCTGGCCTTCGAAATAATAGTATGTTGTAATTTGTTGTTAGAAAGTACAAGATGATGTAGCTGGATTAAATGCTTTAGTTTGAGATTGAGCAAGTTCGAATCTACAGTCTTTAACTAAAGACACCGTATTATCCGTTATATCCAGATGTGGAAGTATTCCATAGTTTACACATTGCTGGAATGATTTCTCTCTCTCTATAAAGATATTGAAACAATACTATTGGTATAATATGCAGGGCTGTACCTTTCAAACTAAACATTGGAAATTAACTAAAACATAAAAGGGATGGCAGAATTGAAATATTATTCACATGATTAATGGTGTACTTACATTTAAATTCGTGTATTAAATCTGTTACCAATTGACTATTTAAACATATAATGGCACTATTTACGTGACATTCATAGTTACATTGGTTATTAATAATGAAATATTTCAGTAAACTAAATGAATATGTATACAAAATAAATCAAATACAAACCATTAATAAAAAAATGGAACGCAATTATGTCTACAGGAAAAATTTCATGTTTACTAATAAAAATACGTATAGTACTAAAGAGGGACAATTTTTTATAGTAAAGGTGAAAGAATTTTAAAATGTATTCTAGAATTGAATTTTCATTTAACTCAGAACTAGCATTGTTAGGAACAACGGCGTCCCTGTATGTAGACGTACATATATTGTTATAACAACATCCAGTGTGCTGTCTCTTTATCTGAAGGCTGCGAAATCTTAACAAAACATAAATTCAACTTTATATGAGCATAAAACTATATAGTTTATAGCGGTACGGAGGTAGTATGTAACTGGTTATGTAACAGATAAAATTCCACATAATAGAATATGGGCAAGTTAAGTGCCTCTAGTACGAAATATCTACGAGATAAACTCCAATGAAATGTGACACCGCTAGATTTCTTAAGTTGTGCAATATACAAATGTGGAAACACAGTCCGGTAATGAGTTGGAGGCGGAGTCGAGAGATGGCACTCAAGGCTCTTAGCAGACTAATTAAAATTATGTGCAGCAGATATGAATTTAAATATTCGTAAAGTATTTTCTAAACATAAAAATATTTGAAAAACTAATTTACAACTAGCGTGATATTAATTAATCTTTATTTAAATATATTACTCAAGACATATTTCTTAATCCATTATATCGTTTATACACATCTATTATTACTACTAGGTAATATATTATTCCGTGTAAATATCTAATTATACACTCCGCGCAACATGAATAGGACCACCCGACTTGTTGCAAGCTTTCGGTGGTTTGAAAAACAATTCATTTACTAAAAATACAATGCAAGTTTGTAATGGTATGATATGGCAAATAATACGCATTATTGCGCAATAGTGCCTAACGTTATGCATTGGGTGACATAAGTACCACATACATATAAAATGCACCGCGCCGGTTGGATACGACCAGTATTTAATAGTAAGCTACCGGATGAGTGTCGAGTTACAACGTGTATCCGGATAAACAAACATCTGTAATTAAGGGTATTGTGCAACGATGGGACAACAGAAGTGCTTAAGTATGGAAGAAATTGGAAAAATTAAAGCGTTCCATCAAGAAGGGTATTCCTCAAGGGCTACTGCAAAGAAAATAAGTCGATCACACCAGGTTGTGAACAATTTTATTAGGGATCCCGAGAATTATGGAAAACGTTTTAAAGGGCGAACAACATCCGTTACAACTAAGAGAGAACGTCGAGCCATATTACGCGAAGCATCGAATTCGGCATTAACGGCAAGACAAATCGCGAATAACGTTGGAACGAATGCATCGGTAAGAACTGTACAGAAGTTACTGAAGACCTGTCCGCATTTAAAACGTTTGAAAATTAAACGACGGCCTCCTTTAAGGGAATTTCAGCGCACTGCACGTCTTTAGTTTGCTCAAGCAAAAATGGGGTGGACAAGAGAATGGCAAACTGTTATTTTCAGTGACGAGAAGAAGTTTAATTTAGATGGCCCGGATGGGTTTTCTTATTATTTCCACGATTTACGTAAAGATGAAGTGATTCAGTCACGAAGGCGAGCCGATGTTGGTTCAGTCATGGTATGGGGAGCTGTTTCCTATAACGGACCTGTTGATTTAGTAATAGTGAAGGGCAGACAGAATTCGGAAAAGTACGTCCAGCTGCTGCAACAGGTGAAAGACAAATTTTCCAACGTTATGGCAAGTGGGCCATTTATTTTCCAACACGATAATGCCAGTATTCACACCGCGCGCATTGTTCGACGCTGGTTTCAAGAACAAGGCATGGAGGTTCTCGATTGGTCATCGCTCTCCCCCGACCTGAACATCATAGAAAATGTTTGGGGATGGTTGTCGCGTAAATTGTACTCCAATGCTACCCAATTCAGTTGCGCTGACGAACTAGAGCAGGCGCTGAAACGAAGTTGGGCGGAACTTCCCGTTGACTACTTGAGAACCCTGTATAATTCCATTCCATCCCGACTATTTGAGGTTATAAGAAATAATGGCAAAAGTACTCATTATTGAACAATAAAGTATTTTGTTATTGCAAACGAATCTTTTATTTTGTAGATTGGTCGTATTCAAGTGGCGTTTAATTACTCTACTTATTGTCATTAGACTGTCACTGACTTTTACAAGAATTATATTTGGTACCTACATACATCTTTTTATCAACCCTCTTATTTTCGAAAATATATAACAATTCCAGCGCGCTACCATGTTTATACCAACTACAAATGTCATATATGCAGTTGGTCCATTCATGTTGCGCGGAGTGTATTGTCTGTAGTTTTTAAAAACTAACTTCTTTCAAAATAGAAGGTTATTATTGACATTTATTTACAACTTGTATAATAATCCAGATTGGCAGTTATTACGATATCTGTTTTTAGAAATTTGTCCTTTTAAACGAAAAGTAAAAAATAATCCAGTTGACATATGTGGGAAACATATATATATATATATATATATGTACATACATATGCACTTATTGAAGTTCCACGGTCAGCGCTGTTAATATTTCAATTTTTTCCGGGTTTCATGTACTCCTTCAGGAGGTAAAATAAAATTATTTTGCTTTAGTATCCCCCACAGCGTTTATATGTTACCGCTCAGCGGTCTCGAGAATATTTTTCTCAAACCAGATGTAACAAAAGATGGAACGAAGACGGAAATTAGTTTTTTTATGTATAAATTTGATGAAAAACACATTTTGATTGATTTTTATTTAATTTATATTATGATGGAAATTTATTATAATGTTTAGTTTAACCATTTTTATTTACACAGTTTTTAGTTTCATTTAATAAATTATTTTTGTTTGTATTTCTCAAAGCCTCTGAAACGGGGTAATAAGCAGAAAGATGCCTTAATTTTCCTTTATTCATGTCGTAACATGTATGTAATTGTTTATATACACATGTGTACATATGCAACTGCATATGCATTTTATTATAATAGCTAGTATTTAATTAAAGATCTCTTTCCATATTGAGATTTATGGCGTAATTAAGGAATCGTCTTAGTGGATCATTGGGTTCGATTTCTCACCGAATGCCCAGACTTCTTCATTAATTTCTGCCTTATTTATAAGGATGTAATAAGCAGGAAATTACGAGTTTTCATTAATTTGCATCGTGGAATGCGTCCAGCTATATATATACACGTGTGAATATATGTATTTGCAAATGCATTTAGTTGTATAACGAATTTTATCAAGGATGAGAGTGTCTGTAGATGATTCAGTAAAAAGACATTCTTGTACAATTATATGTTTTAAAATATCGATACTTTACGTTACAAGATTATGTATAAGGAAATTGAGGTGATGATTTTTAAAACGACTATTAACTAGCATATCCTATTGCTAAATTTCGCATAATCTAGCTATAATATATAAGATTGAAGGTGTTATTTGGTGTAGGAAAACACTTCAAGAAGTTATTTGGTGTAGAAAAACACTTTAAGAACTTAATACGTTAAATGCCACGGAAGTTACCGGACTGGTACTAAGTTTGCTTGTAGCACCGGTAATCACGATTTACTAGAAACAAAATTTTAGTAAATTTCAATGCTTTTTAGATTTTAATATAGAACATAGTTTTATTTATAAATATATGTGAGAACACTCCTAATAAAAAAAAAACGTGAATAAATACAGACTCCGCAGCATGTCACGTCTTTGGTTGAGTTTTGTGCCTTTGCCTGCTTAGGCTTTTTGAATCTTTTCCGTAACATTATTTTACATAATCGAATGAACAAATAGAGTAACCAACGGCACAGGGACTCTGGAAAAGAGTGAACAAATAAAATACAGTACAGTCCTATTATGAAACAATTAAAAAAGTATATAAAAACAAAGAAATGTATTTCAGCGCGGCAAGGATGAGTGGTTACCACTAGTAACATAAATACGTTATTCACGATTGCTTTTAAATTGTCTGTTTTAAATAATTTTACAACTTAGTATATAATGCCTAATATCAAATTTATATCGACACCATGCGCAAACTATTTAAAACTAGCGTGGCATCCAACGTGTTAACAAAATTTCTATCAAAGGCAATGTATAACATCGTCATAAGTAACGAGAGCTGGATTTATTGCTATCCACAGGAAAGTAAAAGCCAGTTCGCTCGATGAGTATTTGACCTACTCAGGATAAATGGTGAATACCTTTCCTGGCTAACTGTAGTTGTTTATAAGACTTTAAAAAGAGCGAGAGAGAGAGAGATACAATAAAAACCGTTTGTTTTTGTATAAGGCTTTGTAAATTATGAAACTGGGACTGTATGATAGATATCTAATCGCCATTTCGTATTCTATGATTTTTATCTGTTCTTCACAACCAAAATGCATTAATGCATAAGAAGATTTCTGAAGCAATTAGCATTTGGAAGATTAGCATTCTAATTTCTAAGTGTAGTGTTTCAAATTTTGAACGTACATTGACTATAGGAATGAAGACTTTTGAAGCCAATAAAAACAGTTTTTCAACAATGTTATGTAGTTACTAGTGCACTACTCGAAAAACGTTTGTATACATAAAAGTCTTAACCCCTGAACTGTATTGGTATATAGTATTTCAAATACAGTACGTGTATAATATCAATCGTTCAGATATACATACATATGTACGTTCTTCATATAACAATTTTGTAAAGAAAGTCTGTTAATAAGCATCTTAATATAATACAAGTGATAGTTTCCGGACATTTTCAGTATTTGAATACTATTTTCACTAACATGTTAATCATCGACATTACTGCTTTTCTTATTGGAATAATTTAATAAACTGCTATTAATTTTAATTTCTCTCAAAATATTAAATGAGTGGTAAAAATAGAAATTTGAGAAATTTAACAAGTACATTGTTCGAGTACTTGCTAATTTTTTAGTAATACAAATTCTGAGAATTATGTATTGCCTAGTAACTTTCAGCCATAACCTTTTTCTACTTATGCGTCAAATTTAACTTCTATTGGATAATTATTTTGAGCTTTCTAAAGAGTTTCGGAACAATGAATGAATGTTTCGTGATATCGCAGTATCTTTAAATTTTCGACAAATGAACAGAATTCTCCTGAAACTATTCACGAACGAATAAGTGCAGTGTATAGGGACGAGGTTCTGTCATTTCTTAAAGTATCGTATTGAGCAGAACAGTTTCGATAGAGTCATGAGTCCTTTGACGATGACTCAAGAACCGCAAGCCCTTCGAACTCAAATAAATCCGACGTATGTACATAAGTAGAAGCAATGGTTCTCAAAGATCGTTCTTTGAAAGATTCTATCATTGTCAAAATACTGAATATATCTGGATAAAACGTTTTAACAATTATACACGATATATAAGATATATGTAAAGCTTCGACAAGGCGGGTTTTAGATTCTCGAATAAAAACTTCTTAGGCAATGAGTTTTTCAAAATGGTTTAGTATTTTTGGATGTAGACGCCTAACTTTTTCTTTAAGATAGTAATAGGCAATGAGACTTGAAAAAATTAGACTCCAGGCAATGGGTCTATAGGAGCTCTCCGTTTCCAAAGAAAGGACCCGCACACAATTTTCAACTGAAAAGATCACCGTTTGTTGGGGACCAAGAAGGAGTAATTTTTATTGGATATATGCTAGAGCCAATGCGTAGTTAGCAAAGGAAATATATTGACAGAATTACCTACCGTTATTATAAAAGTCCTCAGGGTTTGCTTCATAGAGAAGTTCTTCTTCATGGTAATGCGTGAGATCGTAATGCAGTCAATTTTCAACGCATCCCTGCGGATGTACCCTCTTTAAATTGGACCTTTCAAGATGTACTCCGGTTTTCACGCCGTCCGTCCTTTATTCAGAAATTTGAAGAAGTATCACTTCGGAAATTTGAAAAAATCATTTTGCAGGTTATTTTAAATTTGAACTTCAACGTGAATCATTTTTTTTTGTTCTGGAATAAATTGTAGGGCAGGTGGCACAGGTGCGTTAAATATTATGGTAAAATTGTAATTTCATTGTTAGACAGAAAACTTTTCTAAGTCTCCTCATATGAATTTTCTTAGAGAACAAGTTGAATCGATTAAATGCGTGTTATTCGTGTTGGAGGAGATACAAGCGCAAATGTTTTTGAGACTGATTTGTTATATGATTAAAAATTAATATGGTAATAGCAGAAGAACATCTCAGTGGTTAAACTAGAACAAAACTGCAAGTCACTTCAATGTCTTTGCTTCATTCATAAAAAATTCTGACATACATACGATATAAATACCCCTTCTTATCCAATGGTAATAGCGCAACAAATAAAAGAAATTGTCAATATATTTAACAAACGCACAATAGTATTCAATCAAGTTGGTCAAACTTTTTTCTGACATATTATAATTTCTTTAAATATTTAAATAAAGAATTTCTTAATGAAGAAGAGGTTCAAGATGCTGTTCATGAGCTTAAGAAATGTATTCTCTACTAATATTTATGCCTCAGTTATTAGCAGAAATGTATTGTAACGGATGGAAATTATTTTGGTTAATTTTATTTATATTATAAAAGATACAATTTTAAATTTTGTTAACCGAATACACATTAAAAGCAATACTTCAAATAAGTAAAAAATATATCCCAGAGGTATGGACAAGTTAAAAACAATAATTAAAAATTTAGAATTGCTTATTTTGCGTGATTGCGATATACTCAAGCACGTATATAATAATACATGTTTATATTATCAAGTTACAGTAGTTAATTTAAAATGTTCCAATTAATTAGAGGCAGCGCATGATAAATATCAACGTTCCAAACAAACGTTGTTTCACATAGATACATATATGTATTAAAATTAAAATTGATACGTTGATACAAGAGAGTTAATTACTAATGTAATTCTGTAATTCATTAAGGCTAATGAATTTTGGCTCCTAATTTTTTATTTTTCATTGATTTATCCGCGTGCTCAAGAACAAAAATAACTACTAAAAAATAAGCTACTTACATATCAATAAACATGGTTTGATCGCTCTACTCATTAGGTTTTAATCCGCTCGAATTTTTGTAAGAAAAACTCAATTGAATCAGTTGTGTTTTTCATACAAAAGGAAGAACTCAATAGAATAGGTTGGAAACAACATTGGTAAAATTAAACACTAAAACTCAGTTGCGGGATTTTCACAAAATATTATATTTTGAGAAAATCACATAACTGAGTCTTTTAGTGTTTAATTTGTTATGAATTTTCATCAAGTAAAAGCTACATCAGTTAATTACAACAATGATGATCGGATTTGTATATATTTCGACAGTTAAAAGAATACTGGGAAAAGATTACTCATATGATAAAGTTTTTAGTTTTCCGAGCTAGCATTAAGAGAAATATTTGCAAAAAACAACGTAAATAACAGAAAACATACTAAATATAAGACGTGTCATTAAAGAAAAATAGGATATCAGTAGAATGAATAACACGACAATGGCACAGAATGTATTTGCAGTATAACCAGTAGAACGTTAGCTAAATACCAGATAAAATGAAATGAGGAAAAAACCTGATGATACATAGTTTCCTCAGATCGTAGATGGATTGAAAACAAATTATGATAACATGGAGAGAAAAGTAGAAAAAATAGAGAAGATGAGAGTGGCGCTCGTTTAAGATTATACGATTATATAGATTTAGCATTTGTGGGTCTACAAGTAATACATTTTATCAAATTTGTGACTGAAAAAGTGTGGTAAAATCGTTTGTTAATATTAATTTTATTTATATTATAAAAAAATAAAATTTTAAATTTTGTTAACCGAATACACATTAAGCAGTACTTCAAATAAGTAAAAAATATATCCCAAAGGTATGGACAAGTTAAAAACAATAATTAAAAATTTAGAATTGCTTATTTTGCGTGATTGCGATATACTCAAGCACGTATATAATAATACATGTTTATATTATCAAGTTACAGTAGTTAATTTAAAATGTTCCAATTAATTAGAGGCAGCGCATGATAAATATCAACGTTCCAAACAAACGTTGTTTCACATAGATACATATATGTATTAAAATTAAAATTGATACGTTGATACAAGACAGTTAATTACTAATGTAATTCCGCAATTCATTAAGGCTAATGAATATTGGCTCCTAATTTTTTATTTTTCATTGATTTATCCGCGTGCTCAAGAACAAAAATAACTCAAAGGCAACATTCCTATATTACGTAGAGGCTCGCACGTTTCTTACGTAATATTTGAACAAAAAAGATAAATATTTGTTTCAATCAGTATGCTAATGCCGCAAGTTAAACAAAACCGTCGCCTCGCTTTGGATGCGTGAATTTTTGGCTAAGTGTTGACATTGACATACAAAACCTGACAATAAAGAAGAGATATCTTCGCAATTACAAAATATTTATTTATATTAAGATTTATAAATTTACCGCTAAAATGTTTTAATATGAAGTAGATGAAAGCTGAAAATGATCGAGTTATATATATTACTTTATGTTTAAATAATGTTTTAATCATTTAGCAGAACTAATAGTGTTTATTAGAAAAAGAAAACTTAAAAGATTGATTACTATGCAATTATTATAATGTATGGAAGATGTGAGTGATGACAAAACTAGTCACGTTAAATACGTCAGAAGTGAACCAGAAAAGAATCTAACAGAAAACTTGTAATATTTATTAGAAATTATGAAGCTGAAGATTTTGGGAAATTTTGGAAAGTACATAAGTTAGTTTTTCTCATGTAAATGAGTCACAATTATTTTATAGTGTACAAGTATTTTATTTACTGATATGTTGCCCATTCTTATCCAATACATTTTGCCATATTTCTGGCAGTAGCATCATTCCGTGCTCGTAAAACTTCTGATCTGAAAATTGAAGTTACTTTTAAAGTCCTCATTGGAATAATTAGATGTTTTTCTTTCTAAAAAGTTTGTAAAAATCGGAACAAGTGGGTACCAGATCTGGCGAGTATGGTAAGAGTGATACAAAATCCCATCCAAGCTGTAACAGTTTTTGGAAAATCATCAAATTTATATGAAGTCTGGCGTTATTATTGTGAAGAACTTTTCTTTTAACCATTTCTGGCTGCTTTTCTTTCACTTTGTCTAATCTATAGCCATTACACTTCAGAATTAATTATACAATTGTCTGGTAGAGGCTACAAACTTCAACTTCAGATTTTAACAGCCAATCAGAGACATTAAGTTGTTCCACATGGTCATGAACGGTTGACGTCGAAAAATTTAATCTCGTCGTAATTTTTGGAATTGTTATTCGGCAGCTCAATACCTTTATTTTGCTTTCTTTAACTTCAACAGGTCGTCCAAAATGATTCTCGATATTAAAATTATCAAAACGAATTTTTTTTCACCAATTTGACATGGTTATTCTGTTAATGCGTCTTCTTCATACACCTCACGTAATTTTTCCTTGCGTTTATCTTTTGGGTAACAAGAAGGTAATATGTCGAAAAAGCTTCTTTCCATTTTCTATTTTTAAAATTTAAGAAATCACAGTTATTCTTTATAAATAAACCTTCAAATGTGTGCTGTCAAAATATATACATATGTTGACAACAGCCTTAGAATGAAGTTGACTGTTTAAAAATACAACTAACAAATCTTGCGAGAGAAGATTTTCCAAACAATTCTATAAATTTCTATATCGTATTCAAAAAGATACGAGTTTGGTAGTATTTCTTTACCCATTTAAAATCAATGTATTTTATTACTTAGTTCAAAATCTATTTAAAATACGTAAAAGCGCATAAACAAATTTATATAAATGTTTACTTGTTTAAAGTTATTGCTTTAATTTTATGAATAAGACACGGAAAGTTTTATTTTATCGAATTAGTGTGCAATTAGTGACAGTACCCAGAATTTTTGTTTTTCTATAATATTTCTTTTAATAAGCATTGATCTGTTTTTGTTAAGGCATTGCAACCAATTAAGTTGTAGATATATTAAATATTTTACGTTATATTTGTTTGCGATTATTATACTGAAGATACAGTAGTAGTGAGATGCGTTCAGATGCGTAGATGATAAAGGCATCATCTACGCATCTAAACCAAAATTTTGGTTTCAGTTTATAAGAGCACAGAGTACAGAATTCTATAGCATTGTACGATATATGTGGGCAGTTATTGTCCTGCAAAAATAAAACGCCTTTGAACAACTTTTCGTTCTCTTTCTTTATTTTGTCTTGTAGGTTAGTCAGTATTTTCGAATAATATTTCATAGTGATTATTTTCCTTTTTCCCAGAAAATCAATCATCATTACTCTCCATAGCAATCCATCCATAAAAAAAGAAAGCAAGATCTTATGTCTCCATTTTGTCGGTACAGTAAGAAGTCAGTATGTTCTCCAAGCCAAGCACATATTAAGTGCGATGCTTCCACTCTTACAACTTTCTGATCAGCTTTCAGAGATTTAGGGATCAATTTTGTAGATTTTTTCATGTACAAATCAACGTGAATCATATGATGGACGCGTTTTTATGAAATATCTAGTACTATTGGTATTCGTTGTAGTCCAATTTGATTATGGGACAAATTAGGTCCATATTTTCGGGAATGGACTTCATCTTTAATGGAAAGTAAATGAACTAATTTTTCAAAGGTAATATGCGAGAGATAATGATCGTCAAGGGTATTAGCACAAGCAGATTTGAAATTTTTCGATTTTTACAATTATATTTGACACTGTTTAAAATTATATTGCACAATTACGCTAAAGCATAGTTGTGCAATATAATTTAGTCAAAACTTATTGTCGTAGAATTTCATCATGATATTTCTATTTTAGTACATTTCAATTTATTCGAATATTCGTGATTTTACAAAACATAAGTAATTCCTCAAAATTATATGACTGGTTAACTTTGAAAAATCTTATTTGCGAAATTAATAAGCACAACATTTAAATCTTCGTAGATGCCCACCAAGGCCCTATAATAATTTTGTAAAGTACCTGTTCTACTTTTGATATAGGCGTTTCCTTTTTCTCTTTTTCCTTTATATATTCATTTCAAACACAAAATCGTTCATTGGCTTGAAATACTGTGATGTTTTTCTCGAACAGCTTTGTTTCCAATATTCATTTCTCCTATTTTATTCTCTTTATTTTCTTCATTAACAATCGAAATACTCTTTAATGCATCCAAATCCATTGATTATGGACATAATTCCAGAAAATCAACACACGACTCACTAACATATTGCTCGCTGTTTGCTTTGTGTAAACACTGGAGGTAAGCGTTTTCATAGTGGGTATATAAATACATGAGTACTCTGTTTGGTGTCCCCGGTCCGCTAGAAGATTCGCGGGGTGTACTTTTTCGAAGACACAGCTAACAACGCTGTAACTGTGTAGATATCATAAGGTTCAACATAAAATTTAGTGGTGGAATTGACCCAAGGGCGAACATAACAAAACCATTACCGGTAAGCTAAACTACAAGAAAGTTGGGTAATTGATTTTCTTCGAAAGAAAATAATGACAAACTATTTCACAAGTCACGCGACAGTAACACTATTCCTGAACAGTATTGGCAGATATAAAGATAGCAGATTGTGCAAAAGAGTTCCAGAAACGATCAACCATAGCTTGACAAGAATATAAGGCATTGAAACACAAGAGAGAAGCCGTCTACACGAGACGTAACGACACGGCAGCATACAGTAGCTGGCGTACTTTGAACTTGTATAGATGAGTATGAGAGACATGACTAATAAATTGAGTTCAATAGGTAATATTATCGAAATATACATAGTAAGAAAAACAAGGCGGCAGTGTTTTTGGGGGTAATCATCAGTCCAACCGCCTCCAAAAGAGAGATCGTTTTAAATATCAATGGTGTACACTATTGGGATATGCTAAATAATTTTTTTTAATGTAACCAATCTGAACCTGAATAACAAATGGTTTCAAGAGAATATAAAGCATGTCATGTATCACGTGAAACACTAACTTTATTTTATCATCAAGTTCTTGCCTATAGCCGGTGTTTTTTTTTAGAGGCAGTTTGAGGAAAAGGGTTTATGTCAACAAATATACTACATTTCCAAAGCTAAAATAAGAACATTGCTATTATTTACAAACTCATTGGGGCGATGCTTTATATAGCAGCGGTGATAAGACACCTTCTTTTAATATTTATATGATAATATCAACTGCTCTGAAAGGAATTTTTGATATAAATATGTACAAGTAACTTGCATGTTTGACATTATATGTAATATAAATTTTCCTTTTTAATAAGGTATTGTAAGATGTATTGCACAGAATGCGTGTATTTCTGTAGTAAGTAGAATAAAGCTAATATAAAGCAGTCATATATGGTATATACATAGAGTACGGGTGTTTCGTGAATGCGCTTCAATTTTTTTGTCTGTTTTTCTCATGCTTCTTGTCCTTGTTTGATGAATGATTCCAATGTTTGTTGGCCACTGTCCGGTTGAATTGACAAATATTTGACTTGTTCTTCACACAAACCTGACACGAAGAGAAAAAAAGGCGTGCGTATGCGGCCGTCCGTAATGTGATATTTACCACAAATTCTCTCCTCGAGTGTGTACTTATTAGAACCTTGATCACCACTAGTAAATATATAATGGACGGAATTCCGATGTAGAACACAGATACTGTATACAATTATATCTTGTGGTCAACTAAAGTATAACTAATAACGTTTTTTTTAAGTAGCACGTAACACGATATAATATACGATATTTATATTATTTCTTGGTATTATATAAAACTACGATTTTGTTCTATTTTATGCTGTTCTCCCATAAATTTCCTTTTCTTTTTTTGTTTTAGATACAATTACTTGAACCTCTGTTATATATATATATATATATATATATATATATATATATATAATATATTTAATATATTAAAGATTTTCTTAGTTAATGGACATTGTTCAAGAGATGTCGATGTAAGCACATTTAAACAATTAATTAATCACTGTTGACTTATTATCTACAGTGAAACTAGATAAAAAGTAGTGTGAGTAAATCTGTGCAGCATATTTACTGCTAGAATGTAATGCTCTTCGATAACGTGCAGCGCATACGAAAGGTTGCTATAAGTCATTATTATCGTACAAATCCATACCGAACACATTTTATATAAAAAAATCTATGGTCGTATATGTGTATACCGGGTATCCCATGATAGCCACAGCTTAAGGGTGTGTTACTGAAGCAATTTCAAGTTAAAAATGAATAATGAATATACGTGGGCAAGGTGAAAAGTTCTCGGACTCGCACCTAGATGGCGTTACAATTAATAGAAATTTATGTTTCCTGCGTGGCTGCATGTGTCTTTATTTCATATGAAAATTTTCAACTTGTTCTCTCAAGTAGTTTGTTTGCAAGAATTTTTGTAGTAGACGTCGTGCGTGTTATTTTCTTAAATGGATAAACTTGAATATCGTGCTGTTATAAAATTCTTTGTTTTGGATGGTTTAACCCCTATGGAAATTCAACCGAAGTTGACAAAAGTGTACGGGGACTCTGCTCCTTCGATGTCAACCGTTAAAAAGTGAGCAACATTAGACCTTTTTAACTTAAGTTGCTTCAGTAACATATACATAACCTGTAGCAATGTTTATAAATGTCATGGAACACCGGTATATAACTTTATGTGTGTATGTATTAATATGGATTCGTACTAGACATATCACAGTTAATTGTTTTTCTGAAAGACTTTCGACTGTAACGGTTCCCAAAGCACTACAAACTTATTGGTTTATTGTACATTTTCCCAATATATCTACTAACCCAACTCAACAAAATCCAGTACTCCAATCCCCTGTACTAATCTGTATAGATTCGGAACAAGTAAGCTGCTATATATTGCTGAGTCAATGCTAAAATGCCCATAGATGGCTTTTTTTTGTAATTTAATGTCTCATATTATTGCAAAACGTGCTTGACTGTATCTGAAGCTCTATTGACAGGTTTATCAATTTTGAGCACTTGACATAAAAATTATATGTAGTTTTCAAATTTTAATAACTGCCAATAAAACTATCAAACTTGTGACTATCTTTTCATCCATTAAGTTAATAAGTAATTTCACAATTGTCTAGATAATGCAGCAGGTGAAACATAGAATTCACTACCATTGTTATAATTTATACCGTCAATTTGCTTCTGAAATTTGTGCCATATACTTTTAAAGAGATTTTTATAAATATTGTAATTGCTGTATCTGCACGATATTTACATTTCTCCATTTGAATCTTTAACAAAATATTTTATCTAAAAATCTGACTATATATTAGTTCGACTTTTGTATATGGCAGATTTTATGTACCTTATTTCACTTCTAATTTATGTGACAATGTACATCAGTAAAGTAATATTGTAAAGCCAAATTGTAACACGCCCATCGTTGACTTATTTATAGCAATACTATAATTATCTAGCGGAAGCGTTATCTTTACATCTACATAAATATTTGCGTCGTTCTTGTAGTTCCAACATTCAGACACCAACTATCGTCTGAATGTTGGCACAAATAGTTTGACGATCTTATATTAAAGTTATATCGAATAGTTATAAATGTCATGGCTATTACGTGTTGTTAAACTACATAAGTGTTAGTGCAAACTTATTTAAAAAAATTTCCAAAAATATAGAATACGACAAAATAAAAGTTTATTATTTAAAAATAAGTTAGTACGAAGGGAGATTTTGTTATAATCTACCTAGTCGTGAGAGAAGGGACAGGGTAATGAAAAAGTATGGTATTTTTCTGCAATATCTATTAAGTGAATATTTACTTCAACGTTTCTGCAATAATGAAATCTCTTAAAAAAGTAGGTCCATAACTCCTCGTAATAATACTAGGTAATTAACAGTTCTTAATTAACAATTTTCAAGTAATTAACAGAAGAAAATCTCCACACTCGTAATTATTTATTATCTTAGGAAAGAGATAGTAGTTACTGAGTGCTAACTCTGAGCTATAGGATGGATATTTCAACTCCTGGTAATTAATTTTCTTTCTAACGTGGCGAATTTTTTGAGCCTTATGCATCTTTGCATTTGTTGTGCAGCAGTATGGTATTTTCAGCAAAATTTTGCTAGCTTTTCGCTAAGGTTGCAAAGCTTCAAAATTTCTAATGGTTCCTTACATACGTATATATAACACACACACACACACACACACACACACACACACACACACATATATATATATATATATATATATATATATATATATATATATATCACCAGTAATTGCATTGATTGTTTTCATGTCTTCTCATTGAACGTTGAATCTTTGCCTAGATGTCATCACCATTGATAATTTTCGAAAAAAGGTCGCAGTCTTATCTTAACGTATTCAATTTTTTTGCCCAGGCAAATTTATGTTTTGGCGTGAGGAGTTTGGCAATCCAGCTTGGTGATACCTTGTTCATCTTTAAACGTTCACGTAAAATTTTCGAAATTGTAGCCTCTGATATCTGAACTTAGAATAATATAAACCTTGACCCATTTATAAACCAAAACAATTATTTATCTTCACGTTGTATTGAAACCCGCTATGTATAGACTAACGCTACAAACTTACAAGTCTGAACCTGTTAAAGTGTGCCTACAGTAGACGCCCGAGGACCTGATAATTACATATCAATATCAGAATGGATCTTGTCGAGCAACGAGTAGTGATTAAATACTTGCGTCTAAAAAAGATCACCCCAACTCAAATTCAAGATTTGGTGGATACGCTATGGAAATTTTCAGTATCATATTACTTACTTAAAAGGTGGTGTCGTGAGTTTAATGTGGTAGAGAGTCGTGTGCAGACAAGCATGCAGGTGGAGCGCACATAACCGTCACTAGTCATGAATAAATTGCGTGCAAGATGGATACTACGAATGTTAATAGACGTTAACAGATTCACATAAGAAAATTCGAAAAGACATTTGCAGTCGTCTTTCAACGCGACATAGATACGACAAAGAAAATTTTCTTTCAAAATTTGTGGCAATGGATGAGTCCTGGATTCGTCATTATGATGTAGAGACCAATATACAGAGTAAAGAGTGGACACATCACCGAGAAAATTCAAGATACATCATTCAGCAGGGAAGGCTATGCTATCCGTATTTTGGAATGTTGACGGCTTAATTTTTATAGATTTCCTGCATAAAGAGGACACAATTACAAGTGCTTATTATGCTAATTTAATTCCCAAATTACGTGATGCTATAAAAGAAAAATGTCGGGGGAAGTTGCGCAAAGGAGTTCTATTGTATCAGGAGAATGCACTCAGTCACATGTCCGCAATTGCAACAGATGAAATTGCTCAGGTAGGCTTCGAATTAGTTGAACATACGCCATATTGGACAGATTCCCCCCCCCCTTCAGCGATTGCCAACTGTTTCTAAAATTTAAACAACACATGGTAAACGATTTCCATCAAATAATGATGTGACATGTGCGGTAAATCAATGGTTTACAGAGGTTGAAGACTTTTTTTCGGGAACCATTAGAAATGCTAGAACATCGATGGAAAAAATGTGTTAACCTTAATGGAGACTATGTAGAAAAATAAAAGCAAACAATTTGCAAATTTTGTATTGTGAGTGGGTCAGGAGTGGAGCAAAGGGATCCATCCTCGTATTTATATTCATCGATTATTTGATAATATGATGGATCGTTGTCGCCATTTACACTCGTATACGGACAATTTCTGGACCATTCATCTCTGTGGTAAAATATTTTATAAAACCTGTGCGTTCCGGTTATAAATTGTTCATTTCTAAATCTGCCCCCAAAGTTACAAAAATCTTTGAGAATAATTATAAAAGGTGAGGCTATATGCCGTTTAAGACTCACTGCCACTCGTCGTTGTTTCCATGGCTAGATAGACTACATAAAAATCCCTCCTAATATCTATTTTCATATTATCATTTTATTATTGGAAAACAGTCCCCATAAATTTCTGAAGAAATTAGCGTATCTCTACCAAAGTTTCTAAACATAATATATTATCATTAATCTCTTCCAATTTTGATATTTTTGATTAAAAAATATTCATTATTATTAAATATTGTTCCTTTTTCATTATGGAAGTTGGGGTTATTGACCTCGCCATTAGACCAATGATGTTAACCTGAAGAGACGTTTAAATAATAACAGTGCTGCCAGCAACCGTCTTATTATAAATGAAATTCAACGCTATTCTTTCAATCTTAGAGTAATAATAGAATAATGATGAAGACTAAAATTAAATTTTAAAATTTAATTTAATTATTTCTTTTATCTCATTTATTATTAATTTTAAACTATGTACTCTTTTGTATTTTTAGGACACTTTTTCAAGACAAATTCAAAATTCGAACCAAGAATTAATAATACTGAATTTTTGGTTAAAATTTTGGGCGTATACAAAAGCAACAATTTATGCGATAGTCCTTATAAATACCAACCTATAAATAATTAATATTGTAATCGATATTGATTGTGCTTTTCATCCATACACGTGAATAAAAAGTAAATTTTACAAATAACATATTACACAGTATGGGTGAAGTGCGCCTAACATCATGGTGCCATTTGTCTTCTTTGTCCGATATTGAATCTTATATAAACACCCAGAGTTTACCTCTTTTATATGTTCGACTCATGGTGCCAGATTTTGTTGCTGCTATAATTTTGGAAATATTATGGCACCATTGAAATAAATGATTAAAAAACTTAATAACTAACTACATTAGTCATCCAAGAAACCTAACGCAAAACAATTTCCTACCATTTAAGTATGTATTTAAGTGTTTGTGGTAGATTCTAAATATATATTTGTCTCTACCTTCTGTATGTTTTGTTTAGATAATTAATTTCAATATGAAATAAAAGTTTGTAGTAGGTTTAACTCCATAAGTCGTAACATTAAAGCTTATTTTGTAGTTTATATATTAGCCGCGCAACTAAATTCTCGCTGTTTTTTTTGATGAAAATGCAACTTTATTGTGAAAAAATGTTTACAAATGAATCATTCAAAATATTGCCCATCGCTAGCGACAACTTTTTCCCATCTTTCTGGCTAAACTCGAATACCGTCACGGTAGAAGTGTTCGTTATTTGAGGCTATCCACGAATCAAGCCATTTTGAAATGTCTTCATATAAGCGGAACTTCTAATTAGCCAGACCATGTGCCATCGAACGGAACAAGTAATAATCGGACGGCGCAATATCTGGGGAATATGGCGGATGGGGTAGGATTTCCCATTTGAGCGTTTCTAAGTAGGTTTCAACGGGTTTGGTAACGTGAGGCCGAGCGTTGTCATGCTGTAGAATCACTTTTTCGTGTCTCTGCTCGTATTGTGACCGCTTTTCGCGCAGTGCCCGGCTCAATCGCATCAATTGAGTTCGATACCGTTCCCCAGTGATGGTTTCGTTCGGTTCAACACATCATAATAAATAACACCGCCCTGGTCCCACCAAATACATAGCAAAATCTTCGCAATGTGTATAGTCGGCCGAACCGACGATGTAGAAGCATGACCGGGCAGTCCCCATAATTTTGTTCTCTTTGCGTTGCTGTATTGAATCCATTTTTCATCACCCGTAACGATGCGATGAAGAAAACTCTTCCTTTTTTCCCACTGGAGCAGTTGTTCACAGGTGAAAAAACGACGCTCAACGTCTCTTGGCTTCAAATCATAAGGAACCCAAGTTTCTTGTTTTTGAATCATTCCCAACGCATGCAATCGCCGGGAAATGGCTTGGCGGGTAACTCCTAATGCTGAAGCAAGCTCTTTTTGCGTTTGGCACGGATCCTCATCGTGCAATGCCTTCAATTCAGCGTCTTTGAAGGTTTTTGGTCTTCCTTCACGCGAACGGTCGTTAACATCGAAATCACCATCTTTGAAGCGACGGAACCAATCACGGCACATTGTTTCATTTAGAGCAGCATCTCCGTAAACTTTTTGGAGTTCTTGATGCGCTTCAGCCACCATTTTCCTCGAATGAAAGAAGAAAAGCAACACTTGCCGCAAATGACGATTATTTGGCACAAAATCAAACATTTTCACACAACCAAAAGTATATGACGCAAAAACAAAATCACTAATGTGTCAAAGCGGTTTGTTTACCATATATCTAAGCTTGGTTCATGACGTTTTGTTTACGTCACAATCGGCCAGCACTTACTACTGGAGCCATCTCTTGAAAAACAGCGAGAACTTAGTTGCGCACCTAATATAATTTTTCCTCTAGTGTCGATAGCTCGACCGTCTTCAACTAATAGATTCTTCAACCATCTTTAAGTTTCTTCTGCTACCAAAACAAACATCATTTTGCTTTAGATTATATATGATTCACCAAAAACGGTGTCGATCATGGAAAAAGTGTCAGGTGGAAAAATTTAATCAATCACGATTTAGTGTGTAGTAGTGATAACTTAAAAAATTTTGAATTTCTCAAACACAAATAAATAGTTTGGGATAAATCATGTGTAGGATATTAGTCTATGTTCTGACACTTGGATCCAGATGTGCTCTTTATACAAACTTTGCACTCTTCCTGCATGTGAAAATGAAACTAAAAGAGAGACGGTGATGAGGACCTTCTGCGGGCTCGGGACAACGAGTGTGTTTTACTCCCTAGTGACACTTGGCAGAACTGGTTTAAAGATTGGTTTCGGAGGATGGAGAGGTGTATTGAGTGTAGAGGAAATTACTTTGAAAAAATTAAATAAAAGCTGTGTTGCAAAACTTTCCTAGTACCCTTTGTAGTGCAATTTATGTATGCTTATCTGTCCTCTTAAATGATTCTTTTCCAGGCGGTTAATAAATAAATAAAAATACGCATACATATATGTATGTATGTATGTATACAATGAATCACACCAGTGTATTTGAAAAATATTTTTAGCACATTCATATCATCATCTCGACCCCTTATATTACTATGAATTAATAGGAGAATGTATGATAAATGTGAAAATGAAAATTACAAAAGTAAAAATAAAAATAAGTCAGATTAACTGAACTTTTCATGAGTTGTTTGTCATTGTTATAACAATTCATACACCTCACACAACATAACCATTAACAATAAAGTATGTATTTGTCCGCTTAAATTTCAAACAATACAACAATAACATCAACAACAACGGACTACAACAGGCACGGTCAGAGTATAGAGTCGTATAGAGTATAATTTATTAATTGAGTCGAACAAGTAAGTGCATTTTACAAGATTGTTCACTAACGTCTTTCAAGTTTAATTAGCGGTGTGCGTGGGTTTAACCGTGAAATTCACTTAAAGAACCGTTGGTTTGATACTTCTCTTTTTTCTTCCTTCAGTCTTCCTCGTTTTTCTTCATCCTGTTTCTTTTCATATTATTCATAGCATGTTTTTCTTTTCGTACTCGTACGTATAAAGGCAATACAACGATGTACGGCCTAATATGTAAGGTGACCATTTCTCTGTCTCTAATATTGTAGAGAAAACGAAGTATGTTCGTGTCGCAGAGGTGAACTCAGAATTGCGGTGACAGCTCATGATTTGATCGGAGGTCGTCAAGAATAAGGTCAGGTAGGTAACCCGTTTTCCTCGACGGGCCATTGTTTACGTAGTCAACGACGACGACGGTGAGTGCTTGTGCAATCGAATGACATTCTTTCAAACCACGTACTACGTTCCAGTGAAACTTAAACTATATACAATATTAAACAAGTGCAAATGTAAATGAATATGAATATAATGCAAATGTGTACTCCTAATTTTGAATTAATGTATTTCATGTATTCGAATACTAAAAATTTACGAAATATAATGTAGGCACCTTCAGATATTTGACTATTTGGAGAAATTATTTGTGAACAGAGTAGATGCAGGAAAGAGCATAATTAACATAAGAAGACTACTAATATTATAAGAGTGCTGCTTAATTCTGGGCTTCTTAGAGACCTGCTTTGTTTTTGCTTTATACAATTTACAAGCCTCTTATATTTATAGTTTTTCCTTTGAATGTATTTCCATTTCCTCTTGTTTACTACCTTTGTAATTGAAAGTATTTATGGGACGAGCATGGACATCAATTTAAGAATGACCCTACTGGTTGTTTTTAATGTCTGCTATTGATAAACACTTTAAATGTGTATTTGGCACATAAACATTAAGAAGTGTCATCAATATATAAAGATGAAAATTCTTCAATCTAGAGACTATTGCATTGCTAACTATAGAGAGATCAAATTGCACTTGGCATTTATATATAAATATTAACTTGTTATATCTCTTAATACGAGAGTGGAATGAGAAGTTTGGTAAAAATACAACAGAGGGTATCACAATCGCAAGTTTCATCATCTGTCGGTAGGCAACATTAACATTTAGTTTTGATAGTAATTGAAAACGGAAAGTTTCTTGCGTTTTCTCAAACATTAAGAAAATTTAATTTTGTGTATTAATCAAACGCGAAAAAACTATTACGCAAACCAAAAGAAACTTGAAAAATATTCTAGAAACTCTTCGCCATCGGTTAAAATTGTTCATAAATGGTTTACTGATCTTCGTTGTTGTATAAGTACAACTGTGCTAATATATGGCCAGCACATCAGAAATATACTGTACAGTACTATATTGCATAACTGCAAGCAAAAGTGAGTGAAATGGCTGAAATGATACACATCTCAGATGCATATGTGCGAAATATAAATATTACGTGAACATTTGGATATGAAAAAGGTATCCAGGTGATGAGTGTCGCTGGTATTCGCAATTGACCAAAAAGGCATACATGTGATAACTTGAGAAGTAGGTTTGGCGATGTTTAAATACAATAAAAAGTTTCTCCATCTTGTCATAATTGTGAACGAAATGTGAATCCAATTTTTATATACCAGAGATTTAGGATCAAACTAAACAGGAAGTGGCGGCGAATTTGTGTCTTCTTCGCTAGTTTTATCGGTTAATACACCCACGGAATAATTCACAATGATTTTGCAAATGTTTAAACTACGTCGCATCTTGAAAAAGCCTTCATTTTGTGTTAATTATGTTTCTGTCAAATTGAAAAAGTCATGTCCTTATAAGCTACTAGTATGACGACTGGATATGATTTGACTTCTAGTTCTATATTAGAGATTATATTTTTTATTTCTCACATTTGCTAAAATTCCAATCGATTGGTTACTATTCCCATTTTTTTCTCAGCTTAGAAGATAGCAAAGGTTATTTCTCTCTCTAAAGAAGTCAATCGGTTTCAGTTTGTAAGCTATATATCTACAGCCATATTATTCAATTTTTTAATTTTAATATTTCGTACTATTAAACCTTTATTTCACCTCAACGACGTGGCTTGCCTCCGTTCGTTCTTCTATTACTAATCTGATCACTTTCACAATTTACATATATGAACTTTTCTAAAGCTTTCAAGTCTATAAGTTACCGAATTTTGTTGACGGAGTTTGAATACCTTTATTTATAATAATTTCTGATTCAGATTTCTATTCAGTTTCCACTGCATAATATGAGTTATTGGATCATTTACATTGTTCTTCTTGCTTATACCAATGATATCAAATTGCATACCCGTGTATCTAACTCTGTAGATTGTTTTGAATTACAATCCGTTATTAATTTTATGTTTAGACATGTTTTAATAAATGATTTGTTTTTAGTAAAGACTTTGATGTTTTCTTCCACAATATCATAGACAAGCCAATCCCATTATTTCCTCCTATTTAATAGAGGGTCATCACTAATTTGTTATTTAAAAAACCATATTTAATCTATTTTCAATCAAGCGGTGTTGAGGGGTCTAAACATTTTAATAACATACCTGCTTTGAAGTCCATGTACTAAGGAAATAACAGTATGGGTCTGTCATCTGGTATACTTTAAGTTTAACTCATCGGTCAAACGTAGATTTTTTAAATTTTTTTCGTTTAAGTGTGCAAGAGCAACCTAAATGTAACTTTTCTTATGATAAGCTTTTACGTCAGTGTGGTATGGTTTCCTTGGATAGATGAAAAGGCATTTACAGTACAAAATTCTTATACAAAATAAGATCAAAAGCAATTGTTATTGGTTGTTATCCTGAGGAAATTAATATGTATCCTGATTGTTTACTAGACATTCTGAGATGCTTATTCTGCGTACTCGTAAGATTAATGTATTAGAAGAGGTATCGGTGTGGTATATGTTCAAAAATTATGAAAAGCATTCTATCATTTATTGATAGATTGCTCTTACAGAAATTAATTTATTTTTTTCTTTTGTTTTTTTTAAAGTAGTATAATTAAGTAAATGTTAACTATGATTTTTTATTTTATTTCATTTTTAAATTTATTACTTTGAACTGCAAATATGCGTTGACTACACGATTTATATTAAGTTTTTGCATTTGTCCTGTTACTAGGTTGCCCGTTGAGCAATAAAGTGTATTTATTTAAACTTATGTTGAATAATAAAGTTGTATTCGAAATTAGACAGAACTAAATCCAATTCCATGATTTGTTTTTGTTATAATATTATTCTGGGATTAATTTGAGAGATTCAATGGTGTTTGCATTTATGTCACCACGCCATACATTACTATTCAATAATGGAGGTTTAAAGCTTCTTATAATTAAACTTTCAGATTAATTGAGATGGCCATAAACCGGTTTCCACTGCGACACATTTAGACTTATTATAGCCCTCATATCTTGCTGAAGTATTTTGGCTTCTTTGCGGTTATTTTAGCTTCTGTGTAATCTTAGCTCTATTTCACTAATTTTTGTAGAACTTACAAATCTTCAGACCATAGATTCATCCTCACATTCCGAGTTTTATCTCCCATTGAAGGTCATTCCTGCAGCTTTAGAACTACATACATTTCCCTTTCGATCGAGTAAAACAGAATATGAGATTACGCTTGGCGTTTCAAGGAGAACACGAGACGTAACCGCAATTCTCTACGGCTGCTCAACTATTGGCACTATTGAGCTTAGCTTGGGTTCTGGAGAGCCTTACTTTTCGTGGTGCGTAGCTGCGAGACCTATAATTTGCATTTGTGGTGTTATCGTGCTGTAATACATTGAGAGATTCATATATTCGCAGCTATGATAACCACCTTTAAATGAGAATACGAAGCATCATAAAACTACTAGAAAATACTGTATTGCGATGAATTATGAAACCATGCAATATTAATCGTTCTCAGTCCGAACTCAAACGTATAGATATGTGAGATGAAAACTTTTCCGGTGTTAGGCTACGGAAGTGCGAGAAATTTACACCCATAAATTATAATATATATACTACACATAGCAAACTTATAATTAGTAATTATAAAATAAGTCAAAAACAAATAAAAATGAGTGAGAATAAATTTAGGTTAAATTATTTTCTGTCACCGTGTAGCAGTTTAATGTCAGTAATCTTTTTAAGACAACAAATTAAAGTAATTGCCATTTCGTATATTCACAGGAATGCAGGGGGTAGCAATTTATTTTTTGTAAGGTACTGATGAGAGATATTAGAAATATATTTATCTTCGAATTTGCAAACAAAAGAAAGATGCTTTATTTTATCTCACTTTGCAATGCATTGCGTCACAAAGAAGAAAGATTAAAATCGCCTGTAATTAAAATACAAAATATTAGGTAGATTGAATAAAATATAAACCAATTTGATATTAGCATAATTGCTATATGTATTGTACAATAAGCTTTCGCTGTTTACACACAATTATAGCGTCTATACAAATAAATCATATGTCCAAATGTAAGTGCAAAAAGGTAAGTAGAGTTATGTAAATTCTTATTTTGATTAGTAATTATATCACACTGAAACACCTCTTTTAAATACCAACCGACAAGAAATCTCCTAGTGGTAATTAAACAACTTTAATTTGTGTAGTAAGTCAAGAAACAGTGAATTAAAATAACCGAATTTAAATCGAATTTACGTAAATGTATCGTAAACTTGCTGCAAAATTAAATAAATTGCGTATATGTACGAGTTGTATAATTTACTAGCACATTTCGAATTCTATATGCGGACAATCACTCACTACTGTTTAATGATGCGAATCATTAAAATGATTAATTAGCATTCTTTGTATATGGACCAATGGTTACATGTAAATAGTTATGTAGTTTAGTTAGTATTCACGCACACAAGTGTATAAAGGCATAAATGGGCGGCTGACAAAATTGACAGCTAGATAAGAAAAGTAATGCGTGTGTATGTACGTATGAACATACATAAATACACGTACTCTTTTTGTTGTTGTCCTCGTACTGAAACTAGAATATTTTCATCAAGTTTTCAAGACCGGAATGAGATTTGCCTGTGCGTACTGAGCGAGAACTTTATCTTTCACATCTAATAAGGAAATGTAAATTTGTCTATACAAAATGATAAATGTCAGATATATTAGTAGTAAATTGTTATTTCCTCTCAACTTTTTTTGCGCATTATATATGTACGTTTGGACATATTTAATTTCATTATATGACTAATTAAGTATTATTGGGATAAATAAGACACAGCGCAATCGTAATTCAGTAAGAGATGTATGTAAATAATATTTAATCAAATAATATAGTACTATAAAGAAGCTGTGACGCATGAGAAAGAATAGGTGCATATATCACTTATATTTCTATTTTTTTAACTCTATGAATATTATATACATTGTTCTTCTTTAGAACAATAAGTAAGTGTAGGCTAGAGATGGAGAATGACGCTCGCCTTTATTTTTTAATACAGTAAAACTATTAATAGTTCAAAGAAACATGAAAGTAACTGACAAATATTAACCATATGGTTAAAGTAATGACGAACCAGGCCGTATACTTATTTACAGAAGTCATTCACAAGGATATCCTTTGGTTCTATTGAGCACATGCTGTGTATCTCCACAGTGGGCATAAGTTACGTCCTATTCGTATTTTCTCAAATTTGTCTTTAATAAGAAAAACGGCAAGTCAGAGATCATAAAAAAATTAAAGAGGAAGATAGTGTGGAAAGGATAACCAAGAGTAGTTATTACTGGACCAAACCAAAACACTGATAATCAAGGAAAAGTGGGAATGACCGAAGTGTGACAACAACCACAAAGAAACACGGCAATGCAACGGAGACGAAAACGAAACAAAGCGAGTTATATAATCGCAAGAAAACAGAAACATGGAGAAAGTTGTAAAAACCGATAAAAATGGACATGAAAAAAATATATAAATAGAAAAGAAGGGGAGCATGGAGTGTTGAAATAAAATGTAGAAGTGCTTGGAACTACGGAAACAAAATAAAGAGAAATATTTAAAAAAATACATAAAGTATATTGGATGTATATTCAGAAGAAGATGAGAAAGAAAGCAAAGACGGGAGTTGAATTAATAATCGGAACAAATATATTAATAGATGCGACTCTAAAATATGTAAAAGATGCCTATTAATAATTAAAATAAAACTAGTAGACGAAGAAATATGAACAAAGAAATCTGTGGTGAAAATGAAGACGCGAAAACGAAAGAAAAATATAAATTTTCGTGAATAATAGGAACTCTTAGATACAAGAGAATAAAACGTAGTGATAAAGATGAATCTAAACGGCTGAATCGGAAATATAAGTAGAAAAATAGGGTAAAGAAAGAAAAGAGATTTTCAACAATAATGGAGAAACAATAATACAAATTTTGAACAACCTAATTACAAACACAAAATTTAAACATAAGGACATATACTAATACACCAGAAAATCGAAGAGTAGTAACGGAAAATCAACTTTTTGGTAGGTTGAAGTAAATAGAACAATACATTAAAATATTTAAAAAAACCGCAGGAATAAGAAACCGATATTTTCTTATTCATATACAAGAAAGAGCAAAAGAAACTTAAAAAATGACAGGAATCATGCTTTCAAGTATTCAAGGGAAAGTAGTCGAGAGAATAGTAGAGAAAAGAAGAAAGAAAAACAGAGTGACCCAAGGTATCATGTTAACAATACGAAAGCAAGTGCAAATTTAATTAACAAAAACAGAGAAACACATACACATATAATTTTTTGACATGAAAAAATCGCGTGACAGAATAGGAAAGGAAGATCTGCAGATAAGAGGAGTAAATAAAGAACTCATAGGGTAAAAGACATCCATACATAAAATACCAATGTAGTAAGAAATAAAGAAGAATTTAGGGAATTAGGAGTTCTTTAGAAAATAAAAACAAAATTTACATATGCAGTTTGATTACCGATAATACATCTTTGGTTAAAATTTTTCACCTACAAACAACTTTTTAGTACTTCTGTTTGATCGGTTTAGCTGCGATAGTAACTTTTTGATTTTCCAAAACGTATGCGCACGTAGCCATTTTTTGACACGATTTTTTACTGTGCTTTCGTCGCCTAAATTAATTAATCCACATTTTCAAAACTTTTTCTTGCACCATAACTTTTTCTGATAAGGCCTTTGCATGTGCAAACACTTCAGTCGGAAAAACGTCGAGATTATAAGAAATGTTAACACATACATAAAAAAATATAATAAATAAGGGTAGAACATATATTCCAGAAGAGCTGACATAGCAAATACTAATGGTCGTTCTTCTTTCTCAGCCGGTTATAAAAACGACATTCGCGTTACCTTTTTGGACTTAAATTTCTCCTAGCTTCGTCAGCATTGTATATTTGATATTTGGAAACTAAATATTTAAGCTCTCTGTTTGAAAATAGTGATACGAGAAATTATTAACTTCTCTAATTAATTAATTAAGCTATAACGGCTTCTTGAATTTTTTCCGAAAATCGATATCCGACGTTGTTATTCTTCACATAATTTCAGGTTATCCAAAGAAACATTTTGAAAGTTTTCGGAAACAATTTGTTAATTTATTCTCTACTTCTTTCAAAAGTATTAGCTAGCGATTTAGTAAGTTCTTCTTTTTCATTTTTGAGTCAATAATGTAAGGTGTTACTTGAAATAGAAAATGCCCTCGAAATTTCTCCCAGGCTTCTTCCGCATTTAATCCAAGAACGTTTCTTTAACACGCTGGATTTTGTTTTCCTTTCTGTTATTTATAGTACTTTATTAAATTTAGAACAGATATGTACTTAACAGCTTTCTTTACACTGCGACTAATGTTAGTTTACAGTTATTTGGTTAAATTCGTTGAAAGCAAGACAACAATATCCTAAAGTTTATTATTTGAGATAGAATCCATACATATCTTAACCTAAACGGGTTAAAATGCAATGTAAGAAACGCTGTTAATGTAACATTCTTCAAAATCGAAATTTACAAATTTCACAGCAACTATAATCGTTCACCAAATATCCGAAAACTATGTGCATCACAACCAATTTTTAATTGTACTCGATCACTTTTCTCTCAATGTGACAGTACCGTCAAAACCGCTAAAGGTAGATTTACATCGGAAAAATTGGGTGTCTGGTATTACCCGTATATGTCCTATTTATTAGCTTTACCCTTATTACAAACGTATATTAGAATGACATTAAGGAATCATTACCAATTAAAAAAAAACGTAATAGCAACAACAATGTATATTACATGGAACTTTAAAATTAATTGAACTTTGTTCATTCAGTTTAAAACGTTTTAATTGCGAAATTATTTGTTCATATAGCTTAGTGCAACGTAAGGTGCATTAACTATTATTTGTAATACCTAATTTGAAATCTTTAAAGTACTGTCAAGTATGAGCTTCATAGTTCTACATCACATATACATATACGGATTTTGGATAGATTTATAGATTATGTATATTAATTTTCTTTATTTACCTACTTGCACTTGGAAATATATAAAGGATACTAGGAAAGTTTTACAATGCAGCTTTGTTTTATTTAATTTTTTCAAAGTAATTTCCTCTACACTTAATACACCTCTCCATCCTCCGAAACCAATCTTTAAACCAGTTCTGCCAAGTTTCACTAGGGAGTAAAGCACTCGTTGTCCCAAGTCCGCAGAAGGTCCTCATCACTGGAAAACCGCTTCCCTTTTAGCTTTATTTTCATATGCGGGAACAGTGCAAAGTCGCAGGGAGCAAGATCTGAACTGTAGGGAGGGTGCTCGAGAAGTTTCAATCCTGTCGTGGTCAACTATTCGGTGCAGGCTTTGGCGCGGTGAGGTGGAGCATTATCGTGATGGAAGAACCAGGTGTCCATTCTTGACTTTGGCCGCAGGTTCATCATAGATTCAATGACTTTAGGCAGACACTGTTCAGTATACCACTTAGCTGTGCTGTCTTCTGTGTGTCCAAAACAACGCGTTCCACAATTCCACTCGATTTGAAAAGTACAGCTATCATTTTCTTCTTTACAGATCGGGATTTTCTGACAACTACGAATGTGTCCTCACCATCAAAGACCCAAACTTTGTTTTGAGCTTTGGTCGACACATCGTAATAGTACAGCCAAGTCTCGTCACCTGTCACGATGTTGTTCACATACCGAGATTGTCCCTTATTAAACTTTTTTAGCATCTCCCGGCACAAGTCACACGTCGTGTCATCAGCTCTTCAGTAAATTGATGCTGCACCCAGAGAGAACAAAATTATCATGCAGACTCGAACGAATTGCTGGTGCATTTAGGCCTGAAGTACCCTCTATCTGTTGGTAGGTGACTCGCCTATCCACGCCAAGCATTTTCCTCGCAGTAGTAATGTTTTCGTTTGTAATTCAGTTATTACAGTTTTATTCCAAGTTGTTTTGTCTTAGTAAATATGCGTTTGGCATTTGAGGTGATGTATTTAGAATTATCTGCTTGTGGTAGTGGTGACTATTTAAGTATGCTGGTAAATAACTAAATCGATTCATCGTAAATGTAACGTTAACTTAACTTCTTAATGTAAGACGATGAATATGGATACAGCACGATGACATACCTCCTCACTTTGGTAGATAAGTAACAGATATTCCCAATCAAAATTATACGAACCGGTGAATTTTAAGAGGTTAAGTAAATGTCCTAGATTATTTACTATAGGGACGGCTGAAAAATTTAGTTTATGCGGATCAACGTGAAAACTGAGAAATTTTGCTAGAATTATAGACGCCGCATATCCAGGTGATCCTGAGACTGTTAGCACAGCTACCTTTTTCTAATTCTAAGAAAAGGTCGGCTATGTATACAGCAACAGAGTGGGCATCTTTCAATGTCTTTCACTGATATTTTTTTGATACATACTACCTGCATCAATAGAGTAATCTAAAACTACAAATGCTTTTAGCTCAGTTACGATAAAGTTTTAGGACTACGTTCATCAGACATTTTTAACTTGAAATTGCTTCAGTAACACATCCATAAGCAGTGGCAATCATGTCGTGGGGCATCAGATACATATATTATATATAGTATATATACATTATCAACCAAATACAGTCTGTCGCTGAGAAACTGAACTTTTCTAAAATAGTAATTCTTAATGGCGCTATCTATTAAAAAAATATGCGTCGGTAAGGTAAATCTTTCACTAATGCCGTATCTAAAATATTATGATATTCGCATCATTACAAGCAGAAAAATTAGGCAAATATGTAATTGGCGTTGGCGGAAAAATTAATTTTTAACAAAGAGCAAATATCAAGTTCTGTTTTAAACTCGGTTAATCGTTTACTAAAACGTTTAATTTGATGAAACGAGTATGTGGTAAGTATGAGTGGTATAAACGATTTAAAGACAGTCGTACGGACATAAATGACAACGAACATCCTGCTGCAAAAAAATCTGTTACAGAAAGTAACATCGAACTTGTGCGTGAATTTATCAGAAATGAGACGAAACACTCATTGCGATATGTGGAAATGGAATTAGATATTTCCAAAGATTCAATTCATCGCATTTTGACACAACATTTGGCACTGAGAAAGATTTGTACATCGTTTGTACTACACAAGCTAACTGAATTCAACAGACTCAAAAAAGGACAAAAACTTGGGTATTCTATTATAACTGACGATGAGACAGTATTTTCAATATGATCCAAATGCCAAGCGTCAAAGCTCTGAATGCAAGCATCCAAGCTAAGAAAGACCGAAAGAGAGCTGTTTGGAGAAGTCAAAAGTGAAAATAATGTTGATTTATTATTACGATTCGAAAGGCATAGTGCACAAAAAGTTTGTATCAACTAGTCAAACAGTCAATGCTGTATATTATCTAGGTGTTATAAGGTGTCTTTTGGCGCGTTTTCGTCGTGAGCACCCTTAATGGTAGCCGGTGTTTGTTACATGATAATGCACTATCTGATCGCCTGACGCCTATCACTGATTTCTAACTATAAATGGTATTAAAACCATTAACCATTCACGGTATTCACAGGATTTGGCGCCTGTGATTTCTATCTATTCTCCAAACTACCTTTGCCGATGAAAGGACAGCGTTATGCCGACGTCGAAGCCATTAAAAAGACGTCGACAACGATCTTGAAGGACATCTCTAAAGATGAGCTTAAAAATTTATTCGACATATTAATTGACAATGCAAAACCTTGTATTGAAGTCGAAGGCAACTATTTTGAATGAATTTTACGCAAATAGTAAGCTTTTGTTTACATTTTAAAAAAGTTCGGTGTTCTCTGTGACAGACGATATATATATATATATATATATATGCAATAAGGGTGCTGTATTTTCTGTAGACTACGAAAAAGTTCGCCGAAAGACTTTTGATGCCGAATAGTAGCAGTTAACAACTGACACAGTCAATTGTAGCTAAGGCAAATGCTCTAAAGTAGGTGAAGATCAAACTCTCCGTTTCAGCTAGAATCTTTTGGGACTGCAGTGAGATTCTTCTTGTTGATTATCTTGCAAGAAAAGTAAGGCGAATATTATGCATGCAGTTTAGATAAATTGCATGATCTAATACAACGCAAAAGTTCCAATTAAAGAAGATACGAAAGATTGCTGTTCAACATATTAAATGTGTTTACGCTTCTACTTTTGGCAAGAATTTATTAAATAAATTTCGAACTGTTTCAGCATGCACCTTATAGCCATATTTGTCACCATTAGACTCGTTCTTTCTTTTTCCTAAACTTTAAACTTAGTTTAATGGCAAGAGATTTGGGTCGAATTATTAGGTAATCACTGAAGCAATAAAAAAACTTGAATGTAGGTGGACTAAATATAATGCGTTGCAAGAAGAATAAAAGTTGTGTCTTCTTGTCTGACACATCCTCGTATATGCCAGTGATTTATGCTCTCTCTCCAGATAGTAGCGCTAATGACCCTATTTTAACAAAACGAATAGTGTCACTTGTCGATGGAGTCTTTGTTCTATATAGACTGACTAACATAAATTACACCGAATTGAACTTTAAAAAGACATCAATAGAAAAGTTTGAAGAATAGAGAACATCTTAAAAACGATTGTAACTGATGATGAGACCATTCTAATACCAAGCATCGTACTGCTGAATGGCGGTCACCAGACGAAGGATTTCAAAACAATCTCGTTTGGAGAACACAAAAATCAAAGAAGTACCCGAAACTATCCGAGAAAAGAATTCATCCCAAGTTAAACAATGTTTATAACTGAGTATTATCAATGCGTTCTGAGATGTCTAGTTTTTTGTATTCGTTCATCAGGCATAACAGGAATTTCTATATTTCGCTTTTGTATCAGGTCGTTCACAGTTTTTTCCTCATTTGTCAATTGTTGCTCATTTGCTTTCAAATCTCCAGTATTATTACTTTGGCTATATTTGGCAATGAAAGCAAACCTTTTTTAATCCATTTAAAATAGTCAATAATCTATGACGAACAATTTCAATATCATTGCAATCGGCGACATAATCAAATTCTTTGACAAACTTTTTGAACTGTTAGATTTCTTATAGGATACCGTTTCAGTGAAAAAAAAGTAAACTATCGTAAATATAACAAAAACGATCAAAATTATGAATGGATCTGGAAAAATCGGTATAACGTAAAATAGCCATGAGACAAGCGAGTCCTGACAATTGTGTGGAAAGACCTGGAAGAAGTTTATGCGATGTGGATATCTAATTATGCGACTAATTACTACAGTAATAACATCCACATTTATGTTTCACTACATTATTCATTTTCGTTTTAATAATTTTAGTTTCGGAGATGACTTACTTTGCTAGAATTTTTCATACCGCTGCTATTCATCTCTACGTTGTATTTCAAAAATTTCTAGGACACTGTATATGCGTTATTTTACATTTTCTTCAACAGTTATTTCGATTGTAGCGGAATATTTCCATGGTATGGGCTTATTTTTCTTTGTTGTAGTTACTCGCACTGATCGCCATCATTAGAACTTGTTTATTAATAGGCCTCTCTTCCGCAGAAATGCAAAACATTGAAAACGGGATCACAGCGACTTTGATAAGTTGAGGCCACTGCATTAAATACAGAAATTCCTGTTATGCCACCGACACATGGCGTTACATGCTACTCGGATTATTTATTAGCGATAAAAAATAAATCCCGTTCGATATCCTTGGTTTATTTTTCTGCGGATTGCAATATTCTGTGGTAAAACTTTTAAGACTTTAAGTTTTGCAACAGTGTAATGTTTTATATAACAGTACTATGTGAGTTTTCTTAAAGACACGCTTATGCGTGATTAATATCTTTACAGATATGAATAATATTTTGTTAAAAAACTAGGTTTAATGTAAGAAAAATGTGCACATGTTTATTAGACGGTCAAGAGTTATTTCGAAATGGTAGATGTAATTTTATTAGTTTAGAACTTTTATACATATACATAATGCATAATCTACTCAAAGTGAGTTATGTCCTAATTTCGATTGACATTTCAAGTAGCAATTTAGTAAATTTCGCCATTGAAAGGACTTTCTTGTAATCACTAGCAATAGATTAAGGAAAATTAATGTGCCGTAATTTTCGCAACAAGATTTTAAAAGTTAAATAAATACTTGTTCGTAGAATAAATTGCAGACTAATTAATTGATACAGAAACTTTGGTATATAATATCGGAATTCTTCATAGACCTTGTATAATTAAGGAGATATATTCAGATGATCTTTAGCGACGAACAACGCTTTTTAACACTATATTATTATGTATATGTACATACAAGGATAGTTTGACAAGTAGTGAGAATGACACATAGGTGGCGCTCTAATTGATAAAACAAATACACTGTAATTTAGGCTGCCTATTTATATGTTTCCATTTCGATATTTAGATAAATCGGTTGATTAGTTTATTTTTGATAGCTGATTGAAAAAGAAGCAACATGTCGTTTCGTTAAAATTGAAAAAGCAGAGTATCGTGCGGTGATTAAATACTTGGTAATTAAGGGTATGAAAGCTACCGAAATAAAAGCTGAGTTACGGGTAACATTAGGTAAATCTGCTCCATCATCCGCCACAATAAGTAGATGGGTAAATTAATTTAAACGTGGTAGAACAAGCTGTGTTGATGAAGCGCGCTCTGGAGCACCCAATATCGTGACTTCTAAGGAAATGATTATAAAAATCCATAATATTATTATGCAAGATCGACGATTCAAAGTGAGAGAGATAGCAGATATGGTAAACATTTCAACAGAAAGCGTACACCACATTTTAACAAAAGAATTGGGCCTTTCCAAGCCTTCGGCAAGATGGGTTGTTACGGTTTAATTTTCATTTAGAACATATTTCGGCGTATTGTATATTTATTTATTTATTAAAAGAACCCCGTCGTATTATATAGAAGGGACGCCTATGAACATCCATGAAGGCTATGTGGAAACACATATTTGGGATATCGTATTCGTTTTAAAGTTTTAAAATCGTTTTAAATAAATATACTTCAGCGTACGTTTACGTCGACCTTGATATCGTTATATCTAAGAATCGCTTTTTGTGGTGACCAGATGTTCATATCGCGAGTGCAAAACATCTCCCCCGTTCGTCTTACTCGCCCTGGTCCGATATAATATATCTATAACGAGGGCATTTGAAAATTAACTTCGTAGAAGGGTGGACGTCGAAATTGACTTCGTTCTTTTTTTGATCAAATGTGAGTCTCATTCGTGAGCTAATTCACCTTTAATGTGTAAATCATCTTAAGAGCCCGTTACCATCCACAGGGCTTTTTGTATGCCGGGTTTTCTAGTGACGTCTTGCTCATCAAAGCGCTGGCGATAGGCACGTCCATTCCTTCGAATTTGGTAAATCCGGATTCCAGTAGCGGATTCCGAACTCCTCCGGGAAGTCGTACATCAGCTTGGGAGCGATAAGTAGCCCCTTAAATATCTTTTTTTTGGTTTTACCAGGATTTGATTAATTAAAATTGAGAGAATTAAATAGCCGTGGAAAATGTTGATTAACACTCTAGTGTAATGTGATGTTTTTTTTAATTAAGGGAATTTGACTTTGGTGGGATATGTTAATTTGATGATATATATATATATATATATATATATATATATATATATATATATATATATATCGGGGAGGCTCCAATAGTTGTAGTATAAGGGAAAAAAAAACTTATCAATTTTAACAATTAAATTAACACTTTGAAAAATCAATACGAATATAATTTCAACCTTTTATTCTTCAGTTTAATCTATTTAATTCATAAAAAAACTTTTTACAATGTATTCAAATATATAATAAATTTGTAGTTAATAATTACACGCACTGGGTTTGAATCAACGTACCCGACATTACGGTGGGGAAACAGGGCATCTCAAGGACCAATAGAGCTACGGCCTTGAAAAAATAGAAATAACACCAACCATAATTTTGCTCTTGGCGCCCTTTCCTTTTTTTTACATCTTAGCTCAATCCTGAGCTTGCGAACCCCGACCTCCGCAACAGTAGCCGGCATTTTTCTGTTGTTGCCCAGATTTACCCAAGCTCCTCCGAGCGGTCGTTCGCGACCCGCAACAATTTGCTAGTGTGCAATCTGCACGTTGCAGGGTCCGTGATTGCTTACGACTGATCAAAAGTTCACTTGTTTGCGCATTTCCAATGAGTGTTTGGACCTTTATAAGCGGAATCGGATTGATTTTTGTAGACGATTTGTTACTTGCAATGAAACTTGGATACATTACAGTACACCCGAAACTAAACAACAGTCGAAACAATGGTTAGAACGTGGTTCTGCACCTCCAAAGAAAGCGAAAACCACATTATTGGCAAACAAGGTGATGGCGTCAATTTTTTGGGATTGAAAGGGCATTTTGCTCATTGATTACCGTCAGAAAGGTGCCACAATAAACGGACAATATTATGCAGAACTTCTACAAAAATTAAATGTTGAGATTCGTGCTAAACGGCCAGGAATTGCAAAGAACAAGATTCTGTTTCACCAAGACAACGCTTCCTCGCATACCAGCACAGTGGCGATGTTCAAAATCCACGAGTGGCATTTCCAATTAGTACCGCATGCGCTTTATTCGCCTGATCTAGCCCCTCCCGACTTCCACCTTTTTCCAAAATTGAAAATGGCACTAGGTGGAAAGAAATTTTCGTCTAACGACGAGCTTATCAACTTCGTAAATGAGTATTTCGCAGGCCTTCCGGAATCGCATTTTAGAGATGGCATAAGGGCATTGGAGCACCGTTGGAATAAATGAATTGCTCTTTTAGAAGAATATATTGAAAAATAAAAATTATTTTGTATTTAAAAAATTCGTTTTTCTTTTCCATTCTCGCTACTTGTCAAACGACCCCCGCACATATGTATGCATATTATGTAATATTATTATATATAAGATAAACAATGCGTGTACCTCTCGGATAGAAGTAAAAGCACTTATATAACAACATAACTATCTAGCTGTTTTGTTTTGGAGATCTTTAAATAAAAAAGAAAGGTATTGTTAGTAAACACAACACCTTATTATTTTTACATATTTATGTTCATTTTGCCAATACGCATACAATTTTAAAAGAAGCCATGAAGTTCCCGTTCGGGACACAGTTGTGATTTTTTTCATTGAAGTAAAACTATTCGACATGTTTTAAGTGTCTTTCCCCATTTCCCCATGCATCACTTCATGATTGATGATTATTGATTAATTCAACTTGTGAAAGGTTACGTGAATAGTTCATGGAACTAAGAAAGGCCTTATTTTCAGTAGGAACAAAACACGAATTAGAGAAATTATAATATGTCAATATTTTAGCGGGTAATTCTCTCTCCACGTTCTCTATATTAGAGGATCAATAATGCTTATTTAATTTTAAATTATAAATCTGTAAAATTTTCAGCATGATACAGTGCTAAAAAGTGATTATTTTAGGCGTGGAGGCAAGGTATAAAAATGAAGCAACCGAATCAGAAATTTCAACCACTTTCGATGATATCATATTTGAGATTTGAATTTTATTCTCAATAGAATCTGAAATGTACGTTTCCGCCACTGAAGTAGATTTCCAACTGCCATGACTTTTGGTAGAAGTATTATCAGCTCCAAAATCAGTTAATAATAATAATATTTTATTCTTTTATGTTTAGGAACATATCAAATGTAATAGTGAAAAGCCTATACAAGATCACCAAGTAATTTAACAAACATTTAAGCACACATTATATAAAAATTTAGCATGATTAATTAGGTACCAATTATTTTGCCCAGACATAATTAGGTACACGTTATTCTAGCTTGTAGCGATAATGTTGTAAAGTTAAACAACTACTAATTCTAAAAAAATTGAATTAAAACGTTAATGTAAATAAAGAACGTAAAACTTATCTCGACGTCTATTAACACCAAAATTTATGAATTAGTAATAAATACTATTTTATGCATAAGGAATACTACGAATATGTGTACGTCGTGTTTTTCCTAAATTTATGTCAAAACTATACTTTTTGTCTGTAATTTATGTGGTTATGCCAAAATACATTTTGCCACATTCATCCTTTAAAAAAAAGATAAGAAAAAATATTGACAGGTCAACTGTTAATAATTTGCTTATATACCAAAATTATAATAAATTTACAATTTATAATATATCGTATTAATAATAACATAATCTGTTCAATACGAACTAACATTATGTTTTATAAAAACTATTCATTTGGATAGATATACATATATTTAACATATACCATATAATTATTTTTTCCTTGACTCTAAATAGTTTCGCCTTCTTAATACAAGTACTTCTATACATTGAAAATGCTCTTTCAATATTAAATGATTTAAATGCAAGGTATTATTTTTCAACTTAATAATAAATTCTGTTGTAAGTACTCGTAGTTAAAATTCTTCATTTTCTTATTATCTTGTGAAGTGAATTTTAATATAAGATAGTTCTTTTTTATTCACACTTTCTTTGCCAGAAAATTTTTGAATCGAATAAGATTAGCAGTTTAATGAAATTAGAGTCTATATGAATGACGTATAGAATATAATTTCATTCAGCTACATACTCTATAGGATTACTATTTTAGGAGAAGAGAAATATATGTTTAAGATTAAAAGACAAACCGATACGGTTCCAGTCAATCTATTCCTACATGTATTGGGGAAATCGCGTCAATAAAGTATGGAGTTCGGCAAAATGTATTAATCATTTTGCTTAATTAATAAAATATTCAACTATTCACGAAGCTGTTAGTTTTATTTGGAGCAGTGGGCTTTGGAGATTTTGCTAAAGTTGTTGACATTTATCAAAATGGAGCGTTCGCTGACAGATAACAGAACAGTGAATCTTTTCTATTGAGAAATTTATTTAGTTCAATTCAGTAATATCAGTTCCAAGGTATTTTCAAGGATAATTTATTGTCCAACAGTGTCTTCACCCTAAGATAATTTTAGTTTGGGTTGGAATAGAGAATTTGTTCAACCCAACTGAAACACTACCCGCAATGCATTTAATAGATAAGGACAAGGATAAGAAATGCAATTATTGCTAGTCCCAAAAGAACTATTGTTAAACGTGTTACTGTTTTGAATTTGTGCAAGCAAAGCACGCGAAAAATATTAATAAAATGTATGAAGATCGCGTTAGTTCAAGACAAAAATGGTCAAGATTAAGATTAATTGACAAGCATTTCGTTGCCTCTTTCACAATAATTATCAAGATATCGAAAACAATGTTTAAGGAACGAAGCACATTTTTATCAAACGGTGATTTTTTTTAATAAACAAAAATTGTTACTAAACTCAATAGGATCTCCTTGGAGCGACCTTTACATTCCCCTTAAATAATTGTACCGTTTAAAATTTCGTCTTGTAGAAGAAATGCGCGGTAGTAGTTATTATTGTTCTCTATGTTAAAATGTTGACATTCTTTTTTTCTGCGAATTCAATTGTTTGTGACTAAGCATGGATATTTTAGAACGATACTTTTCAAACAAATTGACTTCTAGGAATGGTACTATTTTATAGTTAATAAGATCTACGGATCTGTGAGCACCAGATTATTATCTTTAGGGTTATTTAAACTTAAAATGTTTGAGAATAGACTCAGAAATCAAGAAGAGCTGAAAATGAATGTTATAAGTTAAATAGATGCTATTTCTTGCCACGTTCTTTAAAATATGAGAAAATTTATAATCCAGTTAAATGAATGCGTTGAAGGGAATGACTGTCATTTGCGACGTACCATATTTAGAGTATAACGAACTTACATCTTTCCATTTTAAGAATACGTGTTCCTCTGTTTTGTTGTTCGAGTCAATAAATATTTATATATTATTTAAAATGAGTTGTTCGTTTTCCTAGACTCTGTATTTGCAAAAAAGAAACTAATTTTTTCCTATGAAAAATGTCAACTTATGCAATGTTGGAAATGTTGCTGATAGTTAAATCTACTAAAAAATTAGCAGCACTAAAAGTCAAGAACACAAGTCAAATCAGAGAAACAGGATATAGTTTTTCATTTTAGTGGTAAGTCTATCCATTAATCAACTCACACGAATAAAACTCCTGATTTATTCAATTTTTTATTATAAGAAAGGTGGTATTATCCAAATACATTGATGTAAAAGAGAACTCCTACTTTGATTATTCACTCTTGATTATTCACAATTATCTTAACATTAAAAGAAAAAATAATCAAAGAAAACGAGACCAATATTGGTAAAAAAATTATTTATTGGGAAAGCTTCAGAAATATTTACTTAACCTGTACAGTTAGAAGAAAAAGCGTAGAGATTAGTTAAATCAATTTAGAAAGTGTCTATAAATGACACCAAAGCAGTTTTATATATAAAAAACCTAGTAATTACAACAGATGAACTCATTATTGATTGTTGAGATAGTTAATTTGTGAAATTCTACTTCACTAAGTAATAAATAAAACACTAAGAAATAAATAAAATACTTTACCTAAATTTCGCACTATATTATGTATTTATCGCGACCAGTTTCCTCTATTAGGACATTGTCTAGCAAGCATACACGATAATGTCACAAACGAAACTTGCAAGTATTTAGATAAACGCCGATATTTTCCTACGTGTTATTTTCTGAACATATCAGTAATTGCATTTAAAAGCAATTATTCAATGAGTATTATAAGAGTTTAGTTTTTCATCTTATCTCATTCTGATGTAAGAAGTTCATTGTACGCATATTATATAACCCAAAATTAATCCAATTTGAAGATATTAAAACAATATGCAGACCGTTCATGCAATTGGAGTAGTTTATATACATTAATTATAACTATATCATTAAATTCATGTGGAAATGCAATGTTACGTACGTTAAGGACATACATACATATATATTAATTTTTGTATTTTCTTAATTATTTTTCATAACATAATCGAGTAGCGATTAACAGAATTATTGGTCTTAATTATAAGCATGAATTTAATTTCCAGTAGCAAGCAACTAGGCAGCAGTTATTACTGCACAACAATAAGAACAACAACAACGACGAGCAAGACTTACTGCCCGAGGTCTTGACGAGAGAATGAGAAGGAACGATAAAGTAATGAGAAATATGCCCTCCTACAAGGCACAAATAAATAGTGCAAATCTCGTAGAACAGGAAAAGACTTCTTCTTGACTCTCGCTCCGGGATATTATTAAATGCACCGCTAGATAACTACGGATAATTAGATAGATAAATCTAAACTGGACGACCAGGTTGACCATGGACGATTTTAAAAGAAATTCATTTAAGGTGTTTTTACCTAGGCTGTTCATTTTTCCATAACTGCGTTCTAAAAATTTTCTTGAATACAACGATTGTGCTTGATAGAGGCTTTCACTTACTTATAGATACCTTGTCAAAAATTGCTTACAACTGCATTTAGATCATTTAAGTGAACACGAATTATTTGCTTTTGCTTCCGTTTGTTAATATTTAAAAACAAAAATACGATAATTTAATTAATAGTGGCCATCAAGTAGTGGCAGTATTCATTGTCCTAAAAAGTAACATGTATCTGATTGAAAAAAATTGAAGAGTCATTATAAAAAATACTACAGATTTAGTTCTTTCTGTCACAGTGTGCGGAACATAGACATATGGTTATCAAATTATGTAATCTTTAGTTCGAAAATAATTTAATATTAATTTTTCTTCAAATCATAACTAGTTCAGATTATATGCAATCTTATTGTATATAAATATATTCATAATATTGTGTTTTAAGATACATATGTTAAATCTATATTGAAATATCTAAATTACCTAGGTACTTACTTAACTTTAACGTCTTTTTACTCTTTCGGGGCTCATTCTGTTTGTGGTCTTGCTTCATATACCCTTTTCATTATTATATTTTCTTCCATTGTCACTACGCATCCGTACCACCTGGTCTCTTTTCAATTGTGTGTTAGTTTGGATTAATTTTCAACTTTTCCTCTAAAGACAGCATTTCCTACATTGTTATTTCCCGCTTTGTCTTCTATTTTTCTGAAGACTCTCATTTAAATGCTTTAGATTTTACTTCTTGGCTTCGCTGAACTATTTCTCCTTTTATTTTATTTGGTATCCCTTTTTCGACTAGAAACTGGATGGAGTTATCTTCGCGCTGCCTCTGTTCAATTATTTATTTCTATCTCTAATTTTGCATCCCATGATATCCCAGACATTTAAGGTTCGAATTTATCTCTCTTAATGTTATTAAATATTTTCTTATCTACTTATTATCATTGTCTTCGACTTCTTCTATTTTTATATTCCGTCTATCTATAACCTAATAAACTAATAAACAGGGTAGGAAAAACTTCTGCTCGCGAGCACAATTTATTTAATTCGTTCGTTTTAAAATTTGTGTTAACGAGTTTTATCATTTAACTCGCGAGCACAAACTCAACTCGTGAGCAGAGAAGGAAAAAATTCTGCTCGCGAACACAATTTTATTTAATTCGTTCGTTTTAAAATTTGTGTTCAGGAGTTTTATTATTAAACTCGCGAGCACACACTCAAATCGCGAGCAGAGAGAATTAAATAAAATTATACTCGCGAGCACAATTTTATTAAATTCGTTCGTTTTAAAATTTGTGCTCGCGAGTTTTATTATTTAACTCATTTAACTTATTTAATAAAGTAGTAATACATAATAAATTAATTCCTGAAGAGGCCATATAACTTGTTATTTGTTATAGAATATAAAATATGGTTTTGTGTTTCTAATTTTTCCATATAATTGTATTCAAGTAAGTTTTATTGCCATATTTCATTCATAGCTATATTACATACCAAGTGACCTAAGAAATTTTATTTTAATTTATTTATTACTGAAGGAATTACTGAATGAATTTTAAAGTAAAAATGTCTAATGAACATATGTCCAAAACTCTATCGTAATTGAGCTACAAGCATGTGTGAAGTTTTAGATAACCCTACTAATACAAGTACTACGAACCGCTGCTGATCTCGTTCTCATTAAGAAGTTGGAGTGACTATGTAGGTCAACTTTAAAACAGAGAATAATTTGTTGCTAGAAATATCGATGCAGTAGAAACTATTAATGCTGATCTTGAAACTGTTAGCAGAGCTACCTCTTGAATTCTAAGACGAGCTAAGAGAGCTTGACAGACTATGTTTACAGCAACCAGGGGGACATTTTGAACAACTAATTCAATAAAGCAGCTTCTCTCTAAATGATTTTCGTTGATTTTTTTTGCAACGGTACATAATATCGGCGTTCGTAGCGTGATCTAAAAAAACAAATTATTTCAGCTTAGTTACGATCGAGTTTCGGGCATATATTCATTAGACATTTTTAGCTTGAAATTGCCTCAGTAAGCCTTAAGCTGTGGAAATCATGTCATGGGATACTTGGTATACAATATAGCTATGAATGAATGTACATATAATAAAACCTTGATGAATACAATAATTTGGAAAAAGAAATAAAGAACCAAAACAAAAACGGTTTGAAATTTTGCCAAATTTTGTTGTTGTGAAGTACAATTGTTCCGGTTAGAGATGGAATATTATTTCATTCATATGGCTGCCGCGGCTGGTCTCACAGTACCCCATGCGATCGGACCAATTTTCGAGCACTTTTCGAGTGCATGGGGTCATATCTCCGCAATGGCATCACGAATGTTGGCCTTCAAGTGCTAAATTGTCTCTGGTTTGTCGGCATAACACTTGTCTTTAACGGTGCCCCACAGAAAATAGTCCAACGGTGTTAAATCGCAGCTTCCTCGCGGCCAATTGACATCACCATTTCGGCTAATTAAACGGCCAATTGACATCACCATTTCGGCTAATTAAACGGCCATCAAATGTTTAACGCAATAAATCGATTGTGGCATGAGATGTGTGACAAGTTGCACCATCCTGTTAAAATGAAAACATCGTTCACATCAACACCAGGTGTCCCCATTGACCATAATGATTACGCCGTCCTCATTTTCGAAGAAATATGGGCCAATGATTCCCCCGCTACACAAGCAGCACCAAACAGTCACTCATAATGGGTGCATTGGCTTCTGTAAGACCACGTGTGGGTTTTTTGAGCCTAAAATACGGCAATTTTGCTTGTTAACGTACCCACCAAGATGAAAATGAGCTTCATCTGAAAAGATGATTTTTTTTGGCAAAATCGACATCATCGTGCAGTTTCTCGTTGGCCCATCTAGCGAAGCGAAAACGAAGCGGATGGTTATGTTGATAGATTCTCACGCACACTCTCAGCCACAGCTTCGATGTTTTCGGGTGTACGCACTGTACGAGCACGCTCGCATCAACAATGAAACCAGTTTCAGGAACTAATAATTATTATTGGTATTACCTTGTCCACTTTATATTTACCTCAAATATGACTTTGAATTTGACTATGTAATTTTCCTCCGAGGACCAAACACTCACATGAGTAAAATTTGTATATTTCAGAAAGGTATAGTTAAGATAATGTAAGTCATTACCATACGTACGTAACTAGGAAGGTTTTCCTCCACACTCAATACACCTCTCCGTCGTCCGAAACCAATCTTTAAACCAGTTCTGGTAAGTAGGGAGTAGAGAACACTCGTTTTCTCAAGCCCACAGAAGGTCTTCATCACTGCAAAACCGCCTCCCTTTTAGCTTCGTTTTCACATACGGGAATAGTGCAAAGTCACAGGGAGCAAAATATGGACTGTAGGGAGTGTGCTCGAGAAGTTTCAATTTTTTTGGCGCGGTGAGCTGGAGCAATATCGTGATGGAGAAACCGGGTGTCCATTCATGACTTTGGCCGCAGATTCGTATTCGATACTACTCCCGGAAATGCTCGACTTTCTTTGAAAGAGGACTAACCAAGACTTGTCTAGTTTTAATTGTCGTTTGGATTTAGGTCCATATTACTGTATATGCTAAACTAAATATTTATGTAAAAAGAATCATGCAATATGTAATAACATTCAAATGTATTGGAAATGTGGTGCGGAACTAAAATCGCACGTAATATATTTATATAATTTAATTCACTATGTTTAATATTTTGATTCTTTAGTAAAAATATTACATCTATGTATATAAAGATGTTTAAATGTGTCTCAAATCATGATTTCGCTTATTGTGCAAGACTTGTATTAATTACACACTCAATAAAAGATAAGACATTGACCTCACACTTTCGTTGTATATAAATTCATAAAGTTTGAAATTTAGAAACATAATGTAATGCCAATTGAATTAATATATCAAGTTGTACCAACGCAGTTTATCTATTTCATTATATAATTTTGCAAACGGTTAATTTGTTTGTATATAAAACATCAATTATAATAGGGGTTGGGGGTCGATATAGATCATATTCAATAACATTATATATAATAAATCGTTAGATATTTTCTTGACAATAGTATATCAAATGTGGAAATGTGGAAATTAAACTGGAGAGAATTAAAGTAAAGTAATTTGAGAAGTTTTAAAAAGGGAAACAAAATGATTGGCGGATAACGTTGTTAATAAATATAGGCCATCCTTAGTCTTCTTAGCCCTGTTGGGTGCAGATAGCTCCGGTCAGATGCGGCACGGTCTATACAAAGCAGAGACACAGTCGATCAAGGAAACATGTTAAAAATTGTAAATGTTTGTATAATTACTTCAATTATATTTCGTAGTAAGACATGTGTGGCTCTTAAGCTTCATTCAAGGTGTTAATAATGTTTTAAAAATATTTAAATTAATTTAATTTGTTCTGAATTTAAAATTTTAAATTGATTTCTTGTTTAGATTGTACTGAAATATTCCTAATTTAAGATATATAGATTAGGGTACTAACCCAAGTAGGTCAACGATAGCCGCGCAGTGTTACTTTATTTTAAAAATACAAATAAGAAATCATTTACATTATTTTGAACTATTTATAAATATTTGGATTCTCAAAATTTAATTTTATGTGTTACAAATATATTTGGAATAACAAATCATATGAATAGGTTAATGATGGCCATGATATTGAAATTTTATATACAATGATAAATTTATTTGAATTTAAGCTACGTATTCTAAATAAAAAATTTTAATTTAATAAATTTTCGAAAAGAAATGTTTTCTTTTATAGATAAGGGCTAAGTTCGAATCTTTTTGAGAGTTATAAAATGTAATTTTGAATAAACATCTTACTGTTTATTGTTTATTAAGAATATTTAAATTTTTTTTTGAAGATTACATAATTTTCTTCGAATATATGGTATATTTCACTTCTTGTTCTAGTTGCTAATGCTTTAATGATTAACATTTTCCTTTCATAAATGTAGTTATCTAATCTCGCTAAATTTAATAATTATATATAGTGTACAAGTTATAATCAATCATTTTATTTATTTCAATGTTGTAGTTAAATGGGTGCTGGGAGTAGATGTGTCAAAAGAACCCCAACTCACCCGTTAAAAGGTGTACAAAAGAATTCACTGAAAAAAGCTTCGAATTTTAAGAATATTATGCGGTATGAGAATACTTATCTGGTATTCTCAAAATGTGAAGGCATTTTCTTAATAACTATAGCACGAGGACAAGAAAAACTCACAGATGATGTCACTGCAATATACTCATTTTCATGATAATTATTAAGGAAATAGACGATTATCTGAAAGACGTTGCTGTCATTTTTTATTACTATTTAAGTATAATGAAAAGAATTTGTAACAAACTCCGATGTCTGACTAGAATGGTAAGCCAAGTGAAACAAATATAAAACCATGCCTCGCCGTATCATGAAATTCCAATGGAACGGTTGTTTTAAAAACAAATTCTATACTTTGTAATTTAATACAATTTTTAAAGTCATTGTTATTAAAGAAATTTGGTAATTATATTACACTTAGAAGATAACATGATGAAGTGTGCAAACCCTTATATCTAATTGTATATAGGAAGTTTTAAAGAAGTTAGAAAATGACCGCTACTATAATTAAAAAGGAATGATAAATATTTTTGCATTTAATTTCTGGTCAATTGTCAGAAAAAAGTAAAGAATATCTACTGCTGAAAACATGTAATTAAATGATATGTTCACATTGAAATTTAGATGTTTGTATCTGAAGTTGTACAGTCTATTTTAACATTTACTATACCATAATGAAGATTTAGATATAAAACATAGTGATAAGTTAAAACGTTTTTCTCTTAAAGTAAGACCAAATTCAAAAATACAAATATGTGCGGCGCTGTTCAAATTTTAAAAATTCGAAATAATTTCTGTAGCGGGAACTGTCATGAATATATTTGATATAAAATAAAATATCTATTTTCTCAGAATGTTCAAAAACTTCTAATAGGCCCCTCAATTAAACAGACTATATATTTAATTCATTTATTCAACAAGTGCACTAAATATGAATTTTCTTTTCAGAATGTTAACACTCACATTCCACTTCAATGTTGTGTGCTCTCATTTGTTATATGTTTAAACATTAAATAATATTCATTTAATTCGCATATTCAAAAAGTACATTGGCTTCGGCAATGAATATTGAGCGACTTGGCGACCTAGGCCAAGTTACGCTTAGTCAGATCGATGTATTTAAATGTTATTCAAATGAGAGCTTGGTAGGTATCGTGCAGAGGCCCGTCTCTCCGCATATATTCATTGCGCGAACTTGACCCTCTGACTGAGTGAGCGCTTCGCGCGATTTACGCAACTCTTGATATACGTGAATACATAGATTATTGTTATTGCTTCATTAAGTCTTACGTTAAAACGCTAAATAAAATCTGTGGAATGAAATCTAAATAAACGAGAGGAAATTCTTCAGAACAAAAACTATTTATGTGATGAAGATTTTTATTATTATGATTATTATTATTATTTATATTATTAGAAGTGTCTACTAAATACAGTAAAACCTGTCAATAACGGCCTCCCAAAAAGCAAAATATATTGGCCGTTTTATAAAGGTGTCCGTAATTGACAGGTTTTTTTCGTCTCACAAATAAAATACATAATTAATTTTAGGATTTGCTTTCTTTATTTTATTAATTAAAGTAAATAGTATATAAATACAAATATGTGTAAGAAAAACTAAAATTTTAATGTATTTACATATTATAGATAATATGACATCTAATCAATTATTTATATGTACATATTATTACAATATATTCATACGAAAAAACACAATTTATTAGGATTTTTTAAAGTATGTTTCAATATTTGTTTGCTTCACATTTTTTAGCTTCGATTTAAAAACTGCAGCTTCACATGTAAGTAAAATTTTAGAAACATCCATATAAATGTCACCATTGTTATTGCACAATAAATAATTTTGTATGTCTCTTAATTTTGCACACACTTCACTCATACTAGATAAACTAGATTTTGGAGTTTCACATTCGTCCAGGTCACTATTATCAGAGTTATGTTCTTCATCATTATTGCACAAATCTTCAACAATTTCTGGAATACTGAAGTTAGGGCTCTCTGTAGGCACATGACGATCAATAGAAGCGTATTCATCTAAATCCATCAAAAATTAGTTACGAACTGCAGGATATAGCTGGGCAAGGGGTATTTCGTCTTCTTCATCAAACATTGTGTCCTCCTGGATAACATCAGAGAATCCGGCCTTGGAAAAACATTTTTTAACTGTAGCAGGAGATACCTTTTTCCAAGCAGCTGTAATCCATACAAGTGCATTGGCTAAATTTATGTTTTTTCAAAAATTTCAAAATCACATTCATTGTCAATAAACGTTAGAAGCTTTTTAATGAAAAAATGTCGATAAATCAATTTGAAATTCTGAATTATTCCTTGATCCAAGGGCTGACAATACGAAGTGGTGTTTGGCGGCAGGAAGGCTAGTTTAACATTTTCTAATGGAACTTTAGAATGTGAAGTGGCATTATCCAAGAAAAGAAGCACTTTTCTATTTTGTTTTTTCATTTTATTGTCAAATTTATGCAGCCATCTTGTCATAATTTCCGTTGTCATCCATGCCTTTTTGTTAGAAACCCATTCTAAGGGTAATTTGTCCACATGACTACCCTTAAAACAGCGAGGATTTTTACTTTTTCCAATTACTAATGGATCTTCCTTCTCACCTTCCATATTTGCACATAGTAAAACAGTCAAACGTTATCTGCTTCTGGGTTTCCGGGCTGGAACCGCGTCACTAGTATATCTGAAGACGTTTCGTACCCATTTGTATGGGACATCTTCAGGGCTGAACTACTGCACTGAAACTGTCAGTTTCAGTGCAGTAGTTCAGCCCTGAAGATGTCCCATACAAATGGGTACGAAACGTCGGCAGATATACTAGTGACGCGGTTCCAGCCCGGAAACCCAGAAGCAGATAGCATGGACCACGACCGCGGAAGTCTACGTACCAAATTAACAGTCAAACGTTGTTTTGCTGCCTTCTTTCCTGCACAATTCTCACTTTTTAATGCAAATGTCTTATTTGGCATAGCGCGGTAATAAAGACCTGTTTCGTCGGCATTAAACACATCTCGAGGAGAATAATTTATTAAAATCAACGGTAACTTGGTTTTCCAGTCTTTTATATCGTCCAAATTAACCTCTGCGGAATCACCACAAATTGATTTAAAAGTTATACTATGTCGCCGACAGAAACTTTCCAACCATCCATTAGATGCTGCGAAATTTTCCATCTTTAAACTGCTTGCAGTCTCCAGTGCTTTTTGTTTAAGTAGCGGCCCAGATATTGGAATTGCTTTATTTCTGGCTTTGCAAAACCAATTGTAGACGACTTGATCCACTGCCAATCCTTCCGACTTCGGAAATTTTCGTTTTAGCTCTATGTTAACACCTTCCTCGACCATCTTTTTTAATTCACCTTTATTTTTCATAATATCGTTAATTTGTGTTTTTCCAACCCCATATTTTTCGGTCAACTTTCGCGAACTTAACTCATACTTTTCACTTTCCGCGATTATATTTATTTTGTCTTTTAGCGACAAACGTTTTCTTTTTTGCGACATACTTAATTAAGAACCTTTCGAATACGGAGACAACATTAAACTGAATTGTTTCCTTTAGAATAATAAAGTTTAAATCGAGAAGGGTGAATTACTACCAGGTAAGAGGAAACCCCGGGAAACCCCGACAATTTGTATTAGGTATTTCCGTCAATAAAGATATACATGTCATAAATAGTCCGGCCGACATTGGCGGGTAAATTTCTATGAAAATAGGCCGTAAAAGTTTGGGTTATTTGGCCGCGGCCGTTTTACAAAGGTGGCCGTAATTAACGGGTATTTGTGTATGGGAATTTCCTTATAGTCGATTCGGGGAACTTTGAAACTCAGGTGGCCGCTTTAGTCAGGTGGCCGTTAACACAGGTTTTACTGTATGTAATAAAAGTTTTACAATTAAAAATGAAATGTATCAAAGCTTTCTGTTACGAGATTCATGAAAACATAATAAAATTCACGAGAATATTTTGAATAATTCTGCCTGAAGTAGTTTGTCGATTAATTTTTTGTTTAAAATTCGTAAAAAATCCGATTTTCTGCTTTAGAACTTATCAATATATATATATATATATATATACACGAGATAAAATTCATTGGATTCTGAGATAAAGTGCCATGAAACGACCACCTACATCATATTAAAAACAATTCATTAATAAGTAAAATCTGAATAAGCTACTTTTAAATCCTTTCCATGAATTATATATCGGTTTTTACGTTAGAGATAGGAACCACAATAAACAGGAACGTCTTGGAAGTTTCTGATTCGTTTTGTCCGCTAAGAAAACGTAAGGTATCTATAGAAGAATAATATTTTGATGATGTTTCTGAAATAAATGTTAAAATTTACTTATTATTTTTTATAGTGTCTATTTTAACTTTTTTTTATTTTATTTATATTCTAGCGTCTGATCTTTGCCCACGGTAAGTCAATATTAATTCGTTTTGCAAAATATTTGTAATTATCTATAATACTTACTATCTTACTAAGATACGGGAACTGTTTATTAACTTTTCGTATGTAATACTAGATTCTAATAAAAAAGAACAACGTGAATGTGTAAATAACTTCAAGATAAAAATTCAACAAAATTAAAGATAACGCTACCAATGAGGAAACTGCATCTTGTAAATAATAATACTTTGATATATATATTAACGTATTATTTGTCTTAAATTTGTAAAACCCTCCGATGTCTAAAATCTAAGTGTGTCTAGGAGTATATAAAGAAATTACGTAATTTAAAAGCTAATAGATATTCATTATAAAAGGTTATTCTACTCCAGCTTGTGGACTCGTGGTCGTTGTGCATAATTTCTTTTGGACTGCATCTCTAGAACAACTATTTCTCTTGCCGACATTTCATCCGTCCTTGTGAGATATCTACAAGGTTGATGTTGATCTTCTCATGGCCGCATGATACCTGAAAATTTGGTAGTTCGGCAAAGGGTTATATAGAACTTGTTCCAGTAACCCAAGCGGCAATAAAAAACTTTCAGACCATGTTTAACTTCTTTAAATTGAGGGCTACAATGTATTCTCCTTCGGGTTTGTGATTCACAGTCAATAAATGCGCCCCTATCTTACATATTTTGAAAGGTTTTCATGTTTGTCATATCCACTTAACATTTTTGATAATTTCTGGATTGCACACGTCTTTTGGCTATAGACCGCGTTTTTGATATAATATAGGGATCTACTACTTTTAAACTTAAATATCTACCATTTTATAGCTTCGAGCGATAGATACTGAATAGAATATACTCACCTAGCTAAAATGCAATCCCAACATTTTAAAGCTGCCATTGTGAGATCTATCGCCAAAGCAAATTCAAAATTTCGCCTCACCTCTCTATAAAACCGAGTAGATTTTCAGTTCGAACTACAATATATGTACTCCTACTTATTCTATTTTGCCTTAGATTCTGTGTAAGCAAAGGTGTTTCCCTTTTCTATAATTTTTAAAATTAAAAATTCATGACAAGCATAATGCTCGAAGTAACCTTGTAAGTAAATCATAGTTTTTGGGCAATTCTATAGCAAATTGTGAAACGTTTATTTGATGCTTTTGTTCATTTCACTGCTTTTGGACCACAGACACAGTAATTTTATAATGTTTTTACAAATGTTAGTAACAAATATTTAATACTTTGTTTTGAAAAAAAGACTGCATGTTTAAATAATTTTGGTTGTATGTTTATTGAAGTCATTTCTAGCAACATGTAGTGGAGATCAAGCACCACGTACTTTGAAACTGTTTCGCCTCTGTTGTAACAAATTTATAATTCATATAGTTGCCATGAAAATAATTTGCTAATCTTTCAAAACATAGCTGTGGTAATTTGTGTTAAGTCCGATCATTAGGATGGTCGTTGTTTGTATATATTTATTTTGAAACATCGAAATGGACTACCGATCAGTGACTAAATTCCTATTTTTTAAGACCAAAATAAATAATGATATCAAAACTGAGCTATCTATCACAGGGACCTATATCGATCGATCGAAACTACCAAACCATGGACATTTGTGTTTAAAAGTGGCTAGATTAGTATATTCTATTTAGTATCTATCAACCGAGACTATAAAACGATGGATATTTAAGTTTAAAAGTGGCTAGATCTGTATATTCTATGAAGAACGCAGGCGGTGGCTAAAAAAAGCGTGTGCGATCCAGAAATTATTAAAAAGGTAAAGTGGGTAAGACAAACATGCAAAACTAGCAAAACATGCGAGAAGGGAGACGCATTTATTGACTGTGAGTTATAAACGCAAACGAGAATTAGTACTATATAACCCTTTGCTGAACTATCGAATGGAAGTTCAACATCAAAGTTGAGGCTATCTTGCAAGGGCGGATGAAACGTTGGCAAGAGAACAGTAGTGCTAGAGATGCAATCTAAAAATTATGGAAAACGAGCACAAGTCTACAAGCCGAAGTAGAATAACCTTTTATAATGAATATTTATATAAATTATTTAATTTCTTTAGATACTTCTAGATAAACTTAGATTTTATACATCGCAGTAGATTTTCGAAAACTTTTACAATTTTTTTAACATTATGGTGGTGTCATTTCTTAGATTTTGAAATTGTAAGTAGTTTTTTAGTTACTTAAGTTCTGAAAGTTTTACTGTCTAAAAAAGATTTTGCTAGTATTCAATTACACAATATAGATGGTGATCCCACGAGTACTTGTCCCTAATATAGAAAGGTATACTAATTGTCGTGTAAGAAACGCTTTGATTTTTCAATATAATCTATAAAGGTTTATTAAATTAAGCCTAATAATGACAAAAGCTTCGATACTTTCCCTAAAAGATACCAATCTAATTCTGTCAACCACTTTCACAACTAATTTCCTCGTAAATATTCTTTAAACAAGAGATGAAGTCAACCGCTAATAAGGAAGCTGCTCAAAAATTTGGATTGCGATGTTAACTATGTTTTCGCTGTTCTTATTCTCTTATTATTATTATTATTATTAAGAAATACGCCATAATATTAATTCGTGGTGAATTCAAGTTGTTTAATAATCAACAAAAATAATTTGAAATTGCCATCATCTTTTAAGCCTAATTAATTCACAGAGTGAATTTAGTACATCGTATCAGCTGGCTGAGAACAGTGCTACAATTAGTAGAAATCGTAATGTAAGAAAGTTACAATGTATTCTTCTTCGCGTTTGTGATTCACAGTCAATAAATCTTAGATATTTTGAAAGATTTTCATGTTTATCATACCCACTTA